>OY759225.1:22191106-23391106 GCA_963662175.1 Aradus depressus | reverse complement strand
TACAAAACAAACTATTTGAAGAATTAATTAGCCTACTTTCCATCAGCACAGAAAAAAAAAAAAAAAAATACATTCTTGATGTTATTAGCGTAAATATTCAAGCAAAATTATTCAAATAAAAATGTAAAAACCAAAAACAAATCCCACTAATTTTTAAGTAATTTTAATATTAATTGATAATAAAAGAAAAATTAAGCTTACACAGAGTAAATGACATTTCTCTGTGTATGAGTTGTCCACCATAGCGCTCTGGTAGTAGGCGATATGACATCGAAGTTAAAGCCCGGGCATGAGTCATAATAACTAGCTGAGTTGGGTTTGTTAGGAATGGGATACAGAGAGAGGGCGCCAATAGCTCAGTGGTATGCTTGCTTGCATACTGAGCTCAAGATCGTGGGCTTGAAACCTGGCCGAGACCCTTAGTTTATTTTATGTGGGAAGTAAAAAAAAAAACTTGAGCACGCCGACCTTCGGATGGGACGTTAAGCGATGATCCCCAGCATATGCGATGTCAGGTGCTCGTTAGAGATCCCTAATTTAGGTAACTAAACCTGGATAGGTAAAAATTTATGACTCCCACACAGTTGAGTTAATAAGGAAGGTAGCATTGGGTGCTTAGGTGCCTGGGTGTTCAGGCTATTTACTTCTAGAAAGGTACGCTAAAAAACATACAGACTCCATGTTAATTATTTTTCCCCCGATAAAGAGAATATTATGTAATCGATAAAAAAACATCGATGTTCAGTTTTCATGAAAAGTTATTGTTTTCCAACCCTTTGTATTCAAAAATGATAAAAAAAAACCAAAAGAAAAAAATTATGGGGGAGGTGATAAAATCCAAAACGCTAAAACAGCCAGTGGAATTAATGTAACATCACCTCCTAAGTCGAAGGGAAGAGGAGGTGTAGAAGAAGTATAACTTCAAATATTCACCCAAACTATGGAAAAATGTTTTCGAGGAAGAGCGGAAACTTATTTTATTGTATTGATCTGTGGAAAAATACTGTGATTCTCTTTGATACAAAATCAAACTTGTATAGTTTTTAGTCAAAATATATATAAATTTTTGCAACTTCTAAATAAAAGGTGAAATATATTTTGCTAGATAGTACAATACTCATTTCAGTCTTTGCTTTAAATAACAGTTCAAAATGAAATATGAAAATAAAATAAAACTAAATAAAAATAATTATTAACAGAGACTGATCTTATTAGGGGATGAGATTCCGAATTATTATACACACAAAAACAAATTAATACTAATAATAAAGTAAAAATTAAGAAAAGTATAATAATATTGTCTACAAAAAACCCAATATTTTACAAAAAATTTAAAAAAATTAAAATTAAATAATAGTAAAAATAAGAAAATGGTGAAAAAATTGTATCTTCTAAAGAGTTTTCGTCCTCTCCAGAAGGTCATCCACAAATTTCTGAAACAAAATTAATATAATATTAATTACATGGTAATATATAATTAAAGTATAAATATAGCAATATTACATTTTAAGTAATAAATTGGTAAAATCTACCAATATCTATTTTCATTACATGAAACTCAAAAATGAAGAAAATTTGTATAGTATGAACCTATGCAAAATATACATAAATGTGGTACAGAATTTCTTATAGGATAAATTATTATATTATTTATTACTAGCAGTAATACCCGGCGTTGCCCGGGGAACTTGGACTTTTCTCCCAATATCTTCTATAAGGCTATTGAGTTCCTCGACAGTACATTCATGATGTTATAATTTTCAATTATTCATACGGAATAAGGCTTATAGTCCTTCAACTGTAGTAACGCTAGCTTTGGAGCTAAAACTAATTTATTCAAAAAGATTTCTCATTAATCGTTGCAATGGTTTTTGAGTTACAAAGATTGCGTGAGTGGATGCTGGGATGGACCAGATATTGAGGTACTAATAAGCCTATAACCTTCCACAGACGATGAAGAACAACTTTAAAAAAAAAAAAAATTAAATCCATCAAGCCGTTCGTGAGTTATAGCGGTACAACGCACAGACATTTTCAGCTTTATATATATGATTTACACCCGACCGAAGCACTTAGTTTCTTTTATCTGGGAGGTAAAATAAACTTAAGCACGCCGTCCTTCGGATGGGACGTTAAGTTATGGTCACGAGCCTGTACGATGTCAGATACTCGTTAAAGACCCCTGCCCCTAGGTGAATAAAAATTTAGGGTAGGCAAAATTTAGGACTCCCACAGTAGAGTCGGGCTCATGGCCACCAGAGTAAATTAAATTAATTAACAATTTAATACAAATTTTGTGGTTAGGTACTACAAAATCCGGGAAATCCAGCCGAGGCCCTTAAGTTTTTCTATTTGGGAGGCGAAGAAACATTGAGCACGCCGTCCTTCGGATGGGACTTAAGCGACGGTCCCGAGCTTGTGCGATGTCAGGGTTAAAGACCTCATTTTAAGTGATCCACCAGAGTAAGGAAAGAGCGCTATGGTAGTAGGCGATAAAGTCCGGGCATAAGTCACAATAACTAACTAACCCTTGTCGAGCCTCATGTTTACTCCTAGAAGGATTATCGCTCTCACTACCACGTGTCTGCTAACAATTTTAATGGTAATTTTAAATTTGATCATTTAATAGACATTTTTAGAGTTAAAAAAAATTTATGTTAATATTCTCCTCAAGTTATCATTCACCGAATTATTTGCTCAACATAATCGTCAAGATTATCCCATTTGAAAGATCTAATTCCCTAGTATTATTGAGTGAAAAGTCCAACCAGGATGTCTCAAAAAATGAAAATCTTTTGTGAAAATATCTAACAAAACTTTCGAAACAATTCAATACAATTGGATTCTATTGCCACATCGATCGTATTCATGAGTACACTCTGTCACTTTCACTAAATACAATAGTTTCGATTTCCTTATTCCTATTTTTTCGAATTCTACATCAGAAGGACAATGTCCTCAAAGTTAAAAGTAGAACACGTAGCCTAGGTCGTGTTCTCTTTGCTCTTATAGAATATCTGAGAAAATACGGATATAACTTTATTTGCTAGATTAATAACTTTAAACAGGTTAGTAACTTTATCTGCCAGGTTAGTAACGTTATCTGGCAGGTTAGTTTTATCTAGGATAGTAAATATGTATATCTGCCAGATTAGTAACGTTATCTGGCAGGTTAGTAAATTTATCTAGGATAATAAATATGTATATCTGCCAGGTTAGTTAGTAATCTTAAACAGGTTAGTAACTTTATCTAGAACTAGCAGTAATACCCGGCGTTGCCCGGGGAACTTTGACTTTTCTCCCAATATCTCCTATAAGGCTATTCAGTTCCTCGACAGTACATTCATGATGTTATAATTTTCAATTATTCATACGGAATAAGGCTTTTAGTCCTTCAACTGTAGTAACGCTAGCTTTGGAGCTAAAACTAATTTATTCAAAAAGATTTCTCATTAATCGTTGCAATGGTTTTCGAGTTACAAAGATTGCGTGAGTGGATGCTGGGATGGACCAGGGGTTGATTAAAAAATAGACCTTAACCTTCCGGTAGATAAAACTTATCTATTCAAAAAGATTCCTCATTAATCATTGCAGTGGTTTTTGAGTTACAAAGATTGCGTGGGTGGATGCTGGGATGGATCAGATATTGAGGTACTAATACGCCTATAACCTTCCACAGATGATGACGAACAAATTAAAAAAAAAATTAATCAAATCCATCAAGCCGTTCGTGAGTTATAGCGGTACAACGCACAGACATTTTCAGCTTTATATATGAGGAGTTTGGAGTCAGAGCGGACCAACTGGTTGAAACTGAACAGGTAGAAAATGGCAATTGAAAATTGAGTACATTTTGTTTATCTCCATAAATGGGCCCCAAATATTTATTTATATTTGAAATTTTAGAATAGTATTGGATGAGTGATCCCTTTTTGTATTCTATAAAGTTTTTGAAGGCCGTATGATCCATTGTGACTTTGAAAATATATGCACAAAATATTTGTGGACTAAACTAACACCAAAGTGCTGCTATCTATCACTGAAGTGAAGAAACTAAGTGATCCACACTGGTTTTGAAAAAAGGGAACCTATGCCAACATCAGGATGGTAATAACTCATTTTCCGAAAAATTATGGGTCCAAACTCCTCATATATGATAGTAAATATGTACATCTGCCAGGTTAGTAACGTTATCTGGCAGGTTAGTAAATTTATCTAGGATAGTAAATATGTATATCTGCCAGATTAGTTAGTAACTTTAATCAGGTTAGTAACTATATCTGCCAGGATAGTATATATATATATTCATTCATTCTATCGGGAATCTCCGTATCGAATTTCTGTATCGAATATAGTATATATATATGAATATATGTGTATTCTGAACCCTCTAAGGATGACATATATTGATTTTCAGCCAAATCGACTAAAGGAAAAGGGGGATTAGAGTGGGGGGCTTAATACAAAAACCCCAATAACTGTCAATATAATGAATGTAACAGCCCAAAATTTCATAAGTTTTTTCAAAACTCTAGAAAGAGGACACTTATTAACATTCAGCGGAATCGGCCGAAGGAAAAGGGGGAGAAGGGGCTCAGTTCAAAAACCCCAATAACTGCCGATGTAATGAATGTATCGATATGAAATTTCATATTTAAAGTCAAAACTCAATGAGGACATAACATGTCAAATTTCAGCAAAATTGGCTGAGAGGAAGAGGGTTCAGGGGAGGCGATTCAATACAAAAACCCCAACAACTGCCGATGTAATGAATGTATCGATATGAAATTTAGTATTTAGAGTCAAAACTCAATGAGGACATAACATGTCAAATTTCAGCAAAATCGGCTGAGAGGAAGAGGGTTCAGGAGAGGCGAATCAATTCAAAAACTCTAATAACTGCCGATGTAATGAATATATCGATATGAAATTTCATATTTAGAGTAAAAACTCAATGAGGACATAACATGTCAAATTTCAGCAAAATCGGCTGAGAGGAAGAGGGTTCAGGAGAGGCGAATCAATTCAAAAACTCTAATAACTGCCGATGTAATGAATATATCGATATGAAATTTCATATTTAGAGTAAAAACTCAATGAGGACATAACATGTCAAATTTCAGCAAAATCGGCTGAGAGGAAGAGGGTTCAGGAGAGGCGAATCAATTCAAAAACTCTAATAACTGCCGATGTAATGAATTTATCGACTCAAAATTTAATAAGAGGATTTAGGAGCAATATAATACCAAATATTGACAAATAATCGTACATACCTTTACGTCGAGAGGTGACTTCTTAGCTTCAGCTAGCACTTCCTGAAAAAAAACAAAAAAAAACATATACACTATAATATAATTATAATTAGTACACTTTTGTCAAAAAAAATATATAAAAGATCAAAAAGACTAGTAGAAAATAAATTAAAGCAATACAACAAGTTATCTTCCCACTACTTATTTTGTCAACCAAAAGAGTGTACCACTGAGGATGACATAGCGTGTTGAAATGCAGTTTTGATTTGATTAAATAAACATTTCAATACAATGTTTATATATGGTTTAAATAAGTCATCTACTGTTCAGCCAAATCAGATTAAGGAGAATACAGAGAGAGAGCGGAAACTTTATTTATTAACAATAATTCAGGCCGGGGAAGAAGAGAGAGCGGCCGGGGATACAGAGAGAGAGCGGAAACTTTAATTATTAACAATAATTCAGGCCGGGGAAGAAGAGAGAGCGGCCGGGGATACAGAGAGAGCGCAAACTTTATTTATTAACAATAATTCAGGCCGGGGAAGAAGAGAGCTACTCACTGATTTGGCCAATGCTTTCAAAGACATTGCCATATTGTGGACCGAAGGTTGCCGATACCTGCCTCATAGGAATAACGGTGGTGACTCACAGACTAAACCTCAGTCTGGGTTTTTTTGTGTTCGCATGTCTGACACTTCAAAGGAATTCATTCTTTGTTCGACCAGATGGAAAAATAAGGTAAGTATTGTTGAGTTACGAAGAGAAAACGGGTGAGGAAGTAGCTTCACATATTAAATTTCGTTTCGATATGTCATTACATCAACAGTTATTAAGCATCCCTCCAATCCCTTCCGCTGATTTGACAGAAAAGGAATTGTTGTCGTTAATATGAGGTTCTGGATCCGCCAATTAAGTTTCGTGTCGATACATTCATTATTTTGGCAGTTATTGTGACTCATTCCCAGACTTTTACAAGGTCATATCGCCTACTACTAGAGCGCTCTTTCTCTCTGGTGAAAATGTGCCTGACCCTACTACGGAAGGCGTAAATTCTGCCCATTTGCTACATGCCAGCGTTTCTTCCAATCCCCGAAACACTTCTGGAACTCGCTCTTTGGGATAGCATTTAGCTCTCTCAGCGATGCGCTTTTAATCTCACCTATGCTTGTGAAACGACGGCCCTTTTTATTGTTGGGAACAGAAAAAAGTTACACGGAGCCATGTCTGGCGAATATGGAGGCTGGGGCATTATTACAGTGTAGTTTTTGGTCAAAAATTGACGAACAAGCAATGAAGTGTGAGCAGGTGCATTGCTTCACGCAAACGGCGTTATCTGTGAAGTCAATAAAAATTTAGCGTAGTCAAAAATGAGGACTCCCATAGTAGTGTCGGGCTCGTGACGAAAGAGAGCTCTGGTAGTATACGATATGACCTCGTAGTTTATGCCTGGGCATGAGTCATAATAACTAACTAACCTAATTATATAATGCTATTATAGCACTTCATAGGTTAATTAATAGTAATCTTTATATTATTTTCAATATTTTTTATGTACGATGCATATTATAGTCTCTATAATGATGTTATTTATTTATTTTTACATCATTATAGAGCCCCGAGAGGGAGTTCTATCTACGAAATAAAATTCTCTTCCGGACAGGATTCGAACCCGCAACCAGTGAGGTCATGTGACCAAAGCCCTATGCTATAGCACGGCCATCATGGTCCCGAAATGTATTAATTATTATAAATTTTTTTTTTTACCTCGTCTGAGTAATCTTAGAATATATTTAATGAACGCTCATCTGGTGGTGGGGCCAGTAATTATTTAAGACAATTTTTTTTTTATTCAATGCCTTTAAATCATTACAAAATAAGACAAATGACAAATAGGCTACCTCCTGCCAGAAGATGGAGTCTGACTGTGGGAGGGGAGCAGTCAGCTAGGACTGTACAATCACTGTTAATTATTAGACATATTCATTCTATCTTTGACATATATCAATAAGAAGAAAAAAAGAGGGCGCCGGTAGCTCAGTGGTATGCGTGCTTGCCTTCTGAGCTCAAGATCGTGGGTTCGTAACCCGACCGAGGCCTTTTAGTTTATTTTATCTGGGAGGTAAAATAAACTTAAGCACGCCGTCCTTCGGATGGGACGTTAAGTTATGGTCACGAGCCTGTACGATGTCAGATACTCGTTAAAGACCCCTGCCCCTAGGTGAATAAAAATTTAGGGTAGGCAAAATTTAGGACTCCCACAGTAGAGTCGGGCTCATGTCCACCAGAGTGACGAAAGAGCGCTCTGGAAGTAGGCGATATGACCTCGTAGTTAAAGCCCGGACATGAGTCATAAAACCTAACCTAACCTAATAATAAGAAAAAGTAAATAAATATATACACTTAGATATAATCAGCAATAATAATGAGAATAATAATACGAATGGACACGACAGTAACTTGATAAATTAATAAAGTATATACATAATATGTATATGTATTAAATTTTAATTTGGGGGGGAATTTAATAAATTCAAAACACCTCGTAATTTTCCGAAATAAAGGGGGTATTCAAAAAACATAATAGATATCGATGTAATGATTGTATCGAAATACAATTAGAGGGAGAGCAAAAAATAATTGATTAATTCGTGTTGGGGAAGTATAATGCCGATCATCCATCGACTTCGTTTTTAATTTATAATATTCATAAATACAGAATGGTGAAAACGAGGTACGAAGTGTCCATAGAATGTGGCCACGAGCCAAAAATATTTGGGAAACAACTTAAACGACAGATATGAGTGGAGAGTTACGTGGAATTTACAACAATTTTATTTATTAATCATCGTTATCATTAACTTTCATTCCAAGATATCTGATAAAAAAAATATTACTCATATGAAATTGTATTTGTTATATCATAAAAAAACGGATTAAATTTATCAAAAATTATTTCAAGATAAAAATTCGTAGATACTTATTGTTGGTAATTCATCGCAGTCTTCATAATTTAAAGATCCCCTCTGGGAAAAATGGAAGAGAATGTATGAATACATTTCTGTTACCACGTGGCTTCTGAATCATAACACTAAATATTGTGTCGATACATTCATTACATTAGGGTATTTAAGTTGAGCACGCCTTCCTAGGATTTTGAATTTAAATATAAAATTTCATGTCGATACATTCATTACATCGGCAGATATTTAAGTTTTTCTGTTAAGCCTCCTCTTTAATCCCCCTTCCTTTGGGCCAATTTGACTGAAAATCAATAGGTGTCGTCCTTATGTCGTTCTGGATACACATATAAAATTTCATGTCGATATGTTCATTCTATCGGGAGTTATCGTGTCCACAGACAAACACACAACATCGATTATAATCAATAATAATCGAAGCTAAAAAAAAAAAATCTGCCGATGCTTCTGTGAACACGATAACTCCCGATAGAATTTTTTGAGTATGATTTTTCCTATAACTTTTCAGCCCAATATAACAAAGAAAAGAGGTAGAATAGGGGGGAGGCTTAACATCAAAAAAAAAAACTCGAATAACTGCCGATTTAATGAATGTATCGACAGAAAATTTCTTACGTAAATTCGGAATCCCATAAGGACGGAACTTAATAGTTTTTTTGTTTTTCATTTTTGGAATCAGGAGGAAAACATGAAATTCTGTTGAAAACAAAGTCGAATTTCTGATATATTACATAACTTTCCCTATACTTCGTATAACTACATATATATATATATATATTGTAATGATCCATATTGTGCCATTACATGAATATTTAATAAATGGAAAATAAGGTACTAAATTGCAATCATTTTATTAGACCTAAGGAAGGTTACTGGGGGTTATCAAATCGATTTGTACCAGGGTCGATATAGTATCAAAATAGATCAATTCATTCATTTCAATTATGTAATAAAATTAAATGATAAGCTAATAATTAGTTAACAATAAATGTAAGCAACTAGGATTGTATACGGGAATATGAAAGTGATATAAAAAAACCCAGATGTTTAGTGCTAAAGGCTGTAAATATTGTGGCCAATGAGAGAGCGGAATCCAAAACGATGGAGAAGTGGTCTGTCCCCTCGTGGCAGGAGTCGTTTATCAGCTCTGTTCAGAGGAGGTTTAGTGGAGTAGTTAGTGCCGTGAAAAGAAAAGTATGTGAGTCAGTGACAAAAAAAGAAACCGGCTGTATGAAGGCAGAGGACATGGAGGGAGTGTTTCTGGAACATTGAACGTAGGATCAGAGAAGATGTTAACGCCAACCTGAAGAAATAAAAATGGTCTAGTCTAATATAAAACCCCGAGGTCAGAAGACGAAGTTAGAAGACATCCTTGCAGCCCATCGCTCAACTACCACTCTGTTTGAAAATTCACTCTCATCAACAAAAGAAAAGAAAATAAAGAGTCCAGGTTTTTATCTGTCATAAAAATTTCATGTGTGTAAAAATGTGTCACTAACCTTTTCTTTTATAAAAGAAAATTTTATATTAAAAAATATATATTTTTGAACCTCAAATATAACTGTAACAACTTATTTTTGTGTATAGTTTTTTTATTATTATAATCAGGTCATCTTGGAGTATAATTATATATAAATTAAAAAAATAAATGTAACCGAGTAAAGCAAACGCTACAAATGTCGCTTCGAACAGGGACTTGAAACATTAAACTTTTATGTGGCGCCCGAAAAGAAATAATAAAAAGACCTTATGTGTAATTTTGTAAAAATATTTGTAAAAATTAATTTCAAAACTGTGTAAAAAGTTAGCGTCCAAAATGGCCGACTATAATAGAGGTTCTCAGAGAACGAATCCGAACAATAATGGCGGGCAAAATAGAGTAACTTTTTCTCTTCAGCCGGAGAGTGAGACGAATGTGAGTTTAAAAACAATGATGGAAATGGTAATAAAAAATATGAACGCAAATCATTCGGAAATAATTTTAAAATTCGAGCAACAATCAAAACATTTTAATGAAATGAAGTTAAAAATAAACTCAAAAATTGATGAATTAAAGGAGGACGTAAGCGTAAAATTTGAAAATAAAAAAAAATATGTAAACAAACGTTCCGATGAAGTAAATAATAAGATTGATAAATTTAGTGATCAAAGTTTAGAAATAAATCATAAATGTGAACAAGTAAATAATAAGATAGAAAGTGCGGTAGAAGCTGTCGAGAGTAAATTAAGTAAAAATATGAGTGTAGAGGGAGAGGAAAATGGAGAAATAAAGGAAAATATAAACATTAATAAGAAGCCAGACAAATTGAAATTTATTAAAACCATAATAACTAATGGTATTGTTATAAAAAAACATAATTATGATAATTGTAGAAAAATAAAAGTATTATATCATAAAAAGATCCCTAACTTAAGAAAACATAAAAGAAATAAGAGTAAGAGTCCTAAAAAATTTGGATGTAGAGAAATAAATTCAGATAAATGTGTAAATATAATTAACAAAAGTTACAGTTATAAAAATTATAAGAGATCAAAGTTCAAACATAATAATAAAGAATATTTTGAAAATTCAAAAACATTATACCTAGGTCAAAGGCAGGAACAGAAAGACAGAAAAATAATTATAAATAACAATCATAAATATCGGAGAAAAGATAATCGTAAACTAAATTATAAATATAAAAGAAAGAAAATAATAAGTGTTTAACCGATGAAATTTTGGATATTAACAATTGCTTGTCTAGGATTATGATCTGGAACTATAAAATGTAACATTAAAATTATATCTAAAAAAAAAAAAATTAATTATATCAATGAAGTATTTTTGTGGTCATGTATTGAAGAGATACATTGTGCATGTGATATTATAAAGAGTGTTGTAGTTGTAAAGGGGTATTTTATATGGATATTTATATAAAAAAAAATGTACCTGAGATTTGATATCACAATTTTGTCTGTCAAGAATTGTTTGCATGTAAAATTTGAGTTAATAAAAATCAATAAAAATAAATTAATGTAAACAAAGAAGTTGCCACTCGAGATGTAAATAGGGTCTAATTAATAAATAATTGAAAGTAAAGAATAAATTAAACTAAAGTTAGAAATAAAAATATGGAGCGTAGTTAACATGATATGTCAACCAAGTCTAGGTTGAGGAGACGAACTGATGAATAGATAAAGGATAAGACAGCTATTTAGAGTCTGTTATGATAAACAACTGATATTTGTAAACAGCCCAACAAATGTCAATATTGGGTGTGTGTATTTTATTTTATGGTATGTCTTGTTATTTTTTTATATGATGTATGCTATTTTTTTTGTATTAGAGTGGTTGTATTATAAAAGTGGTAATAATGACCAATTTTGGGTCTGAGACTGATTAAGAATATGAGAGTGGGTGATGCTCTGTCAAAGAATAAAAATTAAAAAAAAAAAAAATAATAATTATAATTAAATTAAATTATATGTAAATAATATGTAGTGTTCTCTGCAATCTGAACAGAATATTTGTGATTTTAAATGTTTTTAAATAAAAACATATTTATTTATTGAAATATTATATTAATGGTGGATGTTGTTATGTTATGGGAGATTTTATATAAGGGTTAGTCTCGAGGTGAACTATTTATTGATATTTATGCATGCGTTTTTTTTTTTTTTTGGTATTGGTGATAAAAATAAAAATAATAATAAAAAAAAAAAAATATTAGTTTAAAGGGTTTGTTATTGTTATTAAACCGTAATTGTCAACAACGTGGGCCCTGTTGATTTAAGGAGTTTGGCGTCCTTACGGAAACGAGCTATATTAACCCACAAATGGTTTTTGAGAGCGATAATCGCTAGTAGTCTCAGAATAATAAGTGATGAAATTAGAACATCCACATGGATGCATAGATTACAAACGTCATAAAATTTCAATCATAACCTTGTAAGTAATTCCGTATAATAATATAATAAAAAAAAAATTGTAAGTGAAACGGGAAAATGTTATAAGAATATTTTTTTTTAAGAATATCATCTTAAAAGCATTATATAAAAATTAGTGCAGTAAATCAATAGGGAAAGTAAGTCGAAATAGTGTAAATAAAAGTAGTAAAAAATTAAAGGATGTTAGGGATAGGATGTTATTAATAATGGAATATTAAAGAAAAAGAAAGATATTATTAATGAAGGAAGTAAATAAGAAAAAGAGGAAATATAAGTGGTAGGATGGAGTGTGGTGTAATTTTAATTAAAATGAAGGAATAATGTATGAATATTAAAAATTTAGTGGCATAGCCGACAGTGTAAGAGAATTTGTGTGAGTATATTTTTTTTGAAGTAGGTAAAAATCCAAAGAGATTGGGATGGTTAAAAATTAATACCAAGGAAGATTAGCTATTTAATTTTAGATTATATTTAGGAGTGTGGGTAAATTGTATGGCAAATTAATGATTAGTGTTGGAATTTTGAATGTAGAATTTGCGTATGGAGAATAGAGTAGTGGTAGATAGAAGAAATGAGAAGGGTAAAGTAATATATTTCAAGAAAATAAAGTAATATAAGAAAGTAAATCTAATATAACATTATGGTAAGACGTAAACAAAATAATTAAATTAGATTTGTTACCTAATTGTTGTGTAATATTATTAAAGAGAGTTACCTTGAAGAATGTATTCCATAATAGACAAAAAATTTGTGTGTAATTAATTAATAATAGAAACTGGGTCACCATGTTATCTTGAGTCGCCAAGTTGTACATGTAACCATAAGATTATGAAATAGTTTGGTACTAAACACTAATGTAAGCAAATGAATGATATATTTTGATATTTTTAGCAGAGGGCAATGTAATGATCCATATTGTGCCATTACATGAATATTTAATAAATGGAAAATAAGGTACTAAATTGCAATCATTTTATTAGACCTAAGGAAGGTTACTGGGGGTTATCAAATCGATTTGTACCAGGGTCGATATAGTATCAAAATAGATCAATTCATTCATTTCAATTATGTAATAAAATTAAATGATAAGCTAATAATTAGTTAACAATAAATGTAAGCAACTAGGATTGTATACGGGAATATGAAAGTGTTATAAAAAAACCCAGATGTTTAGTAATGTAAAGGCTGTAAATATTGTGGCCAATGAGAGAGCGGAATCCAAAACGATGGAGAAGTGGTCTGTCCCCTCGTGGCAGGAGTCGTTTATCAGCTCTGTTCAGAGGAGGTTTAGTGGAGTAGTTAGTGCCGTGAAAAGAAAAGTATGTGAGTCAGTGACAAAAAAAGAAACCGGCTGTATGAAGGCAGAGGACATGGAGGGAGTGTTTCTGGAACATTGAACGTAGGATCAGAGAAGATGTTAACGCCAACCTGAAGAAATAAAAATGGTCTAGTCTAATATAAAACCCCGAGGTCAGAAGACGAAGTTAGAAGACATCCTTGCAGCCCATCGCTCAACTACCACTCTGTTTGAAAATTCACTCTCATCAACAAAAGAAAAGAAAATAAAGAGTCCAGGTTTTTATCTGTCATAAAAATTTCATGTGTGTAAAAATGTGTCACTAACCTTTTCTTTTATAAAAGAAAATTTTATATTAAAAAATATATATTTTTGAACCTCAAATATAACTGTAACAACTTATTTTTGTGTATAGTTTTTTTATTATTATAATCAGGTCATCTTGGAGTATAATTATATATAAATTAAAAAAATAAATGTAACCGAGTAAAGCAAACGCTACAATATATGTGTAATTAATTATGACTCATGCCCGGGCTTTAACTACAAGGTCATGTTGCCTACTACCAGAGCGCTCTTTCGTCACTCTGGTGGACATGAGCCCGACTCTACTCTGGGAGTCCTAAATTTTGCCTACCCTAAATTTTTATTCACATAGGGCAGGGGTCTTTATCGAATACCTGACATCGTACAAGCTCGGGACCATCGCTTAACGTCCCATCCAAAGGATGGCGTACTTAAGTTTATCTTACCACCCACATAAAATAAACTAAGGGCCTCGGTCGGGTTTCGAATCCACGATCTTGAGCTCAGAAGGCAACCACGCATACCACTGAGCTACCGACGCCCTCTATATATATATATGTATATGTTATATTCACCTGTAAATGCCGTCTCCTCTGGCTATCATCGTCCATATCTAACAATTCATCAATGTCCACTTCAACTTCTGGTGTCGTTTTATCCTGAAAATCAAATAAAATTTAATCAATTTAAACACACAAAAATAACAGTAATTAGTAGATTAGTATAATATTAGTATATATTAGTAGATTATTAGTATTTCAACTCATAGTTTTACGAAAAACTGTAAATGTATATAAATTAACATATATGTGAAGGTAGCGTGTTAGCCTACTGAGAGATCGAGTTGAAATTCGGCCGAGGCTCATAGGTTTTTTTTTTTTTTTTTTTTGGTAGGTGAAGACAACCTGAGCACGCCATCCTGTACAATGTCAGGTAGTCGTTAAAGAACCCTAGATGAAAAAAAACAGGGTAGGCAAAATTTAGGAGTTGGGCTCATTTCCACCAGTGTCGAAAGAGCGGTCTGGTAATAGGCGATATGACCTCTCAGTCATAATAATTAACTACAAATATTTATACACTATAAATGTTGAACAATACAGAAAACGCTAGCTCATTCTAGCGGATATGTTGTAAAATATTTATCTTTATATATCAAGAACGCCATAATATTATATAACCTGTAAGCAGCAATGTTAGTTATTGTGATTCTTGCCCGGTTTTTAACTTCAAGGTCATATCGCCTACTACCAGAGTGCTCATTCATAGCTCTAGTGGACATGATCCCGGAAGTTCTGAATTATCTTTGATCGGAATCAGGGATCTTGAAAGAGGAAGATCTACTGTGAGTCAGAAGACAGGAATGGACTGTGTCAGTTCGTGCGTTGAGCGAAGGAGAGATCTAAGGAAGTAGTCATGTTGAAACATTGTCCTCAACCTGAGTCACTTGACAACAATTTTTACTAGGATCAAGATAAACAAACATCATCTTTCTTTAGCCTACTTTCCAAGGAAAAGGCGACGGTGAATCACCGAATGGAATAGTGAAGGGAAACATGGCGATAAGTGGACTGCGCCTCGTTTGTCTGTGAACACGATAAGTACTGATAAAATGAATATATCAACAAGGAATTGTACGAGGTGTGTTCAAAAAGTAACGGGAATTTCGTAATTTCGCGGGTTGTATTAGTTCGATTCGCGCGATGTTTTCGTTGTGTTGGTAAACATGTCTGAAAAGTATTTTTATATTGTTAGCCAAACTGGATGTTTGGTCTGCTGTCAGCTGTCAAAGAGGTTACATGTGTTTTGGTACGATCGGCGATTATTTATTTGTTTACAAAATGGATCAGAGACTTTGCATTAAATTAGAGGGCTGTGAAGGCTGTGATGACGAGCGCCCTGGACGCCCCATTACGTTTTTTAACGGCAAAGTGCACCATGAGTTCTTGCCACAAGGTCAAACGATCAATAAGGAGTACTACCTACAAGTGCAACGCCGTTTGCGTGAAGCAATCCGAAAAAAACGCCCGGATTTGTGGCGAAACAATTCATGGCTTTTGCACCACGATAATGCACCTGCTCATACTTTATTGCTTGTTCGTGAATTTTTGGCCGAAAATTCGTGTATGTGTACCCAGAACCCTCTAAGGACGACAGCTACTGATTTTCAGTCAAATCGACCAAAGGAAAGGGGGGAATTTGGGGTGAGTCTAAATTCAAAGACTATCTAATATAGTCTAGTATTGACACGAAATTTCGTATGTAAATTTCATACCATATAAAGACGACACCTATCAACCTCAACAATATTGAGTCGATATTGGCAATTGGCTATGTGGACTAATGCGTGATGTTGCATGGACCCACAACGGGTGCGGGTTCGAATCCCGTTCAGGGGAGACATTTTTATTATTTCATAGATACAACTTCTCTCCAGGGATCTTGGAGTTTTGTAAAATGTCCCCGGTAACGTTATGTATTGCCAACATAGAAATGGACTTACATCCCTCCCCCCCCACTGTAACTTCATCAGTCCAAAGAAATACATTTATAAATTCCACAACAGTAGTTCTTTCCTTTATACTACATTTCTTCGCGTTCTACATTCGCCATGACTCGCTCGAAGTCTACTGCATTTATTTTTTTCATTAAAGTTGTTAAGTATTTTTCGTTTTCTGATAGTTCATTATAATGTTCCGTTAGGAAAAAATAATTTAAAAAATGAAAAGGTCATGTTAAGAATGACTTTAGATGAATGGAGTAGTGAAGAGAAACAGGACCTTAATAAGTGCGCCTGGCGACCTGAAAAGTATCCACTTTGCGCATTATTTTATCTTAATGCACTTTATGTATTTATAATTAAGTTGGATTATAATAAAGGAAAGTGTTATGTTTCACTTCGTTTCTGCGCCAAAATTACATAACTTCCCCTATACTTAAATGAATCATTTTCGCTTTTCCATCAAAATTAATCGACTGTTGGGGCTAAAAATAGAGGTTTCTATAGCCTAATACTAAATTTCATTTCGATACATTCATTACATCAGCAGTTATTGGGATTTTTGAGTTAAGTCCCTCCTCGGATCCCTTTCCTTCTGCCCATTCTACTGAAAGTTAATATGTGTCGTCCTTATGGAGTTTTTAATTCACATGTGATGTAGCCATTACAGGATTTTCTTATACCAACCACGCTTTCTCTCCCCCTTCTCAAAATCATTTCATACTAGCATTACTGAGTATAAGAAAGTCACTCTCAGAATTACGCTATATGTTAACACATTACATTCATATACTTAATAATGCAGGGGCGTAGCCAGGGGGGGCAGGAGGGGGGGGGGGGGGGGCACGTGCCCCTGGCCAGAGCAAAAACCAAGATTACGAAAATTTTGCTTTACTTAAATGTACATGTACAGAACAAGTCATATTACATTTATTTAAATATCCATGAATTCGATCATTTCATTTCCTCGTTCAAAATCTTCATTTATGTTATACTTTATAGTCTTAAAGCTGATTTTACAAGCGCAGTAAAAATGCAAAGCGCAGCAGCAGCAAATGCACGCTATTGGATGTCAGTAATTTAATTCTAAAAGCACAGAAACCACAGCGTGCATTAGCTGCTGCTGCTCATGTAAAGTCAGCTTAAGTATTACAGTCAGTGGTTACCTCAGGGGGAGCTTCTAGAGGTCCGAGTCTCCCAAATTAATAACAAAAAGTCTGCAGCGCTAACCATGGAAACTGTGGACTGTGTCCCCGGAAGGCTGTACCCCCCCCCCCCCCCCCCCCCCCCCCCCGCTCAAAATCCTGGCTACGTCCCTGAATGTCCGTATGAATTGAATTTGAGAAGTGGGAGGCTGAGTGATTTGTACAAATGTGGTTGGTACAAAGTGTTTTGGGCACATCACATATATTTTTCAAAAGCTATAAAGGGCCCAATATGAAATTTTTCATGTGGGGTCTCCGGCCCTGGTACACTAGCTAGCCTGGAGGGGCTTATCGATCCCACAGGAAACTCCTGGCCACGATCCACTCCCATCCTGATATCCCTGTTTTACGAGAGCCCAGGGGCCAACCTTCTGATAGTGTCTCTGTCTGTCACTAAAGTGTTTTTTGTTATTAAATTTTTTTTTTTTTTTTTTTTTGTGGCCGGAAAGGGCATATTCTTGTTTTTGTTCTTAGGTCGTTCATTGGAGAGGGGATGAACATCAAAACATCAGAAAAACTTCAAACCACCAACTTTTATAATATTTCTCTGGAAGAGGCAATATTTTAAGAAGTTTGTTTTTATTTATTGCAAAGTTCCACAATAAGTCTACGTGCTTCAACTTAAAAGTTGAAAGTCGTCGGTATACCGGCAGAGTACTTTCCTCCTCTGATCCCCACCCCACTTTGGCCGATTTCAGTTATTTTGGCAATTATGAGACTAAAAATCACTAATCATGAAATGAACATTAAAATTGTTATCACTGTTTAAAATTAGAAATTTTTATGATTACTAAGCTAGTACTTAAGAGGTTAGGTTAGATTAGGTTTTATGACTCATGCCCGGGCTTTAACTATGAGGTCATATCGCCGACTACTAGAGCGCTCTTTCGTCACTCTGGTGGACATGTGCCCGACTCTACTGTGGGAGTCCTAAATTTTGCCTACCCTAAATTGTTATTCACCTAGGGCAGTGGTCGGCAAAGTGCGGCTCCAGAGTCGCATGTGGCTCTTCGGCTCCTTAAGTGCGGCTCTGGCACAAATATCCACGGAAGACATTTGACATTGGTAGCTTTGAAATACAATTGCTGGATTTAAAAAAGAAGGAGATAAGGCGCTCTAAATACGAACGTCTTTGTGTTGAATTGGAAATATTGGAGAAGAAAAAATGTGATGTTAGTTCACAACACAAGTGGTCTGCTTTGAATGACCTGGAGAAGAAAGACATGATCATTTTCAACGCTTGGAATAGTATTCCTGACTCTTACGATCAGCTGAAAAAGCTCGCGTTTGCTGTTCTTTCCCTTTTCGGTTCTACATATATATGCGAACAATCTTTTTCAAGCATGAACATTATCAAGAGTAAACTGAGAAGTCGTCTTATTGATGAGAACTTGGAATCATGCCTAACATTAAAAACAACAACATACACACCTGACTTACTCCAACTTTCCAAGGAGATGCAAGCACATTGTTGGCATTAATAAATATTTATTAGGTATGAAATTTAGTTTTATTTAGTGTAATAAAAGTTTACTAAACAAGCAGATTTGGCTCCCAATTTTTTTTTTTAATTGTTGTAATGTTCATATTTGGCTCTTTGGCTAATAAGTTTGCCGACCACTGACCTAGGCTAAGGGTCTTTATCGAGTACCTGACATCGTACAGGCTCGGGACCATCGCTTAACGTCCCATCCGAAGGACTGCGTGCTTAAGTTTATTTTACCTCCCAGAAAAAATAAACTAAGGGCCTCGGTCGGGTTTCGAACCCACGATCTTCAGCTCAGAAGACAAGCACGCGTACCACTGAGCTACCGGCCGCCCTCTAGTTCTTAAGAAATTCGATTTCATCAGAATTAAATCTTTTCTGACCTCCTGATTCCAGAAATGATTCCCCCAAAAAAATTCTGTTTTTCCTGAACATGACTCCTTTTATTTTATATGTGTATCCAGAACTCTTCAAGTACCTATCAGTTTTCAGCCAAATCGGACAAAGGGAAGTTGGGGGGTCACAAGGGGGGGCCCAATCGGTAAATTGGTTTCCAACTTTCGAGCTTTTTGAGTTTTTGTGTTAAACAACCCTCTTAATTAGGGATGGGTATAGATTAACCGATTAATCGAAATAATCGATTTTTAGGTAAAATAATCTGTGTTTTTTTAATCGATGTCATCTAGGTTTGATTAATCGGATAATCGATGATAATTTAACGAATATTAAATTTTTAATGAAAATTACAACTCATCCGAAAAACAGGAGAAAAAAAAGAAAAATGAATTAATTATTATTCATCCGAAGTGCAACTCGTCTAAAAAAGTGGGAGGAGACTATCGTATTGACTATCGATACAACACAGTGCCTCTGTGGTGAACTGGTGATAAGTAAAACGTAACCTTCTAATAGTTCTACTTCTAATTCTAATTTCTAATCATCTGTGTTTTGTCATTTGTGAGTTGTGATTGACTGATTGTATTAACTTTTGTTTGTGCGTTCGTTTAATCGATTAATCGATTATTTAACCAACGCATAATAAGTGTATCGATTAACTAGTAGAACATAATAATCGATGTTTTGTTGGTCGATACCCATCCCTACTCTTAATCCCTCCCTACCCTTTGATCGATTTGGCTGAAAATCAAAAGGCGTTGTCCTTATGAGGTTCTGCGTTGCAGCTATTTTCATTTTTAAATTTCGGTGTAAACTCAATACCGATTTTCTGCCTGATTACATAACTTCCTCTATACCTCATATTGCTAGGAAAATAAAAAATTTTACTAGCTTTAATCCAAAGTAACTTTACTCGACAATATATTTTATAATAAAATACTTTTTCATTTATATTTAATGTGGTCTTCCACCATCGACATATCCTCAATCACGTAATAACATATAATTTTTATGTAAGCTGGTTGTAATTTCATCAAACTTCAAAAAGTCATCAATGATCAGACTTTATTTCGGACATTAAGTACAGAATAAGATATCAAATACACAATATAAAGGGTATGTATACGAGGAAAGTTGAAGGAAGATGACTCCAGATAGCAGCATTGTATTATGATCTCTTTGTTTCTTACTAAAAAGGAAAGTGGTTATTAAAGCTTTAAGTCGTGTGGGAGGCAAGTAGGATATCCAATCCCGCGGGAAGTTTTCACTCTCGCTCAAATAAATCGTTTAAATAAATAGTTGACTTTCGAGGGCGTCGGTAGCTCAGTGGAATGCGTGCTTGTCTTCTGAGCTCAAGAACGTGGGTTCGAAACCCGACCGAGGCCCTTAGTTAATTTTATATGTGAGGTATAATAAACTTAAGCACGCTGTCTTTCGGATGGGACGTTAAGCGATGGTCCCGAGCCTGTACGATGTCAGGCATTCGTTAAAGACTCCTGCCCTAGGTGAATAAAAAATTAGGATAGGCAAAATTTAGGACTCTCACAGTAGAGTCGGGCTCATGTCCAACAGAGTGACAAAAGAGCGCTCTGGTAGTAGGCGATATGACCTCGTAGTCAAAGCCCGGGCATGAGTCATAAAATCTAACTTAACCTATAGTTGACTTCTGGATCCTAGCCTGAATTTGTCGATACATCCATCACATCGGCAGTTATTGGAGTTAAGCCCCCCCCCCTCCCTAATCCTTGTCTTCCCTTTGGTCGATTTGGCTGAAAATCAATTTCTGGATTCATATATAAAATTTCGTGTTGATACAATCATTATATTGGTAGTTAACGTGTTCAGTCTGTCAGACAGAAAACTTTTATCTCATTTTGGAATCTCTGGGGTCGGAAAACATTGAAATTCTGGTAAAAACTTAATATCCAATTTCAAAATTACATTTTTGATTACAAAATTACATTACAAATTACATTCGATTACATAACTATAACTGGGGTAAATAAAATCTAAGTACTTGACCCAGTTGTTGCAATAAAAAGTTAGTTGTTATTTACCGGTAATACACTTTCCCAGTATTAGGAAGTAAGTTTATGCTCTCCCTCCAAAACTAATCAAAAGTTTGATCTAAAAATCAATAGTTAACTTAAATAGGGGCTTCTGAATTCTCATTATATAGGTGATAAAAGTTTTTAAGTCCAGCCCCGCTTTCATCTTCCCTTCCCTTTCAGTCAAATTCGCTGACATTTGATAGGTCAAGTGCTTATGGGGTTTTGAATTTACATACAAAATTTCATGTCAATATATTCATAAGAACGGCAGTTATTAGAGCTTTTGATGTGTAAACATCTTAGCTCTCGGTAGGGGCTATGTCAGACCGTCAGCGCAACACATTTCTTTATCTGTGATGTCACCTGTTCTTAACAATAACAATAAAACAACTCTAAAAAACTTGATTAGATATAACATTGTATTTTTACAACATTATTGATCATGTTTACCGTTGTAGTGAATTTAACTAAAATATTAATATAACGAACTATAAAATGATCTTTCGGTAAGAAACTTTTAGGTTAAGATGCTTCCATAGCTTAAATTTGTCACAGTAAATACAATTTGTGGTAAAAGAAAAAATATAGCAGTGTAAATATAAAAAAAATATAATTAGTTAGTTATTATGACTCATGCCCGGGCTATGTCTACGAGGTCATATCGCCTACAACCAGAGCGCTCTTTCGTCACTCTGGTGGACATGAGCCCGACTCTACTGTGGGAGTCCTAAATTTTTATTCACCTAGGACAGGGGTCTTTAGAGAGAACCTGACATCGGACAAGCTCGGGACCATTGCAAAATCCGAAGGACGGCGTGCTTAAGTTTAATTTACCTCCCAGATCAAATAAACTAAGGGCCTCAGCAGGGTTTCGAACTCACGACCTTGAGCTCAGAAGGCAAGCACGCATACCACTGAGCTACCAGCGCCCTCTAAAAAAATATATAGGTATAATATTTCAATATATTTATATATTATAAAATATTGTTAATAATATATTATAATAATAACTGCTGAAAATATCGATCAAGTTAGTTAGTTACTTATTATAACTCATGCCCGGGCTTTAACTACGAGGTCATATCGCCTACTACCAGAGCGTTCTTTCGTCACTCTGATGGACATGAGCCCGACTCTACTGTGGGAGTCTTAAATTTTGCCTACCCTAAACTTTTATTTACCTAGGGCAGGGCCTTTAACGAGTACCTGACCTCTTACAGGCTCGGGACCATCGCTTAACGTCCCATCCGAAGCGTGCTTGTTTATTTTACCTCCCAGAAATATCGATAAATAAATAATATATCTGTTGTCATATTGTCACAACAAATAATATAATGTTTTAACCCATTTCAGGAAATACCGAACAGCTTATTTCATTTTTAAATGACAAACTTAATCTACAAATGAATACGAATCAAAGCATTTCAACAATAAATTCGAAAACTACCATCGACGCTGTATTCTCGCGGTATTTCGATACACTACAACCACATTTGTATATATATTATTTTAGCTATCACAAACTTATAATTTCATGTATAAAAGAAATTTAAGAACAATAAATGTGAAAGTTTAATTACTTAAAGTACTTTTCCTATTGTATCATTATAAAACAAATTTTAATCAAAATCAGTGCACGACAGCAAAAGTTTGCGTGAGTTTGGGTTTTTTCGAGTATCGTATCACTCACAAATATTTTTTTTTTGTGTAAATTCCTCTTCCCTTCGTATAGGGAACAATTTAGCTTAAGAGAAAACAAAGGGCTCCCGTGTCCTGTGTCCCTGCCTCTGAGTACGATAAATGACTTAGATAACTTTGCCCGGATCTCATCTCGACTACGGCAATTTCATTAGTAGCCTCAGGTAACCTTGGAAACTCACGAAAAGCCAGAACACACAGTCCAACTCTAACAAGCAGCTACGATTAGCCTAATTCCCATTGTTATTATATAAATATAGTATACATTCCTAGTCTACAGCTATAAAAGAATAATTAACATTTTTTGCAGAGATATTGTGAAACAATAAAAAGTAAAGAAAAAACGTATGTTCTTAAAAATATTCTCTACTTCACAAATGTATATAGTAGAACCTCTTTAAGTCGAACCTCGATAAGTCGAAAACCTCCAAAACTCGAAAAAAAGTTGTCTTCCTTTCCCTTCAAGCCCCAAAACCTCCATTACTCGAAATCTCAACCCTCTATTAGTCGAAATAATCAGTGAGTCACTACAAGCCATTTTGGTACATATTTTCCCTCTATAACTCGAAAAAATAAATTGAACCTCTGTATCTCGAACATAGCAATGTTTTATTTTACAACCATTACAACTCGATTATTTGAAACTTATTACCTCTATAGCTCGATGAAAAATAAGTTACCGACTTTAAGAATTTGCCGACAATGTACACCATTGTTTCTTAGAAAACAATTTAGGAGTATACAATAAATAGGATTACCAATTATCTAAAGCAAAAAAAATTACTGACTTTTTTTAATACCTACATATACTACGTATTTTTTATTTTAAAGATGTTTTGAAATAATGTTGATTTTTAATAAATATAAATATGTTTGTTACCTCTGTAACTTGAATTTTTATTTATTTCACCTCTCTAACTCAAAATTAGTTAGAACGAATCTTAACCTCTACAAGTCGAATCAAAATCCGCTTAAGTCGAAATCCTCCATAAGTCGATAACTCTATAACTCGAATTTTTTGGCGTCTCCCTTCATGTTCGACTTATAGAGGTAATACTGTATAAACTTCATTCAGCCCCCACGGGGTTTTCCTGCCCTCCTGTACAGTTATGTCCCAAAATATAGAAACATTAAAAATAAAATTCCGTCTCAAATTGAAATCTGAATAATAAATGAATTTTTTTTTTGAAATAGTATGCGCTGATTAAAATACAAATATATGTTTATGCATATATGAAATGAATGTATATTTCATATATGCATAATAGGAATAAAAAATGTATGTTTTTTAAAAATATTACCTATTTCACAAATATATATAATATGGAAGTGCTATCGGTATTGCTACCATCTTCAGCCACGACTTAACAAATACTAAATGGAAGTTCAACCAGTTTACAATCCAAGCGGCACCCTTCCTTCAGCCCCCACGGTTTTTTTTTTTGGTTTTCTGTCCCTCCTGTACAGTTGTCTTAATAAATGGAAACATTAAAAAGAAAATTACTACACAAACAACTAACTTGGAATCCTCACACGAGACTGAAAAGACAAGAAATTAACAGACGATATTAACTGTTACTAAGACTACAAGACAAAAATCCAAATTAACTTTGAAAACAAAACGACTTATATACAACGTAGTACTCAAATCTATGTGGACTTACGGACTTGAACTCTCCATATTGACCTTAACGTACCTTTTTTCACTAAAGTTACTAAATCCAAGTATAAAAAATTATTTTCCTCTCTTCAGTTCTATCAAAATGTGTTTTAAGTTTCAGTTATATAGCTCCAATGTTTTGGAAGATATCTCCTTAGGGCAGAAGGACGTTTAGGGATAAAATGAACAAGTTGACGCCACTAAAGCTGGAGTGTTGTTGACTGGCTGGTTCGATAATTCATAAGCTGAAGTCACAAAAATCAGCCTTCCAGTGTCATATGTCACATCGTTGGAAGGTTATTGAGTTGAACTTTATGTATCATGATGGAAAGGGTGACCTCTATAATACCCGCCCCACCATCGGTTAAGTCATTGATTCTCTGGTGTCTATATCGAATACATAGATTACATATTAATAATAATTATGGGGAGGCGATATATTCCGTATGGGGAGGCGGAGAGGCAGGTATATGTGGAGGAGGCGGTGGAGGTGGCGTCGGAGATGGAGCTGGAGGAGGTGGTAAAGATGGCAGTGGAGATGGAGATACAATTGGAGGAGGAGGTAAAGATGGCGGTGGAGTTGAACGTAAAGGTGTAGGAGGCCGTGGAAGTGGCGTTGGAGATAGACCTGGAGGAGGTGGTAAAGATGGCAGTGGAGATGGAGATACAATTGGAGGAGGAGGTAAAGATTGCGGTGGAGTTGAACGTGAAGGTGTAGGAGGCTGTGGAAGTGGCGTTGGAGATAGACCTGGAGGAGGTGGTAAAGATGGCAGTGGGGATGAAGGTACAGGTGGAGAAGGCGATAAAGGTGGCGGTGAAGATAGAGGCACAGGTGAAGGAGGCGATAAAGATGGTGGTGAAGATAGAGGCACAGGTGAAGGAGGCGATAAAGATGGTGGTGAAGATAGAGGCACAGGTGAAGGAGGCGATAAAGATGGTGGTGAAGATAGAGGCACAGGTGAAGGAGGCGATAAAGATGGTGGTGAAGATAGAGGCACAGGTGAAGGAGGCGATAAAGATGGTGGTGAAGATAGAGGCACAGGTGAAAGAGGCGACATAGAGTTAGAGATGGAAAGGAGACAGCGGAAGTGACGGTGATGGAGATAATTTCAATATAATACATAAAATATATATGTCTACGCACAACTTTGTAGACACGGCAAGCTCTCTGTAGTGGACTGTATTCGATAGTGCTGGTTCCGGGAGAAGACCAGCTTAACATAAATTGAGGCAACTCAGGACCAAAACATTGATCCTTAACATAAATTGAGGCAAATTCTATTATTCTAATATTTCCTTAAACTATGTACTTACAGATTGCAGTCTGCACTGTGGTCCAGTCGAATCTATAAGATACATAAGGTGGGGGAACACTGATATAATTGAACTACTTATATATTGCCTGGCCAGGCTATACAGAAAGAACAGGGCTTTACTATAACACTATGAGTGGCTATGACTCCACAAGAGATGGCATGTAAAACCGTACTCTTACACGATAGGCACACTATGAGTAACCATTAACTATAATACAGAACGGGACGTAAAGCCGTACTGTACCCACGACAGTTAGACTGGTACTCCACTAGACTCACACAAACTTGAGACTAACACGCGAGAGTAGGCTGGGTCAAGCTCACACTTGTTGACGCCGGGGCCGAAACTGAGATGGCTAGGGTTGTACTCTGTACCCTAGGTGCAAAGGGTGGGGAGAAATTCACCTATGTATTTATCCGCCTTACCCTAGCAAAAGTAGGCCCAAACAATATATAATACATGATATGTACAATCTAATATGAATTATAATACAAATAGCATATTGATAATAGCAGATATTTCCGCTAATGTTAGTATTTCCGATACGACCTCAGACTAACATATGACATGAGGTCAACTTTTCTTTTTCAATCAGTGTAAAAATGGCTGAAGTAAACTTGCAGGCTATTTCAAGACTGGCCCAAATAAAAATATACACTATGGTAACCAAAATTTAAAAAAAAAAAAAAAAAAATGTTTAATCGCCTACCACCAGAGTGCTTATTCGTTGGTACCTTTAACGTTTACCTAAGGTCCTCGGTCATGTTTCAAACCAGTGATCTTGAGCAATGTAGGCAAGCAGGCTACAAGCAAAATTGTGGTATAAATGTTGACTTATGGATGTTGTGAGCACAAGTTGCACACTTTTTTCGCTGGTTTAAACTAAATTGTTTGACTACGAAAACATTTAGCAGTGGCGTCTACTTCAAACCACTTACTGGCCCTCACAGAAAGCTTCCTTTATATTGAGTGAAAAAAAAAAAAGAAAAGATGTTGAAAATACTTATTGAATCTTTTCATCTCGAGAACAGAAGAGAAAGTAAATGATTCTAAGAAAATAACGTTGTCTCTTTTGAAAAGGCAGGAGGTTGGTGACCCCTGGTCTTGGAGTCTAGCTAGGTTAGTTGTTCTAGCAACACAAAGCACTTGGGTGAAGTGGAAATAAATGGGTAGAACTCAAAGGGGCCACCAGGAGCGCTTCTGTTTGTCTACGCCCCCCTCCTTCCCCAATGATGTTGTAGATGACCTATATTTCACACCACAATCAAAACAAGTTGTTACTTCCCCAGATAGTATAGACCAAGTATAGGGGAAGTTATGTAATCGGTGAGCGGAATTTCATGTATCCGTCATTCCAAAAATGTTTTTAAAAATGTATTTTTTGATATTGTTTTATAAAAGTTGTTGATTGAAATAAAAATTTTTGAATCTAATGAATGTCATTGTACCTACTTGATTGTTTTTTGATTATCTACAATAAGTGATTTTGAACTTTAATTAATGTGTTAATATTCTTGCCAAGTGTTATACTTAATGTAACTTTCGACAGAAAATGTTATTTCCATAAAATAAAAGTTCGATTTCTTATTCGATTGATATTTTTATTCCCCTTTCATCCTCCATAATATAGAATAATTTAAATTAAGTACGAGAAATATAAAATATTAAATTAAAAATTTTAAAAACCCTTGACACAAAAAATAAAGCTTCAAGAAGAGGGGTGGGCTTGAAGGGTGTAGGGGGAGGGGCTTGGCCTTATAAACTCTAGCTGTAATAGAGGCCGAGATCCCTACACTGGCTCTGATGAAACCTGAATATCTTGGAGATATACCCGATTTCCACCCAATATGGCTAATAATCATCTCGCAAACACCAGCTTTTGAAACAGAGAAAACGCTTTGAAATAGGTTCAGCCGTCTTGGAACTACGCACAGAGAGACTCAAGCACACACAAAGAGACAAAGGCTTCAAACGCATTAACTCCTCCTTTTGCGTCGGGGATTAAAAAATAAAAATAAAAAACTTTTCAGACGCCATATAGCCTATTTTTCAATCTGGCTCTAAAGGATGCTACATTGCCACCAGAACAAATTAGATCGGATAAATCTTTTTTCAAGAATTCCTAAAATTCACTTTTATAGTATTTTTGCTTAAACAAGAGAAACGGCTGGACCGAGTTTGACAAAATTTCTTTCAGATCATATTTACGTTGATACACTTCGATTGGCATCAAAGCGCAGTCGATATCAGTTTTCATTCACGAGATATCGTGCAGAAAAAATTGACCATGTACGTACGCACACACACACACACACATACTTCTTTCCAAAAATAGTGTAAAAATACTGTAATGACCTTGAAACATAAAAATACGATAAAAATTTTGATTTCGATTATCGAACCCATTACAATAACTTCCCTATATGCTGGGAATTTAATAATCATATTATAATATAATATTGGAATTAGAAAGTATTTTGCATGAAAAGCGGCAAATTACAGAATTATCGATAGTATCCATAGTTTTCCACCGGTAGTATCGGACTATCGATAGTAACCAACTATCGCCCATCCCTACTCTGATCTACCAGCTGTCTCCGCCTAGCGATTTTATTACAATGAATAAAAATAAATTCACATTTTGGAGCTGGGGAAGTAACCTAGCAGTGATTCAAATATTATTCATTGAGGCTCCCCCTTTGGGAATTGTTTTTTGAAGTATCAATCACTTTTTTGTTAAGAAGTCGACCTAATTGGCTTTTGGGGATCTGAAATCTTCTTAGAGAGCTCTTATGTAACCCGAACTGGGGGCAAGGAGATCGAATTCACTAAAAGAAATCTGTTAGCGCTTAGCAAGAGTGAGGGGAGGAAGCTCTAGCAATGCGATCTGCAGGACTATTGCAAACCTAACCGTCTATTGTCTGAGGAACAAAAGGTGACAACGTGGCCTTGTAATGGAGGTCGAATCATAAGACACCTCTGTCACACTCTTCATCGTCATAGAACAAGAATCGGTGGAATCACCGACACAGAAAGAATATTGGGCTAAAAATCAATAACTGACTTACTGGGACTTTCGAATCATACTAAATTTTATATCGATACATTCATTACATTGGCATTTATATCGATACATTCATTACATTGGCATTTATATCGATGCATTCATTACATTGGCATTTATCGGGAATTGTTGTGTTCAAACACACACAGATAATTCTTTTGCGGGAAGTCTTACCTGTCAAGGATCAGAAAAATATCTATGACGCTTACATTGGTTCAATGTTAGACTATGGGATCATGGCCTGGGGCGGTTCAACAGCTTCAGCTGTTCAGCAGCTGGTGACCGCCCAAAAACTAGTTATAAAGACCATTTTGAAAGTTCCTGCTACATTTCCTACTACGCAAGTTTTTTCTGTTTTCCCCGTTCTTCCTATCCGGCATTTATACCCCAAAAACCTCCTTAGACAGCTTTTCCAAATTGATTCATCAACTCTCTTGTAGTAATAAAAAGAAGAGGTTTAAGTGTTAAACTTAAATAAATGATAAATAAATATAAGTAAAATTAATAATAATTAAATTAAAACGAAAAAAATAAATAATTAAATAAACAATTACCACATTTCCTGTAGAAATTATATCTCTTTTCTTTTACTAAATTTTGATTTCTATAGTAATTTTTTGAAAAGGGCCCAAAAAAAATATAAAAAGTTCAAGACGTGCAATTTTGAAGAAAGTGCACGTATATTTTAAAAAAATTTCAATTAAATTTTTCATTTAGATTTATAAAGAGATGCCATTTTTAATTTTCTTTCAATAATATTAAATCTAATCCAAAGGTTTTCAAATCATCTTACTGGGCCAACAGGGAAAATGAATAGAATATAATTTTCTAGAACAAATATTGGGTTTATTTTCTTAAATCTACATTATAAAAATTAAAAACTAAACATGGAGACAAACAAAAATCGAAAGAAAAATCTTAAAACTAATTAAATATTTTTTTTTTGTTTTATATTTTGGCCATTTTTTAATTTTAAGTTATATATTTCTGGGCATATATCCTGTACATATAAACAAACAACAGTACCTACCTTCTTCGCGCATCAATTTCACAGTCAATTCACTTCTATTTAGTTTATTACATTTTAAGCCTAAACACCACTTTTCATCTTCACTCAGTCCGTCTCCATTGAACCCAGGCCTCAACCCGTCTTTACACACACTAAAAAACAGCTGATGGCCGTGTTTTTTTTTACTCATTTGTTTTAAAATAAATTTGCTTTTTATAGAAAAATAAATAAAATTAATTTTTTAATGTTTATAATTTAATCATTTTAATGTGTGTATTTTTTTTGTACATCACACTTTATTCTGTGTCCAGAAGGGAAGGGGGGATCAGAGTGGGGCTCAACTCAAAAAAACCAATAACTGCAGACGTAATAAATATCTACATGAAATTTCATATTAAGTCATGATCTGTCAAAGGACCCCGCACATTTCTTATGTAAATTGGCCCCCGGTTAAATTGGTTGAAAGTGTTACCTGTGATAGATACTGAGCTCCTGAACAAATGTCTCCATAGACTCGAAGCTAGAAGAATCGAATATTTTGGAAAAAAACGCATTCAAAGTCAACCGTTTTCACAACTGTCTCAAACCTGTGAAGTGCTATTTTTTCGAAAGGAAATTCATTTTTCTGCAAATTGTTTTCTTTTCTTTTTTTAAATATTGTTTATTCTTCCTATATGATATTTTACGAAAAAAAAAGGGATTTTTAGACAAAAAATAATAAAATAACCATCGAAAAAATTCATCACTGATATTCAACTCAATTATTTATGACAATTGCAATAATTGTTGTAAGAACGATTGCCGTTATGGCTTAACATTATTTACTCTTTAAATATTGAATACCTCAATTGATTGTATATGATTTTATCGAGTGAATTGAAATAAACATGCAATGTTTTGATTCTAATGCCGATGTAAATACTCAATTTTAGTCGTCGGTTTGTATTCATACAGCACACATCAAGTTAATTCTTGATACATCTCCGATAATAATTCAGTTTGTTTGTTTGATATTAAGGATTTTTTTAGTCACCAAAACGAATAAGGACAAATGCGGTGCTACGTTTGTAATCGTCTAGGTAATGCGCGCAATATGCCTCGGATTGGTCCTAATAATGATAAAATAAAATATCAAATAGGAAGAATAAACAATATTTAAAAAAAGAAAAACAAAAGAAAACAATTTGCAGAAAAATGAATTTTCTTTCGAAAAAATAGCACTTCACAGGTTTGAGACCGTTGTGAAAACGGTTGACTTTGAATGCGTTTTTTTCCAAAATATTCGATTCTTCTAGCTTCGAGTCTATGGAGACATTTGTTCAGGAGCTCAGTATCTATCACAGGTAACACTTTCAACCAATTTAACCGGGGGCCAATTTACATAAGAAATGTGCGGGGTCCTTTCAGCAATATCGTCTAGAGGGATGAAAGGGTTCAGGGGAAATTCAAAAACCCTGATAACTGCCGATGTAATGAATTTATCTACACAAAATTTAGTGTTTATGAGGATTTACGAGCCCCTATATAAGTCAATTATTGAATATTAGCGCAAATGGAGAGCGAAAAGTTAATAGATTAATTCGTTGTGGGGAAGTAGATTGCCGGTGATTCACCGAAAACTTTTTCATCTCAGTTACCCCCCGTAGTGAGGTATGTCTGATGGAACATTCAGAGCATGACGTTGAGGCGCTCAGCCGGCTGTAGTCTTTGTGGTTAGCCATCTCTGAACAGGTGGCAGTCAGATTAGATCTTTTTGTCTCTGGTTAGTTGGATCGAGTGAAGGCAGCGATTGTTTGTGCCAATAGCTGAATATATTTACATATAATTATATATTTTGAATTTGCCTATTCAAAAATAGGTTTTAGGATATCCTAAATAATGTAGAGTTTCATCGTCTTGTATACGAGGTGTGTTCGATCTTTGGGATATCATTTAGTTCTCTCATCTCATCTATGCTTGTGAAACGACGGCCCTTTAAGGTTCTCTTTATTGTTGGGAACAGAAAAAAGTCACAAGGAGCCATGTCTGGCGAATATGGAGGCTGGGGCATCACAGTGTAGTTTTTGGCCAAAAATTCACGAACAAGCCACAAATCTGGGCGTTTTTTTTCGGATTGCTTCACGCAAACGGCGTTGCACTTGTAGGTAGTACTCCACATTGATCGTTTGACCTTGTGGCAAGAACTCACGGTGAACTATGCCGTTAAAATCGGAAAACAACCTTCACATACGCGGCCGTCTTCACGGCCTTCTTGGAAACGCTTATACCACTCGTAAACACTAGTTTTACTCATGGCAGACTCACCAAAAGCAATGTTTAACATTTCTAAAACTTTGCTGCACTATATTCCATTCTTATAGCAAAATTTAATGAAAATTCTCTGATCCATTTTGTAAACGAATAAATAATCGCCGATCGTACCAAAACACATGTAACCTCTTTGACAGCTGACAGCAGACCAAACATCCAGTTTGGCTAACAATATAAAAATACTTTTCAGACATGTTTACCAACACAAAACCGAAAAAATCGCGCGAATCGGACTAATACAACCCACGAAAATACAAAATTCCCGTTACTTTTTGAACACACCTCGTATGAAGTATAGAGGAAGTTGTGTAAGCTCAGAAATTCGATGTTAAATTTTCATTAGAATTTCATGTTTTCCGATCCAAAATTGAAGAAAAAAAAAATCGGTGAATCACTAGTATTGTACTCCAAATCAATAATTGTCTTACATAGGATGGCTTCTGACTCCTTATACTAAACTTTCTGCCGATATATTCAGTACATCGGTAGTTTTTGGGATATATTTTTGAGAATCTCCTCTTCTGATCCTCTACTTCTCTTTGGATATATAAAATCGGAAAATATGCAATTCCGGTCAAAACTCAACATAGAATTTCTAATTATATAACCAATTATATAACTTTCTCTATATTTCGTATATATGGAAGTAAATATGCCATGTATGTGAAAAATACCATACGATAACTCTCGATAGAATGAATATTTACATATACAGTGAAACCTCTTCTAATGGACACTTCTGGATAGCGAATAACTCTATTAACGGACAAAATGTGTATGGTCCGGGCAGCAGATCACTCAAATCAATGCTTAGTTTACCTCTCAATAACGGGCCCTCTCTTAACGGACAACGAACAGCCTTAAATGGTTCCGTTCGAAAAATCTACCTCGCGGGCAGCAGGCTCTTGGTTTCTGGGAACACAGTGAGGCACGGCTGGGGAGGAGTTCAGGGAAATTATTAAAAAATAACGAATACCTTTTCTAAACTTCCTAATAATTATGGAAATTTCTTATTTTGTTTTCGTTCGCATTTCGCAAGATTTTATTCAGATTGCTTCCGACCATGTTTCAAAAAAGAACTCGGCTAACGCTCAAAAATAAAATAGAAATAATTAAAGTTTATAATTGAGAAAAGCCCAGCGTTAGGGACTTAGCGGTAAAGTTTAAGGTGAGAAAGACGCAGATCGGGACCATTTTAAAAGAAAGGAATGTACTTTTATAGGAACAAAAAAAACTCTACGAATTGCCAAAATAATGAATATATTGACGCGCAATCTTCTGTGAAAACGTCCGAAAGTAAAGGAGGGATAAGAGAGGCTCAACTATAGTATATATCCTAATAACTGCTGATGTATTGACATGAAATTTTATATATAGGAATCCAAAACCCGTTAAGGACGATACCTATTATCTTTGAGCCAAATAGCATAGTGGAGGATCAGAGATTAAAGACACCACATTTTCAGGAGAATTGGTTTCAGGACTTTAAAACCTTAAGAATCGAGCAGGGAATCGAAATCTGCATGAAATTTCTGATTACACAACTTCCCCAAGTAAAAGCAGACTTATGAGATCACCTAGAAGGATGGGATTAGTAATGTTCTGCTTAGATAGAAATGTGAAAGAGAGGAGCAGGTGTGTGGAATCTGAAGAAGGTACATTATTATACAAGACTTAAGTGGGGTGATCTTGAAACAGGTCTACTGCCCCAAGATAACGACCGAATTATAGGAGACTGAAGATAGGTCTCCGAGTTTGGATAATGGAGTACTGGAGAATCTCCAGGTTTGATCAGGATAGGGCCGGTTTGTAGGGCCTGCGGCAAGTCAGGTCCTGACACTCCCTAGGGAAATTGTACCATCCCCAAGTCCCCCAACCTAACAATACGGCCTCCTACACATAGTAAAGTCTGGACTTCATTTTCAAGTCCGTATTGAGCTATATTTCTTATAGTATATTCCCTCTGACTTATTCAGTTTTTCATGGAGCACCACTCGTTTGTTCTTATTACGCCAGAGCGCTCTTTCGTCTTTCTTTGTCTACCCTAGTTACCTAGGGTAGGAAAAGATTACCTGACCTCTTTAACGAGTAACTGACATCGTACAGGACGGCAGCCTCAGGATTTTTTCACTTCCTAGATAAAACCCCTAAGGTCCTCAGTTGGGTTTATATGCTACTAGCAGTAATACCCGGCGTTGCCCGGGGAACTTTGACTTTTCTCCCAATATCTCCTATAAGGCTATTCAGTTCCTCGACAGTACATTCCATGATGTTATAATTTTCAATTATTCATACGGAATAAGGCTTATAATCCTTCAACTGTAGTAACGCTAGCATTGGAGCTAAAACTAATTTATTCAAAAAGATTTCTCATTAATCGTTGCAATGGTTTTCGAGTTACAAAGATTGCGTGAGTGGATGTTGGGATGGACCAGGGGTTGATTAAAAAATAGACCTTAACCTTCCGGTAGATAAAACTTATCTATTCAGAAAGATTCCTCATTAATCATTGCAGTGGTTTTTGAGTTACAAAGATTGCGTGGGTGGATGCTGGGATGGACCAGATATTGAGGTACTAATACGCCTATAACCTTCCACAGACGATGAAGAACAAATTAAAAAAAAAATTAATCAAATCCATCAAGCCGTTCGTGAGTTATAGCGGTACAACGCACAGACATTTTCAGCTTTATATATATGATAATAACGTTTATTACCCCTATTGGTTTGGTTTTTAAGACTCATGCCCGGTCTTAACCTACGAGGTCATATCGCCTATACCAGAGCGCTCTTTCATCACTCTAGTGGACATGAGAGCTCGACTCTACTATGGGAGTCCTAAATTTTGCCTACCCTGGTTTAGTTACCAAGGGTAGGGTTTTTTTAACGATTACCTGAGATCGCACAGGCTCAGGAACATCTCCGTTCCATCCGAAGGACGGCGTGCTCAAAGTCTTAGTTTTGGAACAAGATATAATAAATGTTGAAGAAAGTCAAATTTCAAATTTTGAAAATGTTATTTTCATTATATGAATGAATGTATTGTAGTTTCAAAGTCAGACATGTTTGTACAGTGTGTAGATACATCTGTTTTAATTGACATTTGGAAAACTGATATTCTAGTTTTATCATGTTTTCCCTTCTCACAATTCAACTCATATTCAATTCAACACATAACATGACTGATATAACCAATGTTATAGCGCCCCTAAAATTTGTTCAATAAATAAGTTTAAATTATAACGCATGAGAAGAAATTATATAATATGGTTTTATTATATATGTATATATATATATATATATATATATATATATATATATATATGTATATATATGTATAAATATATATGTATATATACATATAAAATCCAGTGTCGATATTCTACTGGGAGTTACTATACTAACAGACAAACATTGAGACGCGGGGAAAGAAATTTAATTTTGGGATATAATCTAGCATCTAGTTGGTTTTCCATGGTAACAAGTACTGTGATTATTCTAAGCCGCGATCAAATCACCGATGAGAAGGACATTCAGATAAGAGTAAATACTGATTTTATCAATTGATGACTGACTTAGTCACCAATTGATAAAATAAATAGACTACAAGTTAGTCATTCATTCGACAATATTTAGAATGAACTCATAATAGTGGCAGTCATTCGACGATATCCAGACAACAGTTAGCAGCTGTTGATGATAAGGTTAGTTTTAATCGATATTCATTTTCCGAGGGCGCCGGTAGCTCAGTGGTATGCGTGCTTGTCTTCTGAGCTCAAGATCGTGGGTTCGAAACTCGACCGAGGCCCTTAGTTTATTTTATCTGGGAGGTAAAATAAACTTAAGCACGCCGTCCTTCGGATGGAACGTTAAGCGATGGTCCCGAGCCTGTACGTTGTCAGGCACTCATTTAAAGACTAATTCCAATTCGAAGGACGGCATGCTCAGGATTTTTTCACCTCCCAGATAAAAACCCTAAGGACCTCAGCTGGGTGTATATGCTATATAATAACGTTTATTACCCCTATTGGTTTGGTTTTTATGACTCATGCCCGGTCTTAACCTGCGAGGTCATATCGCCTACTACCAGAGCGCTCTTTCATCACTCTATTGGACATGAGCCCGACTCTACTATGAGTGTCCTAAATTTTGCCCACCCTGGTTTAGTTAACAAGGACCGAGGGTTTTCAACAATTACCTGACATCGTTCAAGCTCGGGACCATCTCTTAGACGTTACATTCGAAGGACAGCATGCTCAGGATTTTTTCATCTCCCAGATGAAAAACCTAGAAGCCTGGTTTCGAACCCGAGGTCTTTAGATCATTAGGCTACCGCTGCCCTTTATTTGTATGATATTTATTATTAAAATCCTCTTTATTCAAAATGTTACTTTCAAGTGGAGCTTTCCGGTTGCAAATAAACTGTTATTCATATTTTCAGCGAGCTTTATTCGTACTCTATTTACATAATAATACAAATTTAAATGTTATTATTATTTTATTATCTTTATGTTTTATAATAAATACATTTATTGTCAATTTCTAAGTACATTATTTAATTTCGCTTATTTTTCTCTGTAATACTAATTTATATATTTAATTCTTACTATTCGAAACCCGACCGAGGCTCTTAGTTAAGCACGCCGTCTTTTGGATGGGAAGTTAAGCGAAGGTCCCGAGCCTGTACGACGTCAGGTACTCGTTAAAGACTCCTACCCTAGGTGAATAAAAATTTAGAGTAGGCAAAATTTAGGACTCCCACAGTAGAGTCGGGCTCATGTCCACCAGAGTGACGAAAGAGCGCTCTCATAGTAGGCGATACGACTTCGTAGTTAAAGCCCGGGCATGAGTCATAAATCCTAACCAAACCTCAGTGGCGGATCCAGAAATCCTCTTAGGGGGGAGTTTTTTTTTTAAGTTACTGAAACTTATGATTAAGGTGAATTAAATAAGAATTAGCGGATGATTATTATAAAAACAACAAAAACGGCAGAAACGTTGATAAGTTATGTTTATTCGTGGTTATATTTACATTCGTCATAATTACCGTTATAATTACGTTATTTTTTATATATTTTATAATTTATATAATTACATAATGAAATTTAAGCGATGACTTTTAGACGATGCAAATCGAGTCGAAACTTTCGCCGGATCCACCTTATCCTGATGCAAATGCAAAAAGGCAAGACCCAAAAGTCTTTCCTCAGACATTCGGTTTCTTAGCCAAGTTTTGATCCTGCGTAAAGCAGAGAAACTCCGTATTTTGTTACGACGCCACGCGAATTTTTTGCTTAACTGTAGCGACTGTAGCTGTAGACTCATCCACCCACAACTATCTTCATGCCACGTGAGTGGCAAAACGTTATCAAATTTCGTAAAAAATCCGACAGATGTCACCCGTTATGGCACCGAAACTTAATTTTATTTAAATATCAATTTTTTTTTAAACGATAAAACGAAATATTAAATTTGTATTTATTCATCTGTAATTTGACAAGAAATGATATCTTAAATTTAAAAAAACAAAATTTCTCAGGGGGTTTCGATCGCCCTCCCTTGGATCCGCCACTGCCAAACGTAACCTACAAAATTTCGTTATGTAGTACAGTAGAACCTTTTCAAGTCGATCCTCGATAAGTCGAAAACCTCCAAAACTCGAAAAAAAAAAGTTTTGTTTCTTTCCCTTCAAGCCCCAAAACCTCCATTACTCGAAATCTCAACCCTCTATTAGTCGAAATAATCAGTGAGTCCCTACAAGTCATTTTGGTACATATTTTCCCTCTATAACTGGAAATTAGTTAGAATGAATATTAACCTCTACAAGTCGAATCAAAATCCGCCTGTCAAAATCCTCCATAAGTCGAAAACTCTATAACTCGAATTTTTTGGCGTCTCCCTTGATGTTCGACTTATAGAGGTTCTACTGTATTTGGAATCTAGAGGTGGATAACCAGTCGATAAATTCATTCTATCGGGAGATCGTTCACAGACACACACACATACAGACATATACGAAATTTTGTTATACTTTTTTGGAATTATGGGATCTGATTACATAACTACCCCTTTATTTATTATAATTGGGGAAGTAAACCATCTATGTACTTCCCCAGCTCGAATTAATAAACTAAGTTTTCTCTCTCCCTTTCTGAATCGTTTTGTGTCGATACATTCATCTCAACAGTTATTAGAGACTCTGTGTTAAGCCTCCCTCTATCCCCGCCCTTTTTTTAACAGATTTGGCCGAAAATCATTAGATGTCGTCCTAATAGGGATCTGGATACATATATAAAGTTTCATGTCGATACATTCATTCTATCAGATGTTGAAATAAGGGGAAATACGTCTGAGGAACTAGCGACGTCTGGCCACGGTAGAGGGAAGAACTAATCTGTATATAAAATAGGTTGAAAAAAAAAAATAAAAAATAAATTGTAGCTTAATTATGTTAACATCGATTTCTTTTTTATTATTATTATTATGTTTTTTTTTTTTTTTCTTTCTTCATTAAATTAAAACTTAATTACTTCTTATAATTAAGTTCCTCAGAATATTAACAGAAAAATAATTACATGTAAATGAAAGCTGTGAGAGAGGGGAGGCTGAGGGTGCCAACTGGAGCGAGGTAATGAGAAAGTAGGGAAATGATGAAAAGACTATAAGATGGCTTATCTAGCAAGCTACAGTAGGGCTGTGAAGCATCTGCTCGGAGCTCTAACAGTGAAGGTAGAGTGGTTAGTGTGACTGAGCGTTAACCTCAGAGCCAACCTGTGGAAGAGGGGAGGCTGAGGGTGCCAACTGGAGCGAGGTAATGAGAAAGTAGGGAAATGATGAAAAGAGTATAAGATGGCTTATCTAGCAAGCTACAGTAGGGCTGTGAAGCATCTGCTCGGAGCTCTAGCAGGAAGGTAGAGTGGTTAGTGTGACTGAGCGTTAACCTCAGAGCCAACCTGTGGGAGAGGGGAGGCTGAGGGTGCCAACTGGAGCGAGGTAATGAGAAAGTAGGGAAATGATGAAAAGAGTATAAGATGGCTTATCTAGCAAGCTACAGTAGGGCTGTGAAGCATCTGCTCGGAGCTCTAGCAGTGAAGGAAGAGTGGTTAGTGTGACTGAGCGTTAACCTAAGAGCCCACCTAACAACTCAAAGGTGATAATGATATGACTTTATAACATCGCAAATAACAAACTTTATCAAAATATATCGCTAATTGTACGATTAGTTCAGATTTTTGCTGTCAATTATATATGACGGGGTTAGAATCAAAATGGTCCAAGTGACATTTTTGAAAATTTTTCAAAAATGATAACAGAACGTTCAGGAAAAATGTTGTACAAGTGAAATCCTAGCCACTGCTGAGATCTAGTGGCAAATCACTTATACCATTTTGGTGACATGGAACAAATAACTTACAACATATCAATAGTGACCTTGAAATTAAGATTTTAATTCTATTTTATGGTTTGCTAACAGCAACTTTCACCATAAAAGCAGAGGACAAAATATTTCCGGTTTCGATAAATTATAGATTTTTTAAATCAGTTAAGAACTTATTGCACAGTTTCTTCAAAGTTTTGAAAATGTCACTTAGGCCATGTTGATTCTAACCCCGTCATATATAAGAGAGGGCCCGGTGACTCAGTAGTAAACGTGCTTCATTACTGAGCTCAAGATGGCGGGTTTGAGGCCCTTAGTATGTGGGAGATAAAATAAACTTAAGCATGCCGTCCTTCGGATAGGACATTCAATAGGTGTTGACCTCATAGGGTTCTGATCAAACTTCAAAAATTTCGTGTTGATACATTCATTCTATCGGGAGTCATCGTGTTCACAAACACACAGAATTTTTTTTTCATATTTGGAATCTAGAGGTTAGAAAACATGAAATTCCATTGAAAACTGCGCATTGAATTTCTGACCGATTACATAACTTCCCCTATACTTGGTAAAGCTGGGAAAATAAAAATATATTCAATCACTTGTCGACTGTGTGACGAAACAAATTCGTTCGAGGGACCGATTGGATCAGCTGATTGCCCTAATTCCGTTCGTGTTTATGTCAACCGCAACTACACACCTCCCAAACAAACGAACTAGTCAACTCTCGATAAGTCGAACTTCTAGGCACTGGGAAAAATTGTTCGAATTACCAAAGTTCGATTTATCGAGGTTGATATTCGATTCATCAAATTAAAAAAGGAACATAAGGAAGATTATTATGTAATATACGAACTGTAAAATAAGAACAAAGTGTATTAAGAATATGTATATTAATACATAATAATGTAAATAATTTTTCAATGTCTTTGAAATAGTCCTCGGGTCATTCTTTGTCAAAACGGCCAAGAAAAATTCGACAACCGTCAAATAAATTTATATGAACCTTTTTTGGATTCAGTATGATAAAATAACCCGAAAAAAAATTTTTTTTCTGATTTTTTCGGGTACATCTTTGTCACTATAGTAACAAAAAATGTTTTTGTCATTTTTAAGTAATTGTTAGGCATTGTTAACTTAAATAATTAATTACTATGGGTAATTTCTTAAAGTTACAAGTTTTTTTATATACACTTTTTATGTACTAAGGTCAGACAATACAAAAATTGCATACACAAAAATTTTCATGGTCACCGTAAGGTCATAATCGACAAAACTTGTAAAAATCTGTAAAAAATTAATTCTGAAAAAAAACAACCATCGATTTTTGATTTATAAAGTGGAAAGTGTTCGTAGATACTGGTTCTATATGTGTGTAATTTTTTGTCCTGGGTTTGTTGAAATTTTCAGTGATATGAGTGTTTTCACGTACGATTTCATGTTATGAAAGAGTGTTATTATAAAATCATTCATATTTTCTACAAAATACTTAACAATACTTATATTGTTAAAAATGTTATTTTTTTTTCTCCTTTTAAAAGTACGATGAATTGAAAATTCAAAATGATTGAGGTCAATTTTTTTTATATATATATTTTTTTCTTTAGTTAGAAACATGTTGGATACTTGGTCCAAACAATGTTAAATGCATTTCTGGCTTCTTTAGATGTAGGCGGTTCTTTTCCGGTCACTCCTGCCTCATCTTCATCGTCACTTCCGTCAGTGGGTTCTACTTGCAGCTGCACATCCGCCCAAATACTCTCCTCAGAAGGGGGTTCAGGTCACAGTCAACCTCCACGAATTCGACAAAGTCTGAACCAAAACATTTAAAATGTAAACAAACATTCAACGTAGTAGAGGTGCAAGTCCCCCTCACAGGCCCATTTTTCTCAGTTCGACTTATATACCCATTGTTCCTGGTATTTGCCCCGAATTTGACTAATTGAGGAAATATTTACGTTACATGACATGGCTCCAGAGAATTTGTCCGACTTAACTACGAATTTCAATCTACCAAGAATTGAATATATACCTCCCATTCTCGTTTTCATTGATTGTTTCCATACTGCGAGAGTATACAGTAGATAGATACATCGGGTGGGCTGGTTTGAACACCAAGGGATCTAAGCATTCAATCCCTCTACTATGGGAGTCTTAAATTTTGTCAACCCAGGTTTATTTTGTCAATTAGGATCTTCAACCTAACGTCGCACAGTGGGACGACTCAGGTAAATTCCCCGACATGGATGAAAAATTCAAAATTTTTTTTTCCAGTAAGCGAGCTCGTAGGATCGTTTTCTAGCCTTTCTGGAATAAGAAAATGTGGGGACATTCCAGAGACATGCAGTGATAAGGCTTTGTTTCCGGCATATGTATCTAAAATCGGGAGCTCTAGACTTGAATTTGCATGAAACCGTATCTTTCTATTTAATTGTTCCTAAGAGTTTCGTGCTTTTGGTAATGTTGTATAATTTTTTCCTACTTATGTATTCAGGCTGAGAAAAATATAAATGAAATAAAAAATGGCTGTATTAATGTTTAACACTTGATGTTTAGGAACGTTGCGGGCATTTTGCGTACATTTTCTCGCGTTACAAAAAAGTTCTGAGTGGTTCCGAAAAACGGACTGCACAGGTGTTACCTCAGGTATCTAGTGAGAGAAATACGCAAAAATCATATCCCACTTCGTCCCATTTTTCCCGGAAATCATGTTCGAACAAGTGGTTTCTAGGGTCAAAGTCCAGCAAAACGCAGTATTTGTTGTCTATGTATTCTTAATTATGCTCGTATCGTTCAGTATCTGTTCTCGGTCCTGGCACACCACCATGTTCGCGACAAACCGTGAGTTAGATAACTTATTAGAACATCCTGGTGATTCATAAAATTGTGTAATTTTAAGAGAGGAGATTATTTTACGCACCATCTCTCCTGCGAATGTTTCTAGGCGTAACATATTACTCCTCGAAAATTAACTAAAAATATTTTGTGGACATTTTAAGAAAAAGTGGGTGGAATGTGGATATAGGAAAGAATTGTTTCTCTCACAAAATGAAGGTTGGCTCAACAGAGCCTTTGACTATCCCGTAGGATTTCTTCAGCCCCCTGATCTGATGAAAGGTACCTTATTTTACTTATTTCATTGCTTAAGTTTTTTCAGTTGCTAAGTACAGATTTTATTCAACTTTTTTTTTTATATGTTCCTATTTGCAGTTTTGTTTTGTATTTTATATTGGTTTACAAAATTAAACAAATCATACAAAAAATTAAACAAAAGTAAAAAATCAAAAATCAAAGATTTCTTTTTCAACGGCCATTAGCGTTTTCATTAATTCTTAAGTACCTACCTATTTAAGTAAACATAAACCTATTTATGTAAAAATAAAAAATCAAAGATCATTGTTCTATTTATGTGCTCTAGCTTCTTTTGTATCATTCCTATCGCCAAACGGACTTCACCATTCGATTCAGCACGAAAAAATACATTGAGTATGATCCACATTGAAATTTTTATAAAGGAATAACTGGGTGAAAAAGGCATGTCCAGTGAATCGCCCGTTTCGTCCCACTGTGCGTCGCACCGATTCGTGACCGCCAATTAATATCTCCTCTTCAGCAGTTATTGAGGTATTTAAGATGTGGCCGCCCTCTGACTCCTGAGAATTGTGAATTTATATATCAAACTTTTGTAGACATATTCATTCCATCGGAAGTTATCGTGTTCACAGAAACACTTTTTTTTTTTTTTTTTCATATTTTGAATCTGGAGGTCGAAAAACATAAAATTCCGTTGGAAACTCCACATCAAATTTTCGACCCTGAGTAAGACACCAATTGATTTTCAATCAAATCGTTAAATTGGTTTCAGAGGGAGAGAGGAAACTTAGTGGATTAATTCGCTCATTTTGTGATTCAGCGGTATCTTTCCTTCAGCTACCAGGTCATCTGTTGATTTCGCATAACTGCAGACGCACTCAGCTTAAATTGTAGTGGTGTCGCCGTTGGCATGAGAATTGACTGGTGGAGTTACCGCTTCAGTGTAGACTTGGAGTTTTGCCAAGTCCTCTTGACCCAGGTCTGGTATGAAAGCTGGATAAGGAAGACGAACACATGTTGACGATCGGGATAAAAGGACTCAAGATAACAATATTTAACCTTAAGCCTAGTACACACTAGTAGACCATGTTGCGCGATTTGTCTATAGGCGGTCTCGAGATGCGGTCTAGAGACACCGTTCTTTGTCTCGTCTAGCGTCCACACTACCATGTGAATTCCTCAGTCTCATCTTCGCAGTCCACCATAGAGGACATTGTTTTGTGTGCAATGAGTTCCTGCTTAGTGCTAATTACAAGTGAAAGGAACGAGAAAACGTAAACGTTGGTGGACGCGCGAAGTGCTCGCAGAAGGACCTAGGTTCGGTAATGCATTATTAAATAAATTAAGACTGTAAGACGCCATGGGTTTTCGAAATTTCACCCGGCTGTCGCCTACTGATTTTGAAGATTTGCTTCTGATGTTTAGAGCGATAATAATGAAGCTAGATACAAAATTTAGAGAAACCATCACAGCTTCTCAACCACACCACTCGGAAGCTGGAAGCAGACTGGGACGTGACTCGCCTCTAGACGCCGAGTGACGTCCACACTGTCAAAATGTTGCGCAATATGTCTAACGTTGCATGCTGTCTCCCATTCCGATCGGGAAACCTTAGACCTGCGATTTTTGGTCTCGCAACAGGCCCGTAGACGGGGATTGGTCTATAGACATGTCTACTAGTGTGGACTAGGCTTAAGTGGTTCCGAAGTTTTAAAACCTAGTGATATCACCCGTCCGTCATAATATGACTACCTTAATAGTAAGCACCTATTAAAATTACTATGTGCCTAGTTCCTTTAACATTCATACGTCACTTCACTTATTGGGTTTTGAAGTTTAATTTTATTGGAACAAGCGATAAAGGTTGTTTCTTATACATTAAAATGTTATTTTAAAAAGCGTGGGTGGGTTATCGATCTCGTGTTGAATTTAGTGAAAGCAGGTTACTAATTAGCTGTGCGGCCCTTATGGAACAGTCAGCATCAAATCAGTAAATACACATGTGTATAATACATAGTTGACAATCAAACATTTCTAAAAATCATGAAGATGAAACAATTGATGATGTGACACACAAAGAACGTAAGGAGGCCTTAGAGAAAGCACTTCATTATGTTGAACGACAACCAAACACTAAACAAGTGGTGGGACAATGCAGCACGGAACAGTGTTGTGTTAGCGAAACAAAAGAAAATTACCGATTTTTTTAACAAATAATTAGTTGTAGAATTTTAGATTTTGTTTTAAATATGTATGTAATTAAAGCAGATTTCAAAATATATTTTTAAAATGTTATCAACAAAATACTTACGTGTTTTATTCCTTAGCTCACCTTTTTTTTATGCTTTATGTCATGTCGACAGATTTGGCAGATGTTAGGGTTTTTGTTTCGAATTCTGTCGTAGAGACAGAATATTTTTATTCTTTATTTGATTGAGGGGTTGGAAAACATGAAATTCTCTCTTCTACGCCATGTAGGTAGGGGTCCTACGTTTTGAGAAGGTTGGGTTATAAGATAAGAATTTAGAAGAAAGAACATGAGTTGGGAGAGCGGAAACTTACATAGGTGATTGAGTGGGAGCTCTCTGGTTATGTCTCGAAAAGCCCAATTGAGCGCCCTCAAGGAATTTTTTGGGAGGGGGGTCTGGGATGTAGCTGCAAGGGGAGGGGGAGACTTTGCATATTTCTCCATGATTGCTGAACTTTCTCTGCACTTTGTTGCTGTACTTTGTCTATACGTATGACATCACTGGAGGGAGAGCGTGAACTTACTAGCTACTATAACTTCCCCAACATTTCATTTTTTATAGATGGGGAAGTAAACTATGTTAAAATAATGTTGAAAGATGGGAGAGATGTACGAGTGTAGTCTGAAGAGGATATAGGATAGGTATTTCTGTTTCAGACCAACCGCAGTCTGTTTTGTTCTTGTCTTTCTTCTTCAAGTCTCATTTCCTGCTCACTGTCTTCTGGAGTGACAGTTCAGGAAATCAAAACATCCTTCAAAACCGTTAGCACAGCATTATAAAATTTAGTCCAGAAGCCGCTGAAGACGACACCTATTCGTTTTCAGTCAAATCGACCAAAGGGAAGGGGGGAATTAGGGGAGAGCCTTAACATACAAATATTAGGAATTAATCGGCACAAAATTCAGTATGATGATTTATGAGCCGCTTGTAAATTCAACACTATAAAGTGTATGTACACTACTAAATAAATACTTGTAAACATATAAATAAATATTCCCCCTTCTGTGCAGTTCTTATATATAGTTATTTATTATGATTCATGCCCGGGATTTTACTTCGAGGTCATATCACCTACTACCAGAGCGCTCTTTCGTCACTCTGGTAGACATGAGCCCGACTCTACTGTGGGACTCCTAGATTTTGCCTACACTAAATTTTTATTCACCTAGGGCAGGGGTCTTTAACGAATACCTGACATAGTACAGGCTCGGAACCATTGCTTAACGTCCCATCCGAAGGAGGGCGTGCTTAAGTTTATTTTACCTCCCAGATAAAATAAACTAAGGGCCTCGGCCGGGTTTCGAACCGACGATCTTGAGCTCAGAAGGCAAGCACGCATACCACTGAGCTACCGGCGCCCTCTATATACGTATAATGTATATACGCGCCGACCCGAGCCTGTACGTCTTAGTTAACTAAACCTGGGGTAGTCAAAATATAGGAGTCCCGCAGAAGTGTCCGGCTCATGTCCACCAGAGCGACGAAAGAGCGCTCTAGTAGTAGGCGATATGACCTCGAAAATAAAGGCATGAGTCATAATAAATAACGGTAATCCTGACTTGCGCAATAACTGCGCAGAATGTAACAATATTAGTCTTTTGGGTGAGGCATATTAAGTATTCTGTTCACATAAGATGTCAAAATATCGACATCAAAGTATACATAACGTAAGATGAGTGTGAAAGTATGTCGAAAGGTTTACACACAGTTGTAGCTCATTTGATGAGGATTTGATTAAGAAAAAATTATATTGGTAAATGGCGTCGGTGAATCATCAGCGATGGTACTTCCACAGTGAGATTATGCCACGTTGATCCTCTCCATCTAAAACCAACGGCCACAATCCACTCCCTGATATCCCTGTTTTACGAGAGCCCAGCGGCCAACCTTCTGATAGTGTCTCTGTCTGTCACTAAAGTGTTTTTGTTTTCAAACATTTTTTTTTTGTGTGGCTGGAAAGGGCACATTCTTGTTTTTGTTCTTAGGTGGTTCATTGGAGAGGGGATGAACACCAAAACATCAGAAAAACTTCAAAACACAAACTTTTATAATATTTCTCTGGAAGAAGCAATATTTCAAGAAGAAGTTTGTTTTTGTTTATTGCAAAGTTCCACAATAAGTCTACGTGCTTCAACTTAAAAGTTGAAAGTCGTCGGTATACCGGCAGAGTACTTTCCTCCTCTGATCCCCACCCCACTTTGGCCGATTTTAGTTATTTTGGCAATTATGAGACTAAAAATCACTAATCATTAAATTAGAAATGAACATTAAAATTATTATCAATGTATAAAATTTGAATTTTCATGACTAAGCTACTTCTTAAGAAATTAAATAGAATTAAATCTTTTCTGACCTCCTGATTCCGAAAATGATTCCCCCAAAAAATGTATATTTGTCTTAAACATGATAACTACAGTTGAGTCCCATTAATCCGGACTAGATGAGACCAGACCCAGTCCGGATTAAATGGAATTTTCTGGAAAATGTACATGATAAATATTTTAAAATATTTTTTTTAATGTAGAAGGAATTCGAGGTTCTGTCGTGTACATGAAAAATTCAAATTATGGCCAACGTTTCGAAAACTATAAATAGTTTTCGAAACGTTGGCCAAATAAGAAAGAAAGAAATTTAATAAATTAAATAAATAAATTAAGAAGGAAATAAATGTATTTCCTTCTTCAGGGCCTTATAATGACTTGAGTGGATGTGTGTGGTGAAGGTGTTGTGAGTTTGTGTGATGCACACCTTCACACCACACATCAAGTCATTATAAGGCCCTGAAGAAGGAAATAAATGTATTTCCTTCTTCAGGGCCTTATAATGACTTGAGTGGATGTGTGTGGTGAAGGTGTTGAGAGTTTGTGTGATGCACACCTTCACACCACACATCAAGTCATTATAAGGCCCTGAAGAAGGAAATAAATGTATTTCCTTCTTCAGGGCCTTATAATGACTTGAGTGGATGTGTGTGGTGAAGGTGTTGAGAGTTTGTGTGATGCACACCTTCACACCACACATCAAGTCATTATAAGGCCCTGAAGAAGGAAATAAATGTATTTCCTTCTTCAGGGCCTTATAATGACTTGAGTGGATGTGTGTGGTGAAGGTGTTGAGAGTTTGTGTGATGCACACCTTCACACCACACATCAAGTCATTATAAGGCCCTGAAGAAGGAAATAAATGTATTTTCTTCTTCAGGGCCTTATAATGACTTGAGTGGATGTGTGTGGTGAAGGTGTTGAGAGTTTGTGTGATGCACACCTTCACACCACACATCAAGTCATTATAAGGCCCTGAAGAAGGAAATAAATGTATTTCCTTCTTCAGGGCCTTATAATGACTTGAGTGGATGTGTGTGGTGAAGGTGTTGAGAGTTTGTGTGATGCACACCTTCACACCACACATCAAGTCATTATAAGGCCCTGAAGAAGGAAATAAATGTATTTCCTTCTTCAGGGCCTTATAATGACTTGAGTGGATGTGTGTGGTGAAGGTGTTGAGAGTTTGTGTGATGCACACCTTCACACCACACATCAAGTCATTATAAGGCCCTGAAGAAGGAAATAAATGTATTTCCTTCTTCAGGGCATTATAATGACTTGAGTGGATGTGTGTGGTGAAGGTGTTGAGAGTTTGTGTGATGCACACCTTCACACCACACATCAAGTCATTATAAGGCCCTGAAGAAGGAAATAAATGTATTTCCTTCTTCAGGGCCTTATAATGACTTGAGTGGATGTGTGTGGTGAAGGTGTTGAGAGTTTGTGTGATGCACACCTTCACACCACACATCAAGTCATTATAAGGCCCTGAAGAAGGAAATAAATGTATTTCCTTCTTCAGGGCCTTATAATGACTTGAGTGGATGTGTGTGGTGAAGGTGTTGAGAGTTTGTGTGATGCACACCTTCACACCACACATCAAGTCATTATAAGGCCCTGAAAAAGGAAATAAATAGTTTTTGAAACGTTGGCCAAATTTTGAATTTTCTTTTACATGACAGAACCTCGAATTCCTTCTACATTGAAAAGGTACTGTCGACTCTATTAATAATTTTTTTAAATATTTAGCGCGCCGTCTTTTTTGCCGGCATTTTTTCATCGTAGCCAACTGAGTAAATCAAACCCTCTCTTTGAATTATTTCCGTACTTACCGCTCGCCAAATTAAATTTTTAGTTTACTAAATTTTAATTTTTTTTTTTTTTTAATCCCGTCCGTATTAACCGGATGTCCGTATAATCGGTGTCCGGATTAGCGGGCCTCTACTGTATATACATAAAAGTCAAATGTTTCAGAGCAAGGGGCGAAAAGTTAATTGATTATTTTGTTATTGGGGGAGTACAAAGCAGGTTGTTAGGCAGCAATGCTATTCATTTCACTAACTAGATCCCCAAAAATATTAATAACAGTTATTAATGAGGTCACAGGTAGGGCTTTATGATATTTCAAACGTTATCACAATGCAAATATGAAAAGCGATCTCTAATTCAGTGATTTATTGAGTAGCAAACAAATCTGGGTTAAGATATAGTACAATACAAACAAACCTCTTACGGCTCTCATATTGACTTTTTTTTTTTTGACTTATATTGTGACTTACGATTAATTTTCGTAAAAAAAAGTCGAAGCTGAATCACCGACAATGTACTTCCCCAGAACGAACTAATCAATTAAGTTTTGCCCCCCCCCCCCCTCCAAAATTAGTCAACTGTTTGCGCTAATTTTCAATAGTTGCATTGGCTCAACGTCTATCTGGCAAGTATTGCCTTAAAATCAGTTACAAAAATAATGTATACACCCTTAATCCCCAGGAATTTTGAGCAATTTGCAATAAAAACGAATTGGAAGACTTACATATATCACCTGTTAATATCCTGTCCGATATACTCCCCCATTAGAAGCCACTTCCTGCCTCAGAGTATCAGTATAGACCGATCCAACTTTCATACATTACTCCTAGCCCATAATAAGAATGCGATCTCCAATATTTTCTATTATTTAATCATCGCTTTGAAACTTAGATCATTCATTGTTAATGAATAATGTACTTCAACTTACATATTATATTGATATTCAATACCTACATCCCCACTCCATATTTACTGTATTTGTTACATTATTATTATTATTATTATTATTAATTTTTAATTACTTATTTTATTTATTTATGTTATTTATTTAGTTTATTAAAGGTTCCTTTATTTGTGTCATTATTGTTTTATAAGTGTATTCCTTTATATGTGTCATTATTATGTTAATATTGTAAAAGTAATGGTCACTGACTCAATTGTATAGGGGTGATCTCTTTAAACAATAAAAATTATTATTATTATTATATTCAATAGTTGACAGGGGCTCCTAAATTCTCGGAACTAAATTTGGTATCGATATAAAACATCGATATTTTGGGTTTTTGAGTTGAGCCCCATCCGATCCTCCCTTTCTCTTCTGCCGATTCCATTGATAATTCATAAATGTCGTTCTTATGGGGTTTTGAATTCACATATGAAATTTCATGTCGATACATTCAATCCCCCCTCCCCTTTGGTCAATTTGGATTAGTAAGAATCTGTTTGCAATTTACTTTCCTAACGCGAATTAACAACTAAGTTAAGCCCATCCTAGATTCGGTTGAAAATTGATAGGTGCCATCCTTATGAGGATAGATACACATACCGAATGCTCTGGACTATTCATTACATCGATTTATTGAAGTTTTTAGGTTAAGCCCTGGCTATAAATTAATATGTGTCGTAGTTACAAGGTTCTAGATATAAATGTAAAATTTCGTGTCGATACATTCATTATAACGGTACTTAGTTTTCTTATTTATCTCGAAACTGTTGTTAAAGTACTTAACTTCAAGTTTTACAGCTAGAGAGGTACTGAGGTACTAGACCATAAATATAGAAAAGAAATTTTCACCGGATTTTCATGTTTTCCACACGAGAACTCCTAATAGAATGATGAAGAAAAAGAAGAAGAGTTTTTTATAACAGTCGCATTTACAGAGGTACAATTACACAATAAGGTTCCTTAACCATTACCGTTATACACTAAATACAAATTAAAAATAATCAGTTAAATTAAAAAATTTTTAAAATACTAGTGCTTAAGAGTAAATTTAAAAAAAATTACAAAGCAACTGAAATGAATATAAAATAAATCAATAAACATTCAAAAACAGAGATTATAATTTAAAATCGTGAACGGATATTTTTGTGTTTCCCTCCCTGAGTTTTCCCTATTTTCTTTACCATAACGTTTTGATTTGTGTCACACTCAAGTAAAAAGTTTTTACTGAAGTTTATTATGTAGTCCAGTAGGAGCTCAACGTTTAGGTCTTCATGGATTTGGAGGATGGAGGTGTCCCTCGAGTAGCTACCAACCAATCTAAGGCATTTGTTTTGGGCCACTTGAAGAGTTCTCAAGTTGGTATTGCTTGCAAGACCGGCCCACATTGGGCATGCATACGTTATCACTGGCCGCAACAGAAGCTTGTATATGAGGAGTCTATTGGTTAGATTAAGGGCTGCCTTTCTGTGGTGTAACGGGAATAAGGAGAACATGACAGAATGAACCAAAATTATTATAAATATATCCAAATTATTCATTTTTAGTCAAAATGGGAAGTGATTCACCGACAATATTTTTACCATCTCAGACTATTACTCCCATATTCGTTAATTATATTATATTATCAAAAAAAAATTCAATGAGACCATATATATAGTGTAATATAAACAAGCCCGTTGCCAAGGCAACGGATTTATTAGCCACGATATATTTTTTTTATTAAACCGAATTTAGAAGACGAAATCAAAGTAAAAGACAGTTAATTATTAAGAAAAGATTAAAGAAGAAAAAGAAGAGAAAAACTGCCCACATCAGAAAGAAAAGCCAGCTCAAAATTTTGAAAAGGAAGCCTGTTCCAAAAATGATCCAATCATAGAGGACGGATCCAATCCAAGGCTGTAGAATGATCCGAAAGTGTATTTCACCGAAGTTTGAATACTGTTTTTGAAAAAAGTAGGAGTCCAATTGAAAATCAAAACCGCAGAAAATTAAAAGAATATTTAATAAGAAAGAAGAAAAAGAAACGAAGGAAGAAGACGCAAAAAAAAACTTTGTAAAGTTGAAAATTATCAAGTTCAAGAAAACAAAACAGCGACGGAAAGACAATATCAAGCTACCATTTCGAAGGTGTAAGGCAGTTGTCCTCCAGTCTTTGTATAGGACAAACCTGTGTTCCGAGGTGTCTAATTTAAAAGTTATAACTCTTGAAAAAGTGGTGGAAAGTGGAATAGAATGTAAAGTAACATTGAAAAGAGGCGAACTGATGGAGGATGTAAATTTTTTTGTTTAATATTTGTATGTAAATAATGTTAATTTTTAATTTAGTTCAATGGCGTCATGAACGTGAGTAACCTTTATATTTTTTTTTTTAATGGCTGATCAGCAAATTATAAATAAATTTTTCCAATTTTTGTAAATTCATAACTATGTTTTAATCTCTTTTTAATTCCCCAAAATCTCTCTCAATGAAATTCACATTTCAAAACTCATAGGCCTTGCGAATCAACACCTTTGAGATAAGCGCCAATCGTTATCGGGACACAATATTTAATAATCTTAATTTTCAGAATCACACCGGGAGACTTTTGGATTTTTGGATTGGTGCAAGTAACGTAGTTTGAAAATTTTACGGAGTTATTTATAACATATGTTTTTCATTTTTTTAAGAGCTTCACTCAACCATATGGTAGATTGTTTTATTTTTAAAATTATAGAGTTAATTAACTTAAATTTTTTTTATTATTCAAAATTTTATTCATTTTTTAATTTATTGTGAAAGGCAACAAGTAAATATATTTAATAAAAAACCTTTCATTATGGCATATCCCTTGTGTGGAAATTAAATTCAATTCATTTATATACTCAAAGTAATATATAACTAAAGTAACCTCATTTAAAACTTATAAAACCTTTCATTATGGCATCTCCTTGTGAGGATAATTTCTTGTTTTTTTTATTTTTGCATTCTTTGACCAATAAATAACTCGCATAGAGTCACCGAAATATTTTTTTAATAAAGAGTAAATATGCCTAAAAGATGCATTTATTTAAAATCAGGAAGAATAAGGCCATGGGGAGATATGAGTTTCGTTGGGAGAGTGGGGAATACATTGTATGAAATTTTATTACATATAAATAATAATATTGAACCTCATTTTTTTTGCTGCTGCAATATTTTTTTTTGAGTTATAATTAATTATTAGAAATGCCAACCACGAGAGGCGAGAGTAAGAGAATGTTGGAAGTAGAGGCAGAACAAAATAGCACGGTGGGATCGGATGATTCGCGAGTTGATACAGATAGTTTTGAGGGAGAAATGGAGGGGGTAGAGAAAGACATAGTTGCGACTGTTGAGGAGGAAAAAGAGGTAGAAGTAGAGATGAGAGAGAAAATAGATGAGAAACCAGACAAGATGGATAGATTCATGGAATTAATGACCCAGCAATTAGCAAATCTCAATCAGAGTATGGCGGAACAAAAAAATGATATGACAAATTTAAGGAAAGAGCAGTCTCAAAATATAGAAAATTTAAAAGGGGATATGAGGGACCAATCTCAAAATTTAGAGACAAATTTAAAAAGGGAAATGGGGGACAAATTAAGAAACATAGAGACAAACTTGAGTGGTAAGATTGACGAACAGAAAACAAACATGACAAATTTAGAGACAAATTTACGAGGGGATATGACTAATTTGAGAGGGGACATTCAAGATTTAGAGGTGAGATTAGATAAGCAGGTGGACAGCTTGAAGGATCAAATAGGGAATTTAGAAATAAAAAATCAAGAGTTAGAAGACAAAGTTGATCAAGTAGCAAAAAGTTTAAAGGGGGAATTTAATCAAAAAATAAGCAACTTCAAAGAAAAAATGGAAGGTCAAGTGAAGGAGGTAATCCGTAAAATAGATGCCGCGGAAGAAAATTGGGAGGAACGCTGTCAAAATTTCGAGTTAAAGTTGTTAGGAGTTAGGGAGGACAACAGCGTCCAAACAGCTGAACTTTCTGAAAGGATTAGCTGGGTAGAAGGGATTCAGGAGGAAGGATTCAAGGGAGTTGTAGAATTAGGGAGCAAAATAGAAACCAATTCAGAAAGAATTAGTCAAATAGAAGGGGACATGTCAAAATTAAAGGAAGAAATCAGTAAGAGAATGGGAAAGGTTCAAACTGTAGAAATAGAAAAAGGAACAGACTTAGAAATTTTAGTAGAGGAAGTCAAAATAGTCTCGGAAATTAGTTCTAGAAATAGTTTAGAAAATGAAAGGACAGATTTAACAGTTAAAAAGAATTTACAAAGTAGAGTAAAATCGGTAAGAAAATTTCTTTCCAAGGGAGAAATTAAAATGAATTATCAGTTAGTGCAAACTAAGGTAGAATTAAGAAAATATGATAGTATGACTGTTGTGCATGAATGGAAAAATTATTTAAGAAAGAATTTACATGAGACTAGTTACCAGGTGGAAGACATTTTTAGAATACAATACAGAAAAACTGAAGTGAAAATTTATGAAATAAGGGGAAATGAAAAAAATGACGCAGTACTGACAGACAGACTACGCAAAATTTTATTTAGTAAAGGGGGGAAGATATTTGAAGACATTATACGGCGAGGTATTAGGAAAAAAATATATGCAATTAGTATAAGGCTCTGTAATTATTTAATTGCATCAGCCGAACTTACAGTAAGTAACCATTTTTGAAACTCGAATGAGTTATAGACTGACGGACAGACAAACAAAAAACTTTAGACAGAAAACATACAGAAACTACGGATAAATGATATTTGCAATTGATAAAAGAATAAATGAATATTGTATGAATGAAGTTTATTTGAGATACATACTTGTGTTGTTGTTAAATTTATAATATGTTAAAGTAAGGGCTTGAATTAGGTTAGTAAAAAGTAATCAAGATGTTTATTTTATTTTCGAATTGGTGTTTGTAAACAAAGGGGTAGAGAGAAGGTAACCTCCCATGGAAAGGTTATGAACAAGACCGAACTAGTTCGTTTATGATGAACGAGACCGAACTAGTACAGAAGGTGATCGACCTGGTTCGTAAAGTGAACCGTTCATTTAGTGACCGGTAACCGTACTTTTGGATAGGGATATCCGATTTTCATGTAATTAAACGTATATATAGGATTTTTTTTTAGTAGATTTTTCTTTATTTAGATTATTAGTAATTAATCGAGAATGCAAGAAGAATAAATGAAGTAGATTAGTCGTTTTTTTTTAGTAGTTTTTTTTTTCAATAAGCAAGCGGAGACTAATTGATCCCCTGCCAATAAGCAAGCGGAGACGATTAGATCTCTTGCAGTATTTGGCGTCTGCACTTGCCCAGCCTAGAAACAGTAGACAGAGAACGAGCCCGGACTCTCCGAAGCTTGACGCGCTTCCTGTATGTCGAGTCACAGGACTGGTTCCCGACAGAGCTGTCGCTTGGTGTCGGAGAGAGGGAGTGCAGATTGCCTCCTCTCTTTGGCATTGGGGGTCAGTATCTGGAAGGAACGGTCCAACTGGGGGCCAGAGAAGGATTTTTAGCTGATCCTATGGGAATCGAACCTAGCCATCTCAGAAACATTTAGACAAAGCTAATACACATAAAACATACATTATTTCGGGGATTTATGATTTATTTGATACATTTATGTTACACCGTACGGACAACACAACATTAAGAAACGAAATCACTTTACATTACTCAACTTACACAATACACAGGAGGGGATTTTGTATTATTTTGCATTTTTTTATGATTTTATTTGTATATAGTGTAGATGTGTTAATTTAGGTTTAGAGGAATGTATGCTAGTATAAAAGGATTAAGAGTGGATGATCGCGATAGTATGTAGGAATTTGTTTACTTTAAAATAATTATATTATAAAATTTTTTTTGTGTTTTGAACTAAATATGTAACAATTGAATTAGGATTTAATGAAAAATGTAAGACCGTAGGAAAAGAAAGATAGGTGGATATGATGGCAAGTTAATATATACGGAGTCGACGATTTTTTTTTAAGGGTAGAGAATGAAAAGATGATGATTATTCGCGGGAAGAATTAAGAATTTTATAAATAGTTTCATCTAGATATGTTTGTTTGAGATAAAAGGGGATATAATATAATTAATAATAAAATAATTAGAATACATGGGGATAATTTTTTCTTTGAGACTTACAAGACGTTACTGAAAACTTAGATATTGAGGAAGTTATTTGGAAGTTGGAGCTATTAGAGAATAGATAGCTAGATATTTATTTTTTGTGAGATAGCCTACCCAAGGAAGGGAGGATCCACATTTTCTGCGACGATATATGAGAATAATAATCTACGATGATATAAAAAGTTATTAGGGATTTTTTTTTGAGATTAGGAAGTTGAAGATTTTTTTTTTTGAGCTATAGGAGGAGTTAGGGAATGGGCGAAGGCCTAGGTAACGTCGAAATAATGGGATAAGGAATATTTATACTTTGTAGGGGGGAATTTTGTAACTTGAGAAGTTGACATAGGAAGTTGAATTTTATTTGAACCAAAGATATGTGAAGAAATATTTAGAAAATGATGATGAGGAATGAGGAACTGAATTTAGAAAAGCAACCCAATTATTATTTTTTTTATTTATGATTTGAAGTAGAATATAAATTTTTTTTGAGATTAAGATAGAAAGAAAGATGGAAAGTAAGCAAAGATATTAAGTGGTGAAGCGGCAATATTATAATTAAATATAAATTTGGTTTGTTTTGGGACATATGTCCAAAGGATATTAATTACAGTAAAATTTGCATTTAGATAATAATATGTTCAATATTTTTTTTTATATATGAAATTTAAAAGACAATTTTATTTGTCTTCCGCTCGTCCAAATTGTAAAGGACTGAGCTCAGTTTATAATTAGTGTCTAAAGAATTTTTTTTTGTTTAATGTAAATTTGTTGTAAATGACAGTGGGGAATGAAGTGAAGTGACAGGTGCGAGATGAATTTTTGTTGAGGTGGTTTGTGAGCGTAGAGACACCCAAAAGTGCCGGTTCACGACGACCAATTGGAGGACGACAGGAGTGGATGAAGGCAGAAAAAGGACCAGGATAAAACAGATGAAGAGGGAACCTTTGGAACAAAAATTGTGATTCTAGAAACACAATTTTCGTTCCAGAAAAAATAGAAGAAGGCAATGTAATATAAACAAGCCCGTTGCCAAGGCAACGGATTTATTAGCCACGATATATTTTTTTTATTAAACCGAATTTAGAAGACGAAATCAAAGTAAAAGACAGTTAATTATTAAGAAAAGATTAAAGAAGAAAAAGAAGAGAAAAACTGCCCACATCAGAAAGAAAAGCCAGCTCAAAATTTTGAAAAGGAAGCCTGTTCCAAAAATGATCCAATCATAGAGGACGGATCCAATCCAAGGCTGTAGAATGATCCGAAAGTGTATTTCACCGAAGTTTGAATACTGTTTTTGAAAAAAGTAGGAGTCCAATTGAAAATCAAAACCGCAGAAAATTAAAAGAATATTTAATAAGAAAGAAGAAAAAGAAACGAAGGAAGAAGACGCAAAAAAAAACTTTGTAAAGTTGAAAATTATCAAGTTCAAGAAAACAAAACAGCGACGGAAAGACAATATCAAGCTACCATTTCGAAGGTGTAAGGCAGTTGTCCTCCAGTCTTTGTATAGGACAAACCTGTGTTCCGAGGTGTCTAATTTAAAAGTTATAACTCTTGAAAAAGTGGTGGAAAGTGGAATAGAATGTAAAGTAACATTGAAAAGAGGCGAACTGATGGAGGATGTAAATTTTTTTGTTTAATATTTGTATGTAAATAATGTTAATTTTTAATTTAGTTCAATGGCGTCATGAACGTGAGTAACCTTTATATTTTTTTTTTAAATGGCTGATCAGCAAATTATAAATAAATTTTTCCAATTTTTGTAAATTCATAACTATGTTTTAATCTCTTTTTAATTCCCCAAAATCTCTCTCAATGAAATTCACATTTCAAAACTCATAGGCCTTGCGAATCAACACCTTTGAGATAAGCGCCAATCGTTATCGGGACACAATATTTAATAATCTTAATTTTCAGAATCACACCGGGAGACTTTTGGATTTTTGGATTGGTGCAAGTAACGTAGTTTGAAAATTTTACGGAGTTATTTATAACATATGTTTTTCATTTTTTTAAGAGCTTCACTCAACCATATGGTAGATTGTTTTATTTTTAAAATTATAGAGTTAATTAACTTAAATTTTTTTTATTATTCAAAATTTTATTCATTTTTTAATTTATTGTGAAAGGCAACAAGTAAATATATTTAATAAAAAACCTTTCAATAGTGAGAATTATTATGGCGAAGAGAACATAGGTCAACGACTTTGGAACAGTATGTGGGATGTTAAACTTGACCGCTCTCTAGATGCAATCAGAAATAACTGCAGCAAGAGGACAAAGGTAGTGAAGTGGATAAAGTCCCTGCCTATCTACCTAGCAGGAGGTCCAGAGGTCCATTTAACATATATTTATACAACTTATATCATATATATTTCAGTCGATGACTCATGGGTATAGCAACTTATAAATAATCCTTCGCTAATCACCAGTCCAACGAGGCAATGGGTTTCCCCAATTGACCGTATGGGATAAAAGTCTATAGTTTACTTAGCAGCATCTCAATCCTCATACTGGGGGCCATGGTGGCCGTGCGGGCTAAAGCGTAGGGCTTTGGTCGCATGGTCTCACCATGGTTTGCGGGTTCGAATCCCGTCCGGGAGTGAGTTTTATTTCATAGATAGAACTCCCTCCCGAGCCATGGATGTCTTAAATAATTATATATAACACATTGACATGGCTAATATGCACCGTACATAAAGCCAAAAGAGAAAAAAAAAAAAAAAAAAAAAAAAAAAATCCTCATACTAAATGTTGTGTCGATAAATTCATTATATCAGCATTCAGTTATTGTGAACTATAGTGTGACTCATGCCCGGGTTTTAACTTCGAGGTCATATCGACTACTCCGTAGCGCTCTTTTTTTGAAATTATTTTTTACTAGTATATAGCATAATTAAAATTATTTAAAATATTTATTTCAAAAGATGGAAAAGAGAATAAATAAATTAAAAAGATAAAACTTAAAAAAGAAAAGAGGTGAAAAAACTTTTTTCTTTTTTAAAAACATTCTTTTCAAAGAAAAAAAAAAGTATCTTGAAACACATTAAAAGTGCATCAGAGCTATTTATGCTGGAATGGTTCTTTTTAATGATTCTCTTCAAGATGAGCCCTATTTAGGTCGGCTGAAAGGGATACAGAGGGAGAGTTTCTGGAGAACATTGGGAGTAGTAGAGACCTTAGTGAAGTTGCGAGAAAGGTTTTAGTAGTTGAGGCCTTAGTGAAGTTGTGAGAAAGATTTTAGTAGTAGAGAGTTCAGCGAAGTTGTGAGAAAGGTTTTAGTAGTAGAGTTCAGCGAAGTTGCGAGAAAGATTTTAGTAGTGGAGTAGTGGAGACCTTAGTGAAGTTGCTCGAAAGGTTTTAGTAGTAGAGACCTTAGTGAAGTTGCGAGAAAGGTTTTAGTAGTAGAGACCTTAGTGAAGTTACGAGAAAGGTTTTATTAGTAGAGAGTTCAACGAAGTTGCGAGAAAGATTTTAGTAGTCTAAGAGACCATAGTGAATTTGCGAGAAAGGTTATAGTAGTGGAGACCTTAGTGAAGTTGCGAGAAAGGTTTAAGTGGTAGAGACCATAGTGAAGTTGCGAGAATTTAGTAGTAGACTTTAGCGAAATTTGGGAAAGGTTTTACTGGGTACTGCCTGGATCCGGCAGCAATGACCAATGAGTCGAGGCAGATCACTGATGAGAAGATACATACTTCTTGCGACTTGACTAAGAGGCCGGATGTCAAGTGGCGGTGGCAACATGCCTTGTCGATAGCCTGGAGTTCTGATAAAGTTACACTTAGGCAGTAAAGGAACTTCGGGTCTGAAAGTTTTAAGAAGATATGCGACACTTTCGGAATTGACAAGATGAAAACGACGGTTCTACAGCAGCTGTAGCACGGCATGGTAAATCGCTGAAGGAAAAGCGGAAAATATAGCATATGATTGAAATAAACAATTCCCGTAAAAGAAAATAATAATTCTGAGTGTGACTTTATTAAAAGAGAGAGAAAGAGAGTGATTTGTAAAAACGTGGTTGGTGTTAAACAGTTTTTCTTTATTTTTTTTATTATGAAACTTTCAAGATCCGACGATCCTAATTTTACAAATTCGTTACACCGGCTTTTTTCGGAAATATCATAATCTTTCATAACATTTGCAAACCTTCAGTAGGTATATAGGGAGAGATCTGGCCTCGTGATCCCGAGCAGTGACCTTTGTGACGTCACACACATGGAGAAAGTACAGCAACTGCTTCACATGGAGAAAGTATAGCAATCTTTGACATCACCAGTATGGATGGAGAAAGTCTAGCAATGCCTACGCATAGACAAAGTATAGCAATGGCTCCAAAAAAGTCCTTGAAGCCACATCACTCCTCACTAACTCCCCCTCTCAAAAAATTCCTTGAGGGCGCTCAATAGGGCTTTTCGAGACGTAATCAAAGAGCCCCCACTCAATCACTTATGTAAGTTTCCTCTCTCCCAACTCAAGGTCATATAGTTTCTTTCTTCTAAAGTCTATTTATCAGTGGAGTAGTCAAAATCGCCCCAATTTTGAATTGAACTCCGTGTATTAGCCATAGAGTTCAAAAGTTTCATACATCCCTAAGGCCAACCTCACGTTAGGCAATTCTGAAGCGACGCGACTGATACTCAACTATCAGCCATTTGAGTTGTCTGTGGGTATGATACCCGTAGGCAACTTTTCTGCTCACACTGAGGATACTGTGAAGCGACTAGGATCTCTTCAGTCTCCATCTAGCCGTGGCGAGAAACTGAGTTGTTCACCACGTCAAGTGAAGATTCTTCAAGTGATGAAGATGTCGTTGTGTCTTATTATTATTATTATTATAGAAAAAGGAAAATCCGAAGATTATGGAGCCATCCTTACATCGAAAGGAATGTTAACTGCAGATTATTTGTTGCTGTTAAAGAGCTGGAAAAGTCGGAATGCAAGTTCGTAGCATTCTACCGAATGACGAAAGAATCATTCCTACATTTGATTGGCATTGTTTCTCCATTCATAAGACCGAGGAACACACAAATGCGGAAATGTGTGAGTGCAGAAGAAAGAATCTTGATCACGTTGAGGTAAGTAATTTATTAAATTTTTAGTAATTTATGGAATAAATAAGTAATTTATTACATTTTTATTTAAGATTAATTACATTAGTGGCATTTCATCACGCTCATCTATAATAGTTTCTGAAAGCAATTGTGAAAAAGACATTGGTCCACGACTTTTGGGATCAATTCCATCTTCACTGTGCTCTGCGGAAGTAGATGGCTCCATTTGATGAGGTGTGGCGATATGGGGTTCACTAGCCATGGCGAGGCGACGCAGGAGACTCAAGGGACGGGCGACCTTCCTAGCAGGTCGCCTGAGTTTGGTAGGATACGGGTAGGATACGCGTCTCCTGGGAGTGGCGTCGTTTGTGTCTCCCCACCACTCAACATAGGAAGTGACGTCTAAGATACCCTCAAGATACTTGAGTATCGGTCGCGTCGCTTCGCAATTGCCTAATGTGAGGGCCAAAATTCCACTCTCCAACCTAATCATAGACAAAGTATAGCAATCTGTGACGTCAAAATAGAGAGTCTAGTTATGCACATGAACAATTATGCATATATAATGTAATAATGAAAAATGAGTAGGAATAAAAGATAAAGATATTCCTGGACAACGCCATTCACTTCAGCTAATTAAGAATGAAAATGATTCTACTATCGAATAAGATAAGGGAAACCTCACTAATTTTAGGGGTGATTTAGTGTTCGTCGTTCAACTTGACCTATTGACGGTTACTATGGTGATAGAAAGACCAATCAGTACATCAACTGTAACACGGTCGATAGTAGTCAGCTGGGGACATTTACTCGTACTAGCTGTGGTGTCCAACGTTGCTCGGGAAAGTTACTATCTCTAATGTCAATTCTACTAAAGAGCAGATTCACTCAAATCCCTACTTTTCCAGTACCTCTCAACTGCTGTTTCCTAAAGCCTGGATTACACAGGGTTAGTTCTGAGAGTCTATCCTTTTCTTGGTATATACAACTGTTATGGTTTAATAAAACCTACTTAATATTGATTTAAATAAATATTAGAAAATATAACGAGAACCTCCATTTCAGAAAGCGTAGCCAAAATAATTAAAGTACAATAATTAAAGATTAAATTCAACAAATTAATTCTTAATTAAGTTCATTGTCTCTGGTAATAGAAAATTAGTGAGAGACAAAGAATTATACAATTGAATGGAAAAGATAATATGTCATCAATGAAACAATGTTGAGTTCAGAATGGGGCCCAAGGTTAGTTCTACTAGTGCGAAAGTATTCCAGAGGTGAGGATAGGGTGGCAGGTTACAGTCTGTTTCAAAAACATCGACCATTTCTTTATTTTAACAAAATCAACATAACCATTTTTAGTTACGTTATTGTAACTCATGCCCGGGCTTTAACTACGAGGTCATATCGTCTACTACCAGAGCGTTCGTTCGTCTCTCTGGTTGACATGAACCCGACTCAACAGAGAGAGTTCTAAATGTGACCCAGGTTTATTCACTTAAGGTAAGGGGGGACTTTAATGAGTATCTGACATCGTACAGGCTCGGGACTATCCGAAGGACGACATGCTCAAAGTTTTTCTAACCTCCCAGATAAAAAATTAAGGATCTAGGCGATCTTAAGCCCAGAAGGCATGCTACCTCTGAGCTACCGGTCCCCTAACCATTTATAGTTGGCAATATTTTCTGAGCGGTTAGTACATTCTTCAGTGACCAACCTGGACAGCTTTTAATTTTACAGTATATACATGATTTCGTTAAACTTTTTTGAATATGGCGAACGTTTCTAAACATTTTCAGATATATAAGGAAGCTTATTATTATCATATAGATACTAAAAAATACAATAAATATGTGATACGGCCATAACAGGACTTTCTTATACCAACCACATTTTTACAGATTACAGACTTCCCCCCTCTCAAATCTTGTTATACAGACATTATTGTGAAGAAAGTAATGTGTTCGCATCAGGGGGTTTTCCTGGGTTTTTAGTTCAGCGTAATTCTGAGTACAATTTATTTATAATAGAAAATAGACCACATGCAAACAGTCGAAGATGTTCCTGGGAGGGGAGTCCAAGGTTCTGAAAGATGGGATCCTGAACCTCAAAAGGAACGAGCTTCGGCAACTGACTGGAGTTCTCACAGGACATGGTCCGTTCAATAGGCACCTACACACTGTGGGAGTCAAGGACAGTCCTACCTGTGTTAGATGTGGGGAAGAAGGCGAAACGGCGGCACACTTCCTGGGTATCTGCTCGGGATACTCGTTCGCGCGTAAAGAGGACTTTAGAAGATTGGACTATGAAAGCATTCTCAGGTTCATTAAGGAACTGGGAGACTGAGCACATGAAGGGTTTGGTTTAGGTAGTATACACGTACAGGTAAAAAAAAATAAAATAAAGGGGAAGCCCAGCGCTTCTAGGGAAGGGATAAGAACACTGGATGCTTAGGTCCCTAGGTGTAAAACACCAGCCCACCACATATATATATAGGCAGTTATTGGAGTTTTGGTTTTAAGTCTCCACCCCCCCCCTCCTAATTTCCCTCTTCCCTTTTGCCGATTCCGTTGAACATCAGGATACACATAAATTAAATTTGGTGTCGATAGTCGATATACTCTTTTTTTTATCATTTTGGTAATCAAGTTGTCGGAAAACAAGAAATTCCGGTGAAAAAATAACATCGTATTTCCGAGCGAATTATATAACTTCCCCTAAATTTCGAAGTAAAAGTGTTATTGCAAGAACTTGCCACTGTCTCCTTGAGCTACTGCGTGGGAAGGTCTTTTTCCTATCTAACTTTTTTTGTAAGACGGATGAATAATAGCTCAAGATGCCAAAAGAGAAAAAAAATGAAGGAAGAAATGTAGATGTCATCTTAAATAATGGTTTTTTGCCATCTTTATGATAACACAGTTGAGTCAGGGGACATATTTTATGTTAATTATGGTTTACAACTGTGGTGGCAGAAGTGTCACATTATTTTTTACTTTCTCATACCATAGTATAAAGTATTGTAATCGTGCGAAAATCCGAGATCGAGGTTTCAACTGATTTTCACGTTTCAAGGTCCCCTGAATACGTTTGACCATTTTCGCGATGATGCATGAATGTGTCTGTGTGTAAGTGAGCTATCTACCGGATGAACTATGAACTTGAAACTAACGAGGTCACATGTGCTAACTTAGGTCGCATTAAATTTTGGCCGTCAGACCACTTTCCCCGGAGACCTAGGTACATTTTACAAGATACAGCTTATGTTTGTGTCCTAATCAAAAATCTTTTCGTATAATAGTTGTAGAGAATACTAAAATACATAATTTATATAAAATATGATTTTTTACAGGTTGTCCAGTTTTCGAGATACATGCCGAAAACCATCCAGACATGTAGTTTTGAAACACATATTTTTAGACGTTCCCTTGATTTACCCAAAAACGGTTAGTCCTATCGAAAAATTAATTCTCAACAAAATTGCTCCTTATAAAATTTCCAATCATTAATAAATCTTCAAATTTGATGTAGGATCAATGCGACAAAAGTTATAGCGCCCCGAAGAATGTAAACTAAATTTCTATAAGGAATACCTATATCTAATTGTAATTTTTAAATGGTAACTCGTAGCAACTTTTTTTTTTTTTTGCCTTATGTATGATGCATATGTTATCAAATTATTTACGACATCCATGGCCCCGGGATGGAGTTTTATCTACGAAATAAAACTCACTCCCGGATGGGATTCGAACCCGCAAACCATGATGAGACCATGTGACCAAAGCCCTACGCTCTAGCCCGCACGGCCACCATGGCCCCCAACGGTCTTTAAAATATGGTTTTTGTATTGGGAATGTTTTTGAAAAATTATAAGAAATAAGAAAAATATATGTGGTGGCCATTACAGGATTTTCTTATATCAACAACCACTGAGATCACTCTCTCCCCCTCCCTTTTCAAAGTCGTTCCATTTTGTCTCTGTGCATTTTGTACAGCGTTGTCCTGAGAGTAGACATTAATAGCAGACATTAATTATACCCAGTAAAGCCAGTATGAAATAATTTTTAGAAGGGGGAGAGAGAGTGATCTGTAAGCGTGGTTGGTATAAGAAAGTCCTCTAATTTTTTTTTACACTTTTTGAATTATTTTTTTGGTACTTACTGTGGATTCAAAAAGTTTCTGAAGTTCATCATAGAGCCACATTTCGACAGCGAGCCTCTTCCGGATAAGTGACATCTGATGTGAACCGTACTTAGCCGTTAGGAACTTCTCTCGTCGCTCCTTCACTTCCCCCTTCTCTGTGAAGTTGACATGCAGGCCCTTGCCCGGGCTACCTCGTTCGGTTGCTCCTGCCCTCAGGGCTCCATTGTACGAACTCGCGACCCCCACTTCCATCGGATAGACACTCCCGGGCTTCTGGAACATACAAGAAATACGATAGTCAAGTATTTATAATAAAAAGTGATGTATAAATGTTTTAGCTACAATCTACCTAGTGTAGAGTCACTGAATTATGGCAGCTAGAATTCTGGGGGAGGGGAGAGCGAAGGAAGGGGGCGTGGTGAGTAACAGCCAATAGGAGGGATTGATGTAATGCTTCGTCTCTCATCTGTCCTATAGTACCAGCCTGTTGCACTCCGAGACAAGGATGAGTTGATCATTTTGGCAACGCTGTCCCACTACTATTCTAACCAGCTCGCATGGGAAGCTGCCACGATTAATCGATTCCACACTGAGAACATATCTTCAAGATCGGACGACTTCACTTTAAAACTCCCAGACAATTGATTCACTATATTCATATACACTCATAACCTCAGCAGTTAATGGGGTATTTGAGTTAAGCCCCCATCTGATTCCCCCCTTGTCATCAGCCGATTCCGCGGAAAATTAATAGATGTCGTCTGTGTGGGATTTATAATTTACATATGAAATTTCGTGTCAATACATTCATACTATATGGAGTTATCGTTTTCAAAGACCCAAAGAGACGCTGTTTTTTTGTTTTTTTGAGGGGAAAAAGGGGTCGAAGAACATATTTTTCCGGAGAAAACTCGACATCGAAGTTCTGACCGATCACATAACTTTCTCTATAGGTACTTCGTTTAGCCTGGGATGTATAAAAAATCCGGGAGGGCGCCGGTAGCTCAGTGGAATGCATGCTTGCTTACTGAGCTCAAGGTCGCGAGTTCGAAACCCGGTCAAAAAAACTTAAGCACGCCGTCCTTCGGATGGGACGTTAAACGATGGTCCCGAGCCTGCACTATGTCAGGTACTCGTTAAAGACCCCTACCCTAGGTGAATAGAAATTCAGGCAAAATTTAGGACTCCCTTAGTAGAGTCGGGCTCATGTCCACCAGAGTGACGAATGAGAGCTCTGGTAGTAGGCGATATGACCTCGAAGTTAAAGCCCGGACATGAGTCATAATAACTAACTAAAATTCCGGCGTCTCTCCTGCTCGAGATATATTATAAATTCCGATTAATTTCGGCAGATTTATAAAATCCGATATATTCATTCATTCATATTTATAAATTGCAATGCCGAAACAACTAGTGGATGGAGGGCAGCTACGATAATTTACCGAAATACCGTTCATCCGTTCTGGACTGACTCAGAAGAAGCTCTACTTAGTAAGGTTTTCAAATGTTTTTAATTTTTTTTAAATAAATGTTAAACATTAATATATGCCAATATAAAGGCATTAATTATTTACGCCATGTTACAGAATATTTCGATAGTGATGTTAATTTAAAAATTATAACCATGCCGAGACCTATATATATGTTCTTGACCTTAACCGATTTTTTTCCCTTCTAATCGTTTACTTACTAGCTATATGAGGTATACGGGAAGTTGTTTAATCGGTCAGAATTTCGATTCTGAGTTTTCACCAAAATTTCATGTTTCCCATGATCCTGTTTCCAAAAAAAAATAGATAAGTATCAACAGAATCGATCTTTCAACACGAAATTGAATATGCATCAAGAACCCAATTAGGGCAACATCTATTTTCAGCCAAATCGCCCGAAGGGAATTGGGGCATTAGAGGGAAGCCTTAACTCAAAAACTCTTATAACTATAGATGTAATGAAAGTCAACTATTGATTTTTATATGGTTTCGCAGGGGGAGCGAAATTTTAATTGATCAATTTGTTCTGGGGAAGTACTAGTAGATGATTTAAATATAAAATTTCATGTCGATATATTTATTAAGTAGGCAGTTATCAGGGTTTTTGAGTTTAGCTTCTCCCTCAATCACCCAATTTGGATGAAAATTAATAAGTGTCGTCCTTCAAAAATCCTGGATACACATATAAAATATACTATTATATATTATCGTGTGTCATAAACACAAAGAAAGATTTTTTTTTATTATATATATTTCTATGGTCACAGGGAATAAGTTGTTAAGTCGTAAGATGGCCAAAATGAGTTAAGTGTATTGTGATCATCTCCCAAGCCATCTGCGCAATGTGAAGAGTTGGGAGCTCAGGACTCTAATACTTTAGGAATTATAAAGATGTGGGTTTCTTGGTATCTCGTAAAATTGTGTATGTTCTCGGTTAAATTAACTTCTTGGAGGAATCATTCACGAGAAAACTGCATTTAACCATATATTCACTACGGCAGACTATTTCAAATGAAGAGGGCGTTTTCGGTTAAATCAACTTTAGAGAGACATCATTCACGAATATTTAAAAAGTATGGTTAATAATTAGGTAAGTGATGGAGAATGATTAGGTAACTAAGGAAAAATCCAAGGAAGGATTAACAATATTCATTTTCATTCACTCCTATAGATTTAGAAGGTATATGATTAATAATGATGCAAATATAATTTATTTATTCCAAAAACTGGATTTACACGATTAATGCAAAAGTGCTGCCCTGAACAGTTACGAACTTCGACTTACCAATTTATTCCCTGTGACCATATATAATATATTGAATCCCGGGAAAGGTTAATGAATTAAGGTTCATTCACATGACCTTTTCCATAAAACGTTGTTGATTCTTCCTTATTTGACGTCAACAATGAACACGTATCGTCTTAAAGTGTCAGGTAAGAGTGAACTTATCACAATATGACATACAGATTCATGAATTTTTACAGGATTGTGATATATATCAAAAGACAAGGTTGAACATTTACATAAATAATATTTACATAACTAACTTTGTCTATTTACTTAACTATCAAAGGTTATTTAGGATATGATAAGCTTTACCTCCATTATATTTTTATGTGTCATTCACCAAGAAAGTTATTTCTGTTATAATAAGTAAATCAATAAGAGATTAGTACAATCGATACAGTTTTTCACAAGTTTATCAACACAAAATTTTATATATATATCCAGAACCCTCTAAGGACAACACCTATTAATTTTCAGCCAAATCGGCCACAGAGAAGGGGAATGATTAGGGGGGCTCTGATAGTAGGCAATGTGACCTCGTAGTTAAAGCCCGGGCATGAGTCATAAAACCCAACCTAACCTTGTATCACCCAAAATAATGAATGTATTCACACGAAATTTCATATGAAAATTTAAAGTTCTATAAGGACGACTTCTGTAAATTTTCAGAGGAATCAGGCGAAGGGGGGTGAAGGATGGAGGGGGGGGGGGGGGAAGAATCAATATTGCTAAACTCAAAAATCTCAATACTGCCGATGTAATGAATGTATCCATCTAGAGTTCCTCCACACCTTGAAGGTCACTCGGATGGACGTTATTGTTTTATTTATTCATTTATATATTTTTATTTATTCATATATATACAGATACATATATTTTTTATTTATTTATTTAGACTTTTCTATTTATTCATTTATAATTGATTAATATATACATATATTTATTTTATTTTTTTTTTTTTTTATATATTGTTATAGTTATATTGTTTTCTTTTTCTTTCCTATATCTCGCACATTGGGACCTGATGAAGGGACGTAAGAACGTCCCGAAACATCGTTGGCATAAAGACACTTCCCAAGAGTTTTTTGTATGTATTATTTTCTTTATACTCATATATTTTTAAGTATTTATTTGTTCAGTTTTTATTAATTTCATTTTACTTTTTTTAATAGTTTTGTTATTACTACGAATCATAGATGTATTAGACTCAAGTAGTTATAAATCTAATTTATCTATCTTGATGTATACATTCTTTTGACGTATCATATTGCCATGTATTGATTTAAAATTTATTATTATTATTATCAACATAAAAAAAAGTTTATTAGATTGCTTTAAATTCAAAATCCCGGATAGATCGCAACTATTAATTTTCCGCGGAATCGACCGAAGGGATTGTGGGGACCGGAAATGCCATAATGGACAATTGTCTCTGGAGAGAGAACGAAAACGTTGATTCATTCGTTCTAGGGAAGTACATTTACTGCGATTCATTCGTTCTAGGGAAGTACATTTACTGCGATTCATTCGTTCTAGGGAAGTACATTTATTGCGATTCATTCATCACTTTTTTTTTTTTTTTTTTAACTATGCAAAGGAAATCCAAAGTGCATTCCTTCTTTCTGCTTCTCTCAAGGAAATGTAATAAAAAATTTCTGTTGAGAGTTGGTCATGGCTGAGACCACACTCTGACTAAAAGTTCATTGGCATCTGGAAGAGTGTTATAAAAAGTGAATCATGCAACGAAGAGAACATGGCTGGCTTTAATTAACAGAGTGATAGGCCTGCTTCTGTGCACTAGACAATACAGGACAATCTAGTAGGGATGGGCGTTAGTCGATAGATGGCCACTATCAATAGTACGATACTATCGGTGCATCCAACGAAGAGAACATAGATGGCTCTAATTAACAGAGTGATAGGCCTGCTTCTGTGCACTAGACAATACAGGACAATTTAGTAGGGATGGGCGTTAGTCGATAGATGGCCACTATCGATAGTACGATACTATCGGTGCATCCAACGATGAGAACATGGCTGGCTTTAATTAACAGAGTGATAGGCCTGCTTCTGTGGGCTAGACAATACAGGACAATCCAGTAGGTATGGGCGATAGTCGATAGGTGGACACTATCGATAGTATGATACTATCGGTGCATCCAACAAAGAGAACATAGCTGGCTTTAATTAACAGAGTGATAGGCCTGCTTCTGTGCACTAGACAATGCAGGACAATCTAGTAGGGATGGGCGATAGTCGATAGGTGGACACTATCGATAGTATGATACTATCGGTGCATCCAACGAAGAGAACATAGCTGGCTACAAATATCAATCGAATAAGTAATTGCTCTTTCAAATCGAACTTTTATTTTATGGAAATAACATTCTGTCGAAAATTATCGCATTAAGTATAACAACTTCTAAGTTGAGAAACGCGGACATATTGTGGAAACTTGTAATAAATAAATAAAACAAACTTATTTTTGAAATTATATGTTTGTATTATCTGTTATTAATATTTGGTTCCACATATATGTTTCAAGTTATCTAAATCTTAACATTATTATTAATTTTATTTCTATTTTTATTATTTACTTGTATTTGTACTTATTTATTTGTTATTTTTCCACGATTAGTCTAGTGACATTGTTTTATGTAAATTCAGAACTAGGTTTTGTTAAGAAATATTTCATGAGCTAGCTAACGGTACAGCCGGGGGACTCCCAAGTTTTAATAGCACCCTTTGACCTGAGATGTATTTGAAGGGTCGCTCTCTGCAAACTGACTTAGTTCATAACTAGACCTGACGATGGTATAAAGCCGAAACCGGTAGTTATATATGTATATATATCTTTAGTGGAATAGACAATATTTCAAAAATAAGTTTGTTTTATTTATTTAAGTAACACTTGACAAGAATATTAACACATTAATTAAAGTTCAAAAACACTTATTGTAGATAATCAATAAAGTTTGTTTTCATGCGGCAAGAAAGTTTGCTTTCTTCTTGCAGCAAGAAGACGAATCTTCTTGAGGTTAGAAGATTTACCTTCTTGAGGCAAAAAGAAAAATCATCTCGCTGCAAGAAGATTTTCTTTTTGCCACAAGAAGACTTATTTCTAGCTCTAAGAAGATAATGTCAAGAAGATATCTTCATGCCGCAAGAATATAGTTTTCTTCGTGCAGCTGTCTTGACTGAAAATGTGGGTTCACGCTAAATCCGTTACTGATAACAATTCAGTCTAATGGGTTAACTAGTCCAAAATTCGAAATTTTAAAAGAAGGAAGGCAATATTTGCTTTTGCACTTTCAGGAATGAGCACGTAGGCTGGCCAGGGCATTGTACGCAACTCAAAACACGATCAGATGAATGGAACGAAAAGAAGTCAAACGAGATTTTATTAACTACGATGACCAGGAACTCTGGAACAGGTTCTTGGTCAGGCGGCTTCTCAAGGAGCACGCCTCACACGAACAGTCGGTGAAAGAATTTGGAAGACCTCGGGCAAGAAGTTGTCAGAAGTTGAATGTAGTTATTGCATTTTCAAAAATGTATATTATTCGCTTTAGGATGCAACACTCTGACATCGAATAAATAATTCAACTATAGTGCAAGAGGCGGTTAGAAGAAAAAATTAGGCGTTTTTATTTTCTTATACCCTACAGGGTGGCCCAGATAAGTGGGCCACAAGTGAAATAACTCCTAAACGGTTAGAGATATCAAAATTGTGCATAGGACTGAAGTGTTAGCACTCGCCGAGAGCTACAGTATGGCGTCCTCGAAAAGACATAAAGGACCCTTTTAATGGCTCAAACATCCCTTCGAAGGGCGGGGTTCCCTTTTGACCCTTAAGGTTCGTTATATTTTATTAAAGTACTAAAGAAACAAGGAAGAATTGTGCAAACAGATTTTTGATACGTCAAGTAGTTCTCGAAAAAAAAACGTTTAAAGTTGCACGTTTTTCTTATTCTGACGTTAGTTGGAATTTAATAACTTCAGAATAAGAAAAATATGCAACTTTAAACGTTTTTTTTTTTTCGAGAACTACTTGACGTATCAAAAATCTGTTTGCACAATTCTTCCTTGTTTCTTTAGTACTTTAATAAAATGTAATGAAACTTAAGGGTCAAAAAGGAACCCCGCCCTTTGAAGGGCTGTTTGAGACATTAAAAGGATCATTTATGTCTTTTCGAGGACGCCATACTATAGCTCTCGGCAAATGCTACAACTTTAGTCTTATGCACAATTTTGATATCTCTAACCGTTTAGGAGTTATTTCACTTGTGGCCCCCTTATCTGGGCCACCCGTATAATATAGTAATCGTGTAAAAATCCGAGATAGATGTTTCAACCAATTTTCACGTTTCAAGGTCCCCTGATTACGTTTTGACCATTTAAAAGTTGTGGGTCACATGTGTCAACTTAGACCTGATTAGATTTTGGCCGAAATCGGTCGAAAATTGAGACCACTTTACTTCGGGCTCTAAGTACATTTTACAAGATACCACTAATGTTTATGTCCTAATCAAAAACGTTTACAAGTAATAGTTGTAGGGAACATTAAAATACCTTATATGCAATACGATTTTTTGCAGATCGTCCGGTTTTTGAGATACCGAAAACCGTCCCGAAATGCTCTCCCTCCCAAAACCTAAAAAACTATATCATACTGGCGTTTCTAGGTATAAGAAAGTCACACTCAGAATTACGCTATACAAAGAAACAAAAAAAAAGACCAGCATCCTTAGATTTGGGAAAGGACTATACCCCAAATAATCATATATATAAAGCTGAAAATGTCAGTGCGTTGTATCGCTATAACTCACGAACGGCTTGATGGATTTGATTAATTTTTTTTCAATTTGTTCCTCATCGTCTGTGGAAGGTTATAGGCGTATTAGTACCTCAAAGTATTCACTAGCTGTGGTTTCCGGCGTTGAATGGCGCGTACTAGCCATGGTGCCCAGGGGTCCTAAAAACTTACTAGCTGGGATGTCTGCCGTTGAAGGACTATAAGCGTTATTCCGTATGAATAATTGAAAATTATAACATCATGAATGTATTATTGAAGAATTGAAATGGATTCGAACGAGAGATATTAGGAGAAAAGTCAAAGTTCCCCGGGCAACGCCGGGTATTACTGCTAGTTAATAAATAAAAATGAATTTCTGTAGAAATTGTTTTTACTAAGTATAAATTGTAACGCATATTTCATCCACTATTTTTATTTTTATTTTTAAGAATAACCTAAGAGGGTTGAATAAAACGAAATCGCATGAGCAAGTGAAAGTTTCACACAGATTCGTTCCAGTTGACATGAATGGGTCCCTAACAACCTCGCTACTATTATCTACTTATGGCTGTTTCATTCATAAATTATTGTTTCGCTAATTAATGCATGAGCAGGATGAAGAAGAAAAGGAAGAGATAGGCACGACATGGACCTGGAGAGACACCAGAGGGATCGGCAGAGGTATGGGAGAAACAGAGCCAAGAGACAGGGGAGAGAAGACGATATTTACCATTCGAATGAATACGAAAAATACTTAGTACTTGCTGGAAGGCATGGCGGAACAAGAGTGCTACGATATCACGAAGTATACTGAGAATCTGAAGTAACACATGAAGGTACAGAAGCGGTGAGGAGGGACGTAGCACCTGGATCAGAGAACTCTGTGGATGTGTTGCGAAGAGGAAAATACGAAAAAAACCACAGGAGAGTAGCCAGGATTTTGAGCAAGGGGGGGCAAAGTTAGGCTACGAGGGTGGGGGGTATAGACTCCCGGAGGCACAGCCCGCAGTTTCCGTGGTTAGCGTTGCAGATTTTTGTTATAATTTTGGGAGACTCGGACCTCTAGAAGCTCCCCCTGAGGTAACCACTGACTGTAACACTTAAGTTGACTTTACATGAGCAGCAAAAATGCAAAGCGCAGCAGCAGCAAATGCACCCTGTGGTTTCTGTGCTTCTAGAATTAAATAACTCACATCTAATAGCATGCATTTGCTGCTGATGTGCTTTGCATTTTTACTGCTCATGTAAAGTCAACTTTAAGAGTATAAAGTATAACATAAATGAAGATTTTGAGCGAGGAAATAAAATGGTCGAATCGTTATATATATTTAAATAAATGTAATATGACTTGTTTTGTACATGTACATTTATGTAACAGCTGATTGCTGATTTAGGAATCAGACGCTCGAAAAATTTGAAGATCCTATTGTTAACTTGCAAGAAATCCATTTTTAATAAAAACTATTTTTTTAGTTTATTTAATTTTTATTTTGGTTTTTTGCTCTGGCCAAGGGGGGGGGGGGGCACGTGCCTCCCCCCTGCCTCCCCCTGAATAACCATGTTCAAAATGGAAATCAAGTCTGGCCGTTCTTGTCTACAAAGGAAAGGGGAAGAGCTAAATACACTACGAAAGGATCTTACGATCCTCTTGTACGGCCTAAGATGACGGTAAGAAGTGGGAACGAAAACAGGATTGCAGCAGACTTGTTAGGGAGGAAACTGGGGAAGGTTATCGGTGAGAGGAGATGAAGGAAGAGAAGACGACCCGAGAGGATGAAGAGAAGACGACCCAAGAAGATGAAGAGAAGACGACACGAGAGGATGAAGAGAAGACGACCAGAGAAGATGACCGAAGAGGATGAAGATAAGACGATCCAAGAGTATGAACAGAAGGCGATCCGAGAGGATGAAGAGAAGGCGATCCGAGAGGATGAAGAGAAGGCGATGCGAGAGGATGCAGAGAAGACAATCCGAGAGGATGAAGGGAAGACGTTTCGAGAGGATGAAGAGAAGGCGATGCGAGAGGATGCAGAGAAGACGATCCGAGAGGATGAAGAGAAGACGTTTCGAGAGGATGAAGAGAAGGCGATGCGAGAGGATGCAGAGAAGACGATCCGAGAGGATGAAGAGAAGGCGATGCGAGAGGATGCAGAGAAGACGATCCGAGAGGATGAAGAGAAGACGTTTCGAGAGGATGAAGAGAAGGCGATGCGAGAGGATGCAGAGAAGACGATCCGAGAGGATGAAGAGAAGACGTTTCGAGAGGATGAAGAGAAGGCGATGCGAGAGGATGCAGAGAAGACGATCCGAGAGGATGAAGAGAAGACGTTTCGAGAGGATGAAGAGAAGGCGATGCGAGAGGATGCAGGAAAGACGATCCGAGAGGATGAAGAGAAGACGTTTCGAGAGGATGAAGAGAAGGCGATGCGAGAGGATGCAGAGAAGACGATCCGAGAGGATGAAGAGAAGACGTTTCGAGAGGATGAAGAGAAGGCGATGCGAGAGGATGCAGAGAAGACGATCCGAGAGGATGAAGAGAAGACGTTCCGAGAGGATGAAGAGAAGGCGATGCGAGAAGATGAAGAGAAGACGACCCAAGAGGATGAAGCCACTACCAGCGAAGGAGCAGAAGAAAATACACGGAAACCAAATGATAGAAACACAATTTCGGGAGGGAGACTCTTGTGTGATATAGATATACAAATCATATGATACAATTAAATTATCTTTGTTAGGTTGTGAATTACATATACAATTACTGAGTTACAAGAGTTTCTTTCTTACGTATCACATTGTGCCTACATACATAAGTATAAGAATACAACAGTAATCGTGCGAAATTCATAGATCGATTTTTCAACAGAATTTTACGTTTCAAGTTTCATTGAACACGATTTGACCAATTTCGATTGGAACTTAATGAGAGCTGTAACTCAGAAACGATGTCACATGTGCTAACTTAGATCTGATTAGATTATGGCCGAAAACATATGAAAAATATGACCACTTTACTTCGGGACCTAGATATATTTTAGTTATATTTATGAAAAAAAAGGTGTAGAGATTAACAAAGAGACACATTTTGTTTGTAATATCATTTTTTGGAAAGATACATTTCAAAAACGTCTTAAGATGTCAATGGTGAAGTCGATTCCCGTTCATTCACCGAGTTTCATATTCTTGGATTCAGGGCTTCGAAAAACATCAAGTTCCAGCTGAAATTCTACTTCGACATTTTTGACCGACTACACACCTTTCTCTATACGGGTAAATTAAAAAACAAATCAATCGATAAATCGATTTGTGTTCATTCATCGTGATGAAGGATGATAATATACACCATAGTTACTACTTTGTAAACAAACTGTCAATGAATGGACTTGACTAGACGTCCGATAATATGAAGTTCGAATCATTAATATGATTTATGATAACTATTTCAAGGGCGCCGGAAGCTCAGAGATATCATGCTTGTCTACTGAGCTGAAGATAGTAGTAGATCCTTCGGATGGGACGTTAAGCGAAAACCTAGGTATGCACAAGTAGACTCGGGTTCATGTCCACCAGAGCTAAAAAAAAGAGCGCTCTGACAGTAGGTGATAATATCACTGGAATGAATGGAAACTTAGAAGTGTACAGTACTTTAACTACGAGGTCATAATATGACCTCGTAGTTAAAGTACTGTACACTTTTAAGTTTCCATTCATTCCAGTGGCGATTGCGGACGTTTCAAAACCAGTGTAAATTTCGTTGACCGACGAAAATTAATATCATTATGGGAATTTGATTTGAATTTAAATATAAAATTTCATGTCGATACATTTACAATTACATAGTTACAATAGTTTTTGTGATATACTCTCTGACCCCCCCCCCCCCCCCCCCCCTCCCTCCCCCATGTCTTTGGCTGAAAATCAATAGATATCGTCATAAAGCAGGATCTGGATACACATATACCATTTTATATCGAGACATTTATTCAATCGGGAATTATCATGTTCACATCGAGATCGATATACTTACACACAGAAAATTAGGATGTAATTTTATACGTGTGTTCAGAACCATCTAAGCACGACACCAATCAATTTTCAGCCAAATAGACCAAAGGTAAATAAAATACCAATAACTGCTCAAATTTTATTTTAACATTCAAAACTTCTTAAGGATGGGATCTATTAATTTTACGCTAATTCGACTTAAATACTCTAATAAATGAGTATTGATGAAATGAATCATATGGTTGATTGGCTTTAAATTATTAATTCGTTCTGGGGAAGTACATAACCGGTGATTTACTGACTTTTTCAAAAAATAATATCAATAATTTTCAAATATTTATATTTTTTAAATATTATCGTTGTAATTATTTTCTCATTGTATTCATTGTTATTATTCTTCATGACTTCACGGAGACATTTTTATTATTATTATGACTTATTTTAATTTATTTTGTTCTCTCTGGTATTTAGTTATCATTGTACATAAATTGTTCCATTACTTATGGTCTGTACCGATTGTAAATATGCATAATAAAATATTTCAATTAAAAAAAAAAAAATATTGAAGAGAAAAAAAAAATGGCAATGACATTGATTAGTATCAATAAATAATTCATAAAGATTGATTGATAAACAAATAAATATAAGGAAATTTTCACTTACTTGTTATATAAAAATGTAGAAAAATGTATACGATAGATAGTCTTCAACAAACACCAATTTCTGAATGTATCGTTCGAAAAAGAGTGTATTATCAGTTTATCAGAAGGAAGCAAGTCAGAACGGGAGGGAGTATAACATAAAACACGAACGTACAGAGGTGTGACGGTCGGAACTAGAGTGGAGGAGGGGGAGGAACGAACGAAACGAAGGGCAATGAACGATCAAATGAATGAACAGGGCGGTGTGGCTGGTTGGGCTTCACGAACTAACGTAGGAGGAGGAATGGAGCGAGCGAGAGAGAGAGTGACAGAGAGAGAAGGTTTACAATGATGTGCCACACAACACCGAAACAACACAGCACCAGGACAGAAGAAGAAGGAAGAGAGATGTTTGAGGTCTGGATGGCTACTGAACCCTGGGTCTGGTAGTTGGCGGAGCTCCCTTGTCTGTCTGGGGTGGCAGTTCCCAGGAAGACCACTTGCCGCGCCACCACTCAGTGCACCGAATTGAAGGAAAATACATTATATACTGGGATCGAGGTCCCTTAAAAAGAAATACAATATTAATAATCATAACTTCTATTTAAGCTACAGATCCCAATGTTCGATGTAAACAATTAAGATTGTTAAAATATTACAGTGTCTCAATGTTTCTTTTGGTTGGGACGTTATATTCATAGTGGTATGGAATGAAACATTAGCCAAATAGCTCCAAGCAATTTTTAATATGGTTAAAAGAGTAAAATAAATTGATAAAAAATAAATCAAAATATTATATAGTTAATAATAATAATACATGCCTTCTCCCCAACCCTGCTTATTCATAGTAAGTCATTTTAATGTTTACTCTTTATTATGTTCCACCTATTTGTAATGTATTCATTAGTAATGTATTCATATTTAATTTTAATGTTTAGTAATGTATTCATAGTAAGTCAGTTTCAATTTTTAATTTGTTATGTCTATTTTAACGTTCAATAATGATTATCAAGACACTTTTATTTATTTGTGATTCTAATCTTGCTTTCCCCTCCATGTTTGTAGGCCCTGATGATGATATAAAATATATCGAAACGTTGGCATTGAATAGTGTTTTCTTCCATCTTTGACTGACCCTCAATATTCCTACAGTTAATAATAATGAAATAATAATAATAATTAAATAAACAATAAGAATTACATTTCCTGTAGAAATTTGATCTCTTTTTTTTACTAAATTTTGATTTCTACAATAGTTTTTCGAAAAGGGCCCTAAAAAAGTATCAATAGTTCAAGGCAATTTTTAAGAAAGTGCACGTATTAAAAAAATGCAATTTACAAACTTTTCACTTGGATTTCTAAAGAGATGCCATTTTTAATAATTTTAAATAATATTAAATCTAATCCAAAGGTTTTCATATAATTTTTACTGGGTCAACAGGGAAAATGAATAAAACAGAAAATTTTCGATAACAAATATTGGGTTTATTTTCTTATCAACTACAATAAAGAAAACTAAACACTAAAACAAACAAACAAAAATCGAAAGAAAAAAAAAATCTTAAAAACTAAATTCTTGACACTAATTCAATCTACATAAGTCTAAACACCACTCTACATTTTGACTCAGAACGCCGCCATAGCTAGGCCTCGACCTCTTCACATTATATACTCTAATTCAACAGCTGATGGCCGTTTTTTTTTTTAATCATTTGTTTTAAAAACATATTTGCTTTATAGAATAGAATAGTTTTTTATTTATCGGCGTCCAATGACAAAGATTTTTGACGCCTTTAACTCGATTAAATTAGGTCTATGAGGTGTGTTGTTTTCACTGTGTTTAGGACTGCTTCAATAGATGCTTTATATAAAAAAATAAATATAATTAATTGTTTTAAATGTTTATAACTTTATTATTTTAAAGTGTGTTTTTATACATTCGATATTCTCTACGTTTCGGCCTCTTATACAATGTTATATTAATGTCCGTTCATTTCATTTCAGTGATAATGGCCCATAAGAGGCCGAAACGTAAAGAATATTAAAAATTACTTGGACCTACTTGGCTAATGTTTTGTCATACTACTATTACAGTGTCAATTATTATTATTTTGATGAAAAGGATCGCCAAATTGTCGAGTTTTTAATAAAAACAGCTGTTATTATTTATTTCCTTCTTCATGGCCAACAAAATACATCAAACAAATTAGTGATTATGGACAATGATATAACTGGATAATGTTAAAAAGAGATGAAAACAATTATTATAAATATATATATATATATTTTTTTTTGGCCTTATGTACGATGCATATTAGCCATGTCAATGTGTTATATATAGTTATTTACGACATCTATGGCCCCGGGAGGGAGTTTTATCTACGAAATAAAACTCAGTCCCGGACGGATGAGTAGTTTATAACAGTTATTAGACATAAAGACAGTTACAAATGTACTTCACTTCTCTCTCCCCCTAAAACCTTCCCTTTGGCCGATTTGGCTGAAAATCGATATATCCCATGGTGTTCGGGATCGATATATTCATTCTATCGAAAGTTATCGATATACACGCATATAATTTTCTTTTCACTTTTGATTTATTGGTTCAGAAAAACAACAAAAAAAAATGTGAAATTCAACATCGGTTTTTGGCTCCTTACATAACTTCGCCTATGCAAGGTATATATTGTGATGCATAAAAATACACATTCAAATTATTAATATTGTGAAAATTAATTATATTTATTTCTATTAAAAAAAAACCAAGAAGTAACTTAGGTTAGGTTTTATGACTCATGCCCGGGCTTTAACTACGAGGTCATATCGCCTACTACCAGAGCGCTCTTTCGTCACTCTGGTGGACATGAGCCCGACTCTACTGTGGGAGTTCTAAATTTTGCCTACCCTAAATTTTTATTCATCTAGGGTAGGGGTCTTTAACGAGTACCTGACATCGTACAGGCTCGGGACCATCGCTTAACGTCCCATCCGAAGGACGGCGTGCTTAAGTTTATTTTATCTCCCAGATAAAATAAACTAAGGGCCTCGGTCGGGCTACGAACCCACGACCTTGAGCTCAGAAGTCAAGCACGCTTACCACTGAGCTACCGGCGCCCTCTAAGAAGTAACTAAATTAGTAAATAAATATATGATTGCATTTTGTTTTAAAACAACACATGAATTAAAAAAAAAAAAAACATGACCATCAGCTGTTTTAATTAGAAATAAATAAAAGGGACTTACAAATACCTGAATAGGACTTTTTTTTTTTTTCTTATATTTATTTATGAAAATTGTTTCCATCTCTTTTTATCATTATTATTATCTAGTTATATCATTGTCTATAATGACTAATTTGTTTGTTGTATTCTGTAGGCCCTGAAGAAGGAAATAAATAGTTTCCGAAACGTTGGCCAAATATTGAGTTTTATTTACATGACAGAACCTCGAATTCATTCTACATGATTATTTTTCATTTTCATTTAATGCAAAAGCTCTGTTCAGTTTTATTAATTTATTTTATTATATTAAATATTTATATAAATATATTTATTTTCGTTTATTTCTTCATAATTAAGCGGTTCATTTAAATTTTTTATTAATCTTTATTTATAGTTTATCCACTGTAACACTATTTTATTTATTTTTGTATTTTTTCAGATACTTTATTAAATTGTTTCTTTTCTTTTTGACTCTGTATTTATTCTTAGAGGACCAGAATAATAAAATTTATTTTAATTTCAATGAAATTACAGAAACTGTTTTTCTTTATTGTGTTTAGTTTGTAAACTCCATTAAATCTAAACTTTTTTCGTTGTCCCACTCCATAAATTTTGTTGATTCAGTATTTAAAAATAATATGTGGCCTAGTAAATGATATAAAACAATAATAATAATAAATAGAAGCAGTATTTTGTGAAATGTCCTTAGAACTTCAAGTAAATCCTCATTTTTGTCTGATTTAAGTCATAGTCGAATCAGATCTTAGTTAGTATGTGACATCTTCATCTCAAATTTCAAGTTAATTTCTACAAAGTTCTCATTGTTTCAATAACATAAAAAACAAACAGAAAAGCATCATGTGAATGGTCAAATCAGGTTGACCTTGAAATGTGATATTTTTGTACGTAAAAATAAAAACAGGTACTTACCTTTAAAAATGACTATTGTTTACGTTTTTTCAATATGAATCCTTAAAGTACCTATATTTTCCTTCTTTAACATATAATTTCTTTATTATTGGTTCACAATTTTAAAAATAATTAGGTTGACAATATGGTCTTACAGAATAAGCCTAAATTCTGGGTTAGTTATTTTTAGTTACTGATGTTTTTATTTGATTGTTTCTTCTTTTTATCCAATAGTATCTTCTAGTATTACATTGTGTATCTTTTTATACGAAATAAAGACAATAATGCTCCCTGAATTTTCAAAATTTGTAGACTAATATAATTTTCCTAGACAATACACACGATTACAATACTTCGTGAATAGAACATTTCTACAATAATAGAAATAAAAGACGTTGTCTTCCCACTGTTTTATTTTATACCAGAACCGGTTTTCGATGCAACAGCGTCATCATCAGTGGTTCATCCCAGTTATCTCCCAACCGCTGTGCTGTGTGGGTGGGATGAACCACTGATGATGACGCTGTTGCGTCGAAAACCGGTTCTGGTATAAAATAAAACAGTGGGAAGACAACGTCTTTTATTTCTATTAGAAATCTCGTCCCACAACATCTTACTATCACATATGATTTCTACAATAATTACATTAAGAGCAAATATACATAAATGTATATAATTTAATTTTTTGAAAAAAAAGGATATATATGTATAGATATTAAAATCTAATTTATGTACTTGAGTTTTAATCTGGTGAATAATGCATGTATTGGCTTAACGTCATGGGGTCACATAGGTATTAGTTCTGTTATATTTCAACAGATAGCGCTGACATCAACCCTAGATGGATTTCTCTCATATTCCTTTACTTATTTCGATTATGAACAGAGAATGAAGAAAACTCATTAAAAACATATAAATAAAGTCGTCGGTGAATCCCCAGCAATGTACTTCCCCAGAACGAATTAATTAATTAACTTTTCGTTCCCTCTGTTAAACCAGTCAACCGTTTGCGTTAATATTCAATAGTTGAGTTACTTAGGCCCTTCTAAATCCTTATAATAACTTTTGTGTCTTTAAATTCATTATATCGGCAGTTATTAGAGTTTTTGATTTGATCCCCCCCTCTCTTCTACCGATTCCGCTGAAAATTAATAAGTGTCATCCTTATGGGGTTTTGAATTCACATATGAAATTTTGTGTCGATACATTTTTTACAACGACAGTTATTAAAATTTTTGAGTTAAACATCCCCCTAATCCCCCCTTCCCTTTGATTGAATTAAGTGAAAATCCATAGATGTTGTCGTTGGACTCTGGATGCGAAATCGGCCGAAGAGAAGGAGGGGGTTCGACTAAAAAACCCAAATAGCAGACACAAAATTTAGTAAGAGGATTAAGAATCATCTATAGAATTCAAATACGTAAAATCCGGTAATAACGATATTCAAGGGGCTAAGAAAAATACATCGTTATATCCGGAACCAAACTGTCAAACCTACATACAAATGTATGGGCTTGTTAGTGAAAAAAAAAGTTGTTTTACAATGATCATAACGAGAAAGCTTACATATTTTTATTTACTTTTTAAAATTTACATAAAATTTACTTACATACATTTGTAACTATATACATAAATTATGTACACACATGATTACATATGTATTAACTTTCCACAAAAAAATTAGTTATTTTAGTTTGCTTGCTTTTTTTTAAGTATAAATTTTTGCTTACATGGTTATGAAGTTCCGAAGTTACGATCCCTACGGAGGCAAAGGAAAGACTAATCTGAAACTAGGAATATACGCACTAGAAGAGAAGTAGGGAGTTCGAAGAAAATTCGACAAGGGGGAAATGGAATGACTCATTGCGCTCGGAAAGAGTAAACAAGAACCGTGTTTAAAATCCTTTTCTATAATGTTCGTATTTTTCATCCGTTCAAAATTCATACTATATTACCCAATTATGTATGTATGTGCGTATGTACATACATATTATATCGTTATAACCGGAGTGAAAAAACAACTTTTTCATGTTTTAAATTGTTTTGTACGGAATATCGTTATACCTAAAATCGTTATATCCTGATTTATTTCTTCACTTTTAAATAGCAAACCAAACTAGATACGGGTTTTACATCGTTATATCAGGAATCGTTATAAAAGGATTTTACTGTATTGAGTTTAAAAAAATTATTTAGTAAAAGTATCATATTGATTATTTAGCCCATATCCATTGGTTTGGGAGGGAGAGCAGAAACTTAATTGATTAATTTGACTTGATGTAAATTGATTGCCCAATGCCATACATTAGAAAAGTGCCGTTGAACAGTTCAAGTCGCACGACCTGTGTCGAGTGTGGGCGGAGGTCATGGAACCCCAGTCAGTGACCTTGTCAGTTATTGTACAGTAGACCATCTCATTAAAACCAGGACTGGGTGACACTTCATCCAACTTGGCTCTCACAAAACCCCCCTCTTCATTTGTTATTAATTAAACAATAGATTTAAACAATTTCAAACTTAAGCAAGAACTTGAGAACTCCTATTGGGCAAAGTTGGTCAAAAACTAATTTTTGCATTCTTGTATCTATAGTTTTCACGTATTTAGGAATTTCATGTTTCAAAGTTCACTGAATAGGTTTTGACCATTTTCACGAAGATGTCTCTCTGTTTAGTGATTATGAGTCTATCCCGGAACTACAAGGTCATATCGCCTACTACTAACAACCCGGTTTGGGAGATACATACCGAAAACCGTGCAAAAATGACGTCTTGAAATCTATATTTTTTGGCATTTGCTCGACTAAAGCGTAAAAGGTTATTTCTATAAAAAAATTGATTCTTACCAAAAATATTTCTTATTAAATATCCAACTATTAAATTGTCCTGAGATTTGATCCCATTTGTGTAGAAAATTGTGAGCTCTTTAAATTGTAGCGCATAGTTGGTTGCTTATTGTGACTCATGCCCAGGTTTTAATTACAAGGTCATATCGCCTACTACCAGAGCGCTCTTTCTTCGCTCTGATGGAGCCCGACTCTACTCAGGTTTTGCCACCTAAGATATGGGGGGTCTTTAGTATCTGAAAATTTACAGTCTAATTGCACCGGTTGAGAACGTTGAGAAATTCCAATGAGTACAAAATGTCTAACTTATCTTATGTGGGATCCTTATAATTGGCGAGGCTCCGTCTTGCTTCCTTGAGAAAGTTCATCTGAAGGGTACTTTACTTTCATAATATGGACCCATGTTTGTCTTAAAACATTAACTAGATTGTTAAATTAACTCACATATCCGTAATGATTACATCTCGAGTTAGTTTGTTGTTGTGAAGCATGCCCGGGCTTTAAATAGTCAGTGATCGAACAATGGAAGCTGGGAACTTAGCAGAGATCTGAGCAAAGTTCAGATGAGTTATATAATAATAACATTAATTTTCCTTCAACAATAACAATAACTGGATAACTCATAAAATTGTGTACACCAAAATAGCTTATACATTATATACATCAACTTATATAAAATCTTAGAGTATGAGATGAACACATATAAGAAAAATATAAATATAATATAAATAATTATATATATATATTTTTTTTCGCTCTTCCTCCACCAGTCGACCATTTGAGCTAATATTCAACAGTTGACCTATATAGGGGATCCTAAATACTCATACTAAATTTTGTACTGATAAATTCATTATCAGTCATATCGTCTACTACCAGAGCGCTCTTTCGTCACTCTGGTGGGCATGAGTCCGACTCTACTGTGGGAGTACTAAATTTTGACTACCACAAATTTTTATTCACCTAGAGTAAGAGTTTTTAACGAGTAACTGACATCATACAGGCTCGGGACCATCGCTTAACGTCCCATCAGAAGGACTAATATAAATGCTAGCGGGCATGGCTGTCTGGATCGGGGGGCCTGGGGCAGCTCCGCCGGAGCCTCTGGACTGAAACAATCGCGGACTTGGAGGGTGTGGACGGCTTTCCTCACATGCACACCCTCGTCTTCAAGCCCCGCTATCTTCTACTGAGAGAGTGGCCCGGCGTTGCTGTTGTTTGTTCCCCGGCCTGGCCTGCCTGTTCGTTGGTTGCCCTGGGTCCTGTGCTTGGCCTTCCCCGGTCCCCCTGGCCCCCTGTGGGATCCCATCATGGCTGTTCTTGTCATTTGTATAAAGAGTTCGCAGGCTCAGTTAGGACAAGGAATATAACAAGGTAGGGCGATAATAACCGAAGCAGTTGTTCCCCCAAAATAAACCAACCAACCAACCAACTAATATCAATTATTATTAATTACTTAGTTTTTTTACTTACAGCTATACGAAGTATAAAGGAAGTTATGTAATCGTTGAAATATTCGATGTTGAGTTTTCAACGAAATTTCATGTTTTTCTACCTAGGTTCCAAAAAATTAAAAAAAAAATTTCAATCTGTCTGAGTGATACACGATAACTCGCGAGAGAATAAATGCATCGACACAAAATTTTATACGTGGATTCAGAACCCTTTAACGAAAACACCTATTGTTTTTCAGCCCGACCAAAGGGGAAGGGGGGAGATTAGGCTTAACATGAAAGCTTTAATAACTGCTGATGGAATGAATGTGTCGACACAAAATTTTATATGTGTGACCAAAACCCCATATGGACAACACATTAAGTTTCAGCGAAATCTGCAGAAAAAAATGGTAGATCAGTGAGGCTAAACTCATAAACCTCAATAGCTTCCAATGTAGTAAATGTATCGACATGGAAATTTCAGTGATATCGGCTGAGGGGAAATTCATCGACAACTTTTTTTAATATAAATCAAGATATGTGAAATTTCATCTAAATTTTCAAATTTATACAGTAGTTTTTGAGTTAGAGCGCTTTCAAAATTAAATAAAATAAATATTCATATTATAATCACGGGACCATAATATGTAATTCTTTTCAAATTCAATCCCAATTTTTTATAAGATTTTAAAAGTTATTATACTTAGTATAGCCAAGACGGCCTTGGGCAAACATATAATTGAGAGATCAATGTTTTGCGAATTTCCGATCCATCATCTGGCTGACGTTGATGGATACCCTGTTGCAACAAGAAACCAACAACAAAATGCTCTTTTTACATCTTGCAGAAGAAGTGTAACTAACTTGTCTTGGATCCATCTTACTATTATTGACTTGAACATAGAAATAGGTAAAAGAATCCGCATTGAATTTTTGATAGTTTACATAACTTAGAATATACTTAGAATATATGGGGAAGTAAACAGTCGACGATGAATTACCGTCAATGTACTTCCCCAGAACGAATTAACCAATTATATATGTATATTGTGATGTATAAAAATAATACATACATTAAAAAGATTAAATTATAAACATTAAAAAATTAATTATACTTATTTTCATATTTTTTTTTTTTTTTAATTTTTTTTTTTTATTCTATTTGCAATCTACATACAATATATACATAATAAGCAAATATGTGGTAAAAGAAAAATATAACGTCACTTGATGGGAGAAGCCAGCCAGCGCTGACACTCCCTCGAAAGTTAATTGTCATTATTCACTATCCTCCGAGAAAAGATCGCGAGGCCACCTCCTGTTCAAGCGGCGGGGAGGATTGTCAGGATGGGAATGAGAGGAAAGGTCTTGTGCGAGAGGATTTGAATGGGAAGAAAGGTTTCTGTGGAATGATTGGAATCGGGATTTGATTAATTCATTTACAGTGGGAATACTGAGATCTCTGTGTAGGACTTTATTGGTGACATAGAAAGGAGCGTTGACAATTCGTCGGAGGAGTTTGGACTGGAATGCTTGGATACGATTGATGTTGGATTGTTTAGCTGTACCCCAAAGTTCGAGTCCGTAAATCCAAATTGGACGTATAATGGTCTTGTAAATCGTAAGTTTGTTGTTAGTCGTCAGTTTCGATTTTGGTCCAAGTAGTCGACGTAACAGTCCGTATCTTCGATTCAGTTCTTGTCGTTTAAGTCGTGTATGTGGGTTCCACGTAAGTCTACTGTCTAGGTAAAACCCGAGATAGCGGACTTGGTTTGAAGAGGGAATGAGGATGTTGTTAATGATGACGGGAGGACAGGATTGACGGCGTAGGGTAAATGTGACTTGAACACATTTCAGCTCATTTAATTTAATTCTCCAGAGGTTGCACCACCTCTCCATTTCAGTGAGGTGCTCCTGGAGGATGAGTGAGGCTACAGCAGGATCATTATTTTCATATAAAAAGCAAATTTATTTTTAAAACAAATGAGTAAAAAAAAAAAACACGGCCATCAGCTGTTTTTTTGTGTGTGTGAGTCGAGGCCTGGGTTCTATGGCGGCGGTCTGAGTGAACATGGACAGTGTTGTTTAGGCTTAAGTTGTAATGAACTAAATATAAGTGAATTGACGGTGAAATTGATCCAAAAAGAAGGTACTGTTGTTTGTTTATATGTACAGGATATATGCCCAGAAATATATAACTTAAATTTAAAAAATGGCAAAAATATAAAACAAAATAATTGAATTAGTTTTAAAGATTTTTCTTTTGATTTTTGTTTGTTTCAATGCTTAGTTTTTTTTTTATTTTATAATGTAGATGATGATTTAAAAAAAATAAACCCAACTATTTGTTCTCGTAAATTCTATTCTATTCATTTTCCCTGTTGGCCCAGTAAGATAATTTGAAAACCTTTGGATTAGATTTAATATTATTGAAAGCAAATTAAAAATGGCATCTCTTTAGAAATCCAAATGAAAAGTTTGTTAATTGAATTTTTTTTTTTTAATTACGTGCACTTTCTTCAAAATTGCACGTTTTGAACTTTTGATACTTTTTAGGCCCTTTTCGGAAACTACTGTAGAAATCAAAATTTAGTAAAAGAAAAGAGATAAAATTTCTACAGGAAATGTAATTCTTATTGTTTATTAATTTATTATTTTTGTTTTAATAATTATTATTTTTCATTATTATTAATTAATAATTATTAATTATATATTTTTTATTTATCATTTATTTAACATTAACCTTTAATTAATCTTTACCACAGTTATAAAGCCCCAAAGAATGTAAATTAAATTTATTTTTGTATTTTCTATTTTCTTATTGCTAATTTTTGATTATAACATAACATATTTTTACACCTAGGGACTTAAGCATCCAGTGTTCTCTCTTACTTTATTACCTGTTTGTTTATACTACATAAACCAAGTTCATGAAGTGCTCAGTCTCCCAGTTTCCTCAATGAACCTGAGAATGCTCTCATAGTCCAATCTTCTAAAGTCCTCCTCTGTTAATACATCTTTGCCAAAGATGTGGAATCTCGTTCGCGCGTATTCCAAGCAAATGCCCAGGAACTGTGACGCCGTCTCGTCTTCTTCACATCAGTACTTGACTCCTACAGTAACTAATGGGTCTCTATTAAACGGACCGTGTCCTGTGAGAACTCCAGTTAGTTGCCGAAGCCCGTCCCTTTTGAGGTTCAGGATCCCATCCTTCCCATCTTCGACTGTCTGCATGTGGTTTTTTTTCTTTTCATGAATGCTCCAAAAGATTTTTGCTCTGGCCCCATAAAGAGCTTACTTGAACCTTCCTTGGCTAGTCGCTCTGCCTCTTCGTTTTCCTGGATCCCCGAGTATCGGGGAACCCAATAAAGTCCAACATTCTTGCAGTTTCCTAGGGTATTTAGCTGATTTGCGCACTCCCTTACCAGGGGAGATCCACGATTCCTCTATGATTGGTTTTGATTGCGTTTAGCCCATGGCAGGTTTCCTCTCACCTATGATCTTGTTTACTTTAACTTGTTTACTTTCCGTCACCACCCCTTCCTCACCATTCACGCATCCGTCTGGAAATCATCCCTTGCTCAGTGTCCTAGTGTCAAGGTCAGTGTTCACATTATTATTTATATAATAAAATTATTTTACCTGAATTGCCCTCATAGCTTAGAAACTAAGGAGAGAGGCAGATATATCGTCCCGCCGCGGAACGCTGGCTATTACGCCCCTACAATTTATATTAAGTATGTGATATGAACTTTATTATTTACTTATTCCCTACACAACTGAGAGGAATCCTGCCATTCGGTTGAGAGCACTCAACTTCGTCCGAGAGGAATCGTGATGTGGGGATTAGACTGTTCCCCCCACTGCTCTTAATTGGAGTGGAATCCGGCGACGCCCCTTACCATCTTTGATCTGATTTCCGCGCTGGCAAGAAGTGCTTGGAGAGCTGCCTGACTATCGGAGAAGATTTTCACTTTTAATAATTCTATTAATTTTTCGCTCTCCCTCCAAAACCAGTCGACCTTTTGCGCTATTATTCCATAGTTGACTTACATAGGGCCCCCTAAATCTTCATACTAAATTTTGTGTTGATAAATTCATTACATCGCCCAGTTACTAGAGTTATGTGAGGACAAATTAACTCATTTCTTATTGAAATTCACTAAAATAACTGGCAATCAGTATGAACCTTCATATCATGAAGCGACTACTTAACCCACTAGGCCATGAAGTGATTTGACAAAATCGATTGGGAAGCGAGACTCCTCTGACCTGCTTATAGCTGGTAACGGTACAGTGCGGTCCATCCAACATTCTATCTCTTACTCAGCTTGGCTCGGTGGTATAGTGGATAGCATGCCTGCTCTACACGATAACTCCCGATAGAATAAATGTATCGTCACGAAATCTAGTGTATATATATATAAAGTCTAGTATATATATTTTCAGCCGAAGAGAAAAGGGTAGATGAGACCGTAGCCAGCCCCACCGCAACATATATCAGTGCCCTAGGCGAAAATCTACCTTGCGCCCTCTTGTAAGGAGAGAAAATTTCAATAATTAAAAAATAAAACTTCAAAAAAAATTTTTTTAATGTTTAAATTTATTATAAAAAAATATATATATATACCTACTATATTTTAAAAAATTATAAAAACAACATATATTATCATAATATATCTGAAAAAATGATTGAAAGACATCAAATTGTATCAATTTTTGGAAAAATTCAATTGTATTTTTCGGGCTTTATCATTAGCAAATTCTTCAATTACATCCTTGAAATTTCTGTTCTTGGCCAGTTCGTTTTCTATTGCAAGAACAGCAAGAGCATGGAGTCTTTCTTGTGTCATAGTTGATCTTATATATGTTTTTATTAATTTCAATTTGCTAAAACTCCTTTCGCAACTGGCTACTGATACTGGAATCGTTAAAAGTATGCGTTACGCAATCCACAAGTTCGTGAATAAGTCGCAAGTATTAGTTTTTTTTTTCAATTCTTTCAATCAAGGTCAAAGAGTCAACAACTCTTGTGCCCCTAACTTCGAGGCGCCCTAGGCGATCGCCCTTCTCTTCCCGCCGTTCTGGCGGGGCTGACCGTAGCATTTGACACAAAACTCTAATAACTACCGTTGTAATGAGTGTATCGACGTAACATTCCATATGTAATTTCAAAGCCACATAAGAACATCTATTATTTTCTACGGAATCGGTCGAAGGGTTTTGAGGCTTCTATGCTTCCAATCTTACCCTCCATAATGACTTGAAAATTCCTTTTGTTATTAATCTCATCAAGTCCCGTTTCTCCAAATTCCACAGTAACCTTTCTTCCCATGTCAATCCAGTTGATCGACTCTTGTCATCCCATTCCCATCCAGATAATCGCCCCCCCCCCTCCTCCCCCGAAGACTGAAGCGGCGCTGGCCGAGAAACCTGCTACTATAATTTAGCATATTTAAGGAGTGCTGATAGTGAGCAGGTTCTCCTCTCATGTACATCTCTCACCTTCAGCTCTCTTTTCCTTCTTGGTCTGCCTCCACTGCTGGACAGTGACTGGCGAGGCGAGAGGGCAGGGAGGGATCACTCGAGCCTCCACTGTCTCCATTAAGTTGGAGGGATGGGGTGACAGAGAACCGGGGGTGTTTCGAGGGGTCTCGAGCTGAAGGACTACCTATTTTTATTTTATTTCATTTTTTATATTATTGTTTATTGTTATTTAAAATGAATATAGGTTTTATAGGTTTAGGTTAGGTTTTTTATGACTCATGCCCGGGCTTTAACTACGAGGTCATATCGCCTACTACCAGAACGCTCTTTCGTCACTCTGGTGGACATGAGCCCGACTCTACTGTGGAGTTCTAAATTTTGCCAACCCTAAATTTTTATTCACCTAGGGCAGCGGTCTTTAACGAGCACCTGACATTGCACAGGCTCGGGACCATTGCTTAACGTCCCATCCGAAGGACGGCGTGCTTAAGCTTATTTTACTTCCCAGATAAAATAAACTAAGGGCCTCGGTCGGGTTGTGAACCCACGTTCTTAAGCTCCGAAGACAAGCACGCATACCACTGAGCTACCGGCGCCCTCTAAATTTAATATATATATATATATATGATTCAACAACAATTTTTATTGTTTCTACAATACTGTTTGCAATTCGATCGCTTATCCGTAAAATACATATTTGATGACCTCTCCTTCAGGATTGAGGTGAAAAGCCTCATTCATCCGGATAAAGGTCTTATCCCATCCGTCCACTCGCCTTGCTACTGCTTACAGCTGCTAAGAAGATTATTAGCGTTGAGTGACCTTTCTGAATAGTTTCAGTTCTAGGACTTAAGATGATGAGAAAATCGTTCTAAGTCCGTCGTGCACTTATACTTAGTATTATAAATTAAGTTCTGTTATATTATTCAAGAAGTGAAATTTCGGTTTTTAGGTAGAATGTACTCATCCTGATTATAACATAGACCATTGAGCTAATAATTATCGAATTAGTTCAATTATAAAGTGGGGTTTTGAACAGTTAAATAGTAATTATGTCTCGTGCCCGGGCATCAACTACAGTTATATCGCCGTCTACCAGAGCGAACCAGCAAGAAAGATTGTAGCTATGAACTTGAAATTTGAAATGAATGGGTCACATGTTCTAAATTAGGTCTGATTAGATTTTGGCCAAAATCGAATGAAAATTAAGACCACTTTCCTCCTGGACCTAACTACAATTTACAAGATACAGCTTATACCAGTCGACCGGTTTTCCAGATACATGCCGAAAACCATCATGAAATGTAGTTTTGAAACACATATCTTTAGATGTCCTCTTGATTTACTCAAAACTGTTATTGCTATCGCAAAATTGATTCTTAACAAAATTGTTCCTTATAAAATTCAATCGCATTATGCCCTCAGATTTGAGATAGGATCAATACGACAAAAGTTATAGCGCCCCGAAGAATATAAACTAAATGTCTATAAGGAATATAAAATTTAATATAAAAGTACTTTTTAAATCGTAACTCATAACAACGAACTTTAAATTATGGTTCATGTATGAGAGGGCGCCGGTAGCTCAGTGGTATGCGTGCTTGCCTTCTGAGCTCAAGAACGTGGGTTCGAAACCCGACCGAGGCCCTTAGTTAATTTTATCTGGGAGTTCAAATAAACTTAAGCACGCCGTTCTTCGGATGGGACGTTAAGTGATGGTCCCGAGCCTGTACGATGTCATGTACTCGTTAAAGACCCTTTACCCTAGGTGAACAAAAATTTAGGGTAGGCAAAATTTAGGACTCCCACAGTAGAGTCGGGCTCATGTCCACCAGAGTACGAAAGAGCGTTCTGATAGTAGGCGATATGACCTCGTAATTAAAGCCCGGGCATGAGTCATAAAACCTAGCCTGGTTCATGTATGAGTAGTTTTTTTGAAAACTTATAAAAATTAAGAAAAATATATGTCAATTGGCCATTACAGAATTTTCTTATACCAAAAACGCTTACAGATCACTCTCTCTCCCCTACCCCTTCTCAAATATCTCATTGTACAGCGTTATATTGAGAGTTGACATTCTTATACACAGTAATACCAGGATGAAATAATTTGGGAAGGGGGAAAGAGAGTGATCTATAAGCGTTGTTAGTATAAGAATATTCAATTTACATTTAAAAAAAATATATTTCTACAATTTATATGTATTTTAAACTACTTCATATTCTTATTTATTACTGTTTCATCTTGAGGAAGGCAAAATTTATAAATATGGTAGCATTCTTGCCTACTGTGCTCATGATTGCGGTTTGGAAACCCGGCCGAGATCCTTAGGCTTTTTTTTTAAACTCGTAGGACGTTAAGCCATGTTCCAGAGCTTGTGCAAAGTCAGATGGTTAATTAAACTTGAGCAGACAAAATTTAGGTCTTTTAAAGTAGAGCCGACAGGATTTGAGAGGAATGGGCGAGAGAGCTTCCGATCTCTAAGGAGAAAATAATAATAATATGAAGTAACAATATAAATATTATGTTACAACTTGGAAATATGATAGTATAATAAATATTATGAAATATATTTCAAAATGAGGGTCGTCCTTCGAGAAACAAGACCATCCATTAAGGAAAATATTTTAGACAAGAAAGAAAATGTTTCAATGTCTGTCATGTTCCTTAGAAGAAGGAATAGAATTATAAAAATATAACTTCACCAAGGTATATTCCGTTTTATATTCCTGGAAGTCAATTTTCCATTTTTACTTTCTACTAAGCTATACGAAGATTTACCTGTAAAGACGATATGATCTCCCGGTAGAATGTATCGACATGAAATTTTATATGTATCGAAAACTCGGTATGGACAAAACCTGTTGATTTTCAGTCAAATCCACCCTAGTAGTCTCATCCATTCCATAAACTGTATCTCTTTTAAGCAGTGTTGCTACCACTGTGATATGGGATGTCACCAGATGGTGTATAAAAAATCACCAGATTTTTTAACAAGCGTTATAAAAAACACGATTCAGTTTTTTAGCCAATTTCTAATATGCGTATCCACTTTTTCCTATAATTTTGAGCTAAGTATAAAATGGAGATCGTAAATAGGAATTAAAAAAAAAAAATATGAGGTCATATTAATATATAATTAAAATAATAATAATAACATAATTGTACATAAACTAAAATTAACTTTACTATATACAATTGTAGACAGAATCTGGAATATCTTCGTCTTGTAATATTTCTTCCTCATTTGATCTGTATGCGTCGGCCGATTTAATTTTTTTATCATTTCGTCAGGTATTTCATAAGAATGACAGCATACATCATTTCTTTTCAATCCAGATTTAATTATGAGAATCGATGTCAACATCGGCAGTTGCATCCACACTCAGTGGCTTGCGGCGGACAGTAAATCCGAATATTCAACAGAAATAATTATAAAATTAAATAAATCTTTTTTTGTGAAAAATTCACCAGAAATTTCACTAGATTAAAAAATTTCACTAAATCAAATTTTTCTTGACTAGATCATAAATAAATTCACCATATCTGGTGAGAATTTCACCAAGTTGGCAACACTGCTTTTAAGTTATCATGGAGTTGTCAAGAATATAATTAACATTTTATATTGTTTCTTCATTCCTTTTGTACTTAGGCATCTTAGATGTGTATATACGTATATATTGTATTGTGTAATTATGTATAAATGTGTATGTACATACATTGTGTCTACGCATATTTTATGTGTATATTACTTCGCCGGCTATACCAAGTATAAGGGAAGTTATGTAATCGGTCAAAAATTCGATGCGGACTTTCAATGGAATTTTATGTTTTCACCGGATTTTCATGTTTTCCGACCTTTGATTCCAAAATTAACCCTAGAATGACACCGTGGGGTGTCTGACACCCCAATCGAAAGTTAAAGTTCACAGAAGTCCCCCAACCCTATGTAAATCACAGTCATCTCCTCGCTAACCTTCCTGGGACTCCTAACACCTTTAGTAGACCCTTGTGACTTTAGGAATCAACATTAAAGTGATCTTGGGGTGTCTCACACCGTGTTATTGACGTCATTCTTTTTTTTTACCTATTACAGGTAATGTTAACATCGAAAAATCATTATTATTATAATATGCCTTTTAGTTTTCTCTAAAAATTTTATTCCATAAAATTTTTTTATTAAGTCATTAACTGTTTATTTTTTTTTCATTATTATTATTATCAACACAAGAACCATAATAACTACCGATGTAATGAATGTATCGATACAATTTACTACGATAATTCAGAAATCCCAGTATAAGTAATTATTGATTGAATCGGTGGCTTGTTGTTTTTTGGGAGAGTGGAAACTAAGTTTATATATATAAGTACATTGCCGGTGATTTACCGATGTTTTTTATATTTACTTAGTTTATTGTTATATTTTTATTATGTCCTGTTTTCCTTATTTTATTCTTCAGTTTTATTTTGTACTTTCTTTTAAGGACGTACTTATATTCTTTATTCACTTATTTTTTTCTTTTCTTTCAACTTTTATTTATTATTCCTCTTAAGGGACCTCCTTTCCAGAATAAAGTTTTTTATTTCATATTTCTGTTCACGTCGTACACGTTTCTCTCGACTAACAGAAATATAAAAAAAAAAGTTGACGGTAAATCATATGCAATTTACTTCCCCAGTCATAATTAATCAAGTAAGTTTTCGTTTTCTCTCAGAAACCAATACATCAATAAGTGACTTTTATAATGTATTTCATAAACTTCTCTGGGATTTTGATATCTTAATTTTTATTTTTTGAAAATATTTCGGGACACTTTTACGTCTCTTCTTCTGGTCACTATGAACTCGTTCAAATAGGGACGTGAAAGTGTCCCGAAATATTGTCAAAAAAGCAAAAAGCAATCATCAGTTGAAAAAATGCAGGAAAAAAAGGGTTTTTGTGTTAAGCCCCCTCCACGGATCCTGCCTTCCTTTTCACCCGAATTGACACGTGTTGTACATACACGATTTTGAAATTACAAACTAAGTTTATTCCTTTGTTAGTTATTGTGACTCAAGCCCGGGCTTTACCTAAAAGGTCATATCGCCTATCACCAGAGCGAAAGTGTAATCGATCCAAAATTCGATGTTGAGTTTTTACCAAAATTTCATGTTTTTCGATCCCCTAATTACAAAAAACGAAAAAAAAAAAAATCGTCTCAGAATTACCTGCAATGTTCTTCCCCAGAACGAAATGAACAATTAACTTTTTGCTTTCCCTCCAAAACTAGTCGACAGTTTGCTCTAATATTCAACAGTTGACTTACATAAAGGCTCCTAAATCCTCTTACTAAATTTCGTCTTTATAAATGCATTATATCGGTAGGGTTTTTGAGTTGAGCCCCCGTATTTGGCACTAATTATAGTTAGTAATTTTTCCTTTTTAGTCATTTTGGTGGAAGTGAGCCCGACTCTACTGTGGGAGTCCTAAATTTTGCCTACACTAAATTTTTATTCACGTAGGTTAGTGGTCATAACGAGTACCTGACATTGTACAGGCTCGGGACCATCGCTTAACGTCCCATCCGAAGGACGACGTGCTTAAGTTTGTTTTACCTCCAAGATAAAATAAACTAAGGGCCTCGGCTGGGTATTGAGTCCGCGATGTTACCACTGAGCTACCGGCGCCCTCTATATTGAAGTATTCGGAATTGAAACTGATTTTACATCTCCAGCTAAACGAAGTATAGTGGAAGTTGTGTAATCAGTTGTTACAAATTCGATATTGAATTTTCACCGGAATTTCAAGTTTTCCTTAATCAAATTATCGATAAGGTTGAAAATCAATAAGTCATCACAGGGAATGTACCATCGCACACTAGGGCAAAAGGCCTCAAAACCTAGCCAAAATACAACAGATGCAGATTTTAAGGAGGGAGTGAAGGTGGGTTTACTTGCATACACCTGTACAAACATAAACAAGACCATTGCAGCCTTTTAATACCCTCTACATTGCCTCAGTCTATATTTATAACGTGTTAAAACCCAATCTTTTTAATTCTTTTATTGTCTTAAATATGGAGATCTCTTCTCAAGGTAAGTGTACTGAATTATCATTAGTGTCACTGCTAAATAAAAAACTACTGAAAAAATTCAGTTTTTGTTGGCGGGCACTCGCTCTTTCATAAAATGAAATCAGTTTTTGCGAAAAATTTGCGAATTTGGGAGAAACTTAATTTTAAAGTTATAAATTCGTCTGAAGAAGACGCAGACGTTAAATGTTAGCGAATTTTCGAAGAAAATGAAACTATTGCAATTTCTAATTTCAGTTAACTAATATTAATTGTATATTTCTCATAAGCTTATGAGCTACAACACGTGTTCACCTCTTGAGGAGCGTATTTGTCAAAATACAGTACTCAAAATGAAGGGTCAGGGAATTTTTTAAGTATTTTTTTTTTGTGTTCAGCACACCAAAAAACATAAAGTATATAAGTTTCATAATTTTGGCCAGAAATTTGTTCATTTTGCCCCAGTGTACATCGTGTTGATTCATTACATCGACAGTATTTAATAATTAACTATAGAAAAACTCCCCTTTTTGTGATCACTATTTTTGAACTGTTGGCTGCATGTCTGCCTCTTATTTTCCCCCAATATATTTTTTCTTCTTCTGACTTGGTATGTTTTTGTTCCCTTGGGAACATGTCTATACTCCTTGTGCTCCTAACCTGAACATTAAACCGTGACGTAAGAAGACGACATCAGTCGGTGGAAAAAAAAATGGGGCCAAACATTGTCCATACCATTGTCTTTCTACCTTTGTCATTTTTTTCAAATTCCCCAGCTTTACCGAGTATAGGAGAAGTTATACATATATATATTTTATATATATATATATATAGGTATATATACATAGGTATATATATAAAAACAATTCTTTCTGTGTGTCTGTGGACAGAATCCACAAACGGCGACACTTAACGATGTTCAACCAAATCGAAGAATCGAAAGTCAGGTATTGGGGTGAGGCTAAACATAAAAACTATAATAACTGCCGATGTAATGAATGTATCGACATAAAATTTAGTATGAGGATTTAGGAGCCTCTAAGTAAGTCAAATATTGAATATTAGTTATTGAATAAGGAGGAGCGAAAAGTTAATTGATTAATTTGTTCTGGGGAAGTACAGCTATACGAAGTAAAAATCAATAGGTGTCATCGACAAGAGAAACAGAGACACAGACTGAATTTTTTTTCAGGGGACCGAAAACATGAAATTCCGCTTAAAACTCAAAATTGAATTTTAACTTATATACACCTACATATATGTGTATATATTAGGTATATATATTATATATACCTAAATATATTGTGATATATAAAAAGATTGCACACATTAAAAAAAAAAATATTAATATAAAAAAAACAATTATATTTATTTTTTTTGTAAAAGCAATTTTCTTTTAAAACAAATGAGTAAAAAAACAAAACGCGGCCATCAGCTGTTTTTTGAGTGTGTGTAGAGACGGGTCGAGGCCTGGGTGAATGGCGACGGTCTGAGTGTGTGGAGAGACTAGTCGAGGCCTGGGTGAATGGCGACGGTCTGAGTGTGTGGAGAGACGGGTCGAGGCCTGGGTGAATGGCGACGGTCTGAGTGTGTGTAGAGACGGGTCGAGGCCTGGGTGAATGGCGACGGTCTGAGTGTGTGTAGAGACGGGTCGAGGCCTGGGTGAATGGCGACGGTCTGAGTGTGTGGAGAGACGGGTCGAGGCCTGGGTGAATGGCGACGGTCTGAGTGTGTGGAGAGACGGGTCGAGGCCTGGGTGAATGGCGACGGTCTGAGTGTGTGTAGAGACGGGTCGAGGCCTGGGTGAATGGCGACGGTCTGAGTGTGTGTAGAGACGGGTCGAGGCCTGGGTGAATGGCGACGGTCTGAGTGTGTGGAGAGACGGGTCGAGGCCTGGGTGAATGGCGACGGTCTGAGTGTGTGGAGAGACGGGTCGAGGCCTGGGTGAATGGCGACGGTCTGAGTGTGTGGAGAGACGGGTCGAGGCCTGGGCGAATGGCGACGGTCTGAGTGTGTGTAGAGACGGGTCGAGGCCTGGGTGAATGGCGACGGTCTGAGTGTGTGGAGAGACGGGTCGAGGCCTGGGTGAATGGCGACGGTCTGAGTGTGTGTAGAGACGGGTCGAGGCCTGGGTGAATGGCGACGGTCTGAGTGTGTGGAGAGACTAGTCGAGGCCTGGGTGAATGGCGACGGTCTGAGTGTGTGGAGAGACGGGTCGAGGCCTGGGTGAATGGCGACGGTCTGAGTGTGTGTAGAGACGGGTCGAGGCCTGGGTGAATGGCGACGGTCTGAGTGTGTGTAGAGACGGGTCGAGGCCTGGGTGAATGGCGACGGTCTGAGTGTGTGGAGAGACGGGTCGAGGCCTGGGTGAATGGCGACGGTCTGAGTGTGTGGAGAGACGGGTCGAGGCCTGGGTGAATGGCGACGGTCTGAGTGTGTGTAGAGACGGGTCGAGGCCTGGGTGAATGGCGACGGTCTGAGTGTGTGTAGAGACGGGTCGAGGCCTGGGTGAATGGCGACGGTCTGAGTGTGTGGAGAGACGGGTCGAGGCCTGGGTGAATGGCGACGGTCTGAGTGTGTGGAGAGACGGGTCGAGGCCTGGGTGAATGGCGACGGTCTGAGTGTGTGTAGAGACGGGTCGAGGCCTGGGTGAATGGCGACGGTCTGAGTGTGTGTAGAGACGGGTCGAGGCCTGGGTGAATGGCGACGGTCTGAGTGTGTGGAGAGACGGGTCGAGGCCTGGGTGAATGGCGACGGTCTGAGTGTGTGGAGAGACGGGTCGAGGCCTGGGTGAATGGCGACGGTCTGAGTGTGTGGAGAGACGGGTCGAGGCCTGGGCGAATGGCGACGGTCTGAGTGTGTGGAAAGTGGTGTTTAGACTTCAAATGTAATGAACTAAATAGAAGTGAATTGACGGTGAAATTGTTCCGCAAAGAAGGTACTGTTGTTTGTTTATATGTCAGGATATATGCCCAGAATGATATAACTTAAATTTTAAAAAAATGGCCAAAATATAAAACAAAAAATGATTGAATTAGTGTTAAGAATTTAGTTTTTAAACTTTTTCTTTTGATTTTTGTTTTTTTTAATGTTTAGTTTCCTTTATTTTATAATGCAGTTGATTTAAGAAAATAAACTCAATATTAAATATTGGGTTTATTTTCTTAAATCATCTACATGACAAGAACAAATTTGGTTCTCGTAAATTTTATTCTATTCATTTTCCCTATTGGCCCAGTAAGATAATTTGAAAACATTTGGATTAGATTTAATATTATTGAAATAAAATTTAAAATGGCATCTCTTTAGAAATCCAACTGAAAAGTTTGTTAATTGAAATTTTTTTTTTACTGGCACTATTACTTTCCAAGATATATATATATATATATCTTGGAAAGTAATAGTGCCAACTAAGAAATAAGGAATGAGGTCAACTGTAATGTTTGGGAACCTGAAAATCGACTGTAGTCATTGTGTAATGAGCCAGTCCTTAACTGGTTTGAGGCTTGCAACGTAGTCCGCTTCAACATCAAATGTAATTCATAATCAGTTTTCATTCATTAAAAAAAAAAAGGTCGTTTCAAAGCAAAAATAACGTAACTAGGTCATTATAATGTTATGATAATCATCAGTACAGGAGTGGTTCCCAGGGAATTTCCATAAGGTCGTGAGATAGATGAGACGGATATTATTTATAAATATATATATTTTTTTTCTCGGTTGTATATGGTTTTTGTTATATAATTCCTTGGGAAAATGTCCGTGTTCTGGTTTCAAAGGTAAGAAGAGTATGAAATCGTTGTAATCTGATGTAAGTTAAAATAATTTTTTTTTTTAAATATTGTATTTTTTAAATAAAAACAAGAGGGCGCCGGTAGCTCAGTGGTATGCGTGCTTGACTTCTGAGCTCAAGGTTGTGGGTTCGTAGCCCGACCGAGGCCCTTAGTTTATTTTATCTGGGAGGTAAAATAAACTTAAGCACGCCGTCCTTCGGATGGGACGTTAAGCGATGGTCCCGAGCCTGTACGATGTCAGGTACTCGTTAAAGACCCCTGCCCTAGGTGAATAAAAATTTAGGGTAGGCAAAATTTAGGACTCCCACAGTAGAGTCGGGCTCATGTCCACCAGAGTGACGGAAGAGCGCTCTGGTAGTAGGCGATATGACCTCGTAGTTAAAGCCCGGGCATGAGTCATAAAACCTAACCTAACCCTAAATAAAAACAGCTGTTTAAGATATTCGGATTTTTTATAAAAAACAGCTGTTTAAGAAGGATTAGGGTTATAGGTGCTCAACATCTAGGTCATAAGCTGAGGGCGCCGGTAGCTCAATGGTATGTGTGCTTGTCTTCTGAGCTCAAGATCGTGGGTTCGAAACCCGACCGAGGCCTTAGTTCATTTTATCAGGGAGGTAAAATAAACTTGAGCACGCCGTCCTTCGGATGGGACGTTAAGCGGTGGTCCCGAGCCTGTACGATGTCAGGTACTCGTTAAAGACCCCTTCTCAAGGTGAATAAAAATTTATGAGTCAGGCTCATGTCCACCAGAGTGACGAAAGAACGCTCTGGTAGTAGGCGATATGACCTCGTAGTTAAAGCCCGGGCATGAGTCGTAAAACCTAACCTACCTGAAAAACTTTTATAATAATATCTGTAAATAATATTGAAATAATTTTAATGTAATAATATGTTTAAGAAGAAGAAGAGTTTATTATAACAGTCGAATTTACAGAGGTACAATTATACAATAAGGTTCCTTAACCATTACCTTTATACACTAAATACAAATCAAAAATAATCAGTTAAATTAAAAACAATGCTACTGCTTAAGAGTAAATTTTAAAAAAACTCTTAAAGAAAAGAAAAAAAACAAATACAAAGTAACTGAAATGATCAGAAACAGAGATTATAATTTAAAATCGTGAACGGATATTTTTGTGTTTCCCTGAGTTTTCCGTATTTTCTTTGTATGTTGTATTGTCTATGTTGTCCAGTAGGAGCTCAACATTTAGGTATTTATATGCATAAAAGTTATTAATATGGTTAATGATTGTCTGTGTAAAATATCAATAAATGTTTGATGGCACTTAGCACATGCCAGTAAAAATGGTTATGCACTAAGTCAGTGCATGGTTCAGGCACTTGGCTCCTTTTTACTCTGATCAATTTTAACTTGTTATAAAAACCTCAATAAAACATCGTTTAGTAAAGCATTTTTATTTTTTTCCTATAGGTGGACCCGAAATTTTTTTTGACCAAAGTTGGCAACCCTGATTGTGTATGTACATATATTTTGGAAGACGGGTTATCAGTTGGGTGTTTTTCCTGGTATTGTGTTCAACATAAGAATTAAAAGAGAAAATTAAGTTTTCTATAATACCATGAAAAAGGGTTAATAATTAATTACACGGTCTGTAGATCTGAAAACTCACCCCTCAAGAGTTTTCCATTAATTTTCCCCCAGGACAAAGGAAAGCATGGGGTGGCATATAAATGTACTACAGTAGAACGAAGGGACGTTATTGGAAAACATCAAAGAGTTTGAATATTATTGCAGTCGCAATTAGGCTGAGTGGTTAATAGCGCGCCACTCTTGGTAATTTCTTTAGTTGAGTAATGGCCGATTACTTCTTTACGACTTGCTCAACTCCCTTGAAAAAAAATTAGCATTATGAAGCAATAATTACAAGTTCTGCTTTCAAATGAAATGTAGACAGCATTAAACTAGTTTACGGAGGGCGCCGATAGTATAAAGGTAGCGTGTTTGCCTACTGTGCTGAAGAACGCGAGATCGAAACCCCCTTTCGGTTTTGGATAAAGTGTTTAGCGATAGTTCTGGTGAGTTGGACATGAAACTAAAGCGAGTCATGAATTTCTTTCTAAGATTCATTTTCGGGCTCCCCACACATTCTTCTATTACTAGTTCTTATACATCCTTCCCATCCTCTCGTTGACAATATTTCCTAGGCTCCTTCCTCTATCAAACCATATCTTCCCAAAAGCCCTCCTACATCTTTCAAATGCTCCAATTTAAATCCCATATCCACCAGAAAGTCTCTAGATCCCGTCCCTCTGATCTTTATCTCCCTTCCCACAGGACAACAATCTACCACAACTCCTTCCTTATCCATCCCTCTGGATCTCTCTCCCTCTCCAGATTCGCCATGCTCCTTCTCTTCTTTCATTTAAGTCCATACTTTTCTATATCTCCTAACTCAGCAAACCTCTGATTCCTAAGGCTGTCTCCTATGAGATAGTTCTCGTCTTCCTATAAGTTTCTCCCTCCACTGGACCGATGGTTACTCTTCTGTTTCATCAGTCCAGTTTCTTACAATTCATTCATATACAAGTCATTATTGTTATCATGTTTCACATTCTTACTTGTTTTTCTAATTTTTATTTTTAATTTCTCTTTATTATTTTTCACCAGTTCATTATATTGTTTTACTCATTGCCTGTTTTTAACATTTAATATTTATTCCTAGAGACCTCTTTTCTTTTATTTTTATTCTTCTCAAACTCGACATCGTACAGGCTCGGGACCATCGCTTAACTTCCCATCCGAAGGACAACGTGCTTAAGTTTATTTTACCTCCTTGATAAAATAAACTAAGGGCCTGGGCCGGATTACGCACCCGCTTTATTTAGCCCAGTAAGCAATACCACTGAACTGCCAAGCCCTCTTTTTCTTTTTTCTTTATATATCTCATTTTTATGTTATTTATAGAACGATAATTTAAGAGAACAATAAAGACAGCAACTAAAGTATAAGATGAAAAATGGCGGCGTCGTTGAATTCATTGTTGATCTTATTGGCTATTATTTAACCTTTAGCCTGAAAGGGCTCATATTGATTCTAGTTCCATATCAAATTCTCAATGACTGGTATACAAGTCTGTTTATTTCTTAACACCTTATTTCTTGCCAAATTAATGCTACCTCTAACTTGAAATTGGATGTTGGAGACACTGATGAATTAAGTCTTATACACCAGATATAATTATGTTTCCAGCAGCCTATTCAACACAACTCCAGTTCTGTAATTAACATTTTGCTTAAAATCTATCTCCTGTGAATATATTTCTCTTAGAGTGTCCATAGCTAGACCCGGATTTAAGGTGTTTAACATCCCTGGGCTACTGAAAAATTAAGGGCACTTTTTCAACCCCTTTTTCAACTCCTCTAGGTATACAAAGTATAGGAGAAGGAATATAATCGGTCAGAACTTGATAAGTTGAGTTTTAACAGGAATTCCATTTTTTCCCCTCACAAATCTGGGGTCACAGCGAATAAATTGGTAAGTCTAAATTCGTAACTTTTCAGGGCAGCACTTTTTTACTTTTGCATTAATTGTGTAAATTCCGTTTTTGGAATAAATAAATTATGTTTGCATCATTGTTAATCATATACCTTCTAAATCTATTAGGAGTGAATGAAAATGAATATTGTTAATCCTTCCTTGGATTTTCCCTTAGTTACCTAATCATTCTCCATCACTTAACTAATTATTAACCATACTTTTTGAAATACTCGTGAATGATGCCTCTCTAAAGTTGACCGAAAACACCCTCTTATTATCTTATGTATATATAGGGTGGGGCTCAACTCAAAAACCCAATAACTCCTCATGTATGTCCTGATTCATTATGTTGGGGAAACACTATAGTATATTTCCCCAGCTAGATAAAGTATGGAGGAAGTTACGTAATTGTGGCATAGAAACGTTGTAAGTGCCTTAAGATAAATTAATTCGCGAAGAGAATACTTTTCAGGTCGCCAGGCGCAGTCCACTTATTAAGGACCTGTTTCTCTTTACAACTCCATTCATCTAAAGTCATTCTTAACATGACCTTTTCATTTTTTAAATTATTTTTTCCTAACGGAACATTATAATGAACTATCAGAAAACGAAAAATACTTAACTCCATTGGAAAAAAAAAAAAAAAAAAATGGATAGACGAGTCATGGTGAATGTAAAACGCGAAGAAGTGTAGTATTAGAGGAAAGAATGAACGGCTATATCGACACAAAATTTCGTATGTAAATTTAAACGGACGGGATTTGAACCCACACCCGTGGTGGGTCCATGCAACCAAAGTCCTACACTCTAGCCCACACAGCCATTTGTCAATATCAACTCAATAATGTAGATGTTGCCAAACAAAGTTGATAGGTAACGAAATTTCGTGTCAATACATTCATTACAACGGGTGTTATTATAGTTTTTGTATTAAGCATCCCCCAAATTCCGTCCTTCCCTTTGGTCGATTTGACTGAAAATCAATAGGTATCGTCCTTAGTGGGTTTTGGGGTACACACATATACAATTCCTTGTCGATAAAACTACGACTAAATTTTGTATCGATAAAACTACGACTAAATGTTGTGTCGATAAATTGACCCCTTCCCCGAACTCCCCCTTTCCTTCAGCTGATACTGCTGAAATTTGACAGGTTATGTCCTCATTGGGTTTTGACTTTAAATATGAAATAATATACAGCACTATGCTAAAACCTATCTGGACTTACGGCATCGAGATATGGAGATCAGCCGAAAAATCAAACATACAACGTCTTCAGTCAATACAATCCATTATACTACAACACATTGCCAATGCGCCATTTTACGTTTCCTCGCATTACATAATGACGTCAACATCCCATCTGTACCTTCTGTTATGAGGACACGGTATCAACATTTTCACGACAAACTCCATCATCACGCCAATTCACTTATACAAGAATTATCTACAAACACCCTCCCCACAAATCCACCACAACGCCTCAAGCGGATATGGCAGAGGGACCTGCTTCAGGACTAGCCTGGACTCCACTTCGGTCACGTACCTCAGTAGTACAGCCACGCACCTGAAACTGCACTATTTATCGCAACTGCTAATTGCAAATGTTATGCCGTTGTAAATATATAAATAAAAAAATATTAAATTTCATATTCTTGAGTTAAGCTCCCCCCTTTATCAATATGTGTCTTCCTTAGAGGTGCAGATATACAATTCTGTGTCGATACATTCATTCTATCGGCAGTTATTGTGTTCACAGACACAGAGAAAGATAGCCGTTTTTCTCATTTTTTAAATCAACAGGTTGGAAAACATGAAATTTCGTTGAAAACATCATCGAATTTCTGACTTATTACTTAACTTCCCCTATACTTCGTATAGCGAAAAAAAAGTAGTAAAATAATAGTTGACTTAATATCGATATTTCACAGGTTGTCAAATAAGATGTAGTCTGACCTCTCTCATATTTTTTATTTGTATTACCTAGCCGGCTTTCGAGGTTGTCCTTATCATCAGGCAGTCTATAAAATAGTTTCTGAAGTTTCGGTGTAGATCTCTTCAATAGATTTCGTAGCGTAGACTGGATTTTTTCCTTTGTAGCCATAGTAGCTTGACGAGCTGACGTTAATATAAAGATGGCTGACTATTGTCAAATAAGATGTAGTCTGACCTCTCATAGATTTTTTATTTGTATTAGCTAGCCGGCTTTCGAGGTTGCCCTCATCATCAGGCACCTATTGAATATACGAAACTTCAGCAACTATTTTATAGACTGCCTGATGATGACAACCTGTGAAATAATCACATCAGCCATCTTCATATTAATATCAATATCATCAATGTATCGGAATTCTAGAGAGACTCCAAAAAGGAGAGGTGGGGGAACCCTCTGATCGGCCATCTCTTCACCGTTCTACTCTACGTTAAATAAAAAGATGGGGGACCGCTGCTAAGATTAAGCTGCTTAAGAACCTTAAGACGGATTAAGGAGTAAATACTCTCGCTACTCAGAGACGTAAGGAGGGTTATCCGATGATGTCTTCTAAACCTTTTCATTTCTCTACTCTTATTAGCTTTATAAAGCTTCGTCTGCTTAAGCTCAGTATAGAATCTGCTGAAATTTTTTTTTTTTTTACTTGAGGCCCTTTTGGATGCAAGAGAGAAAAGGCTTATTTTTGGCCGAAACCGAAACTATGGCCGAAACTAGATTTTTTGGCCGAAACTTGACTTTTTGGCCGAAACTAGACTTTTTGGCCGAAACTAGATTTTTTGGCCGAAACTGACCGAAACCGAATCTTAGGTCTGTCTCTAACAAAAAGTCTGTAACGCTAACCACGGAAACTGCGGGCTGTGCCCCCGGGAGTCTATACCCCCCCCCCCCCCCCCTTAACTTTGCCCCCCCCCCTTCTCAAAATCCTGGCTACCTCCTTCCCCTTCTCAAAATCATTTCATTTTGTCCTTTTGAACAGCGGTAACTTGAGAGTAGACATTCTTATATAATGCTAGTATTTTTTTTTTTTTTTTTTTTCGTGGAAAATAAGCTAAAACGAAGGAAATGATACAGTCGAGTTGGTTCCTTTGTCTGTTCTACAATATTGCTCCTCGAGAGTATGAGGCAGCCCATCCTTGGAACATAATAACAACAGAATTCAATATTTGCCATCTGATGTCGCCGCCTCCCGCCCCCGCCATTTTTGTAGTAATGTTGTCTCCGTCTCCAGCACAAAGAAAAACCAAGGAAAAAAAAGTTAATAGTCTTAGCCAAACGACACAAAATTGTCTTTTAAAATGTCATTAAATTTTAATTAAATTATCTATAAAAATAATAATTGTTACGAACTGGATAATGAATGTACTAGTAATTAGGTAGAGGGCGCCGGTAGCTCAGTGGTATGCGTGCTTGACTTCTGAGCTCAAGAACGTGGGTTCGTAACCCGACCGGTGGCCCTGGGAGGTAAAATAAACTTAAGTACGCCGTCCTTCGGATGGGACGTTAAGCGATGGTCCCGAGTCTGTACGATGTCAGGTACTCGTTAAAGTCCCTCTAACCCTAGGTGAATAAAAATTTAGGGTAGGCAAAATTTAGGACTCCCACAGTAGAGTCGGGCTCATGTCCACTAGAGTGACGAAAGCGCTCTGGTAGTAGGCGATATGACCTCGTAGTTAAAGCCCGGGCATGAGTCATAAAACCTAACCTAACCTAGTAATTAGGTAATTTCACGGAATGATTCGAACAAAAATTCGATGTTGAGTTTTTAACGAAATTTCATGTTTTTTGACTACCTGATTCCATAAATTAAAATTGTCAACACAACTCTCAATGGAATACAAATGTTTACTTGTGTATCCAAAATATTTAAAGGAACACACCTATTGATTTTCAGTCAAATCAGAGAAGGACTCAACTCAAAAACCCTAATAAGGGCCGATGTGATGAAATTATGAGACAATATTTATTATGATTCATGATGTTTAGATCAAATGGTTGTTTTGGAGGGAGAGCGAAATCTTAATTGACTAAATCAAAATTTACCTAAAGAATAAAATAGAATTTTACGTTCCCTGAACACGTTTTGGCGTCGTTGTCTGTCTATTTGCTCTAGATTAACATAACAACCCAAATGACTGTGTAATGAATACATCGAGACCTTTAGTATGAGGATTCAGAAGTCATAAAAAGAGATTATCAACACAACTGCATCATCATCAGTGGCACATCCAACCTGTATAGTATGATGTTTACACTCTCATCGGAAATGAAACGGTAGGAAGACATATTTTATTTATATGTTGAAACTTAGTTTAATGTTAGGTTAGGTTAGGTTTTATGACTCATGCCCGGGCTTTAACTACGCCTCCCTCAAATCCTCACTATTCCAATTCCTCTTCACTAAACAATCCACTCCCCTTTGATCTCTCCCCCGTATTCTCTAATTCGTCAACCTTAATTATCAATTATTCAAATTACTGTTCCCTTTTTTCTCTCTCTCTCTTTTTGTCTTTGTTATTCTCTATTTTTATTATATTTCTTTTATCATATTTTCTAAATTATTCGATCATAATCAATATTATTCCTTTTTGGTTCATTTACACGTTAATATATTTGTATCATGCATTTATTTATTTTTTATCTTATCTTATTTTATTTTGACTATATTTATTTTTCTTCTCTCTCCTCACACTTTTCTCTCTACCCCCTACTGTCTAAAATTAATTTTATTTCAAACCTTGTCTGGGCATCCTTCCTTCTCTTTTATAATCAACCATCAGAGTATTATGCTCGGTCGATTTATATTATCTATTTTATTTAGTTCTTAGTTATATAGATTTTCTTTTTTTCTTTTTTATTCATTCTATTTTATTTATGTAAATACTTTTATTAATTTTTTTTTCATCATAATGAAGTTGTTAATTTTATGTTTTTTTCTGTTAATCTTTTGTTTATCTATTTTTTAAATTGTATAGTTTTTCTCCAATGTAAGTAGCACTAATTTTTATTTACCTATCTTTTTATTTCTTTGTACTGATACTATATTTCATTGTTTCATTTTCTTCACTCTGTATGTATTTATTCTTAGGGGACCTCGGTCCCAGAATAATAAAATTTCTTTTCATTTGAAAACCCTCTAACGGCTACACCTATTAATATTCAGCGAACGGAAGGGGGGATTAGGGGGGAGGCTTCACAGAAAAATCGTAATAACTGCCGATAAAATGAATATATCGACACGAAATTTTATATATGAAGTCAAAACCCAATGAGGACTTAATCTGTCGAATGTCAGTGATATCGAGCGAAGGGAAAGGTGGGTTCAGGGGAGGGGGCTCTTTTAAAAAACCTTAATAACTGCCGATGTAATTAATTTATCGACACAAAATTGAGTATGAGGATTTATTGTAAGTCAACTATTAAATATTATCGCAAATATGTACTGGGGAAGTACATACCGGTGATAGGACACTGAAAACTCCACATTAAAAGACAATTCTTCAATAAATCGAAAAAATTTTGTCCTTAGACCCAGTGTAGCGTTAAGATGGCCACGTCTCAAACAAGTGGTCTGTCCATTAGAGATCTTTGTTGTGGCCCTCAACGGAACATAGTCTGTCTTTGAGTACCGTTACTTGTCTGTCTGTTCAACATTGCATTGTATCCTGACTCTAACTGTACCAAATCCGGGTACAAATAATACCACTCCTTTGTCAAAGGCAGTTCCGAGCAAGGGCAAACGATAATAGCGAAGTAGCCCTAAACGGAAAAAGTCTTTCAACTAGTCCATTAGTGCGAAATAAATAACAGGACCTTCCAACCACGTTTTTACAGATATATACTATATATTGAATAACTAAAATTTGCTCTTCCCTTTTTGAAAAAAGTATAACTCATGAAGGAATTAATTTTTTTAATGCCCTTCCTCACTTCTTGAAATCAATAGATACAATAAAAAAATTTAAAATTGAACTAAAAATGTTTATTTTAGAAGAAACTCTTTACTCGGAAAACATAATTTTTTTCTCACTGCTCAAAAAGAATAAAATTACCACAATGAAAAGTCGTGTTTCATATCCATAAACATTATTTGATACAAAGCTTTCAGTTTTTTTTTTTTTTTTGAGCAGAGTTCCTCCACACCTTAAAGGTCAGTCGAATCTACGTTATGTTTAATTATTATTTTTCATTACTCGTGTATTCATTTATTTTATTTCTCTTTGTATATTCTTTTATGTATTTTTATTTTTATTTTTGAAATTAAAAAAATTAATTATTAAAAAAGTATTTTTTGTTTATTATTTTATTGATTTATTTATAAATTTTTATTTATTCATTTATATTATTTATTTATTTATATTTTTGTCATTATATATATTTTTTTAATTTTTTTTTTTTGTAATTTTTTATCATATATTTATATTTGTTATTCCTACATTGTTTTCTATCTTTTTTCTATACCTAGCACATTGGAAACTAATGGAAGGACGTAAGAACGTCCCGAAAAATCGTAATGATAAAGACACTTCCGGAAATGACGTTAGTGAGTTATTCTCGCTATTAATGACTATTGGGCAATGTTTATTTTAGCTGGAGAACCCTCCTGGAGATCTTCAGAGCAGTATCATTGCAATTTTGGGTAAGTCACCATAAGTTTTCTATATATTACTTATACCATTACTGCTACCAGAGGTTGAATTTAAGTTTTTTACATAAATTCGCCCCCCCCCATCTCTTTGTATATGTCACAGTCAAAGTGTGAATTCCAGTGAATGTATACATTAACTAGTCAATGGGTACATTAACTAGCCGTTTTAGTGAAAGTATCAATTGATTATAAAAATGAACACTATTGCTAGAGAATGTATACATTTACTAGACAATGTATACATTTTCTAGTGTTCCTTAGTGAAAGTATAAATAAATGAGAAAAAAAAGTTTTTGTAAAAAAAAAAAAAACTAAAACTAAACTTCAAAATTTATTTCACAATATAAATATCTAGGAAAGATGCAACAATAACATAAAATATAAACATTTGTAAACAATATTAAAATGGATCTTTTGAATAAAAGCTGATTTTAATTATAAGCTAGAACCTGTACTACTTCAAATATAGGAACGACGGGAGGGGCAGATATATCGTCCCGCCGGCGGAACACCGGCAAATACGCCCCCAACTTTTGTAATATTTCTATTTATGTTATTAATGCTAGCTATTTATACTTTCACTAAGGCATAGACGTAAGTTTATACATCCATGTACACTTTGACTAGAGAATTCAGTCAATATATACATTGACTAGTTAATATATACATTCACTGGAATTCATACTTTGACTGCAACATATACACCATAATCTGACCACACAAATTGGAGTCCCCTCCTCAAAGTCGTAAACGTAAACAGACTACGAGTATATACATAAAACAAGAATACATGAGATGGGAGAAGCCACCCAGTGCTGACACTCCCTAAGAATGTTCATTTCCTAGCAGTTTTACGACAACGTGGGGGATTGTCAGGGTGACTATCTGAAGAAAGGCGTTGTGTGAGAGAATGGTTCTTGAGGTTCATTTCGAAAGTTTCGAAATGGGTCTAGATTAAACTTTGGACATGAGGGATGTTGAGATCTTTATGATAGATTCTGTTAGGGACATAGAATGGAGCATTTGCGATGCGTCTGAGGACTTTGGATTCTATTGTTGTTAGAATTTTTAGCGGAATTCAAGTCCTCAAGTCCAAATTGGCCGTATAATTGTTATATAAATAGTTCATTTATATTTGGGTTCAAGTATACGTCGTAGCAGTCTATATTTTTTTATTATTTATATACTAACTTATTTTTCCTGTTTTTCTCTTTTATGTATTTTTATTATTTATCATGTATATTGTGACGTGTAGAAATGGGAGGGGAGGGGTCAGTTAATTAAAAAAATTGTATTCAGAAGCAGAATCGGGGGTGTAGAGTTTGGAAGGTCTAGCGGGAAGGTCCGAAGAGCGTATCCCCGAGAAGAATTTTTTGAGCCCGACTCTACTATGGGAATCCTAAATTTTGCCTACCGTAAATTTTTATTTACCAAGGATAGGGGTCTTTAACGAGTACCTGACATCGTACAAGTTCATAAATGTCCCATCCGAAGGACGACGTGTTTAAGTTTATTTTACCTCCCAGATGTATATATTATCATTGTTATTTTGTTTTTTTCCTCTTTTCTATATTTCGCACATTGTGACATGAGGAAGGGACGTGAGAACGTCCCGAAATGTAGTCGTGAAAAAGACACTTTCGGAAAAATTATAAAAATTATTATCATAATTTTTATTAAATTAAACAGATGTATCTACTGTAAAAGAGGGCGTCGGTAGCTCAGTGGTATGCGTGCTTGTCTTCTGAGCTCAAGATCGTGGGTTCGAAACCCGACCGAGGCCCTTAGTTTATTTTATATGGGAGGTAAAATAAACTTAAGCACGCCGTCCTTCGGATGGGACGTTATGCTATGGTCCCGAGCCTGTACGATGTCAGGTACTCGTTAAAGACCCCTACCCTAGATGAATAAAAATTTAGGGTAGGCAAAATTTAGGACTCTCACAGTAGAGTCGGGCTCATGTCCACCAGTTGTGAAAGAGCGCTCTGGCAGTAGGCGATATGACCTCGTATTTAAAGCCCGAGCATGAGTCATAAAACCTAACCTAACCTCTACTCTATAATATTATTATTTTTATACTCATATTTTCAAGTATTTATTTATTCATTATTATTTTTTAGTAGTATTGTTAAATCTAATCCATATGTCAGACCCTAAGAGTTAATGTCTGTTTATTTATCTAATTTATAAGCTAGGTATCTTAATGTAAACATTCTTATGATGTATTCTATTACCATGTTATGGTTTAACGGAAATAAATATCATTATTATTATTTTCGATTAAGTTATATTCTCTTTTGTGGGTTCCAGCTAAGTCTACTGTCCAGGTAGAACCCCGCTTGATACGCCATATATTACACCATTTATGAATCTCTTCCAGATGTTCCTGAAGATGTAAGGATTCAAGGATTGAACTGGAAACACTACTAATGTAGTACATACATTATGGTTGTTGTAATGATAAGAACAGTTATAGAAATCAAAATGATGTCATCAACAAAAAAAAAAAAAAATCCTACAGACAACAATCGTGGAGGCAGAGGCCAAACAAAGGATTTTAGACTGGCAAGGTCTCAGGTGGGTGATTTGGTTGGATCGTTTTAAATAACTGGTATTAGTGTCTGTAGGGCGTCTTAGGAAATGGGATCTGTCTTATCCCAGTTGTTGTTAATTTTGGATAACTATTTTCGAATAGAGGAATAATAGTGGAGTAAATAAAAACAAAAAATACGTTGATGGATGATTAGAAAGGGAGAGAAAATATTACTTGATTTATTCGAGTTGGAGAAGTACATTGCTGGTGATTTAAAAAAATCTTGTATGACTATTTTCGCTATTAGTTAAAAAAAAAAAAAACTCTAGGGAGAAATAAAGTTCAAAATAAATTATATTATTTATCTTTTACATACAATATTGTTCTTGCATTATAAAATTGTACAATAAGATATTTTGAATAAATTAAAGTCCTGTAGTTGATTTTTAGCCCTCCATAGTGGCAGAGTAAACCCTCATATTGAATATTTTATTCTAGGCATCCCGGGGTTAATTTGTACAAACCCCTATACATGTGTCTAATATTTTTTGATGTACTTCCCTGAAAATTTCATTTAAATTGATTAAGGGAGCTAGGAGCAGTGGCAGCTTTGTAAACGCAATTTTTGGCCATTTTCGTGACTACATTTTTTTTTCAGAAGGTCTATTGGCAAGAACGCTCGGACACGTAACTACTATTTTTCGATGTAGAAACACGGAGAAAAAGTTTCATTGAAATCGGCGACCCACACAATGTAACGTTGTTAGTTACAAACACCACCTTTATACAGGGTGTAACAAGTCGAGAGGGCGATACTTAGGGATCTTATAGTAAACTTAATTCTGAACAAAAAAGTTCCTATAAACATAGGTCCGCAAATGCTTTGTTTAAAAGTTATAATCAAAAAACGCTAATACAACACTAATCACTTCAAAGTAAAGAGTAACTACAATAGTTGTTCAAAATGTCTTCCCTGTTGTACACATAATTGACACCTCCGGGCAACTGAATTTATGGCTGTTAGTACCTCTTGTTCCTGTCCTCTCATTTCGTCACAAGAGCTCTGAATCCGTTCAACCAGTTCTACCCTAGTGTTCACAGATTGCGAATGAACGTTGGTTTTTAACGCCCCCCAAACGTAAAAATCCATGGGCGTTAAGTTGGAGCTTTTTGCAGGTCATCTTACTAGTCCAAAGCGTCCGATCCATCTCCTTGGATAATTTCTGTCCATCCAATCACGAATGACTTTGTCATTATGTGCTGGGCATACATCCATTTGAAACCAACTATGTACTCGCAGGTTCAATGGGATATCCTCGAGGATGTCCACTAGTTCATTTTCCAATAGATTTAGCATTGCACTCGAATTGAATCGGGCAGGAAGAAATATTGGCGAAAGGAGATAGCGGTCAATGACACCAAGCAAAACATTAACACTAAACTGATGCTGATAGTGTGTAACCCTGGTCACGTGTGGATTTCGAATGGACCAGAAGTGTTAATTATGTACCATCACTATCCCGCCGGGTGAATGTAGCCTCATCTGTCCATAAGATGATGTCACCAAAGTGATTGGATGCTAAACGACGAAGATATCAGTTACAGAGTTGCATCCTTGCTTCACCATAACTTTTAAACAAAGCATTTGCGGACCTATGTTTATAGGAACTTTTTAGTTCAGAATTAAGTTTACTATAAGATCCCTAAGTACCGCCCTCTCGACTTGTTACACCCTGTATAGTCCTAATACACGGCCCAGTAATTTCCTCTGATTTAGGATGCAAAGAGGCGAAACACACACATCCGAGAACCTGCTTTTTAACTTCCCAGCATATAGAGAAGTTATTGTAATGGGTCCGAAAATAGAAATAATATTTTATGTTTCAAGGTCATTACAGTATTTTTACACTATTTTTGGAAAGAAGTATGAGTGTACGTACGTACGTGGTCAATTTTTCCTGTCCGATATCTCGCGAATGAAAAATGATATCGACTCCGTTTTGGTGCCAATCGAAGCGAATCAACGTAAATATGTTTTATCAAATTCGGTCCATCCGTTTTTTTGTCTGTTTTTACTGACGTTATACCAACTTCTTCTTTAAGATCATCAAAATGTATAATAAACAGTATCTGCCCTTCCCTCCATAACACAAATTCGGCCTACTCACAAGCTATAGATGAAATTCACTTAAAGTATATTGCTAAAGAGCTGAGCATGTTGTGTAGACAATAATGGCCCTATTCCCTGCCTAACGACCCATGTAAGAACTTCACAAGGAAGGCCCTTTTGGGGTCAAAACATCTTAGTTTCTTCTTGTATACACTTTTGTCACGGAACGTTACGGTGGGTATTTCGATGCTCGAGTTTAAACAGTGTGATGTAAACTACGGAACATTTTTTTTATGATGATTATAATATAATATATATCATACATATATCAAGGTCTGAAAAAAACAAGGGACATCAAACAAAAGAAATAAAAAGAACAGCTGTGAAACAAATGGACAGTAGAGTCGAGAGTGGAGTCGAGAGCTAGCTCTGGAAGAGTGCACGTAAAGTAAAGATGTTTGTTTTAAGTGATGTTGAACAATTACCAGAAAGTTGAAATATCGAAGTCTAAATTGTGTTAAGAAACTTCAAAAGAAGGTACATTTAATCAAATACTTTTTTTAAATGCCCGAACAAAAGATAAAAAAGAAATAGGTTTTAAGTATTTAATTTAATGATTTTGTTCCTTTGTAAATTTTTTGTTTTGTTCAATGTTTAGTTTTTTTAATCAAAATGTGTAAATAAAGCAAATAACCCTAATATTTGTCCTCTTAAAATTCTATTGTATTCATCTTCCCTGTTGGCCCAGTAATATCATTTGAAAAACCTTTGGATTAGAATTAATATTATTTAAAATTATTAAAAAATTGGTATCTCTTTATATATCCAAGTGTAAAGTTTTGTTAAATGGAATTTTTTTGTTGTATACGTGTACTTTCTTCAAAATTGCACGTCTTAAATTATTGATAATATTTTTTTTAGGGCTTTTTTTCGAAAGACTACTGTAGAAATCAAAATTTAAATAAAGAAAAGAGATCAAATTTCTACAGGAAATGTGGTAGCAAAAAGGCTTTTATCACAACAGATTCCCCACTCTAGTTGTAACTCAAGTTCAATGCGACTCGATCCGCGCGAGTTGAACAACAGTAAACAACCAGCTGAGCTTTCGACTTATTAGAAAAACTCTTGAGGATAGGTTCGAATTAATCAATTACGTTTTCGCGCTCCTCTTAAACCATACAACCGTCGACTTACATAGAGACATCTGGATCCTCAAGTAAAGACGGCGTGCTCAAGTTTATTTTACCTCCCAGATAAAATAAATTAAGGGTCTCGGTCGGGTTTCGAACCCACGTTCTTGAGCTCAGAAGACAAGCATGCATACCACTGAGCAACCGGCGCCCTCAAATTAATGTGAACACTTTGGGACCCTGACAAAGTGATCACATTAACCGAGTGATAACAATAAGTAAAAGGCACCAGAGGAGTCGAAAACAAAACAAAATTATATATATAAAAACAATGTTTAATATGTTATGTATATGTATTACATATGTACTATACTGTGAACGTTCATATGTATGTATAGTAGTTATGCATAATATGATGTCTGTACATATGTTACATGTTGTTTTATCCGTAGAAAGGCGATCATACTATCTTAAATTTCTCTGAAGAGCAGAGATCACGACGTATCGACATTTCTGAGTTTATTTAAATCCGAACGCTTTAATTTCACAAAACAATTCGAGTTTGAACGAAATTTGACTTAAAGATTGATAAGACAAACACAATGAGCTCTGACTGCTAGAGGTGGGAGAAGTAAGCGGATGTTTACTTTAGCTCCAGTCTTTTCGCTTCTCAGAAAATAAAACAAACAACTAGCTCCGAGATGATCACAACAGTAATAGCTTTTTTTTTTTGTTTTTTTTTGAGAACAACGAACTAAAAAATAATTCCCCGTTGCACCTGATCACAATAAACGAAAAATTTCAATACATTGGCATTGCGTGGGCCCATTCCATTTCATTTCGATCACAATAAGTGATTGATAACATTCACCGTGATTACATTAAGCGGCGTGCACTGTATATATATTTTATATATAAATATATATATATATATATATAGGTATATATATTTTTTTTTTCCTTTATTATTGTTAGGTACATTTTTATTTATTATACAAAAATTTAGATATTGTAAAATAGACTGGATCGGCGCTATGACCTGGCTGTTGCGCACCAAGCAAAAACCAATTACTACAATATTTAGTAAGTGTTTATGTTGTTACTCTGTACCCTGGTGCTTTAAGGTTTTATACTCTTCATTATTAAATTAATAATGAAAACATTTGTTGATGGCGCCAATCCATGAAGAACTAAAAGCATCATTCACTATTACTTCGTTTATCCAAACCTGGCGTACAGAGTGTTATTATTTAAAGTCGGCCGAAGAAGTCGGCTGGCTAATAAAGAACTGCACTGGATTATTTACTCATATACAGTAGAACCTCTATAAGTCGAACATCAAGGGAGACGCCAAAAAATTCGAGTTATAGAGTTTTCGACTTATGGAGGATTTCGACTTAGGCGGATTTTGATTCGACTTGTAGAGGTTAGATTCATTCTAACTAATTTTGAGTTAGAGAGGTGAAATAAATAAAAATTCAAGTTACAGAGGTAACAAACATATTTATATTTATTATAAATCAACATTATTTGAAAACATCCTTAAAATAAAAAATACGTAGTATATGTAGGTATTAAAAAAAGTCAGTAATTTTTTTTTGCTTTAGATAATTGGTAATCCTATTTATTGTATACTCCTACATTGTTTTATAAGAAACAATGGTGTACATTGTCGGTAAATTCTTAAAGTCGGTAACTTATTTTTCTTCGAGCTATAGAGGTAATAAGTTTCAAATAATCGAGTTGTAAAGGTTGTAAAATAAAACATTGCTATGTTCGAGATACAGAGGTCCAATTTATTTTTTCGAGTTATAGAGGGAAAATATGTACCAAAATGGCTTGTAGATAGACTCACTGATTATTTCGACTAATAGAGGGTTGATATTTCGAGTAATGGAGGTTTTGGGGCTTGAAGGGAAAGGAACAAAACTTTTTTTTCGAGTTTTGGAGGTTTTCGACTTATCGAGATTCGACTTAAAGAGGTTCTACTGTATATCTCTTTCTGTTTTAGGTGATACTGTTGGCTCCATGATGGGTTTTCACTGCAGTCATGACAACCTAGGCAGACTTGTCTGGCGACATCGGAGGACAAAAACCCAATTTCTTTGCTAAGAAAAGCATATCCACCAGGCTGACATTGCCCTAATTTATTGTAGGTATTTCTTTATAAGTTCTCTGAAATATCTGTTAGTGTTTTATTTAGTATCAACATTTTGTAAAAATAATGAGTTAACATAGTGTACAATTCAACAAAAGATTAATATGTATGATTATTTTAACAATGACAGTAAGACAACTTAAATAATTATCCTTAAATACCCTTTTTCTCCATTTTATTTTGTCGCTAGCGTTTTCCAATTTTTTGTGCTATTCTGTATTTGTACCATATACAAATTTTGTATATTATATTTATTCAATCATAGATGTGCCACTTGGGCCAACAAATGGAGAATAAAAATTAATAGAGACAAATCTCTACAAACCACATTTACCCTCAGACACAACACTTGTCCACCAGTTTACATTAACAACCAGCCCATTCCTGCATCAGACACTGTACGATATCTAGGACTTCATTTAGACAGACGTTTAACTTGGACAACTCATATCAGACTGAAACGCACAGACCTCAAAAGACGATTTGGACGACTGAAATCAATCATTGGACGACGATCGACATTATTGCTTGAAAACAAACTTCACATATACAACACTATACTAAAACCCATCTGGACTTACGGCATCGAGATATGGGGATCAGCCAAAAAATAAAACACACAACGCCTACAGTCATTACAATCCATCATACTACGCCACATTGCCAATGCCCCATTTTACGTTTCCAACCTCACATTACATAATGACCTCAACATCCCATTTGTACCCTCTGTTATCAGGACACGATATCATACTTTTCACGACAAACTCCATCATCACGCCAATCCACTTATACAAGAATTATCTACAAACACTCTCCCCACAAATCCACCACGACGCCTCAAGCGGATATGGCAGAGGGACCTGCTCCAGGGCTAGCCTGGACTCCTCTTCGGTCACGTACCCCAGCAGTACAGCCACGCACCTGACACTGCTCTATTTATCTCAATTGCTAATGGCAAATTATGCCGTTCTAAATATATAAATAAATAAATAGATATGCCACTGATGATGACGCTGTGTCGTTGAAAACCAGTTCTGGTCAAAAATAAAACAATGGGAAGACAACATTTTTTTTTTTTAATGTAAGATTGAATTGTTTGATTGTGACCCCCATGCCGATTACATTTTACAGGGACGTTAACTTTAGTTAGTATTAGTAAGAAGTGGATTAGACTGAAAAGAGGGTATAGAAAGTGGTTTAGTGGGATGGTCGAGTGACAGAAGACAGAGTGAAGCTGTGTGGGTGGGTCTCTATGTAGGTCATTCTCAGTCCAATCACTTCAGTAGCCCACATCACATCTTCTCCACCCCGCAACTAAACGGATACACACATATCCTTCTTTTCAAAGGAATAGTTTCTTTTTTTTTTTGGAAAGGAGATCCCAGAACAAGAGAATCGACATAACATCGAAAACAACATAAATTGCAATAGTTATTTATTGTGGACTCCATGCCCAGTAAGGTGGAGTGAAAAAAATTAACGTTAAAGCGTCAAGGTCCACGCCGTAGATTTTCCGTGAAAAGGTCGAAATAAAATAATTTTTCATTTTCTTTTCGAAGCTGCAGTAGCTCTTGAATTTGCTTGGCATTAGACTTTTTAGGTTTTTTAAATTCCTTTTGATGCGAGCTTTCCTCTGATTTGCGTTTTTTATAATTCCGCGCATATTTACGATTCATATGAGACCACATCTTTAATTTTTTTGTAATTTTCAATTTAATACCGATTTTTACATATATTTCGGCGAATATTTTTATTGTTTGACTTTGAGTTCTAGTAGTGCTCCTCAAGCTCTTTACAATGACACCCGAATCAAAGTCCTATCTAAACGCGTTATCACGCTACACTAATTTCTAATTGTACACAACGCTAATTCGCAACAATCATCCGCCGGCGCCCACACTAGCCCGATAACGTCGCAGGCAAAACAAACACTGCACAACAAACACGTACAGACATACTCTATCCATTGTGACCTCAACCGTAGTTATCGCATTATTAATTGAAATCTGACGGTATTTTGTAATACAAGAAAGTTTGACCGGCTATCACTGTGCTTAACGAGCGAATAGACGTTTTCACGTTAAAAAAAAGTTTTTGAAATTGAAAACGCCTAGGGGTGCAAAAGTTGACCATTGGTGAGAGTAACACCCGCGTAAAATTTGAACGAAATTCGACAATATCTTCTGTCCCCACCAGCGCTATCTATGTTTCACTATAGCTTACTGTAGGTTCCCGGAGGGTTTTTCGGCAATAACTTCATTCTTTGCGGAGCTACAATAATTTGTACTATATCAAATTACTCGTCTTTTAACGCTCTACCAACAAGGTAATAATCTGAAATTAAAAATTCTGTTAATCTAAATATTGTATTTCATTTGAATGATGTAATTAAAAAAATAAAGATTTATACGTATTACGAGACGGTTTTGTCTAACACGATAAAATATTGTCGAATTTCGTCCAAATTTTACAAGGGTGTTACTGTCACCAATGGTCAACTTTTGCGCCCCCAGGCGTTTTCAAATTCAAAACCCCCATTTTCGCTCCATCCTAATGCCCAGCCTTTAACTATGAAATCTTATCGCCTAATGTATAGTGGGAGTCCTAAATTTTTATTCATCTAGGATAGGGGTATTCAACGAGTAGCTGACAATACACAGGCTTGTGATCATTGGTTAATATACCATCTAAAGGACGGCGTGCTCAATGGGCCTCGGCTGGGTTTCGAACCCGCGGTCTTGAGCTCAGTAAGAAATCACGTTACCTTCGAACTTTTTTTCTTATGTACAATTGTAAAAATAATATATACAAGAAGCAACATATGATATATGCAATTTTAGAGGGTGCTCAGTGGTATGCGTGCTTGCTTTCTGAGCTCAAGATCGCGGCTTCGAAACCCAGCCGAGGCCCTTAGTTTATTTTATTTGGAAGGTAAAAAAAACTTAAGCAAACCGTCCTACAGATGTAAGGGCGTCCCGAGCCTGTACGATGTCAGGTACTCGTTAAAGACCGCTAACCTAGTGAATACAAGTTGAAAGTTGGCAAAAGTTAGGACTCCCATAATGAGCGCTCTGGTAGTAGGCAATATGGCCTTGTAGTTAAAGCCCGGACATGAGTCATAATAAGTAACTAACTATACAACAAGCAAATTTACTGAAAGTGTAAAATATGACATTGTCAAAAAGTCAAGATGGGAAATATCACCCAGTGGTGACACTCACTGTCACTGCTGCTACTAAGGAGGTCTCTAAGCCATTGGCTCTTAATGCGTCGTTGAGGAAGTATGGAATGAACGACACGGATTAGGAGATTACTATGGGAACTCAGGAAGGAAAATAACCTTTTTTACCTATTTCGGTGACATAGGGAAAGTTGAGGTCATTATGGAGGGTCTTGTTGAAAATATAATAAAGAGCATTGGCTATTGTATGAAGGATTTTGGATTGAAGGGATTGGATGCTCTCCAGTTTGGAAACCTTGACAGAATCCCGGAGTTCAAGTCTATAGTCCACAGCGGTTTCAACATTGCGTTGCATTTAAGTCGTTTTATTTTCAAAGTTAATTTAGATCTTTGTAGCGTCTGTTCATTTCTTGCCTTTTCAGTATAGTGTGGGGGTTCCATGTTAGTCTCTTGTAAAGTAGGACATCGTTTTTTGAAGATATAGAGAAGATAGGTACTGGGATACTGAGAGAGAGTTATCTGTAACTGTGGTTGATCTAAAAAAGTCCTCTTTCACCAAACATTTTGTACATTAAATTGGTTTTTGGATTATTACCAAAGACGTCGATTATCCAATATTCCAATTTTCAAGAAGCAGAGATAACTGAGGCTCTCCCATATGTTGTATATAGCTGCAACTTATAAGAAATTCTCTCCAGATTCCAGATAACAGCCATAGTCCCAGCTCTCCCATAAAACCCACCACAGGAGTGTGGTAAATTTATTCCTAGGGGGGCCGTAAAATTCTCTCAAGCAACTGCAAGCTTGATAAATAAGTCTAAATCAACAGGGTAGAAATAATCCTCATAAGTATATAAATAATACAGTGGATTAATATGGTGTGATTTTCCAAAAAATTCGTCCTTAAAAAAATTTTGGGTTCACGTTCGAAAACAAAAGTCGTAGGTGAATCACAAGCAATGTACATTCCCAGCTTGAATTAATCGTTAATGTTTCCGCTCTCCCTTTTTGAATTTTTGGTCTAAAAATCAACAGTTGACTTACAAAGGGGCTTTTGAATCCTCATAAAAATTTTGCGTTGATACATTCATTACAACAGCAGTTTGATAGGGAAATTTGACTTCCTTCCACTGTACCGATTTCACGGAAAGTTTATAGATCGATACATGAACATCGGCAGTTACATATTAGAATTTGTGAGTTGAGCCTTCTCTGGATGCTTCCTTCCCTTCGGCCGATTTCACGAAAATATAATAGTTCTCGTTTCTATAGTTCTGGATATCAATATAAAATTTCATATCGATACATTCTTTCTATCGTGAGTTATTGTTATAGACAGACATACATTCAGAAATTTCACTTCCATTCCACAAATTATAACAACATAAAATTTCTGACCGATAACATTTCTCCTAAATTTCAATAGACAATAATTGAAGTTTTTGAATTGACCCCTCTCCCCTGAACTCCCTTTTCCCTTAAGCCGATATCGCTGAAGTTTTACAGGTAATCTCCTCATTGTATTTTGACTTCAAATATGAAATTTCATGTCGATATATTCATTACATCGGCAGTTATTGTGGTTTTTGAACTAAGCCCCTCCCCTGAACCACCTTTTCCTTGAGCCGATATCGCTGAAATTTAAAAGGTTATCTTGTCATTGTGTTTTGAATTTAAATGTCAAATTTCATGTCGATACATTCATTACATTAGCAGTTATCAGGATTTTTGAATTGAGTCCCTCCCCTGAAACCCCCTTCCCTTCAGCCAATATCGCTGAAATTTAAAAGGTTATCTCGTCAAGGTGTTTTGACTTGAAATATGAAATTTCATGTCTATACATTCATTACATCGGCAGTTATTAGGGTTTTTAAATTGTGACCCCTCTGATCTTCGACGGTTTCGATTAAAATGAATGAGTCGATACATTCAATCTAACGGCAGTTATTAGAGTTTTTACATTAAAGCTCCCCTCTAAGTCCCCTTATTCTTTTGATCGATTTGGCTGAAAAGCAACAGGTGACGTTGTTAGAGAGCTCTGGATTTACATATAAAATTTCGTGTCCATCAATTCATTCTATCGGGAGTTATCGTGTTGACAGTCTGATTTTGAAAACTCCGTATCAAATTTTTGACCGATTATGTAACGTCTGCTATACTTCATACTACTGGGGAATTATAATTAAATTTTTGAGAGGAGATTGTCTTATGGGTCCCCTTGCTATGTTCTTGCACTAACGAACAACAGAAGGGCATTTTGTGATGATTAACTAGCAGAGTTCGTCAGTATTCTAAGAGCAACTCCTTGTTCGTTTGCATAAAACAGGGCAAGTTGGATGTGCTAGTTGGCCAAAGTTACATTATTATAGATCCAACAGGTGGAGTTTAGCGGAGCCCTTCTCACGATAATGGTCGTCTCCCTTTCGGAGCATGCTCCAAGGACTCATGGGAGTCATCTTCAGTCAACAGCTCAAATAATAAAAGCAAATTTTATTTGCATTGTAAGACATATTGATCTAATCCTGATTTAGAGGAAATATACAAAGTATATGCCAGAAATTTAATGTTTATTTTTCATCGGAATTTCATAATTTTGCTGATTCCAATAATAATAAAAAAAAAAAAAAAAATGAATGTATCGACACAGAATTTTATATGTTTATGCAGAACCTAATGAGAAAGACTCCTATTGATTCTCAGTCGAATCGGTCGAAGGAAAGGAGGAATTGGGGGGAGGCAAACAATAAGATAAGATAAGATAACCTTATTGCACAAACGATTACAATCCTCATGGCAATGAGTGGGTTTTTTTTTTTTTTTTTCACAAAAAAAATAACAAAAGAAGTATAAAAGAAACAATTCGAAAATTATATAAAACAAAATAACTCATGAATAGATAATAATAATAATAATAATAATAAAAACAAAATATATATATATATATATATATATATATATATATACATATACATATATTTATATATACATATATATATATCCATCTTACAAGCACAAATTAAATTAAATTATTCTTTAATCTCAAAGCAACAGAAAAAAAATAAAAATAATTCGTTAATTTCTCTAATTTTTAAATTATTTAAAATATGTACAAATGTTTCTGAGTTATATTGTGGTCTATTGGTGAGATAATTGTGGAGAAATGCTTGCCTGGGGATACACAAGGAGGGACAATTGAGCAAAAAGTGTATGAGATCGTCCTTCTCATCTAAGGTACAGAGCCTGCAGACACTTTCAGGACAAAACTCATACCTAAGCCCTCCAAGTAATATTCTAGAATTTCTATTGGTATTGTGGAGACGGATTTGAGCTAGAAGTCGGAGTTTTTCAATATGGCTGTTTAATGAAAGATAGCTTTCCTGAGGCCCTAAAGCACTGACCAATCGGTAGAGGGGGTTGTATTTAGAATTTAATATTGTATTTATATCGAGACAGACCAGATGATTCCTCATGACTGCTACCAAATCACTACGGAGGGGCCGGATATCAGAAATAGAGGGACTGTCCAGAAGGTGGTCAGCCCCGATCAAGGCCAGGTAATGGGAGGCAAACAATAACTGCCATTATAATAAATTTATCAGTTGAGGCAGTCAGTAGCGTTTTTGAATGGAGCCATACCTCTGAACTTCCTCCCCTTCTCTCATATATGATTTGCTGAAAATTAGCAAGTATTGTCCTCATGAAGTTTTCAATTTAAATATGAAATTTCATATTGATAAATTCATTGCAACGGCAGTTATTACAGTTTTTGTGTTATGCCTCCCTCCAATTCCCACTTCCCTTCTACCAATTTGACTGAGAATCAATAGTCTTCATGGGGTTCTGAATACATTATAAAAATGAGAAAATAAAAATAAAACATATGTAGTGGCCAGTACAGGATTTTCTTATACCAACCAGCTTTTTACAGATCTCTCATAATTCGTTGCTAATCGATTCAATATAAACATTATTTTGAAATACTTCCTACAGAAATTTATTTATCATTCTTTGAGGCGCTATAACTTTGGTCTTCTTGATTCAAATCTGAGAACCCATTACCCGTGGAAATTTAAGTAAGGAAAATTTTTGGTAGGAATCAATTTCCCGATAGGACTAAGCTTTTTAGTGTAAATCAAAAAAATGTCCAAAAATATGTGTTTCAAAACTACATTTCAGGACGATTTTCGGCATTTATCGAAAACCAGAACATCTGCGAAAAATTGTATTTTAAATAAAATATGTATTGTAGTTTTTGATACAACATTTAATTGATAACATTTTTGATTAGGTCATGAACAAAAAAGGTATCTTTTAAAATGTATTCAGGGATCTTGAAATGTGAAAATCCTATGAAAAATCTATCTCGGATTTCCACAGGATTAAAGGTATATATCTGTGTTGACTTCTCTTGGATTACCTTGCATGTGGAGGGTACGAACTGTTGATAGACTGTCAGAGATCGTCTTCCATCAGTGTTGTACGTGAACAGCTGAGGACGACGTAGTTTGGAAGTCATGACGGGAGTGAAGAAGAACACGGGACTATGGACAAGAACCAACTGAAGAGTTCCAACGGTAAGAACGGACTCAAGATAACTGTGAAGGTAGACGTGTTGTGAGCGAGTGGACTGGCCCCTCTCCCAGAGTGTCCCCACCTTCCAGGGACCACACCTACAGTAAATACTGATGCCAGTATTCCTTTAGTTTCTACACTGTACGGGTGGATGACCAAATCTGGTCGCAAATAAAACAGTGTGAAGAAAACGTCTTTGGTTGTTTGACACACATTGTAATTATTAATAATATATTATAAAATTAATTGCAGTAAAATCCGGTTATAACAATTTTCAAGGGACCAAGAAAAATACATCGTCATATCCGGAACCAAACTTTTAGACCTACATACAAATGTATGGGCTTGTTAGTGAAAAAAAAGGTGTTTTACAATGTTCATAACGAGAAAGTTTACATATTTTTATTTATTACATAAAATTTACTTACATAGATTTGTAACTGTATACATAAATTATGTATACACATGAGTCCATATGTATTAATTTTCCACAAAAAAATCAGTTATTTTAGTTTGCTTGCTTTTTTTTAAGCATACATTTTTGCTTACATGGTTATGAAGTTACGAAGTCACGATCCCTACGGAGGCAAAGGACAGCCCCTAAACAACAGTTATTGTAACATAATAAACAAAAAAAGAAGTTAGCTCCACCATCAAGTAACACACAACATGTGCAATTTCATTAAATAATTATTATTTAATGGAAAAAAAAAAAAACATATATACATATATTTATTTATTGGTTGGTTGTGTTTTATCTTAATTCTAATAATTATTAATATTATTACAGTTATTGTCAATATTATTTCTGTAATTTATTAGAGGGCGCCGGTAGCTCAGTGGTATGCGTGCTTGTCTTCTGAGCTCAAGTTCGTGGGTTCGAAACCCGACCGAGGCCCTTAGTTTATTTTATCTGGGAGGTAGAATAAACTTAAGCACGCCGTACTTCGGATGGGATGTTAAGCGATGGTCCCGAGGCTGTACGATGTCAGGTACTCGTTAAAGACCCCTGCCCTAGGTGAATAAAAATTTAGGGTAGGCAAAATTTAGGACTCCCATAGTAGAGTTGGGCTCATGTCCACCAGAGTGACGAAAGAACGCTCTGGTAGTAGGCGATATGACCTCGTAGTTAAAGCCCGGGCATGAGTCATAAAACCTAACCTAACCCCTACTTTTTATTTATTTTTGACTTGAGTTGGTTACATTCCACTTCACCACAAACATCCACTCAAGTCATTATCAGGTAATAATTTTTATTTATTAGTTATTTAGAGAGATATATATTTTTTTATATAGGTTATTTTATTACTACTTTCAAAATTTGTATTTATTTATTTTTATTATTATTTATATATTTATTATTATTATTTTTCTCTCTTTTCATTTATGTTAAAAAAATTGTTTTCATGTCTTTTTCAAATTATTATAAAATATCTGTTTATATAATTGTCCATAATGTCTAATTTGTTTGTTTATATTCTGTAGGCCCTGAAGAAGAAAATATAGTTAAAATAGTTTTCGAACCAAAGAAGGAGATTTTTGTTACTTTTATTCGTATAATTTATTTAATATTTTATGAATTTTAACGAATAGTACTTTGTATTTGTTTCTTTGTTGCTAAATGATGTTTTTTTTGTAGACTGGATGATGAGAGCAACTCCGAAAGCCGGCTAGCAAGAATTAATAAAATCTTTGAGAAGTCAGATATATATTCTATTTTATATCTAATCAATAGATATCGTCCATGTGGAGTTTTGGATACATCTATAAAATTTTTTGTCGATATGCACTCCCGATATATATTTTTTTTTTAAATCAGGGAGTAGGAAAAGATAACTTTTCGATTAACTGGAGAAGCAAAAATCATTATGGGTTTTGTCTGTTGGCCATAAAAGTACTAATGGGGGGGGGGGGGGGGGGGGGGGGGGGGGGGGCGTCTCAATTTGCCATAATCCTGTATGACACATCAGATCTTTACCTAATGGACGCAATCCCATCAAACACGACAAAACGATATTTGACATCCTGGCACATTGATGAGATGTGAAATCGAAAGGAAATTTCTCATTTGCCCAACGTTACCGAAAATTTCCCATGATTATATTTTTATTATGAATATTTACAATCGGTAGAGACCATAAATATATTTGTTAACAATAGGTAATGGAACAATTTATGTACAATGATAACTAATAAATACAAAATAAAATACAATAAATATAATAAAATACAATAAATATAATAAAATAAAATAAAAAAATAATAATAAAAATGTCTCTGTGTAGTCATGAAGAATATATACAAAATGAGAAAATAATTGCAACAATAATCATTAATAAATATAAAAAAATAAAATAATAATAATAAGAAGAATAAGATCCAAATAAAGGCCGAAAATTAAGGCTGGGGAGACCGCGAGGCACTCCTAGGGCAAGACATATCTAAGAGGCGGCATTGCGGCAAACGTTTTTTTTTCTTATCGTGATAATATATATTAACTATGATTAATGATATAGTCAGTTATTATGAATCATGCCCGGGCTTTGACTACTAAGTCATATCGCCTACCACCAGAGCGCCCTTTCGTCACTCTGGTGGACATGAGCCTGACTCTACTACGGAAGTTTTAAATTTTTATTCACCTAGGGCAGGGGTTTTTAACAAGTACCTGACATCGTACAGGCTTGGGACTATCGCTTATCGTCCCATCAGAAGGACGGTGTGCTTCTTTTACTCTTATATTTATAATCAACAAAATAATTCTAATTTTTTGAACAGCTCTTTCCATAAAAAAAATTCCAGCATTTTGGCGCTTTTCTTCTTTAAAAAAAAAATTTAATTTCATTATCAGCGAAAACTGTGAAGTGTTTTAATATAAAGTCGTCTCAATAAATAAGCTCTATAAAAATAAGATTCTGATTGACAAAAGGAACATAAGGTACATAATACATGTGATTACAGATACTGATGATGGTAGTGCTTCCAAAATTTTGTGATTGCTTTTTTTTGAGAAGACAGAAAATAAATGGCAGAAGTGATCCTGTTATAATATATTACTAGCAGTAATACCCGGCGTTGCCCGGGGAACTTTGACTTTTCTCCCAATATCCCCTATAAGGCTATTCAGTTCCTCGACAGTACATTCATGATGTTATAATTTTCAATTATTCATACGGAATAAGGATTATAGTCCTTCAACTGCAGTAACGCTAGCTTTGGAGCTAAAACTAATTTATTCAAAAAGATTTCTCATTAATCGTTGCAATGGTTTTCGAGTTACAAAGATTGCGTGAGTGGATGCTGGGATGGACCAGGGGTTGATTAAAAAATAGACCTTAACCTTCCGGTAGATAAAACTTATCTATTCAAAAAGATTCCTCATTAATCATTGCAGTGGTTTTTGAGTTACAAAGATTGCGTGGGTGGATGCTGGGATGGACGAGATATTGAGGTACTAATACGCCTATAACCTTCCACAGACGATGACGAACAAATTAAAAAAAAAATTAATCAAATCCATCAAGCCGTTCGTGAGTTATAGCGGTACAACGCACAGACATTTTCAGCTTTATACATATGATATATAATAATAAATATATAAAAATTTATATAGTGGCTTGTATTTCATTGGATTTAATTTTAATTGTGGTGTTCAATATTTCGAAATGTAGTCATTTTTGTTTTGTTTAGTGTAATCAGTCTTCATGTTCTTTATTCTTGTTTCATGAGAGTTCATCCCAGCAGTTGTTAACGAGGACCTGACATCGTACAGACTCACGAACATCGAAGGAGGGCGTGCTCAAGGTTTTTTTACCTCTCAGATAAAGACCTCGGGTTTCTAGGCTAGCACGCTACCTATGCGCAAAATTTAGGACTCCCTTAGTAGAGTCGGGCTCATGTTCACCAGAGTGACGATATAGCGCTCTGGTGGTAGGCGATATGACTTCGTAGTTATAGCCCGGATATGAGTCGCAATTACAAACTTTCATATATTAAAAATGATGCAACAGGAGTTATCTAGGAAGTGAGACCTATACGTTGTCACGTTCTGACTACAGCACCGCTATTTCGGTACCTATGGCCGTCTATGGCAACATGTAGATAGGACCAGATGAAGGAGCTCTGTCCTGATGTAAAATAAACAGTAAAATTAGTGGGAGCATATAGCTCAGGAGTAGCGAGCTTGTCTACTTTCAAGATCGCGGGTTCAAACCCAGCTGAGGCACTTAAATGTTTTTTATCTGGGAGGTAACAAAACCTTGAACACGCCTTCCTTCGGAGAGGGCCGTCCTGAGCCTGTACAATGTCAGGTTAAAGATCGCTATCCTAGATGTAAACCTGAGTAGTCAAAAAGTAGGACTCTCAGCGGTTAGGTATAAAACATTGGATTCTCAGGTCCCTAGGTGCACGCAACGGCCCTCCCAGTATATCCAACATTTGAAAATCTGCTGAATTCCTTTATACAATATACACAGCCCTCTATTCATCAACATAACTCCACATCTCTCTTCTCATCCAGACCCAGTTGGATGTTCTAGACACCTCCAAGAACACCTGATATCCCTGAGTCAAGATGAACGACAACAAGTCAGTATACATCGTGTTCACCCTTCGTCGAAAATATACCTGCCTTGTACCTTAAATCCCAAGACTTTAAAAAACGAACTCCGCTATCTAGGCCTCATACTCGACAAACGACTAACATGGAACCCTCTCAAGAGGCTTAGAGGCAACAAGAAATGTACAGACGTTATATACTGTTACTAACTTTGATCACAAAACTACTTATGTATAACGCAGTACCTATAGACTTGAACTGTGTGGTTCTGCCAAGGCATCCAATCCCTTCAATCCAAAATCCTTCGTACAATAGCCAATGCTCCTTACTACGTCTCCAACAAAACCCTTCACACTAATCTGAATATTCCCTTTCTCACAAAAGTTGCTAAATTCAACTAAAAAAATTATTTTACTTTCTTAGTTCCCAAAATAATCTTCTAACCCGTGCCCTCTATTCTGCCATACTTCCCCAACGACGGCATAAGCGTCAATGGCCTAGAGACCTTCTTAGCAGCAGATGTTTAGCTAAAAATAAGGGAAGTTATGTAATCTGTCAGAAATTTGATGTTGAATTTTCACTGGAATTTTGTCCGATCTCCTGAATGATAATGGAATACAAATTTTCTGTGTGTCTGTGAACCCGAACACCCTTCACAGAATGAACGTATCGACGTGCAGTTTAATATGAGCATCAAGAGCCACATTAGCACGATACTTATTGATTTTCCGCTGGGATCCCATGCTACGGTATTTCAAGCGGAGGTGATGGCGATCCTGAAATGCGCGTCTAGAAGAGAGGTAATAAACAGTGACATGGAGGAGGTGAAAATCTTCTCCGGTAGTCAAGCAGCACTGCAAGCACTTGCCAGCGCAGAAATCAGAACAAAGCTGGTAAGGGAGTGCGCAAATGAGTTAAACACCCGAGGAAACTGCAAAAAGGTTGGGTTCCCGGACACTCGGGGATCTAGGGAAACGAAGAGGCAGACCGACTAGCTAAGGAAGGTTCAAGTAAGTCTTTTATGGGGCCAGAGCCGGTGCTGGGAATATAAAAAGATAAAGAGTGGACTAAGGATCTTTTGGAGCGTAGATTGAGAGAAAAGACCACATGCAGGCAGTCAAAGATGTTCTTGGGAGGGGAGTCCAGAGTTCTGAAAGGCGGGATCTTGAACCTCAAAAGGAACGAGCTTAGGCAACTGACTGGAGTTCTCAAAGGACATGGTCCGTTCAATAGACACCTACACGCTGTGGGAGTCAAGGACAGACCTACCTGTGTTAGATGTGGGGAAGAAGACGAAACCGCAGCACACTGGGCATCTGCTCGGGATATGCGCGAACGAGATTCCGCATCTTTGTTGGAGATGTAATCGCAGAGGTGGACTTTAGAAGATTCGACTATGAAAGCATTCTCAGGTTCATAAGGAAACTGGGAGTCTGAGCACTTCATGAAGGACTTGGTTTAGGTAGTATAAACATACAGGTAATATAATAAGGGGGAAGCTCAGCGCTTCCAGGGAAGGGATAAGAGCACTGGATACTTAGGTCCCTAGGTTTAAAACACCAGCCCACCACATATATATATATACACGATACCTATTGATTTTCAGCCAATTCAGAAGGGATAACACAAAAACTCCAATATCTGCGTATGTAATGTATCCACAAACAATTTAATATGTTTGCACAACCCCATAAAGACGACATTGATTATTGATTTATTGATTACTAGCAGTAATACCCGACGTTGCCCGGGGAACTTTGACTTTTCTCCCAATATCTCCTATAAGGCTATTCAGTTCCTCGACAGTACATTCATGATGTCTTAATTTTCAATTATTCATACGGAATAAGGCTTATAGTCCTTCAACTGTAGTAACGCTAGCTTTGGAGCTAAAACTAATTTATTCAAAAAGATTTCTCATTAATCGTTGCAATGGTTTTCGAGTTACAAAGATTGCGTGAGTGGATGCTGGGATGGACCAGGGGTTGATTAAAAAATGGACCTTAACCTTCCGGTAGATAAAACTTATCTATTCAAAAAGATTCCTCATTAATCATTGCAGTGGTTTTTGAGTTACAAAGATTGCGTGGGTGGATGCTGGGATGGACCAGATATTGAGGTACTAATACGCCTATAACCTTCCACAGACGATGACGAACAAATTTTAAAAAAAAATTAATAAAATCCATCAAGCCGTTCGTGAGTTATAGCGGTACAACGCACAGACATTTTCAGCTTTATATATATGATTGATTGATGTAATGAATGTATCGATATCTAAACGTTCGATTGGTTTTGGAGGGAGAGTGAAAACTTAGTTACATTAATGATGGATCAGTTTTGTCGGTGTTCCATTGACAACTTTTATTTACTTTTCAAGTAATAACTGCGAGCCAACTTCAAAAATTCAGAATAGTCAAATAATAAAAATAAATAAAGATTCAAAAATATTAGAAAGTTTATATTAATGTAAAAACTTTTTGGAAAGTTATTGGGGAAAGTTGAATGTTCTCCGAAGGGAGAAAGAACTTTTCATTTGTTTTGTAGGTCGTAAGGCATTCCCTACCGTATTTAACTTTGTCAGAGCTTTCACTGAAAAAAAGTCGACACTGAATCGCTGGCAATCGACTTCCTCAGTATGAGTAAATCCCTTCAAAACTAATCGACCCTTTGGGCTAAACATCGATAGTTGTCTTACATAGAGACTTCTGAATCTTCATACTAAATTTAAGGAATAACTCTATGGTGACAATTTTTGTCGTTTTTTTTTTCATTTAAATTGCCTTCTTGCACGCTGTGTCCCTACTACTTCTTGTTTTGTAGATATACATCCGGTGCCGGTGAATCACAATCAGAGAAAGAATTTAAGGTATTGGAAAACATGAAATTACGGTCAATATTGAATTTCAGACTGATTACATAATTTCCCCCAATACATCGTGTATCTGGCGATAAGATATAAGGTAAGAAATTATAGTTATATAGCAAAGACTTATTTGGGTATACTAAGGCAAAATGACCAGACGTGTTAAAATGAAATGGAGTCTCGAGAGAAATTTTAAACGGAAATTAAACAGCGCTTTTATTGTATCTTATTTAAAATTTCCATTTGAGAATTCCAAGATGATGAAAATGAAAGAAGCAGTTTGCATGTCCAAATGCGGCATGACTCGATGCTATCCAACCTAAAGTAGTTTTTAATGCCTTCGTTGCTTATTATATGCTTACTTTCACAGATATACATTTTTTTTTTTTTTTTTTTAAATATTTATCATGCATATTTACAATCAGTACAGACCATAAGTAAATTTGTTGACAATAGATAATGGAACAATTTATGTACAATGATAACTAAATACAAGAGAGAAAAAAAAAAAAAAAAAAAAAAAAGTAAGTAAATAAAAAAATAAAACTAATAATAATAAATTTAAAAAAATAATAATAACGAAAACGTCTCCATGAAGTCAGGAAGAATATGTACAAAATAATAACTATGTATACAATAAGAAAATAATTACAACGTTAATATTATTTTTAAAAAATAAATAATATAATAATAAGAAGAATGGGCTGCAACTATGAGGTCATATCGCCTACTACCAGAGCGCTCATTCGTCACTCTGGTGGACATGAGTCCGACTCTACTATGGGAGTCCTAAATTTTGCCTACCCTAAATTTTTATTTACCTAGGGCAGGGGTCTTTAACGAGTACCTGACATCGTACAGGCTCGGGACCTTCACTTAACGTCCCATTCGAAGGACGGCGTGCTTAAGTTTATTTTACCTCCCAGATAAAATAAACTAAGGGCCTTGGTCGGGTTTCGAACCCACGTTCTTTAGCTCAAAATAAAAAAAAAAAAATTATATTTTATATACAAAGTATAAGAGAGTTATATAATCTGTAAGAAATTCGACGTTGAATTTCAGTTTGCGTTAATATTCAACAATTTAGTTACAAAGGGGCTCCTTTAACCCTCCGTCAGGCGCAACTGATCTGTCTGGGACAGCTGCGACATTTTAGTTTGCTACGACGTCCATAGATGGCATAGCGGGTGGGGATCCTCAGTAGCTGTCTGTTTTTCACAGATCTCCTAATGTGTACCACTCAGAGTTGAACCTTCGTAATTGTTCATAGCTGACAAAGTGGCCTGAGAAGCTCATTGCGCCCAATTTCGTCACAATTCTTAAGGTACGTATTTTGCAGTTCTGATTATCATAATGGATTATTCTGTCCATCTAACACATAATTATAGTTTAATACAACTTATGTGATTAAGTAATACAGGTTTTTTGTTGTTTTTAGTCAAATATATATCCTATGCCTTCTAGCAGCGTATTTCTTAACACCAAAATCATCCAAAAAAATTAAAGGTTGAAGGTTATAACACTTGTTTGGATTTGTCATTGTGGCCATTTTATTTTACAAGTTTTACTTTGAAAAACCTTATAAAACCATTCATATAATGTACTGTGACCGTTTTGAAAAATGAAAGATAGTTTCTTCCCCAAAAACTTAGATGTTTTTGCCGTGTGCCTGTTGGGCACATTGCGTCCGAACTCGTGGCCCCAAATATTGCGCTCGACGGAGGGTTAATCTAAATCTTGTCAGATTATGTTCTCTTTCAGATATGAAATTACATGTTGATACATTCGTTGTTGGGGTTTTTGAAAATGTACGCTGAAAATTAATGTGTTCTCCTTATGAAATTTTGGATCGATGTATTCATTCGCTCGAGAAGCGAAAAGTTCATAATTCAATTCGATCTGTGGAAGTACATTTTTAGTGATTCACCGACATTGTTTTCTTATTGTATCCATTGCTGTTTAAACTATACTATAATACTATAATATATAACTCATAATACATTCCATTGTTTGACGTTCTTTCTTTCTGTCTACAGTTTGCTAAAAATCAATAAAGTGGCAACAAAATCAAGGCTTTTAGGATATTGATGTCTAAGTTTTGAAAAGGTCCAGAGTGATTTCCGAAGGAGATTCTCTTCAAGAAGGAAGACAAAATAGCGGAACTTTATCAAAAGTTCAAATTATCCACCAAAACTCTAAAACAGGAGATGAAAACTGTTCCACCCGGTCTGTTAAACATTGAAAAGGGGAAGTTGGCTCTGTCTCAACGGGTGTTTGTCTTTCCAATAGTCTCAATATAATTTAAACATTTCTAATATTCACCCTTCCTTTTTTTAAGATGAACTTATAAAACAATTATTTTTTATTTACTTCCTCATCTATACCAAGTATAGGGGATGTTATATAATCGGTCAACAAATATGAGAAAAAAAGATCTGTCTGTGTCTGTAAACACGCTAAAAGCCGTGAATTTGAATCCAGAATCATCTAACAACACCTATTGATTTTCAGTCAAATTTACCAAAGGAAAGCGGGGATTCAGGGAGAAGCTAAACTGAAACTCTAATGGCTGCCGTTAGAATGAATGTATTGACATGAAATTTTTTATAATAATAATAATAATAAATTTATTTACATTAAACCAATACATGGTAATACGATACTTCAAAAAAATGTATACATAAAGATAGCTTATAAATTAGATTTACAACTTGAGTCTAACACATCTATGATTAGTAGTAATAACAAAACTATTAAAAAAATTAAAATGAAATGAATAAAACTGAACAAATAAATACTTAAAAATATATGAGTGCATAAACAAAATTAATACTAAATACGTTTATAATAAGTAGACACATTTTTCAATCTAATAAAAATTAAGATTATTTTTCAAAAAAAAACTCTTCGAAAGTGTTTTTATCCCAACGATGTTTCGGGATGTTCTTACGTCCCATCACCAGGTCCCAATGTGCAAGATATAGAAAAGAATGAAAACAATGTAACTATAACAATATATGAAAAATAATAATAATATATATATATATAGTTTAATCAATTATAAATAAATGTATAAAAAAGTCTAAATAAATAATAATTTATAAATGAATAAATAAAATACAAGTTTTGTATCAAATAATGTTTTTGGATATGAAACACGATTCTTTATTGTGATTATATTATTCTTTTTGAACAGTGAGAATAAAATTTCGTTTCCGTGTAAAGGGTTTCCTCTAACATGAACATTTTTAGTTGAAATTTAAATTTTCTTATTGTATCTATTGACTTCAAGAAGTGGGGAAGGGCATTAAATAAATTAATTCCTTTATGAGTTATACTTTTTTCAAAAAGAGAAGAGCAATGTTTAGTTATTCGAAAGTCTTCTTTCATCCTGGTATCGTAATCGGGACTAGTATTGTTGAGAGGGAAAGTATTTATATTTTTCCTAATAACCATTATTGTTTCAAATATAAACAGCGATGGCAAAGGCAGGATTTTAAATTGTTTAAATATTTCTCTGCAGCTTGTTCTTTGAGTAATATTGTACCTACAGGTGGGCTCAACTCCATAAAGGCAACACCAAACAATTTTCAGCCAATTCGACTAAAAGAAAGGGTGCGATTAGGGAGAAGCTCAACAATTTTAATGGATGCCGTTGAAATAAATGTACCAACACAAAATTTAATATGTGAATTTAAACCTTCATAATGAAAACAGTTATTAATTTTCAGCGGAATCGGAAGAAGGGGAGGGAGAAATATCAGAGAGAAAAATCCTAATAACTGCCTATGTAATGTTAGTAGCTTGTATTTTTTTCCTGTCTCATGTGAGGGTTCCATGTTAGTCTCTTGTTCAGTAGGAGGCCTATATAGCGGATGGGAATATTGTATACAGAGAATAATGAGTGATTTCTTGCCGTTCACTTTTATTCTGCACTACAAAATAATAATAAAAAACAAGTTTTAAAAAAATATACATTATAAATCAATTATAGAACACAGAAAAGTAGAAAATAAACCCTTTCTTGCAACACACACAGTGTTTAGTAGGAATATGAATAATAGACATTAAAGAAATAAATTCCAACATAATATAAGATGTCGCATTTTATGTTGCAGAGATAGGTCACAGATAAGGTCATTAATGCAACATAAAATGCGACACCTTATACTCCTGTACTATAAGAATATATAAAGTACCTATATTTTTGAAAAATTCTTATTTTTTATTACACTGAAACATTTAGTACACTGAAAAGTAGAAAACAAACTTATATTTTCCGCACGCGATCGGTGTTCGGTGAAATAGACATTAAAAAAATTAATTCCGACACAATCTAAGGTGTCGCATTTTATTTTGCATTATTGATCTTGTCTGTGATCTGTATACTACTTTCTCTGCTACATAAAATGCGACACCTAATATGAGGAGTTTGGAGCCAGAGCGGACCAACTGGTTGAAACTGAACAGGAAGAAAATGGCAATTGAAAATTGAGTACATTTTGTTTATCTCCATAAATGGGCCCCAAATATTTATTTATATTTGAAATTTTAGAATAGTATTGGATGAGTGATCCCTTTTTGTGTTCTATAAAGTTTTTGAAGGCCGTATGATCCATTGTGACTTTGAAAATATATGCACAAAATATTTGTGTACTAAACTTAAAGTGCTGCTATCTATCACTGAAGTGAAGAAACTAAGTGATCCACACTGGTTTTGAAAAAAGGGAACCTATGCCAACATCAGGATGGTAATAACTCATTTTCCGAAAAATTGTGGGTTGGTCCGCTCTGGCTCCGAACTCCTCCCATATTATATCGGAAATAATTCCTGTAATGTCTATTATTCATTATCAATATATTTTTTTTCCGCCCCGACGTCTCAAGCGGGCATGGCAGAGGGACCAGCTCCAGGACTAGCCTGAATGTAAATAAATAAAAAAATATTTTTTTTTTGTTTTCCTACTTTTTTAAACCAGTTTCGATAGGTTTTATTAAACACGTGTTTATTAATAGTTCTCCTTGAAATTAAGGAAAAGTCCTGGTAAAAACTGGTTAGGCAGACCGTGCCTTACTTAGGACATCTCCTTCAAACATAGTTGTAGATTAACCATTCAGAAGTGTTACCTTTTTCTTTTTTATCTTATATTTATAAGGTTATAACTGTTGCCATAAGCAACAACCAACAATCCCGATTCGGGAAAAAATAGAGTCTTATGGCGCGACAGAGGAATGCACTGTGGCATGTCCTCACGGTGAAATATGTAAAAATATCGAAGAATAAGAAAAAACATATCATATATGATAGTCAAAAAATGTAAGCTCGCCGTCCATCTGTACGATGTTATTTAACAACCTGTGAAATAATCACTTCTCACTACATTATATTAAAAGAATATAAGTATCAACCAATTGAGACAGAATAAAAAAAAAAAAAGTCGTCAATGTATTTCCCCAGAACGAATTAATCAATTAACTTTTAGCTTCCCTTCAAAACCAGTCGACTGTTAGCGCTAATATTCAACAATTGACCTACATAAAAGGTCCTAAATCCTCATACTAAATTTGAATTCACATATAAAATTTGTATTGATAGTTTCATTACGACGGCCATTATTAGAGTTTTCGAGTGTTTGAGTAGGTGGTTATTCTTATGCGGTTTTGGTCTCACATACAAAATTTATTTTCGTATACAGCTGAAGAAGTAAGAATATTTTAATGAAAATTTTACCGCATGAGAAAAGTAAAAAAAAGGAACAAATAAGATACATAAACAATAGTTAACTATATTCGCTCCGTGGGACAGGATGCGAAGACACACGGGTCGACTTATGAGAATTTATGGGGCACCATTTGTCTGACTCTAGCCCCTCCAAGAGTATACTCCTAGTATAACAGTATAGTGAATGGTAGTGCTGCAATAGTATAGTTAATTGAATTAATAAATATATTATAGAAAATGGAAAAAAAAGCTATGTACTTTTTGAGCAAAAATGGAAGTACCTACTGTTATATTTTCATTACTAATTTATTAGTTTTTTTACCTATAGTATAGAATGTGTTGGATTTTCACGTTTCAAGGTCTCCTGAATAGGTTTTGACCATTTTCGAAATGATGTCTGTCTGTGCGTGTCTGTGAATGTGTTTGACTGAAAAGTTGTGAGCTCTCTGCCGCGAAAACGATAGTAGCTATGAACTTAAAATTGTAATGAAGGGGTCACATGTGCTAACTTAGATCTGATTGAGACCACTTCTCGTGGGACCTAACATTTTAAGATACCGCTCATGTTTATGTCCTAATCAAAAATATTTTCAAGTAATTGTTGTAGAGAATACTAAAATACATAATTTATATGAAATATAATTTTTTATAGGTCGTCCGGTTTTCGAGATATATGCGAAAACCCATCTTGAAATGTAGTTTTGAAAGAAATATTTTTCAGCGTTTGCTTGATTACCACAAAAACGTTCTTATCGAAAAATTTATTCTTACCAAAATTGTTTCTCATAAAATTTCCAACCGCGTTATAGTTATAAATTTAAATAATGTATCTACAGTATTTATTATATACATACTTATTTTTGTACTCATATTTTCAAGTATTTATTTATTCATTTCTTTTTACTTTTTAGTAGTATTGTAATTTCTAGTCCATGTGTGTTAAGCTTTAAAAGCTAATATCTGTTTAGGTATCTAAATTATAAGCTATATTAATGTAAACATTCTTATGACGTATCATATTACCATGTTATGGTTTAACTAATAAATATTATTGTTATTGAAAAAAAAAGTTTTTTTAATTTCCCAAATAAAAAACCTAAGGGCCTCGGCCGGGTTTCGAAGCAGTGAACTTGATTTCGGTAGACTAACAGGCTACTTCTGAGCTACTGGCGCCCTAATAATATATTATTGTATACACTAATTATAATAATGTATTGTAGTTTGGTACATAAGTAGGATACCTGTTCATAAGTAGGATAACCAATGAAAATGTTAATAGAAATACCACAATTGGAAACAAGGAACTTGCATCTATCTGTGAAAATTTAGTTTGGTGAAACTAAATGAATGAAACTGTCAGAAACAGAACTTCAGTTTGGAAGAGAAACTTTATAACAAAGACACCTCACCAACCCCTCATAAGCAAACTTTACAATTAAATAAAATATACTTTTTTTTTAAAATATAGTCTATCCCACAAAAATATTATACACAAGTTAGAGGCATTACACCATATATAACCATAGCTAACTAAAATATTATACATAAGCTAGAGGCATTACACCATATATAACTAACTAAATCTGACGATGGTGTAATGCCAAAGTTATATATAATTTTTACTTATATATATATATATATATATATATATATATATATATATATTAGGGAGGTCCTTAAACATACATTTTTTTTTGTAAGTCTGAATTTTGGTTTTTTGAGATAAAAAAACAAGAAAAACATGTTTTTCAAATTTTTTTTAAGTCATTTATTGTGCCTCTATAGATAAATGAATTTTCAAAAAAACTATATTTTCCATATATTATATATATATTTTAAATATAAATATAATACATATATATATGTATTTTAAATATATATATATATAATATATGGAAAATATTGTTTTTTTGAAAATTCATTTATCTATAGAAGCACAATAAATGACTTCAAAAAAATTTGAAAAACATGTTTTTCTTGTTTTTTTATCTCAAAAAACCGAAATTCAGACTTATAAAAAAAAATGTATGTTTAAGGACCACCCTAATATATATATAAATATATATATACACCTATACATTTTTTTTTATGGCGAAAGAGGATGACAGAAAGGTTCCATAATCGTAGAATCCATTTTCTGGCGACACAGATTTTTTATTTTAATTCTGAAAAATGCCGGGAGGAATGAGGATGAGGGGTCGTAATGGCTGGTTGTAGGCATTCAACCTTTCCCGTTGTTTAATCACCTGCAAACGATGTCGACAGATGCCCGGGCTTTAACTACAAGATCATATCGCCTACTACCAGAGCGCTCTTTCGTCACTCTGGTGGACATGAGCCCGACTCTACTATGGGAGTCCTAAATTTTTATTCACCTAGGATAGGGGTCTTTAACGAGTACTTGACATCGTACAGGCTCCGGACCATCGCATACCACTGAGCTACCGGCGCCATCCCCGGCATCGATATAATATATTATATTATAAGAAAATAGAAATAATATTACCATTGACATAATAGGGGTATTCATAATGTGTGTTAGGTGTTAAATGTTATCGAAATAAAAATTTTCAGGGACAGAAATTCATGAACACCCCCTTTGTTAATTGTTAAATGCTAACTGTTATAACTAGCGCTCCAAGTGGCAATTAAAGGAAGTTTCAATATAACCGACCAAGGATTGTTGTCATTTATCTTGTTTTATTAGTTTTCTAAAAAAATAACTTAAAGTTTGTTTGTGTTTTTATTATAAATAAGATGCCTAAAGTAAGTAATAGAAGTAAGTTGCTTAACGAGCTACTGAACTCTTTTTACTGGAAATTCAGATCATGAGGATGATTTAAATGATGAATTAGACGAAATAATGGACAATATTTTATTAGTATACAGTTTTCGCTATAATGTAAATATGTGTAAAAATATAAAAGCCAAAACTAAAAAATTGTGTGGGCTGTAGATTGCTACCTAAAGTAACCTTGCATAACCTTACCAATATCGATTTAACAAAGCGATCTAACTTACCTTTTCCTCTGTTAGATCGAAGTGTGTTAAAGTCATATATTTAGCAGACTACTGTCAAAATTGTTATCGAACTAACACAGTTAATAGAAATAAAAGACGTTGTCTTCCCACTGTTTTATTTATACCAGAACCGGTTTTCGACGCAACAGCATCATCATCAGTGATTCATCCCACCCACACAGCACAGCGGTTGGAAGATAACTGGCCACTGTTTTATTTATACCAGAACCGGTTTTCGACGCAACAGCATCATCATCAGTGGTTCATCCCACCACACAGCACAGCGGTTGGAAGATAACTGGCCAGTCAACGTCTTTTTTTTATTTTTTTATTTCTATTAGAAATCTAGTCCCACAACATCTTACTATCACATATTAACACAGTTAACATATTTAACATAGTTAACACACACATCATGAATACCCCAAATGTGTTTAATCTAATTATCTATTGTTCATTATATATATATATATAGTATTAAACATAAAAGCTAATTAATCTGTTTGTATAATATACATATACATATTATGTACCTACATACAAATAATGAAGTTTATTTTGTTTTTTTTAAACCCTCCTCAACGGACACCCTTCTGCGGACAATTGTCTTGCGTCACGTTGCTGTCTGTTGCAGAGGGGATTTACAGTAGCTTCAGAATCCTCTCACTAAATTAAGTTTCCATATATATATTCATTAAATCGACACTTTTTGGGATTTTTGAGTTGCCCCTCCTGTTTTATCCTCTCTCCTGATATTGCTGAAAATTAATAGGTGTTTTAATATGTAAAATAATAAAAAATATATTATTTCAGCTCCTTTGGCTTCTTGATTGTTAATCATGAAAATTCTTTACGACCTGAGGGCCTGACTCGTCTAACATAATTATAAGAAGTTTATGAGGGGGGAAACAAACTTTTAAAGTTAACTAAAAAGCTCGAACCGCCCGGGGTTTTTTTTTTTGATCGAACAAGAAGTGCGCTTGCGTTGGATGTGGCTCTGTCGGCTGAGACTACATTCAGTACTTCATCTGCCCTTTGAGAGTTCACAGTACTGTTCAAAATCAACCTTGAGTACGTACGTACTTTAAATAATTTTAATTTTTTTTTTTTACTTATACAAATTTCATAGTTTTCCGACTTACTTTTTATTTCATTGTGTATTTAATAATTCGTTAATTTAATTTTTATTTTATTTTATTTTATTTTTTTTGATTATCCGAACTAATGTTGTGTGCGGTGGTTCGGATAATCGAAATTTTTCAACCACCCAGAACTTGCGATGAGTGAAGAGTCACCACCAAGCTTCATGTTTAATTCCACTGCTTTTTCACACGAAATGGGCTGCCCAAAAGCCCGTTTTTGCAAAAACCAAGTGAATGCAGCATCTTCCAACAATTCGGATTTCGGTTTTTTCATAGTTTTACGATATGAACTGTCCTGCTCACTTTCAAGATTAAGTGCATACCTAGTGATTGAATCTGAATTATTTTTTATTCTCGTTATCGTTGATTTACCAACACCGAACTTGATAGCTAATGCCTGACCCGTTACACCTTTCTTCAGCCGTGTAATAATTTTCATTTTATCTTTCAATGAAAGCACTACTCGTTTCCTTTTTGTCGACATGTTGTAAGTTTAACTTAAAATATGTGACCACTAACTAATTCAATGTACACCTCACAATGAATGATTTGAAACTGAGAGCATTGACTGGTAACCGACCATACGAATGGAAAGGGATTGGAAAAATCCAATGAACAAATTACATAAATAGACATATCCTTATTACAGCTAACGAAGCTCTTTCCAAGAATTAATTAGGCTTCCCTCATGGAAGTTGAGAAGTTCATGGAAAAACTAATTTGACATGATCCTTGAAGCCAGTTGAAATAATTGAACGTTCAAATAACTGACTTTCAGATAATCGACGCTCTACTGTATGTCCATAATTTGTGCTATGGCGCGAAATGCTCAAAATAATTTCTTCTCCTCAGGAGCCAATTTAACTATTTGTTTGAATTATAATAGATATCTTACTGAAATTATTATTCTAAATTTTGTGTTGATCCATTCGTTACATCGACAGTTTTTTAGGGCTTTTGAGTTAGGTCCTCTTCTCTGATCCCCCCACTTCCCTTCGCCCGATTTGTCTGAAAATTTATAGGTTTCTAAGCTCAAAATCGTGAGTTCGAAACTCGGCCAAGAATCTTGAGCCCGCCGTCCTTCGGATTGGACGTTAAGCGATGGGCCCTGACCTGTGTGTAAAGGGGTAACTAACCTGGGCAGATAATGCAGTGTTATTTAACAAATTCAGTATTTGTTAAGTCGTGGCTGAAGATGATAGCAGTACCGAAAGTACTCCCATATCATATACATATATTTTGTGAAATAGACAATATTTTTTTAAAGAACATACGTTTTTTCTTTACTTTTTAAACCTGGATAGAAAAAATTTAGGACTCTCACAGTAGTCTGTTCACTGGAGCGACGAGTTTTCTGGTAGTAGGCGATATGACCTTGTAATTAATGTCCGAGTATAAGTCACAATAATTACTGAGACAGAATTCACTAAAGGACAACTGATCGAAATGAAATTAAGACAACTTTACTTCGGGGCCTAAGTACATTTTACGAAATTTATTTTATTTATTTATGTCCCAATACAAAATTTCTTCAAAAAAAAAATATAAATAGAGAAAACTGAAAGGCTCATTTTTTATAGAATATTATTTTTCGTTGGACGCCCGGATTTCGATGTAGGAAGAATTTTATTTATTCATCTACATCAATGTTATCCCCTTCAAAATAGTCCCCATTAGATATTATACACTTATGCCAGCGCTTCTTCTAATCCCCGAAACACTTTTGGAACTCGATCTTTGGGATAGCATTTAGCTCTCTCAGCGATGCACTTTTAATCTCATCTGAGCTTGTGAAACGAAGGAGGTTCTCTTTATTGTTGGGAACAGAAAAAGTCACGCGGAGCCATGTTTGGGGAATATGGAGGCTGGGGCATCATTACAGTGTTGTTTTTGGCCAAAAATAAAATCGAAAAACACAGTGAGCATGACCTTCACATTCAAGCGCACTTGTCGAGCTTTTTTCGGTCTTGGCGACCCTAGTTTAACTCATAGCAGACTCACCAAAAGCAATATTTAACATTTCTAACATTTTACTGCACTTTATTTCATTCTTAAAGCAAAATTTACACCATGATCCATTTTATAAACAAATAAATATTCGCCGATCGTACCAAAACACAACCTCTTTGACAACAGACTAAACATTCGGTTTGGCTAACAATGTACAGATACTTTTCAGACATGTTTACCAAATAACAACGAAAAAATCGCGCGAATACAACCCGCGAAATTACAAAATTCCCTTTATTTTTTTAACACACCTTGCACATGCCGAAAACCGTCCTAAATGACGCCTTGAAACCTTTTTTTTTTTTTATACATTCTTCATATTTCCTAGCCCAGGGGCAATGTGGCCGTGTGGGCTGGAGCGTATGGCTTTTGTTGCATTGACTCACCACAAGCGCGGGTTCGAATCCCGTCTGGGAGATACTTTTATTTTTTAGATAAAACTTCTCTCCTGGGTCCATGGATGTTTGTAAATAACCCCCGGGCTACGTAACCCTCCCCTATGGTGCCAAAATAAAAATGGATTACACAGCCCGGCCCTCTAACTGTCAAAAGGAAGACATTAACCACTAGGCTGGGCGTCGTTAGCCGAGGCCCCCCAAGGAGCGTCTCATATAGAACTTGGAATATTATATTTCACGGTTCGTTAAACCCTAGACCAAAAGTAATTGTGGATATTCATGAAAATATGTCCATAAATTTGGTTATAGCGCGAAATTCTGAAAATAATTTAAAAAAAGTCGTCGGTGAATCACACAAAATTCCTCCCTGAAAGTAATTTAACGATTTGGTTAAAATACAATAGACAGGGCGCACAGTGTGAAATTTATGAGTTTTGATTTTCAAAATTCGAGCCCCCGCTCAATTTTTGATCAATTTGGATGAAACTAGGTGCAAAATATTTGTGAAAGCTGGCTTTTTATCAGGTAACTGCGGGTTTCACAATCAATGAATCCAAAATAGCCAATATATTGAATTTGGACCACTTTAGGCCAAAATGACAACATTAGGACCATTTTTGGCTAAAATAAATATTGAATTCGTAATCAGCGACCCGAAAAACATTCATTTAAGTTGTAAAAATCCGTTAACAAACATTTTTTTAAATTTTCGCGGGGTTTTGGCAGCTGTCAATTAGCAATATAATACCTTGATTGTAAAACCCGCAGTTACCTGATAAAAAGGCAGCTTTCACAAATATTTTTCATCTATTTTCATCCGAATTGATCAAAAATTGAGTGGGGGCTCGAATTTTAAAATCAAAACTCATAAATTTCACACTGTGGGGCGCTGGTAGCTCAGTGGTATGCGTGCATGTCTTGTGCGCGCAAGAACGTGTGTTCGAAACCCGACCGAGGCCCTTAGTTTATTTTATCTGGAAGGTAAAATAAACTTAAGCATGCCGTCCTTCGGATGGGATGTTACGCGATGGTCCCGAGCCGGTACAATGTCAGGTACTCGTTAAAGACCCTTGTCCTAGGAGAATAAAACTTTAGGGTAGGCAAAATTTAGGACTCCCACCGTAGAGTCGGGCTCATGTCCACCAGAGTGACGAAAGAGCGTTCTGGTAGTAGGCAATATGACCTCATAGTTAAAGCCCGGGCATGAGTCATAAAACGGGGTTAGGTTACCTCAACCCATCTATTCTGCTGTATATTTATTTCCTTTTCTTCTCTATATTAATAAAGCTACATTTATTGTAGTTTATTTCCTTCACAATTAAGCTATTTATCTGATTTATTTATATTTATTATTGAATACTTTTTATAAACCATATTAGCACTATTTTATTTTGTTATGTCTGATATTTCTATTTTTTAGGAAACCTCGGTCCCAGAATGATTTCGTTTCATTGTCGTTCAAAATATAACACATAATACAATATATATGTTTTAATATTTATTTACTTCTTGTCCTAGTCAATCTAACCTAATCCAAAATGTTTTCCTCTATAAATTTCTGGAGTTTTGGTTTAATAGAAAATGCTGAGGACTTTCAAAACTTGCCATTGATATTCCTTATCATAAATTCTATATGTTATTTTCTACAATTAAAATATTCTAATTTGTGTACGATAAGCTAAATGAATAGCGGTATATAGAGCCTGTACCATGTCAGGTACTCGTTAAAGACACCTAACCTAGGTGAATAAAAATTTAGTGTAGGCAAAATTTAGGACTCTCATAGTTGGGCTCATGTCCACCAAAGTGTCGAAAGAGAGCTCTGGTAGTAGGCGATATGACTGTGATAAAAGCTTTTTTTGCTACCACATTTCCTGTAGAAATTTGATGTCTTTTCTTTATTTAAATTTTGATTTCTACAGTAGTTTTTCGAAAAAGACCCTAAAAAAAATATTATCAATAATTTAAGACGTGCAATTTTTAAGAAAGTACACGTATACAACAAACAAATTCCATTTAACAAACTTTACACTTGGATTAATAAAGAGGTGCCAGTTTTTTAATAATTTTAAATAATATTAATTCTAATCCAAGGTTTTTTTAAATGATATTACTGGGCCAACAGGGAAGATGAATAGAATAGGATTTTTAGAGGACAAATAATTGGGTTATTTTCTTTATTTGCACATTATAATTAAAAATCTGAACATTGAACAAAACAAAAATAAAAAGAAAAACAAAAGAACAAAATCATTAAAACTAAATACTTAAAACTATTTTTTTTTTGTTTTTGCATATTGAAAAAAAGAAATTATTAATTGTACCTTCTCGACGCCTCTACCACACAAACCAGACCCCGACAACTCTTCACACTTCAATTCCACGCCAGCCAACTTTCATCTAATTGTTCAACTTCACTATATTTAAAACATATCAATTCACAGTGCACCGTTCCAGAGCTAGCTCTCGACTCCACTCTCTCTATTTGTTTCACAGCTGTTTTCTTTTTATTATGTCCCTTGTTTTTTTTAAACACCTTAATATATATATATATTATATTATAATACAAAAATTACTTTTTACATTCATAAAAAAAAAATGTTCCGTAGTTTACATCACAATGACCTTGTAGTTAAAGGCCGGGCATGATAATTTTACGTTGAGTTTTTACCAGAATTTCATGTTTTTCGACTTCCTGATTACAAAAATTTAAAAAAAAACATCCTGTGATCACAATACGAGTAACTCCCGATAGGATGAATATATCAACAGGTAATTTTGTAAGCGTATCCAGAAGCCGATAAGGGCCATAAATACTTATTTTCAGTCAAATGAGTCAAGGGGAAGGAATAGAGGAGGGGAAGTACCTTGCCGATGATTTTCCTACCTCTTTTTCCTGATGTACATCACAGTAAATACATTTATAATAAATTGCGAATAAAACTTTAAAAAAAAAAAAAAAGATCATGAAAAATGAATGAAGTTTTTAAATTTCAGGTAACCATCTAACATTTTTCTCCAGGATCTCAGCCCCGTTAATAAATAACACAACACTCTGTATATCAAGAAATGAGATTTTGAACTTTTTATTCTGTCAAAATTGTATATATACATTTTTAATAAAGTACGAGCATATTAACTATTCCAAGAATCAGAATAATTCGTACATTTCTACACTTAAACATGCATAAAAGATGAGGGCATCGGTAGCCTAGAGTGTAGCGTGCTTGCCTATTGAGCTCAGACTTCCTGATTCCAAATGTAAACAATAAGTCGACGGTGAATCACCGACAATGTACTTCCCCAGAACGAATTAATCAATTAACTTTTCCAGTCACTCTGGTGGACATGAGCCCAACTATGGGTCCTAAATTTTGCCTACCCTAAATTTTTATTCACCTAGGGAGGGGTCTTTAACGAGTAGCTGACATCGTACAGGCTCGGGACCATCGCTTATCGTCCCATGCGAATGACGGCGTGCTCCCAGATAAAATAAACTAAAGGCCTCGATCGGGTTTTGAACCCACATTCTTGAGTTCAGAAGACAAGCACGCATACCACTGAGCTACCGGCGCCCTTTCTATTGTATTTTAACCAAATCGTTAAATTAGTTTTAGGGGGGAATTTGCCGGTGATTCACCGACAACTTTTTTAAAAAATTTTTAAAATTTTCGCGCTATAACCAAAATTATAGACCATTTGCGCTAATATTCAACAGTTGACTTACATAGGGGCTCCTAAATTCTCATACTAAATTTTGTATCGATAACTTCATTACATCGGCAGTTATTAGGGTTTTTGAGTTGAGCCAGCTCACCTGAACTCCTCTCCCTTCTGTCGATATCGCTTAAATTTGACAGGATATGGCCTCATTCGGTTTACTTTAAATGTAAAATTTCATGTCGTTATATTATATGGACAGTTATTGGGATTAATAAGTTGAGCCCCCTCCCCATCTGCCGATTCTGCTGAAATTTGAATTCACATATGAAATTTTATTTCGAAACATACAACGACAGTTATTAGAGTTTTCGAGTCAAGCCTGACTCCTAATCCCCCCTCCCCTTTAGCAGATGTGGCTGAAAATCGATAGGTGTTGTCCTTATGGGGTTTCGTTACACATATAAAAATTCGTATCGATACATTCATTCTATCGACTTTTATGTCAAGCCCCCCCTAATCCCCCCTCCCCTTTGGTCAATTTGTCTAAACCAATAGATGTCGTCTTTAGAGGGGTCTGGATTCTAGTATAAAATTTCGTGTGACATTCGTGATACATTTATTTCATCGGCGTTATCGTGTTCACTGACAGACAGACAGATAGATAATATTGTTTTTTTTTAAATGTACGGGTGAAATTTGGACAAATGTGAAATAGTATAAAATTTGACGACAAACCAGTTGTAGATGATGATAGGAAGAATAAATTATGGATCATACTGTATTTAGAATTTGTATTTTTAGAATTGAAAACGAAAAGAAGTCGAAACGTCTAATGATAATGAAATAAAGAATTATTATTTTAAAATAAATATACATCAATTGCGTCAAATTACCATATTGAAAGACAGATATTTTTTTTTTTCATATTCAGAATCTAGAGGTCGAAAAACATGAAATTATGTTAAAAACTCCGCATCAAATTTTTCACCGATTACATAACTTCCCCTATTCTTCGTGTAGCTGGTAAAGTAAAAAAAAAATTCTATGTGTATGTCTGCGAACACGATAACTCCCGAAGGAATGAATGTATCGACACGAAATTTTATATGTGTATCCAGAATCCTCTAAAGACAACACATATTGATTTTCAGTCAAATCGTCAGATGAAAGGGAAATTAAAGAGAGGCTTGAATGAATGCATTGATATTAAATTTCATATGTAAATTCACAGCCATATAAGGACGACACTTATTAAGTATATGAGTCATATATTGAGTTTCAGCCCGGACGGTCGATTGGCTTTGGAGAGAGAGCGGAAACATAATTGAATAATTCGTGTTGGGGAAGTACATAACCGCTTATTCAGAGTCACTTTAAGCACAACACCAATCCCTGAAATTGGCACTAGCAGCAGATTTTTAGCACTTAACACACTGTACACCCTTCTCTTTCAAGCCTCAAGTGATCTGAAGAAGTGCTTCACCGAAACGCTGAGTTAAGGGTTTTTTCTTCTTCTTTTGGAGTTAAAGCACCCTGAAGCGGTGCTTAAATATTATCTGATAAAGTGAAATATCATAAGGTAATCTTTCGAAGATTATAAGAGATAGTTAACACTATTTCAAGAGACCCTTAACACGCTTGCGCAAGCCAGTTTGCACAAGTAAATCGTTGCGTGTGAACGCAGGCATGAAGTTTGCGCAAGCCAAAAAGTTTGGCTTAAGTAAAATCTGTGCCGACAGAAAATCGGCTTGAGGTGTATTGGCATGAGCGTCTAAACGATGCTCAAGCCTTAGCTTCAACCTTGGGCATGCGCTTCGCATTTTATTTAGATTTTTATTAACATTTAATAAACTTACATTTAGAAATGTGTCTTTTAATGCCGTGTAAATTGCGTCGCATGTTTCTGGAATTATAGCACTTAGAGCTGGTTTGGAAATACATATAGAAAATTTTAAATATTCATAACTTACTCCTTGTTGCCAAAAAGCCGTTCATGGGGGTAATTGCACGTCTCATAACAGAGTTGCTCTTAAAATTATTAGTGTAATTAAATTTAGTAAATGCTGGTATGTGGCTTCGTTCATACGCAAATAGTTGCGAAAATCGTCAGGCTTACTGCATAATTCAGCTATTAAATTGGTATGAGAAAACAAATACCTTTTTAGCAACCATGGTTTAGACTTTTTTTTTTAGGTTAGGTTTTATGACTCATGGCCGGGATTTAACTACGAGGTCATATCGCCTACTACCAGAGCGCTCTTTCGTCACTCTGGTGGACATGAGCCCGACTCTACTGTGGAAGTCCTAAATTTTGCCTACCCTAAATTTTTTATTCACCTAGGGTAGGGGTCTTTAACGAGTACCTGACATCGTACAGTCTCGGGTCCATCGCTTAACGTCCCATCCGAAGGACGACGTGCCTAAGTTTATTTTACCTCCCAGATAAAATAAACTAAGGGCCTCGGTCGGGTCTCGAACCCACGATCTTGAGCTCAGAAGGCAAGCACGCATACCACTGAGCTTCCGGCGCCCCCTCTTTTTTTTATAATACAAACATCAGCCGTTGCAATAATTAGTTCTTCGTTAAAATTTTCCATTTTGAACATATTAAACTATGATTTTCAGGGTTCCTCACTTCACAATTGTGCCAGCCAAACTAAACGTGTGAAAGGCAACATTTCAATTCATTTGCACAAACTGGCTCGCGCAAGAAGAAAAGTAGAAAAGAAAAATTACTCAAAAATAATACGAATCTACTTTTTTTTAGTATTTTAATTACTAATATCATCACTTTCTTATGTATAAGAGTATAATAATATATTGTACAACTGCGAAAATCCGAGATCTTGTATCCGAGAGTTAGTATCCGTTGACAACGTTTCAATGTCCTGTGAATATGTTTTGACCATTTTCTCGATGTTTTCTCTGTGTATGTGATTTGAAAGTTGTAAGCGCTCTACCGCAAAAACCATTGTAGCTATGAACTTGAAATTTGCATATGGAGGGGTCACATGTGTTAACTTAGATCTGATTTTGGCCAAAATCGGGCGAAAATTGAAATCACTTCACTTCGGATTCTACATTTTTACAAGATATCACTTATATTTATGATCTTATCAAAAATCTTTTCAAGTAAAAGTGTGTCAGTTTTCTTATACAACGTTTTTCGTTTGTTTTTAGTGTTCCGAGCCAAAATTAGCAAAACGGAACTCTTAAGGAATCACTTCGGTGTCCGTCCGTCACAGGCGATTTTCTCTGAAACTATTCGATGTAAAAATTTCAAATTTACCACAGAGATAGAGTGTGGTGGACCAATTATAGACCTGAAGTATAAAAAGTTGAATTTTGATTCTGGGTGTTAACATCACGGAAATTGGGAAATGGAAAAACAATTGTTTTTTAAGAGCCATCGTGTTGGGTGTCAAATGAAAGCTTATTGGAGCACGAATTCAACAATATATATGATGTATTATTTTTATGCTTTTTCAAACATTTTTCTGATTTGAAATTTATAAAAATTTCTGTCCCCCATTCTTATCACAAAAAGGATCGCTCAGAAAAATCTGAAAAAATCATAAACACTGAGAATTAGGGGTAGATTGAGCCAAAATTATCAAGACTGAATAATTCTAGCGCGATCAATTGTTATAAACAATTTAATTGTTTATTTATTTATAACTGCTGAACCGTTGGTTTTAGAGAAAACGTTTTTCAACAAAATATATTTCTCACAATGTAAGGAACAACATTTGTCCTTACACGTTCAATTTAAGTGGGAGGCTGATGGCACTGAACACTAATGTAAGTATAATTTGCACTTGACCTATTTTTTTTTTATAATGGTGTCCAGTGTTTTGTTTGGGAATATTGTTTCCATTTTTTTTTTTTTTTTTTTTCTGGAAGTTCGCCTTCCAGAACATAGGTGCGGTAACTGTCAGTAATTTGAACATATTCAACATCTCGGAAATGGAGTGGCATCTGGTGCCAATCGAAAGAAAAAAAATCTACCGTTTGGTCAAAATAAAATCACACAAAGCCTCACACTACGTTTCAAACATAACATCCTGGACAACTGAACATACCATAACAACATCCTGACAACAGAACATACCATTCTTACACGAAGTCACACAATAGATTTACACAAATTTGCACAGGTTCATGTCACACCTGAATACACTAATGAAAGCTACAGTCCGGTCCCTGCCGGGCGGCCTTCTCTGACGAACTGAATAGTTAGGGCGATAGTCGAGAGTTCTATCGATATATCGGTTGTACCGTGAATTTTCCTTCATTAAAGGGGATAAGTGTTGAAGAAAGTTATTTTAGAACATTTACTTTGTTGATGGGAAAAGTGCTAAATGTACTTTGTGCAAAGTTTTATTCAAAACTAGTTGCAACAGATCCAATTTAAGGGATCACCTCTTGAGACGCCACCAAAAAACTTATAAACCGGCACCCAACACCAAACAACCCACTGCAGAAGCTGCATCACTGCTTACTGTTCCATAATTACAAAAGTATTTTTCGTCAATTGGTAATTTTTTTTTTTATATTGTTTTATAAAAGTTGTTGATTCAAAAAAAAATTGTTGAATCTAATGCCATTGTACCTACTTGATTTTGTTTGTTGATTATCTACAATAAGTGTTTTTCAACTTTAATTAATGTGTTAATATTCTTGCTAAGTGTTACACTTAATACGAATATTTTCGATAGAAAATGTTATTTCCATAAAATAAAAGTTAGATTTGAAAGAACAATTACTTATTCGATTGATATTTTTATTCCCCTTCCATCCTCCATAACATAGAATAATTTATTATTTATTTTATTTTATTTTTATTATGTTATAATCATATCATAATATTATATTGGAATTGGAAAGTATTTTGCATGAAAAGCGGCAACTTCTTGAATTATCGATACTACCGTGTTTTCCACAGATAGTATCGGACTATCAGCAATATAAAAGGCATTAGCAAGTATTGCAAATTTCGTGGTGGCGTAATTACCAAAGTTGGGTCGATATTCAACAAGAGTTCTGTGTAAAATTCATAGAACCTCACTTAGTTTCAGATAATAGACGGGCGGGGCTGTAGAAGGCCCATTGTGCCCATAAACTGGAATAATTTATCCACTTCATTAAGTTTCCACTCTCCCTCCATTTGTTTGTATTTTTTATTTTTTTATTTACAACTGTCTACTCATACAATACATAACAAGAAAATTGAGTATAATAATCCATTATGTTATGTATCGTGAGAAGAATAGAAAATAAAAAAGTCGTCATTGAATCACCTGTTATTTACTTCCCCAAAAAGATATAATCTCGTTGTTGCCTCACCAATCGACCTCTTGGGCTAAAACGCGATATTGGGCTTACCTACTGGCTTCCTCGTGGAATCCTCTGTGATAACATAAAATTGTTTAAAATAAATAAAATAATGGAAATAATAATTAAATAAAATTACCACATTTCCTGTAGAAATGTTAGTTGGGTCTTCTACAAAATTTTGATTTCTACAGTAATTTCCGAAAAAGGTCATAAAAAAAATATCAAAAGCAATTTTGAAGAAAGTGCACGTATTTTTAAAAAAATTTAATTAATAATTATTTCAATTAGATTTCTAAAGAGATGCCATTTTGTTTCTCTAAATTTGTAAAAATGTTAAATCTAATCCAAAGGTATATATTATCTTACTGGCTTAACAGGGAAAATGAATAGCATAAAATAAGAGAACAAATATTTGGGTTTATTTTACTAATATCGAATTTTTATTTTACAATATCAAATAAAGAAATCAAATTACTTACAACAAAAAACTTACAAATTAATTTCTACATCTACTTTAGTCTTTTTTTTTTCTGTTTTATATCGGCCATTATTTATATTTCTTTTATATTTTGGGCATATATACATATAAACAAAAAGTACCTTTTCTCTTCTACGTACTTCCAATGTTATAATTTTCACTCCTACATCTTCTTTCACTCAGACTGGTTCACTACACACTTCTCCACATCTCAACTTAGACTGTCTTTTGTTCTCCATTCATTGGTTGTTCACATTTCGTTTTAAAACAAAATGCGACTAGTCCATTTTTGTATATTTATTCACTATTTAAGTTACTTCACTCCTAACAGCTATACAAATATACAAATAGTAATAATTGATTTTATAATATATTAATAATCTTAGTGTGTAAAAATTGTTTACATCACATATCTTTTCTCTGGGAAGGAAAACCGGCAAAAAGGCGATATTTAGGTAGAGTCGGGCAACAACAGAGCGACGAAAGAGCGCTCTTATTGTAGGCGATATGACCTCATTGTAGCCAGGGCATGAATCACAAATTTAATTCGAATGAAGAATGAGGCCTCATTGGGTGCTGTCTGAAAGGAAATGAAAAAAATGAAATTATTCCCAATGTGGGTGAACGAGTCGGAAAATTGAGGAAATCCCACCCACTTCTATTGAACTCACAAATCATTCAATAAATAATCTTCTCAAAGACAAGAAAAAAAGTCGTCAATGAATCGGCTATGTACTTCCCCAGTAAGAATTAATCAATTACGATTTATTTTTCTCTCCAAAGCTAAACGACCGTTTGGGATAAAACTTTTCTCTTATATAGTGGTTTCTATAACTTCGTTACTAAATTTTCTGTCGATACATTCATTACATGGCTCGTTATCAGGGTAATTGAATTGAAAATTAATAGATACCATCCTTATGGGGTTATACATTTAAATATAAAATTTCATTTTGATACATTCATTACATCGGCAGTAATTAGGATTTTTGAGTTGAGCCCCCCTCTGATCTCCCACTATACTTCGGCTGATGCCGCTGAAAATTAATAAGTGTTGTCCTTATAGGGCTTTGAACTTAATTATGAAATCTCATATTCATTCATTTCAAATGCAGTTATTACATGGAGAAAACTATATTCTTGCGGCTATATTATCTTCTTACAGAAGGCCCGAGCTTGAGGGCGCCGGTAGCTCAGTGGTATGCGTGCTTGACTTCTGAGCTCAAGGTCGTGGGTTCGTAACCCGACCGAGGCCCTTAGTTTATTTTATCTGGGAGGTAAAATAAACTTAAGCACGCCGTCCTTCGGATGGGACGTTAAGCGGTGGTCCGAGCCTGTACGATGTCAGGTACTAGTTAAGCCTTTACCTCTCTAGCCCTACCCTAGATGAATAAAAATTTAGGGCATGCAAAATTTAGGACTCCCACAGTAGAGTCGGGCTCATGTCCACCAGAGTGACAAAAGAGCGCTCTGGTAGTAGGCGATATGACCTCGTTGTTAAAGCCCGGGCATGAGTCATAAAACCTAACCTAACCTCTTCTTTCAGAATTAAATTAAAGAACATTTCTCATACTTTGTATAGCTTGGGTAGTAAAACTCTATTCTCATCAAATCATCTAGTTTGGAGCGTACATGGAGAGAAAAGACCAAATGCAGGCAGGCAAAGATGTTCCTGGGAGGGGAGTCCAGAGTTCTGAAAGACGGGATCCAGAAGGTCAAAAGGAACGAACGAGCTCAGGCAACTGACTGGAGTTCTCACAGGACACGGTCCGTTCAATAGACACCTACACACTGTGTGAGTCAAGGACAGTCCTACCTGCGATAGATGTGGGGAAGAAGACGAAACGGCGGCACACTTCCTGGGCATCTGTTCGCAGAGGACTTTAGAAGATTGGACTATGAGAGCATTCTCAGGTTCATTAAGGAAACTGGGAGACTGAGCACTTCATGAAGGGCTTGGTTTAGGTAGTATAAACATACAGGTAATATAATAAGGGGGAAGCCAAGCGCTTACAGGGAAGGGATAAGAGCACTGGATGTTTAGGTCCCTAGGAGTAAAACACCAGCCCACCACATATATATATATATATATAAATCATCTAGTGGTGTATAATATACCCTATCACCCCTACTGGTTTCTACTACTATTCCCTATCACCGACACGAAATACAGAATAAAACTTTTTTGCCCCAAGAAGAAATTTTCTTTGCCACAAGAACATTTTTTCTTGTCGCAAGAATATATTTTTCTCCGTGTACAGTTTTGTGTTAAGCTTCCTCCCTAATCCCCCTCTCTTTTGGTCGATTTGACTGAAAATCAATAAGTGTGGTCCTTAGAGAGTTCTGGATCCTCAGTTAAGCCTCTTAGTAATCTCTACAACTAATATTTGTAAATATTTTTGATTAGTGAACTGGTCTTAATTTTCGTTTGATTTTAGCCAACATTTAATCAGATCTAATTTAGCACAATTACAAAATGGCGAAGGTGACCTTGATACATGAAATTCCGTTGAAAATGTTTCATATGTTCGTATGATTACTATACTTTCTTATACTAAATGTATAAGAATGTAAAAAAAAAAATAAGAAGGTTGATGAGGTGAGGTGAAGCAAGTTGTGGCTGGACAGCACTAACTGGGCCTCGAACCTAAAATCTAATTTGGTAAGGTAGAACTGACCGCGGCGTCCCAAACTTCACCATAAATGAAATTATAGTTAAGCCAATCTGGGGCTGGGAGATTTGCCTGAGGCGGTTCGGCTTCGGTTCAACTCTCTTCTGACTTTAACTCAAAATTCGATTTCATCTCAAGTCAAAATTCCAGAACAGGCTGCCACATACGTGAGGTGATCAAAAAGTTACAGAACTGATTTATTTTTAATTTATTTTAAAAATTTTAAAGTTATTGGACATTGTCCCCTACAAAGTACTTGGGAAGCTATACATTTTTCCCATTGCAGGAAGGACCTTGAGAACTCATCTTTTGGAATGCTGTTCAGCTTCTCCAGCGATTTTTTTAAAATTTCGTCAGTTGAGTGAAAGCTCTACCCTTTTAAGGGTCTCTTGAGTTTCGGAAACAGGAAAAAGTCCGCAAGGGCCACGACTGGTGAGTACAGGGACTGGGGGATGACGACCATGGCGTTGTTTGTGCAATAATCCAATAATAATAATACTTCCAATGATATAATTTTCTCTCCTACATCTCCTCTACATCTTCTCTAGAAACACTTATCTCTCTAGACTGTCCACTTCCACAACCCAACATAGACTGTCTTACACTATTTAAAACAGCTGATCGTCGTCTTTTGTTCTCCATTGTTCACACTTCGTTCCAAAACAAAATGCGACTAGTCCATCTTTGTATATTTATTCACTAATTATGTTACTTCACTCCTAACAGCTTTTTATATACAAATAATAATAATCGATTTTATAATTTATTAATAATCTTCGGGAAACATGAAATTATGTAGAATACTCCTCATCGATTTTTTCACCGATTACATAACTTCCCCTATACTTCGTATAGTTGTGAAAGTAAAAATACTTATGAATTCAAATAGAGTTGAACTCAATACAGTAAGAGAAGAGTGTGAAATAACATGGGCGCCGTACGCCAGTGGTTGTCATCGCACTTGAATTCATCTCTACACAATTCTTCACAATACAATAAAATGAATTGAGACGGAGGTGAGAGGAACCATAGAGAACTGACAGAATATTTCAAGTCCTCGACATAAAATGAAAATCAATACCCATTTTTCCGAAAGGAAATTCGTCGAGAATAAAAAGGGATATTGCTTCCGTAATTTTCCCTTAACTTCATTTAAGCCAATCCAGAATTCTCTGATCTCTTTCATTTTATTATTTTTTTTTACAATTGGCTTTTATTCATTTCAGCTTTAGAAATCTATATACTAAAAACTCGTTATAACGCTCCTCTATGGGACAGGAGAGAAGCGCGTTATAAAGCTTCCCTATGGGACAGGAGAGAAGCGCGTTATAACGCTCCTCTATGGGACAGGAGAGAAGCGCGTTATAACGCTCCTCTAGGAGACAGGATAGAAGCGCCTTATAATGCTCCTCTAGGGGACAGGAGAGGAGCGCATTATAACGCGCCTCTAGGGGCAAGGAGAGGAGCTCATTATAACGCTCCTCTAGGGGATAGGAGAGAAGCGCGTTATAACGCTTCTCTAGGAGACAGGAGAGAAGCGCCTTATAACGCTCTTCTACGGGACAGGAGAGAAGCGTGTTATAACGCTCGTCTAGGGGACAGGAGAGAAGCGCGTTATAACGCTCCTCTAGGGGACAGGAGAGTAGCGCGTTATAAACGGGAAAGCACTTTAATCCAGTTGTTTCCTCTCAAAAATAAATTTTATATCATTATTAGAAGAAGAAGAAGAGTTTATTATAAAAGTCGCATTTACAGAGGTACAATTATACAATAAGGTTCCTTAACCTTTACCCTTATACACTAAATACAAATCAAAAATAATCAGTTAAATTAAAAACAATGCTACTACTTAAGAGTAAATTTTAAAAAACTCTTAAAGAAAAGAAAAAAAACAAATACAAAGTAACTGAAATGAATACCTTTACCAAAACATTTTGATTTGTGTCACACTTAAGTAAAAAGTTTTTTACTGAAATTTATTATGTAGTTCAGTAGGAGCTCAACATTTAGGTCTTCATGGATTTGGAGGATGGAGGTGTCCCTCGAGTAGCTACCAACCAATCTAAGGCATTTGTTTTGGGCCACTTGAAGAATTCTCAAGTTGGTATTGCTTGCAAGACCGGCCCACACTGGGCATGCATACGTTATCACTGGCCGCAACAGATGCTTGTATATGAGGAGTCTATTGGTTAGATTAAGGGCTGCCTTTCTGTGGAGTAACGGGAATAAGGAGAACACACGTCCACTCACAGTATTTGCTTTCTTAACATTATTAGAATAATAAACAAATATTCAATACAATTACGTGCAATAAAACGACCAGTTAGTGAGTTACTATGACTCATGCCCGTGCTTTAACTACGAGGTCATATCGCCTACTACCAGGGCGCTCTTTCGTCACTCTGGTGAACATGAGCCCGACTACTACGGGAGTTCTAAATTTTGCCTACTCTAAGCTTTTATTCATCTCGAGCAAGGTTCTTTAACGAATCGACATCGTAAAGGTTCGGGACCATCGCTTAATGTCCCATCCGAAGCAAGCACGCATACCACTGAGCTACCGGCGCCCCTATATACTCTCTTAAAAACCCCTAACCTGAGTAGTCAAAATGTCCACGAAAGCGACGAAAGAGCGCGTAGTAGTGTGCGATATGACCTTATAATTAAAGCCCGGGCATGAGTCACAATATTTTCCTATTTAATTTTGATCAGCACACATTTCTCTTCATTTGAATCCAGATATAAATGTTTTTATTTCATTTTTCGGTTACAAGAATTTATTAAATGTTTTTATTAAAAATGTTTGTAGGAAAAGTGTTTTATTAAAGTTTTCCCCTTTCATTTGGGAAGTTGCGGAGAAAAACATTTAATTGCCCTCTTCTGCCCTTCAGGGCTCACATACATTAAAAATTACATTAAAATCGATCAACGGTAAAGAGTCATTTAGAGTCGAAAAAAAAATAAAATAAAATACGGAAAAGTTATAAAATTATAAAATATTATTATTCTCGAGAAGTGTAAGAAGTTTTCAGACAAATCGACCGACGAAGAGAAGGGTTGAGGGGGAAAGTGTAAATTTATTATTTGAGTAGAAATTACCTGGGGATGTAAATTAGAAAATAAATAAAAAATACAATTTACTGGGCAAATGTAATATTAAAAAATAATGGGAGGGGAGACTAATTTAGGGGAGAGGCAAATATATATCATAGATATAAGAGTTTTATTTATCTCCAGAACTGGTTTTCAACGCAATTGAGTCTTCATCAGTGGTATTTCTATGAATACATATTTTAAAAAAAAATCGTTGAATCACCGGCAATATACTTCCCCAGAACGAAATAATCAATTAACTTTCCGCTCCTCTAAAACCAGTCGGCCGTTGACTTACATAGGCGCTTTGTGTCGATAAATTCGTCGACGCAAGATGGCGGGTTCGAAACCTGGCCATAGTCCTTACTTTTATCTTACATGGGGGGCGAAAATCCCATGAGCGACGTTAAGCGATAGTCTAGAGCTTGTACAACGTTAAAGACCCCTTACCCTTGTGATAATTATTAAAATATGGTAAATAAAATAAATATATAAATAATAATTGAATCAATAAATTTAATATATTTTTATTTATTTATTACTACATTGAAGCCTATTTAAGGCTTATTGTAGAGAGTTGGGTTACAATTTGAATATACATCCTATATAATAATGAAGTAAGAATTTTACAACTTAATAAATATCTAAATATTAAAATAAATGCGCACATTTACTTATATATGCAAAACAGAAAAATATATACTTTTATATACATACATACACACATACATATGATAATATTTATTCACTAATTAAGTTACTTCACTCCTAACAGCTATTTTCATACAAATAATAATTGATTTTATAATATATTAATAATCTTAATGTGTGTACATTTTTTACATCACACCCTATGTGAATAAACTCTGTGTAGGTAAAACATAGGGGTCATTTCCACCAGAGCGACCACTCTGGTAGTAGACGATATGATGTCGATGTTAAAGCCCGGGCAATAACTAGCTTGGTCCTGGAGCTATTTCCCAGTTCCGTTCCTATCTTTCACAAGTGCAGCACCTCTAACAGAGTTCCCACTCTCATGAAAAGACCACGTTTGATCATTTCATCCAATTTTCTCGTCTCTACTGAACAGCTTTTCCTGAGCTTTATATTTTAGAATTTAATATTTTAGTTCCAGTCTATCAACAGTGATGCCCACTTTTCCTCCATGCATATTTCCTAAAATTTCTTTTCATATGGAAGTTATAAAAAAAATCAAAAAAGCATAAATTACTAAACCTGTATTTTCTCTTCAACCCTACTAAAACCACTCTGGATGTATGACTCTCTGTTCGGCTAAAATTTTTAACCCTGAAACGTATCCAGGTATTCCAGTCAAAGACACTCAGACTCATTACACAATGCCAACCATACGTAAGAGAAGGCGCAATTCCACTGAGGCAACTTTTAGGGCAACATGTAGCATGCGGCATTGACGCATGCTACACACATCTTTCCATTGAAGGAACACGAAGCGACAAGAAACAAGTCTCCTTGCCGCATGCTACAAGTTGACTGTTGTTGCCAGGCCGCATGTGTCACCTCCCGACAGGATTCAACGTGTCGAACAGTGTCGTCGTTATCCAACAGTCAGCGGATCGGTGCGGCTTGTATCGTGCGACATGGATTGGAATAATGAAAGAATCACATCATTTATTGATGATTACCATAATTCACCCGAATTATGGAACAACAAAATTAGTGATTATAATAAAGACATTCGAATAAAAAATGACAAGTTAAAGAAGTTAGCTACTAAATATAATTGTACTGTGGCTGAGTTAAAAAGAAAATCAAGAACTTGCGTTCAGCGTTCCATCGTGAGGGAAAAAACGACAATCCAAAAAAACTGGCTCATCTCCTAGCAAAACAGGAAAATGGTTTGCTTTTGAGCTTTTAAGTTTTTTATTGGACGTCGATGTACCTAAATCAACATTGTCAACTGCAGACAGTGATGAAGAGGACTTTGAGCAAGTACTCAAAATCTTCTTTACTCATTCGTGTAAAATTTCGAAATAGAGCTTCAACATGAGCAACCAAGTCCTTGTATAAATTATGCCGAGTTTCTTGACCACCAACATACAATATAGTTCTCTTCTCCACCACCGTGGCCTTCTTCTTTTCTTTTTACGATTCAAAGCTATTACCAAATAAGCAGCTGCCGCGACTGTTTGTAAAGACATGATGCACCAAACTGAAGTTGCCTGAATGGAATCGTTTTAGACGCATGCTACAAGCATAGACGACAAAGCGCATGCGACGTGGGGAGACAAATGCCGCATGCGACATTTTTGAATGTTGTGGCACATAGTCGCACACCTATAATCAGGCAACACTAGGAAACAAGTATCATGCCTCATGTCGTTCAGTGTTGCCTCAATGGAATTGCGCCTTAACAGAACACTCCACAATGACCTCATGATAAACAGAGTACACGACACAATTCAGGATCTTTACAGACGTTTCCATAGCAAATTGCATTCACACCCAAATCCATACATCCACTCACTTTCTTCACCGCACTTGCCACACAATCCTCCCAGGAGATTGAAGAGGAGGTGGAACCGTGACTTACTATTTTCCCAAATTGCATCCACCTACTTATAATAATCATAATATTCATTGTTTTTTAAATTTCGCCCTGAGGAGCTGGCCTTCCTCTCTCATGCCAATCAAGACATCCACTATCAATCAAGTCCTCTTGGTAGCTGGTTGTTGCGTCATGGCAACAGTTGCGACCAACATTATTAAGACAAAAAAAAAAAATTATTGTATATAGTATACTATATTGTATATTATATAGTAAAAAATTACTAAACCTGTATTTTCCCTTCAACTTTTATTTGAACTATTTTTTGTTAACTTGAATGTTTACAGACGTACAATGAATAACAACCCTTAATAGAAAGTACACATTTTTTGGTATTTAATCTAAGGCCAATAAATATATTACTGTTGTCATACCTTTCTGTGGAAACCGTCGTCACTAGCTGCTAGTCGAGTACAGTGGACCTACTGTTAATGTTGTACTGAGGTTAGTCCGTGTTTGTTGTCTTATAAGGGTCCGGTAAGACAACAAACATGGACTAAGGCCCGGCGCATATTGGACCCAGCCCACGCACAGCACACGCCCAGCCCACGCGTGGGTGGTTCTGTGAAGCACTGCATTGAATGAGTCGCCGCACATTAGACCCAGCCCACGGCTAGCCCAGTCTGTTGGGACCCACGAGTGGGAACGTTTGTCCTCTCCGCACAGATTTCGTGGGCGTGGGTCCCATTGTGCTTTCCATATGGAGCTCGAAAAATTAATAGAAATCGTTCGGAGCCATCCCAATTAACTGTAATTCACTAAAATAATTAGTAATACAGTAATAGTAATTAAAGTAATTAGTATTAATAGTAATATAGTAATTAATAATTATAGTATATATTATACATTTATTATAAATATAGTATATATTATATATAGTATATATTATTATATATATAGTATATATTATAGTATTAATAGTAATTAAAGTAATAGTAATTCACTAAACTGCTCCCGGCTCAGCCGAAAACTATCTTTAAAAACACTATGAGGAACTTGCTGAAACAGGTTGAACTCTCGAATGTTTTCCTCTCAGCTAAATAAATATTTTTACTTCTGCTCCTCTTCACTAACGAATATAGTACAACCACTTCTTCATGTTCTGACTCGGATTCTAAATCCAGGAGGAGTTCTGACGCTGACATCGCGAAACCTGGGTGACAACAACTGGGTTCAATATGCGGTACTCGACCCATCCCATGGTCTGGGCTGTGCGTGGGCTGGGTTCAATATGCGGTACTCGACCCATCCCATGGTCTGGGGCTGTGCATGGGCTGGGTTCAATATGCGGTACTCGACCCATCCCATGGTCTGGGCTGTGCGTGGGCTGGGTTCAATATGCGGTACTCGACCCATCCCATGGTCTGGGCTGTGCGTGGGCTGGGTTCAATATGCGGTACTCGACCCATCCCATGGTCTGGGCTGTGCGTGGGCTGGGTCCAATATGCGCCGGGCCTAACCTCAGTACGACATTAACAGTGGCTTGAAGACGATGTCTTCACATCGAAAGCGCTCGCCCATAGTACTCGACTAGCAGCCAGTGACGACGGTTTCCACCGAAAGATATGACAAGAGTAAACATTTTTTCTGTATTGGTAGAAAGTATTATATAATAATCTAATAATGTGGCATATCTACCATCTAATCCTCAGGCGCCCAATGTGACCTTACGATGCACGGTCCTTTTACACAGACGACTTTCTGTACACTGCATTAACTCTTTTTATTTAAAAAAAATATTATTAATATGAAGTTTTGGTTAGGTTTTATGACTCTTGCCCGGGTTTTTAACGAGGTCATATCGCCTACTACCAGAGTGCTCTTTTCTCACTCTGGTGGACATAAGCCCGACTCTACTGTGGGAGTTCTAAATTTTGCCTACCCTAAATTTTTATTCACCTAGGGCAGGGGTCTTTAACGAGTACCTGACATCGTACAGGCTCGAGACCATCGTTTAACGTCCCATCCGAAGGTCGGCGTGCTTAAGTTTATGTTACCTTCCAGATAAAATAAACTAAGGGCCTCGGTCGGGTTTCAAACCAACGTTTTTGAGCTCAGAAGTCAAGCACGCATACCACTGAGCTACCGGCACCCTCTATTATTAATATGATATAAAAAAAATAATTCAGACACCCACATTTGTTTTCTAAAAATAAAGTTTCCTGCTTATTGACCTTCAAGCAGGCGCCGATAGAGGCGCTTCTATCGATTTCCTGATAACGCCTTTTCAAGATGTAACCCGAAGAGGGAACGTGAAAGTGTGTCGTGAAATATTGTCAAACCAAAGTGAAGACATCTCTGGAAGCTTGCAACATTCACCCCAGAGAAGCCTAAGAAACACAGATATTTTATTACTTTAGATGTTTTTTTGTATTTTTCACCTTACGTATTCCTATATTTATTTATTTTTTCTTTTATTTATATTATATCAACAATAATTTAATCGTTTAATAACTATATTTGCAACTGCAATGAAGATTTATCTTCCAGTATACTGTGATAAGTATACTCATACCATCAAAACACTTCTCCAGTTTCTTCATATTCTATGATTCTATAAATAAATAAATTATTACGTACTTTATTATTGTCTTTATTTGTTATTTATTTACTTATTTTATTTTATTGTTTTTACGTATTTATTAAGTTATTTACAGCTTTGCTGATAAGAAACATGCTTTGAGGTAGCAGCCAATTGGTTGTCCTCCGTAACTGATAGGTTATGAATTTATTTAAACAAAATATATAAGTAATGACTAACAATTAATTTTAAACAACATAAATAACAATCAATAATTTATATAATTAGGAAATTAGTCTAGAGTTTATTCACATTCTTGATATTCCACATATGAAGATAGATTTCTCATGCAAGTGAATCACAGTGGTGTTTTCTTTTAAGTCGTCGTCTTTGTCGAGTCGGTGGTAAGTTGCTGGTTGCATGAATTGTTGTTGGGTTTGGATATATAGAAGGAAGAAAAAAAAATATAAATAAATAATATATATTATTTATTTATATTTGTTTTTCTTATTTTTTTAGCCCCCCCCTCCCTTATTTACATTAGTTTTTCTTAAGTTAATTTTATTTCAAGATTAGGTTTGAGGGCATTCTTCCTTTTCTTCTAAGATCAACCCATCTATTCTGCTGTATATTTATTTCCTTTTCTTCTCTATGTTAATAGAACTACATTTATTGTCGTTTATTTCCTTCACAATTAAGCTATTTATCTGATTTATTTATATTTATTATTGCATACTTTTTATCAACTATTTTATTTTGTTATGAAAATAGATATTTCTATTTTTTAGGAAACCTCAGACCCAGAATGAAATTCGTTTCATTGTCGTTAAAAATATAACACATAATACAATATATATGTTTTAATATTTATTTACTTCTTGTCCTAGTCAATCTAACCTAATCCAAAATGTTTTCCTCTATACATTTCTGGAGTTCTGGTTTAATAGAAAATGCTGAGGGCTTTCAAAACTGTGGACTCGCCATTGATATTCCTTATCATAAATTCTATATGTTATTTTCTCCAATTAAAATATTCTGATTTGTACGATAAGCTAAATGAATAGCGGGATATAGGGGGGGTCAATTTGATTAAATCAAAAAAAGAAAATCTACCATTGAGGTCAAAGAGGGAAATTGATACAATACAATGGCGGCTCTACACAAAGCAGGGATGATTCTCCGGACAAAGGATAATACAAGAGCAGAATACAAAAGAGAACTTGTATTATAGAGTAGTGAGCAATCTACAGACAACTGGATGTTAATGACAGATAAATTTCCTGTTAGATGTTACTGACAATAGGATGACACTCGACGGAAAATGTTCTCAAGAAATAGAGTCTAATATATGATTAAAAAAACATAGTAATTGTTGCCAACCAACCTCTACTTTACAGGGAAATGAGTGGTTAATGACAGATTAATTTCCTGTTAGATATTACTGACAATAGGACGATACTCGACGGAAAATGTTCTCAAGAAATAGAGTCTAATATCTGATAAAAAAAACATTGTAATCGTTGCCAACCAACCTCTGCTTTACAGGGAAATGAGTGGTTAGTAACAGATAAATTTCCTGTTAGATGTTACTGACAATAGGATGACACTCGACGGAAAATGTTCTCAAGAAATAGAGTCTAATATCTGATAAAAAAAACATAGTAATTGTTGCCAACCAACCTCTACTTTACAGGGAAATGAGTGGTTAGTGACAGATAAATTTCCTGTTAGATGTTACTGACAATAGGATGACACTCGACGGAAAATGTTCTCAAGAAATAGAGTCTAATATCTGATTTTAAAAAAACGCCTTGTATTCGTACAATGTTTCTGACCAAAGATGAATAATGAATTTATTCGATCAGAAATTCGATATTTTCACTGGAATTTCATGTTTTCCGACTACTTGTTCCAAAAATGACATGTGTATCTGTGTGTATGTGTTACTGTGAACAGTTCCGATAGAATGAATAGGTATAAATAATTGTGATTGTGGAGGGCACCGGTAGCTCAGAGGTATGCATGCTTGCTTACCTGGGAGGTACAATAAACTCAAGCATGCCGTCCTACGTACGAGGTCAGGTACTCGTTAAAGACTCCTACCCCAGATGAATAAAATTTAGGGTAGGCAAAATTTAGGAACCCCGTCGTAGAGTCGGGCTCATGTCCACCAGAGCGACGCTAGAGCGCTCTGCTAGTAGGCAATATGACCTTGTAGTTAAAGCCCGGGCATTAATCATAATAACTAACTCGACTATTGATTTTCAACGTTGGTTTCAGTGGGAAAGTATAAACTCGCACTGGGGAAGTCTATTACCAGTGATTCAGCGACGACTTTTTTCTGTGAATGTGTGCTTGCTATAATGTGTTGTTCGGTTGATGCTCTTGGAGACGACACAGATCCTGTATCCCAGATTGGGGCTGAGATGCCTCCTGTGGTTTCAGTCTGCCAATGTTCCCCGACTCTTGTCTGATTTATGTCTTCAGATAACAACTCTACTATCCCAAATCCATTACAACCACATCACTCTGTGGATACCCTATTACAACCTACCGTTTTGCCATTCTGGCTCTATAATACTCTGTACTATTTAGAAGGTAGTGCCCCGCAAGTGGAGGGAAGGAGGTAGGCGCAATTATATATTGTTTTTCTATTTCCCCAGCTGTATAGGGGAAGTTATATAATTGGTTGAAATTTTGATTTTAAGTTTTAACCGGTTTAACTGATAACACAGTCCCCCCATACATAAACAACAGAACACTTCATAACGATCTCATGATACACACAGTACCCGATACAATACAAACTACTTACATACGGTTTTTTAGTAAACTTTTCACGAATACAAACCCAGAAACACATATCTTCACAATACTTACTGTAGGCGCCCCTGCAGAAATATCTAATCAGGGGAGCATACGGAGGGGGGTTTTCACAGTGGACTGTATTAATTAGAAATGAACTATATATAACTTACCATTTTCCAGGCAGAGCCTTCCTCGCCCAGGGGCATCTAAAACAAATTACAAATGGCTGGCCAGCGATTGCTATTGTATTAAATACCTTACTGGACGGAAGTCTGGACGGTCTATCTGGAGCAGGCAAACTGGGGCCTCAGGGGGAGGCAACGAAACGTAGAGAGAACTGGGGCCTTAGAGGCAACTGGGAATAGACTGGGGCCTTAGCGGCAACGGGATAGACTGGGGCCTTAGCGGCAACGGGATACAACCTCAGGGAGAGGCATCCAAAGGACAACTGGGGACAGACTTAGGAGTACAGAGGGTACTAATCCCTATCAGGACAACAAGTGGGAGGGGGTATCTAAATATACAAAATAATAAATGAAACTGGCGGCAACTTCAAGCAACTCGCCTGAACATACCGCCCACCTAAATTAAAATAATTTACTCAAGCTAAATAAAGAACTGAACTTCCTGAGACGGGTAACACTAAAAAACTAAAACAGAAAAAATAACTTTGAGCTATATACAATATTAAGGGGGGCACTACGAAATATCTCGGAGGGGGAGGAGTTTGTGAACGGAACGAGTAAATATTCCAGCGGGAGTGTTCACAGTGACTACTCGTACTACCCCATCAGTACCACGGTGCACAGCCGTGATACGAGCCAGAGGCCAAGAGAGAGGGGAATGTGCGTCATCGGGCACATATACCAGGTCCCCTATCTCTGGAGTGGAAGTATCCTTCTTCCATTTGGTGCGTTGGATCAGGGTGTTGAGATATTCCGTGGACCATCTTCTCCAGAAGGATTGATGAAGTTGACGGACCAAGTGCCAACGATGACGAGGAGATTTTGATTCTTCAATAAGAGGCTCGGGAGGAGCCAGGAGCGAAGAACCAATCAGAAAGTGACCGGGCGTCAAATAATCCACAGCATCTTCGGGATCTGTAGATGGAGCACAGAGGGGTCGGCTGTTGAGAACCGCTTCTATTCTTGAAAATAATGTAGAATACTCCTCAAAGGTGAGTGCACGATCTCCGATGAGTCGATGAAGTAACGATTTGGCGGATTTGATGGCACTCTCCCATAACCCTCCGAAGTGAGGAGTATACGGGGGATTGAAGGACCATAATACTTGACGATTCGATAAATTATCGAAAATACTTGTATGATGGGACTGAAGGAACTTATGAAGTTCCTGCAGTTGACGAGAGGCTCCAACGAAGTTACGTCCGCAATCAGAGATGATCTGAGAGGGAAGACCTCGGCGTGCGATGAACCTATCAAAGGTTGCAAGAAATGCTTCGGTGGTGAGTTCCGAGACGAACTCCAAATGCACTGCCTTAGTGGTAGAGCACACAAAAAGACACAGGTACCCCTTATAATGAGGGGATTTACGCAACTTACTGGTTTTCACAGGAAAGGGGCCAGCATAATCAACACCAGTAGTCAGGAAGGGACGCTGAACTGTCACACGGTGAGCGGGAAGATCTGCCATGATCGGACGAAAGGGTGAGGCTCGAAACCGGTGACATGTTGCGCATGCATGAATACATTTACGAAGAAGACCACGTAAGGAAATTATCCAGAATTTTGCTTGTATCATGGACTGAACTGCTCTGGGACCAGCATGTAGAGACACGAGGTGGTAGTGTCCACAGATAAGCCTGGATAAGTGTGCTTCTTTTGGTAATAATATAGGGTGCTTCGCATCATAAGAGATGTTAGCGTGCCGTAATCTACCGCCCACCCTGAGGAGTCCCGATGGATCGAGAAATGGGTGCAAAGAGGCAATACTGGGAGACACCTCAAGGTTGGATTGTAAACGATATATATCCGTATGAAAATGATACTGCTGGGTAACCTTGAGAAGACACACAAGTGAAATCTCAAGTTCCTGTGGAGTTAAGGGTCCACTAGTACGTGAAATGCCAGAGGGTGAACGTGTATTGTTGGCGAAACGATGAAGCCACGCACAAACACGCTGCAGCTTCAGAAACGATGAGTTCTTTTCGATGAGGATCAAGAGGGGGTGTTTATTCTTCTTATCTTCCACCATAAGGGATGTGTCCGCAGACTTCATCTCTTCGAGTACATGGGCATGAGTATTATACTCATGAACGGCATTTTCTCCTGACCAGTAGGGAAAATCGGAAACTAACTGACTAGGGCCTTGGAACCACAAGGATCCAAGTTGCGCAGGGGACAGTCCGCGACAAGACAAATCGGCAGGATTGTCCGCGCTAGGCACATAACTCCAATACGATGGTTTGGTGAGTTCCAATATGGAGACGATTCGATTAGCCACAAACGTTTTGAGACAATGTGGGGGTGTGGCTAACCAGGACAGAACAATCTGTGAATCAGTATGAAGGTAAACCGCAGAGATGGGATGAGGAAAACCTTCAGATTGCACAGAGGAAACTAACTTAGAAAGGAGTAGGGCACCAGAGAGCTCCAAACGGGGAATAGTTAACACTTTCAGAGGCGCAACTTTGCTCTTTGCTCTCCATAACACTACATGAACAGTGCTACCGTCGAATATCCTCAGATAGAGCACCGCAGAGAATCCATGAATAGAAGCATCAGAGAAACCGATGAGACTGTATTGGAAAGAAGGGTCGGATGGAACATAACGTGGAATCTTGAGGTTAGACAGTTTGTCTATGTCACAATGCAACTTATGCCACAATTTAGCGAGATCATATGTGACCTCAGTGTCCCAGTCCAGATTCAGGCGCCAGAGCTGCTGCAGCATCAACTTCATAGTAAAGATGAACGGTGACAGAAGGCCAAGCGGATCGAAAATCTTGGCGATGTAAGACAAGATTGAACGCTTGGTGATAGGTCCTTCGAAACTATTTCCTGTGAAGGAAAAACAATCAGACTGGGGTTCCCAGAACATACCCAAAATTTTTAAAGCTTTGTCTTCTGTGGAGAACACAACTGTAGAGTCTAGGTGATCGAGAGGGAGAGATTCAAGAACAGCGGGAGTGTTGGTGCACCATTTCCGGAGCTCGAAACCACCTTTTCCCAACAATGAAATGAGTTCATCACGAAGCCTAATCGCAGATTTTTCGTCCCTAGCTCCTGTAATGATGTCATCAACGTAAGTGTTGTCCACTATAGCGAGGGAAGCGAGGGGATAAGCTTCTCCTTCATCTTGTACAAGCTGCTTCAGCACCCGTTGAGCTAGGAAGGCGCTGGGGCCCAGGCCATAGGTGACGGTGTTAAGCTCATACTCCTGGACCGGTTCGGTGGTACTTGAACGCCAGTAAAGGTGCTGATATTCACGTTGAGAGGGATGAAGAAGAACCTGTCTGTACATCATCTTGATATCAGAGCAGAGGGCTATACGATGGAATCGGAAAGAAGACAAAATAGCCGAGACGTTACGCTGTAACTTGGGTCCACTGAGCAGTCGATCATTGAGTGATAGACCAGTGGAATCAGGAGCAGAACCATTGAAAACCACACGGAGTTTGGTGGTGGTGCTGTCCAACTTTAATACGCCATGATGAGGAATGACGTAATTTGATGGTTTAGGGGCTGAGGACATATGCGAGAGGGATATGTACTCAGACATGAAGCTTCTATAATCTTCATACTTCTTGGGGTCCTTAGACAACCGGGTTTCTAGAGAATAGAAAGACGAGAGGGAGCGTTTAGTATTAGACGCTAGCGGAGAAGCACCGGGCCTAAACGGGAGTGCAACGACATATCTACCAGTTTCTGTTCTGGTATGGGTGACCTTGAAGGATTCTTCACAAAAGTCATACGAGGGGTTATTTGGCAACGGGTTGTCAATTTCCTCTGTTTGCCAAAACTTGACGAGGGTGTCATTTACATCTTCACAAGTTGCTAACAATGACTGAGAGGGACTCAAAGACAAATTACCAGTTATAGAGCCAGTTATTACCCAACCAAAATATGTGCTGATGGCGGATGGATTACCTTTGAGCAGCATAGGGGTCGCAGAGTCATTGAGAATCTCTGGATACAAATCGGCACCTATAAGGAGGTCGACTTTTGAGGATTTATAAAACTGACTGTCAGCTAATTCGAGGTCTTTAAAGCGCTTCACAAAATCTTCAGGCAACGAAACAGATGGCATGTTACCGGATATCTTTGGCATCACGAGAGCATTGACATTAAAAGACTTGTCACAGAGCCGAGACTTCAAACAACAAGACACTTGGCCTATGGGCTTACTGGTGGTCTGTCCTATGCCAGTGAGATATCTAGAAGTAGATGAGGGTTTAAGACCGAGGGTCTGGGTGGCCGACGAAGTCAAAATAGATACTTGTGATCCAGGGTCACAAACTGCTCTGAAAGGGTAAAACCATTGGTCACTGCCTCTTATCAATACCTGAGCTGTTCCAAGGAGGACAGTAGAAGGGGCAGAGGATGTGGCTTCGTAGTGGCATGACATCACTTGAGACTCTTGAGCTGGTTTGGGGGGCACCGGTTGCGTGCCTACGCCACTGGCTAGGGGACGTTTCGGTGAACCATCCATGTTGACGGGGTGCAACATAGTATGGTGATTCCTGGAAGAACAATGTTGACATACCTTGTTGGAAGGGCATTGTTTACGTGAATGTGTACCTGTGCAGTTGAAGCAACGATTCCACTTTCGCAAAAGTTGATATTTGTTATCAACTGGAAGGGAGAGAAACGATAAACATCTTGAAAGAGTGTGAGGCGCACTACAGTGCGGACATGAGAAACTAACAGGCGAATGGGGTCTAAATTTTCCATTAGACGACGGATTAATATTTTCTGGGCTGCTTAACCTAGATCTACTAGTGCTAGCAGAACTTAACATAAGTGTTTGAGCTTTATTCCAGTTACTAACTGGACATTTGCTTGGGGGAGCAAGTTCGTACGACCTTTCTTGATTCGTTACAAAATCAATTAAATCTTGATAGGCTGGTAAACAATTAGCTTCTTGCCTGGATTCAAAGGTTCGACGAGTAATAGGGTCTAAATTACGAAGAGCTAATGAAAATAAAAGAAAATCCGCTAAATTAGGCACATTGGAAGCTTTAATAGCGTTCACATTATTTTGATGAACTTGCAGAAAATTCTTAAGCCCATCATAGGATGGTTTGGATATAGACTGGAAATCCAAAATATTTTGTAAATAATATGTTAATAGGCGTCGCTTATTAGCATATCGCATTTTTAGGGCTTCATAAGCGAGGGTGTAATTTTCTTCCATCAAAGGGAGAGATGCAACTAACGATAATGCTTCGCCCTTCAGAGCGGCTCGTAGATAATGAAATTTCTGCAACTGATTGAGAGAACTATTACTATGAACCAAAGAGTCATATAGAGATATAAACTCTTGCCACTTAGAAATTTCGCCATTATAAACAGGAATGTTTATGCGAGGTAAAACTGATTGGGATTGATGTGCCGAAGGTGTGATAATATGGTCTACAGGTGTTTGTCTTTTACACCTCAAGTAGTTGGCTCGAGTTGTGTCAACAAGCTGGTCAAACGCAAGCTGTACCTTAGTTATCTCCACAGACTTAGATTCGTGCTTTGTAGCATGCACTTTTAGGAGGATAAGCTCTTGTTGAATTGCACTGAACTGTGAGACTAGATCACTTAAGCGCTGATAAGCCGGAGTGAAATCGTCCAGTGTCAACGGTTAACCGCTTGGACTCATTAAGGGTCGCACTGACCTGCGAAAACACTAATTCTCTACTAGCAAGGGCAACTGCTATTTTCACACCGATCTCTGAAAGTTCGGATTCTTCTTCCTTCTTTGACATGATGGAAAAGGGTTGTGTCAAAACAAAATAAAAAACTAATGAGAAGGTGCTATCTGGCTACCTAAAATAAAAATAAAATTGAACAAATACAAAAGGGGCGATAAAGCTGCTTGGCTACGCTACAACCAAATATAAAAAGAGGGGCGACATTAAATCAAAATTACAAAGAGGGGGGGGGGGGGGGGGGGGGGTATGCTGGCTGGATACGCCACAAACAAAATTCGTATCCTAGCCCGGTAGGACCAAAATGTAGGCGCCCCTGCAGAAATATCTAATCAGGGGAGCATACGGAGGGGGGTTTTCACAGTGGACTGTATTAATTAGAAATGAACTATATATAACTTACCATTTTCCAGGCAGAGCCTTCCTCGCCCAGGGGCATCTAAAACAAATTACAAATGGCTGGCCAGCGATTGCTATTGTATTAAATACCTTACTGGACGGAAGTCTGGACGGTCTATCTGGAGCAGGCAAACTGGGGCCTCAGGGGGAGGCAACGAAACGTAGAGAGAACTGGGGCCTTAGAGGCAACTGGGAATAGACTGGGGCCTTAGCGGCAACGGGATAGACTGGGGCCTTAGCGGCAACGGGATACAACCTCAGGGAGAGGCATCCAAAGGACAACTGGGGACAGACTTAGGAGTACAGAGGGTACTAATCCCTATCAGGACAACAAGTGGGAGGGGGTATCTAAATATACAAAATAATAAATGAAACTGGCGGCAACTTCAAGCAACTCGCCTGAACACTTACCATATAACACCCCAAGAAGGTTGAAGAGAAGATAGAACCGCCACTTACTGCCACCTTAAATCATATTCCTTATTAATATTGACGTGAACGTCTATTCGCTCGTTCAGCACATTGATAGCCGGTCAAACTTTCTTGTGTTACAAAATACAATCAGATTTCAATCGATAATAACTACAAGACTAATATTGCGATAAGAACGGTTGAGGTCACAATGGATAGAGCATGTCTGTACGTGTTTGTTTTGCCTGTGACGTTATCGGGCTAGTGTGGGCGCCGGCGGATGATTATTCCGAATTAGCGTTGTGTAAAATTAGAAATTAGTGTAGCGTGATAACGCGTTTAGATAGGACGCTGATTCGGGTGTCATTGTAAAGAGCTTGAGGAGCACTACTAGGACTCAAAGTGAAACAATAAAAATATTCGCCGAAATATTTGTAAAAATTGGTATTAAATTGATAATTGCAAAAAAATTAAAGATGTCAACTCATATGAATCGTAAATATGCGCGGAATTATAGAAAACGCAAATCAGAAGAAAGCTCGCAACGAAATGAATTTAAAAAACCTAAAAAGTCTAGTGCCGAGCAAATGCAAGAGCTACGGCAGCATCGAAAAGAAAATGAAAAATGATTTTATCCCGACGGTTTCACGGAAAATCTACGGCGTGGACCTTGACTACGCCTTAACATTATTTTCCTCTACTTTTATTATCTCTCTTACTAACCAACCATCAAAATTGTCTTTAAATTCCTTTTTATTTTTTTTTTATTTTTTCACGCCACCCTATCTATACGTAACATCATAGATGCTGGTTGTTGCACCCTAGCAACTGTTGTATCTTTATAAATATAAGACAAATAAAAAAAAATAAAAAAAGTTTTAACCGGAATTTCATGTTTTTCGACCCCCCTGATTCCAAAAAAAAAAGAAGTACATTTTCGCTGTTCACCGATTTATTTTTTTATTTTTTTTTTTATTTTTTTTTTTTTTTATTATGCCGTAAGACTAATTGTAGTCCTATAAAGCCGGAGCGAGTATGTAGGAGTCCATTGATCCTATAATTCTATTTTTGATTTGGTAATAAATTTAATGAGTCTGTTAATGTTTTCTATGGTATTAATGTTAGCTATTGTTTGAAGAAATGTGTTTTCGTTGGATAGTAGTGTCTCATGTTGTCTCTGGTTGTCGTATTTTTTGCAGTTAGTGAAAATGTGGATTACGTCCTCAGTCTCATTGCAGTGTTCACAGTTGGGGGATGGTTTTATTTTGATTTGATGTAAGTATTTGTTTGTTCTGGCATGTCCGGTCCTCAGTCGTGTCAAGTATATGATTTGTTTAGTCGTCAGTGTCTTACTGTGTGGGTGGAACCATGGCTTTGTCGTTATTGTCTTCTGTACTCTGTAGTGGAATTGTCCTTTGGTTTGGGATATGTCAGTATAGTTGGTTTGCCATTCCGTGAGTGTCTGGTGTTGTAGCATGGAAAGGGTGTCTTCTAAGGTCAAGTCGATTCTGAGTGTCACTGTGTCCTTTGCCGTTCCTCGCTTGGCTAGGTGGTCAGCTCTGTCGTTGTCAGTCAAATTGATGTGTCCAGGAATCCATTGAATGTAATAGTTCTTATCTGACTGGTAAATGGATGTAGCTATTGTGGAGAGTATGTAGTTGCTGCGAGTTTTGAGGTGAAAGTTGCGTAGTAGTTGGCAGGCGGATTTAGAGTCGGTCAATATAACTATCTCTTCTGAAAATGTAATACTTTTAGAGTAGTCTATGGCCTTTTGGATAGCAATCAGTTCAGAGGTACAGACGTTATGAAGTGGTGAGATTTTTTCTGTTAGGTTAGTGTCTGTTTGGGGATCGAAGATACCTATCCCCGTCCCCTCTGGTGTTTTTGAAGCATCTATAAATAAATAAATCGGTGAACAGCGAAAATGTACTTCTTTTTTTTTGGAATCAGGGGGGGTCGAAAAACATGAAATTCCGGTTAAAACTTTTTTTTATTTATTTTTATTTGTCTTATATTTATAAAGATACAACTATATATATATATATATTTCCAGTTGATTCACAACATTGTAATCGTACAAAAATCCTAGATCGAGTTTTAAATGGAATTTCACGTTTAAAGGGAACCTTTGTTATTTAGACTATCGATAAAAATTGAATGAGAGCTCTAACTCAGAACGATGGTAGCATCGAACTTGTTTGAGATGCTAATTTAGATTTTGGCTGAAATGAGATGAAAATTAGAATCACTTTACTTCAGGGCCTACAGTTAGTTATTTATTATGGCCCATAGAACCTTCTGGATCCATGTTCCAGAAGGGTCCATATACAAATTTGTTTATTTTCTATATACACAGGTATTTATATAATTATTTTATAGTTGTAACTTACAATAATACATATAGATGATTGTCTATCCATTGCGACCTAGAAATAAAACCTATATTTAATATATATTTTGAATATAGAGGACTGGAACCTGGTCGGTCCCTAGATCGGCCATTGGTTCTAGAACTTTCTATAAAGTCGAAACGTTCTACAGACTTCTACACTGGCCCATATGGCTTCATTAATTACAAATTAATAATTTTTTAATATTTCATATTACATATTTTCCTATATGTAGGTCATAAGGATTTATCCCTCTAAAATAAATATATTCCTACAAGAATTGTGATTGTGTTGTTTATTAGGGACAGGTAGGGATATATGGGTATCAATTAATATATTGATGGGACGGGGGGATCAGAGGGAGGTTCAACTCATCAACACAAATCCCAATAACTGCCGATGTAATGAATTTTATATTTAAATTATATTATTATTATATATTATTAGGTTAGGTTAGGTTTTATGACTCATGCCCGGGCTTTAACTACGAGGTCATATCGCCTACTACCAGAGCGCTCTTTCGTCACTCTGGTGGACATGAGCCCGACTCTATTGTGGGAGTCCTAAATTTTGCCTACCCTAAATTTTCATTCACTTATGGTAGGGGTCTTTAACGAGTTCCTGACATCGTACAGGCTCGGGACCATCGCTTAACGTCCCATCCGAAGAACGGCGTGCTTAAGTTTATTTTACCTCCCAGATAAAATAAACTAAGGGCCTCGGTCGGGCTACGAACCCACAACCTTGAGCTCAGAAGTCAAGCACGCATACCACTGAGCTACCGGCGCCCTCCCAAATTTATAATAATTTAATTTATATTTAAATCGACACAAAATTTAGTATAATTCAGCAACCTCTATGTAAGTGATACAGTCAATTGGCTTTGGAGAGAGTGCAAAATTTAATTTATTAATTCGTTCTGGGGAAGTACATTGCCGGTGATTCACTGACAACAATTTTTTAAAAAAATTTTATGGGCGTAGCCAGAGAAATATAAAAATAAATATTTTTTTTTGATTAAACTTAGAATTTCTGCGCCTCATCAACCAAAATCATTAAAAGATCTTTTATAAAAATAAATTGGTCAACTTAAAAAGAAAAAAAAAAGTTTTAAAGAATATCGTCTTGTACTTTTTAATTGCTAAACTTTTAATTCTAAAGCATTGTTCATTTTTCCCCTCTGTTTCATTGATCTCAACAATGAATTGTTCAAGACCATTTGACACTTTTCTTATTCCCTGAAGATGTTTCATGTTGAAAAGCCTTTTGTTATATTGATGTTAATTAATTAACTACCCCAGTTATACGAAGTTTAGGGGATGTTTTGTAATCGGGTCACAATTTTTATGTTGTTTTCAACAGATTTTCTATTTTTCGCTCCTCTTCCAAAACTAGTCGACCATTTGGGCTGATAATCAAAAGTTGTCTTAGGTTAGGTTAGGTTTTATAACTCATGCCCGGGCTTTAACTACGAGGTCATATCGCCTGCTACCAGAGCGCTCTATCGTCACTCTGGTGGACATGAACCCGACTCTACTATGGGAGTCCTAAATTTTGTCTACCCTAAATTTTCATTCGCTTATGGTAGGGCTCTTTAACGAGTACCTGACATCGTACAGGCTCGGGACCATCGCTTAACGTCCCATCCGAAGGACGGCGTGCTTAAGTTTATTTTACCTCCCAGATAAAATAAACTAAGGTCCTCGATTGGGTTTCGAACCCACGTTCTTGAGCTCAGAAGTCAAGCACGCATACCATTGAGCTACCGGCTACCTTATAAGGACTTCTAAATCCCTATATTAAATTTTGTGTCGATAAATTCAGTGGCAATTATTTTTTTTTTTATATATTTTTTTTTTTACTTTTATTCATTCTACAATCTGTATAAACAATGACAATAAGCAGAAGTGATGACTAAGAGGACATGATAAAATGATAAGTAATACAAAATACTTAAAACATAATAAGAAGGAAAAAAAAGAAATGAATAATACAAAATGATAGCAAACATATACAAAAATAATAGATAGAATACATAATAAATCAATGGTAAACGAATAAACAGAAAGCGTAAAATGAAAGAGATAAAACAAAAAAATAAAAAAATAATAATAATAATAAATAAATAAAATAAATAAATAAATAAATAAATAAAATAATTAAAAAATATGAGAAACTGGACGAGGACAGCACCAGTACGACTCCCGCACACTGCCATATACCTATGTCTACAACTAGTGGAGAGGGGAGGAGGCGGCGGAGACCAGCGCTGACCCTCCCACCACACTGCCCAACCAACCACTGTCCAGCAGTGGAGGAAGACCAGGAGGCGGGGCGTCGAAATATTATTAGATAAAAAATATTAAAATTAAAAAAAATATATATTTATAATACAATTTAAAGTAGATCGCGAGGCCATCGCCGCCTCAGTCTTCTTGGAGGATTGTGCGGATGGGATTGTGATGATAAGGATTTGGCAAGAGGATTATTGTGTAAGGAGACGTTCCTGTGGAACTTGGAAAGGCAGTTATTAAAGTTTTTTTAATTGAGCCCTCTCTGATCCCAACTCACCTTCGGCTGATTCCTCTGAAAATTGATAGGTGTCGTCCTTATAGGCCATTGAACTTACATATGAAATTTCATGTCAATACGTTCATTACAACGGCAGTTATTAGAGTTTTTATATTAAACCCCCTAATCTCTTCCTTCCATTTGGTTGAAAATCAATAGGTGTCGTCTTTATGAGGTTCTGGATTCACATCTAAAATTTGAGTCTGTAAAATCATACTATCGGTAGTTATCGTGTTCACAGACAAATAGACATTTTTTTTTTTTTTAATTTGTGGAATTAAAGTGTCAGAAAACACGATATTCCGGTGAAATCTCGACTTCCAAATTCTGAATTATTCCATAACTTCTTCTACACTTCGTATCACTGGGGAAGTAAAACGCCTGTCTGCCTGTGTGCATGTCTGTGAACAGGATAACTCCAGATTGAATGAATGCATCGCAAAAACTTTTGTATGAAGTTTCAGACTTTGAATAAGCTATATGAGGTACACATCTCAAAAAGTAACAGGAATTATCGGTTTTTTAAAATAATTTTATTTATTCGTCTATATCAATGTTATCCTCTTCAAAATAGTCCCCATTAGATATTATACACTTATGCCAGCGCTTCTTTCAATCCCCAAAACACTTCTGGAACTCGATCTTTGAGATTGAGCTCTCTCAGCGATGCGCTTTTAATTTCATCTATGCTTGTGAAACGACGGCCCTTTAAGGTTCTCTTTATTGTTGGGAACAGAAAAAAGTCACATGTAGCCATGTCTGGCGAACATGGAGGCTGGGGCCATCATTACAGTGTTGCTTTTGGCCAAACATTCACGAACAAGCAATGAAGTGTAAGCAGGTGCATTATCTTGGTACAAAAGCCATGAATTGTTTCGCCACGAATCCGGGCGTTTTTTTCGGATTGCTTCACGCAAACAGCGTTGCACTTGTAGGTAGTACTCCTTATTGATCGTTTGACCTTGTGGCAAGAACTCATGGTGCACTATGCTGTTAAAATCGAAAAACACAATGAGCATGACCGCACTTGTCGAGCTTTTTACGACTCGTAAACCCTAGTTTTACTCATAGCAGACTCACCAAAAACAATATTTCTGAAACTTTGCTGCACTTTATTCCATTCCTATAGCAAAATTTAATGCAAATTCTCTGATCCATTTTGTAAACAAATAATCGCCGATCGTACCAAAACACATGTAACCTCTTTGACAGCTGAAAGCAGACTAAACATCCGGTTTGGCTAACAATGTACAGATACTTTTCAGACATGTTTACCAACACGAAAAACTCTCTAGATTATATATTTAAAAAAGAAAACACCGCTGTCATTGACAAACATGTTGACCAGAGCTGGGCATACTCCTTCATGAAAAAATTAAAAATCATTTTTATTCATAACGTTACGAAAAAATATAAAACTATGTTCTAAACCTTCTCGGTGACTCGTCGAACGTAATTGCTGAAGAACAAAATCGGATCGAAGTTTAGGAGTCTATTAAACACAAACATACAGACATTAGATTATATATATATATATATATATATATATATATATATATATATATATATATATATATAGATTAAATGTTTCACAATATCTCTGCTATCATATATAATTAGACGGAGGTCTTTGGACTGGAAAGCTTGGATGCGGTTTATATTGAATTATTTGGCAGGCGTTACCAACGAAAAAATCGCACAAATCGGACTAATACAACCCGCGAAAATACAAAATTCCCATTACTTTTTGAACACATCTCATATATTACTACATATTTTCAACAAAATCGTGTGAGCTATAGCAAAAACTTTGTTGATAAATTCACTCTGGGGAAGTACATCGCCGAAGATTTTTTACAAATTATATTATTAATTTTAATGTCATCTGCAGAAGTGGTCATAAAGGTCTCCACACGGATAGGGGTATTGTGTACATAGAATAGGATAGGACCAAGGATACTTTCTTGCGAGACACCGACTCCAATAGGCATGAGTTCAGTACAATGTAATTTGTGTCCTAACCAAGTTTTCTCATTAATGGCTCTTGAGATTGCCTTATTAAAATGTTATTGTTCGCTATAAAACCCTTTATTATTACCACTCTTCAAAATAATGATTTAAAAAATTCTTCTTTCCTTCCCTTTCATAAGAAAAAAGCAATCAAAAAGACTGTTGTATTTTTTTTTTTTTTTAAATAATAAGGCAACGTTATTTTTTTTTATTATTATTATTCATTTTTTCAGAAAACTTCCATTGAATCTACTTTCTTTTTAAATTGATTAAGCGACTCCCATTAATTGTTATAAATTTTACTTCTCCAGAGGAATTTATGTAATCGGTCAGAAATTCAAAGTTAAGTTTTTACTGAAATTTCATGTTTTCCGAATTCTCTGATTCTGAAAATGCAAATAAAAATGTTCAATCTATTGACTTTTCGCTCTTCTTCCAAAACAAGTCGACCGATTTGGCTAATAATTATTAGCGAACTTTTGCACCAAGCCGGGTATGAACAGTAAACTAAGTTATGCTCTTGAGAGAAAAAGGGTGCGAATTGTTGTTCTCTTTTCCTGTACCAATGAAAGGATGCTCAGGAGCCAGTAGGTTTTTCTCTTTCAGCCTAGAGCCTAGAAGCAAGGTTACCTCCTTTTTTTTTGTGCAAATAAAGTACATTTGTTATTAAAGGTAGAAAAAAAAAGTACATTGTGTCAAAATAAAGTTCGATTTATTTTACTTTATTATTTTGCTTAAAAACATATTTTTCATTACTTTTAGCATCTTTTAACAAATAATTATCACTGCTAAACAGCTTCACAGCATCTTTACAGTCTATATTTAAGTTAAATAATATAAGTAATTCATTTTTTATCAGATTCAGAGACGCAGAGATTCACTATCTATTTGATCCGTTTCTCTATCAAAATTACGTTTTGTATAGGGATGGGTATCGATTAACCGATTAATCTAAATAATCGATGTTTTGGTAAAATAATCTATGTTTTTTTTAATCGATGTCATCTAGGTTTGATTAATCGGATAATCGATGGTTGTTTAACGATTATTACATTTTTAATTAAAATTACAGCTCATCCGAAAAACAGGAGAAAGAAAAGAAAAATGAATTAATTATTATTCATCCGAAGTGCAACTCGTCTAAAAAAGTGGGAGGAGACTATCGTATCGACTATCGATACAACACAGTGCCTCTGTGGTGAACTGGTGATAAGTAAAACTTAACCTTCTAATAGTTCTACTTCTAATTCTAATTTCTAAACATTTGTGTTTTGTCATTTGTGAGTTGTGATTGACTGATTGTATTAACTTTTGTTTGTGCGTTCGTTTAACCGATTAACCGATTATTTAACCAAGGATTAATAAGTGTATCGATTAACTAGTAGAAAATAATAATCGATGTCATTAATCGATGTTTTGTTGGTCGATACCCATCCCTAGTATTGTAGGTGCTTGGAGTACTTTGTTTACTAAGGTTGTCCCTGTCCATGAATTACTACAACATAAAGCTATAAAACCGATTAATCGGCACTCAATACGCCTTACACAAAACGAACAAGAAGTTTTGACAATGACATTGGCAATGTTGACATTTGAGGTTAGGATGCGTCCGAAAACGAAAGTTTATGTGGCGACCGTCACAGAGTATATACGTCAATTATCGATCCTATTCGGCAACAATCGATAACGTCACCGACCCCAGTAAATCTGTCGTTCTGTTTTATGCAAAAATTCTTACGACCAACCTTTACGACCAAAATGAATCCCAGAGAAATCAAATCATACGAAATAAAGTATTTTGGCGTACTTTATTGTTCTCATAAAGTATAGAGTACAATTAGCCGAAATAACGTACAATACTTTATAATAAAGTACGGGTGGCAACCCTACCTAGAAGCTCAGCTTTTTCTTTAGACAACCCTAAATCTCGAATCAAGTCATTAAGTTCAGGCTGAGTGAACATTTGGCAGCTTTGGCTTTCATCGCCGCAATGGAATTCATTGTCTGTCTTCTGTTCTGAATCAGGAATATCACTGCAATTGCTTACTTCATCTAAGGAGGGTGGAGGTAGAGAAATTGGAACATCTTGGCCGTGCAAAACAGATCGAAGGGCTGACGCGGCAGGCTTGGATACACAATAACTTTTTTATTTTTTGAGTTGTATCCCTTTACATCTACAAGACAAAAGTAGCAATCATTATAAACAATATCAGAATTCAGTGAGAGAACGGTATGTGATACAGCAATTTCGGTGTCATTTTCGAATTCAGCAGGCCAAAATACATAGAGGATAGGTAAAATAATCATAAAAGTTTTTTCATCGCTGACCTGTGTTATCAATAACCTTACATAACAGCTTCGAAACCTCCTTTCCCTCCTTTGGCCGATTTGACTGAAAGTCAATAGGTTCTGGATAAACCTATAATATATATTAGATATGTTCTCGCCAGAGATCTTGTGGAAGTTCATTGTAAATACTACTGAATAAAACACTTAGAACGAGTCAAAAATTCCACTATTATATATATAAAGCTGAAAATGTCTGAGCGTTGTACCGCTATAACTCACGAACGGCTTGATGGATTTGATTAATTTTTTTTTTTTAATTTGTTCGTCATCGTCTGTGGAAGGTTATAGGCGTATTAGTACCTCAATATCTGGTCCATCCCAGCATCCACCCACGCAATCTTTGTAACTCAAAAACCACTGCAATGATTAATGAGAAATCTTTTTGAATAAATCAGTTTTAGCTCCAAAGCTAGCGTTACTACAGTTGAAGGACTATAAGCCTTATTCCGTATGAATAATTGAAAATTATAACATCATGAATGTACTGTCGAGGAACTGAATAGCCTTATAGGAGATATTGGGAGAAAAGTCAAAGTTCCCCGGGCAACGCCGGGTATTACTGCTAGTATTTATATAAAAGACACAATATATTTCGCTGGTAGAGCATTGTCAAGTGTACAGAATACAGACTTATGACTGGTGGTAATATTTTGAAAAAAGGTCAAGATAGAGGGTGGGAGGGGTAGGAGGGGAAGAGTGAGGGAGGGTGACATTAATTTGTGATATGTGTTCTGATTATATATATATATTGTAACAACCGATCGGGTTACTTAAACTAATTCTACTTATTTAAATGCGCCAGCTATGTGAAACTAAATTCTCAGGGTCATTTCTTATTGTAGGTCCTTTGAAAGGCCGACATAGTCACAAATTCTAGCAAAGAAAAGGCAAATAGGTGATAAATCATTATAAATAATAGTTCACTTATTAGTGTTAAAAAACAGTTATAACAACATTTATTTTAATATAAGACAACAGGTTGCATTCTTAACAAATTGGATATTAAGTATAATTGTCCTTTGATCATATAAAAAAGTTCACTAATTTAATTGTTTTAAATTTTAGACATAGTTTATTTACTTATTTTCAGGCATTAACTTTAGAATTATTTTAATTTATAATTTTTTTAGTTTATAATGGTATAGTTGATAAAAATATGCTACTCATCCTTTGTTGAGAATCCATGAGGATAGGGCTGTCTTCTCGTACAAAGTGGTCTCTCCTAGTCCTCGTGATTGTAAATCGCCATGCTTTTCATCCCATCATATCTCGTGCATCGTAGTCCTTTCAGCCATTCAAATGGTGGGTTTAAACCATATATGCTGCTGTGGGTTTGAGGATATGATCAGGGTCTATGCAGAATTACTGTAACATATAAAAATTCAAAGGTGAATCTGCTATGCAGCAAGCTGGATCCAACACATCCAGGAGTCGGGCTCGACGTTCGATCAAAGACTGAAGATTTGAGGTTCGACCACTCGTTCGTTTCTTCGCAGAGCAGTGCAGCTCTTTTCGATGAACCATACCATTTTCGAAATGATTTATATTTATTAATACTTCAATATTTTATATGCCTGTTTTAGTTATTTGATTCTTAATTATTTATTATAATATAATCAATCATTACATTATCATTCTAGTTATATCACAAATACTTAATAATTTATCATCTCTGCTTCCTAGATTTGTAATGTGTCTCTTTCTCCCATTCGCCCATCTCTCGTGATTTTATTTTATAATTGTTTATTTTTATTTTTTAATTTCAATTTCTGAATTTTTGCACAAACGTGACCATGAGGCAGGAGCACCGACTGTCTCAATATATATGTGGTGGGCCGGTGTTTTACACCTAGGGACCTAAGCATCCAGTGCTCTTATCCCTTCCCTGGAAGCGCTGGGCTTCCCCCTTATTATATCACCTGAACCAAGCCCTTCATGAAGTGCTCAGCCTCCCAGTTTCCTTAATGTGAGAATGCTCTCATAGTCCAATCTTCTGAAGTCTTCCAAAGATGCGGAATCTCATCCGCGCATATCCCGAGCAGATGCCCAGGAAATGTGCCACCGTTTCGTCTTCTTCCCCACATCTACCACAGGTAGGACTGTCCATGACTCCCACAGTGTGTAGGTGTCTATTGAATGGACCATGTCCTGTGAGAACTCCAGTCAGTTGCCTGAGCTCGTTCCTTTTGAGGTTCAGGATCCCGTCTTTCAGAACTCTGGACTCCCCTCCCAGGAACATCTTCGACTGCCTGCATGTGGTCTTTTCTCTTCAAGTACGCTCCAAAAGGTCCTTAGTCCATTCTTTAATTCGGGTTCGGTATGTCTCCCGAGAAATTCCCAGCACCGGCTCTGGCCCTATAAAAGGCTTACTTGAACCTTCTTTGGCTAGTCGGTCTGCCTCCTCGTTTCCCTGGATCCTCGAGTTTCCTCCCCCCTCCTGTTTTGCCCCCCTCCCTCACTTTTTCCCCTCCTACCTCCCCCTCCTCCCACCCTCTATTTTGACCTTTTTTCAAAATTTTACCACCAGTCATAAGTCTGTATCCTATACACTTGACAATGCTCTAACCAGCGAAATATATTGTGCTTTTATATAAATATAGTGCAATTTTTGACTCATTCTAAGTGTTTTATTCAGTAGTAACCATAATATATAACTTTTTTTTTTTAATTTTGTCCATAATCAAACAAATTTTGCAGAATCTTAAGGCGAACGTTTGTCAATACGATATAGTCACCATTGAGGCTGATGAAACATCTAGAGGAAGGTGGACCCAATATTGAGTAGAAGCGAACCAAGATAAGGCAGAAACAAAACCAACACCTAGAGACCTCTATTGGCTGGTTCTGACACTATCTCTCTTCCTCCATTCAACTCTCTGACAGTGTGTGTGGACCTATGTCACAACTCCCTTCCTCCGTTCATTCATTAGCTGTCTTCATTTAGCAAATTTTTTTTTCTCTTGAAGTTTCCCTAAAAGGGGGAAGAGAAACTTTTCAAATTCTCTTCAAGTGAGGGGGAAATTTGTGGGCATTTCCCCCATGAAAAAAAAAATTATCGGCAATGTACTTTAGGTTTAGGTTTTATGACTCATGTCCGGGCTTTAGCTACGAGGTCATATCGCCTACTACCAGAGCGCTCTTTCGTCACTCTGGTGGACATGAGCTCGACTCTACTGTGGAAGTCCTAAATTTTGCCTACCCTAAAATTTTTATAGGGTAGGGGTCTTTAACGAGTACCTGACATCGTACAGGCTCGATTGACCATAAATAAACAAGTTTTTTTTTTTTTTTTTAAATTATAGTTATTGTGACTCATGCCCGGGCTTTACTACGAGGTCATACCTACTACCAAAGCGCTCTATAGTCGCTCTGGTGGACATGAGCCCAACTCAACTATGACAGTTTTTAATTTTTCCTCTCCCAAATTTTTTTTCACCCAGTGTATGGGTCTTCAACGTGTTCCCGAATTCTGCTTAAAGTCCAGTCCGAAGGATGGCATGCTCATTGTTTTTTCACTTCCCATGGTTTCGAACCCTCGATTGTGAGCTGAGTAGTCACGCAACCTCTGAGCTACTGCCTCCATCCTTCCATAGGTGATTTTCCTATATTTCCAAGTTATTCGAAGGGGGTGTCTCCTTGTGGTAAATGTCAAAAGGCCCTTAAGTCAACAGCAAAGTCCTCACTCACTTATTGATAATGTTCTCTAAGAGTGTTTGGACATCCAATCAATAAGTGAAAATTTGTTTCTCATCAAAGCATCAAACACGTTACTTCTTATCATCAGAGAGCAATTTCTTAAGTGGACTAGAGCGAAAAAAATATATTTCACAATGGCGGAAGAGAAGAAAACAAACTGAAACATAATTAATTTAAAATTAAGACTGGTTCTTTTGTCTTAAGTTCCCCAGAAAAATAAAATAAAAAAATTTTAATTGTAAGATAACTAATGGCAGGACGTAACTGCTTTTAGGGAATTACAGACTGAAGAAACCCTTTTAACGAGGATCGTGATCTTACTAAGTGTAATGGAGGTTATGTAGTCGGATATTCGATACAGTATTAAGCCGATATAGCCGATATCGCTGTTTGAAAGGTTATGTTCTCACTGAGTTTGACTTTAAATATTTCATGTGTCGATACATACGTTACATCGATATTAGGATTTATGACTTGAGCCCCTCTCTCATCCCCCCTTCTGCCAATTCTGCTGAAAATTAGTAAGTGTCGTTCTTTGAGGTTTTGAATTCACATAATATGTAAAATTACATATTGGGGGTATTCATAATGTGTGTTAGGTGTTCAATGTTATCGAAATAAAAATTTAAAAGAAATTCTTGAACACCCCCTTTGTTAATTGTTAAATGCTAACTGTTATAACTAGCGCTCCAAGTGGCAATTAAAGGAAGTTTCAATTCGTTCACTCCTATATAGCAATCATCTTGACCTCCATCTATTACTTCCCCCTCGTAAATTACCTGCTCCTCAGATCTTTCTGCCGCCCCACTGTCTATTATGAACAGTGGCTCCACATTTTTCCTCCCACCAAAAATTTCGTCCATGCTGAAAAAATCAGGACACACCTTGAGTATGTATTCTCAAGTTCGAGTTCATCTTTTAGAAACCTTTCGTTTTTTTCTTTGCGGTTTCATATCTTCTTCCATTTTTAAAAGATTAATTTAATTAATTTTAATTATAATTTTTAAAAATATAAAAGCCAAAACTAAAAAATTGTGTGGGCCGTAGATTGCTACCTAAAGTAACCTTGCATAACCTTACCAATATCGATTTAACAATGCGATCTAACATACCTGTTCCTCTGTTAGATCGAAGTGTGTTAAAGTCATATATTTAGCAGACTACTGTCAAAATTTTTATCGAACTAACACAGTTAACATATTTAACATAGTTAACACACACATCATGAATACCCCAATTATATAATTTTGTCATAACATCATTTTGTCATTTAATCAGTCCACTTAATATTTCATCATTTTTTTTCATGCATAACTTATTTATTGTTAATTATTTACCTGAACTGTAACGGTTCGTAAATTCTAGTAATTTAAATAAAATATTTTTTGATTTATGTATGCACTGATCCACTACCAGAGGATGAGGGCGCTGGTAGCTCAGTGGTATGCGTGCTTGACTTCTGAGCTCAAGGTCGTGGGTTCGTAGCCCGACCGAGGCCCTTAGTTTATTTTATCTGGGAGGTAAAATAAACTTAAGCACGCCGTCCTTCGGATGGGACGTTAAGCGATGGTCCCGAGCCTGTACGATGTCAGGTACTCGTTAAAGACCCCTACCCTAGATGAATAAAAATTTAGGGTAGGCAAAATTTAGGACTCCCACAGTAGAGTCGGGCTCATGTCCACCAGAGTGACGAAAGAGCGCTTTGGTAGTTGGCGATATGACCTCGTAGTTAAAGCCCGGGCATGAGTCATAAAACCTAACCCTAACCTTTAACATAGTTAACACACACATCATGAATACCCCAATTATATAATTTTGTCATAACATCATTTTGTCATTTAATCAGTCCACTTAATATTTCATCATTTTTTTTCATGCATAACTTATTTATTGTTAATTATTTACCTGAACTGTAACGGTTCGTAAATTCTAGTAATTTAAATAAAATATTTTTTGATTTATGTATGCACTGATCCACTACCAGAGGATGAGGGCGCTGGTAGCTCAGTGGTATGCGTGCTTGACTTCTGAGCTCAAGGTCGTGGGTTCGTAACCCGACCGAGGCCCTTAGTTTATTTTATCTGGGAGGTAAAATAAACTTAGGCACGCCGTCCTTCGGATGGGACGCTAAGCGATGGTCCCGAGCCTGTACGATGTCAGGTACTCGTTAAAGACCCCTACCCTAGGTGAATAAAAGTTTAGGGTAGGCAAAATTTAGGACTCCCACAGTAGAGTCGGGCTCATGTCCACCAGAGTGACGAAAGAGCGCTTTGGTAGTTGGCGATATGACCTCGTTGTTAAAGCCCAGGCATGAGTCATAAAACCTAACCTAACTACCAGAGGATGGCTGATGAAAAATAATCTTAATTTTTATTAAATTGAAAAATGTCTCTACTTATTATAAACGTATCTTGTATTAATTTGTTTATACACTCATATATTTTTAAGTATTTATTTGTTAAGTTTTTATTAATTTCATTTTACTTTTTTTAATAGTTTTGTTATTACTACTAATATAGGTGTTTTAGACCCAAGTAGTTATGAATCTATATCTTAATGTATAAATTCTTTTGACGTATCCTATTACCATGTATTGGTTTAACGGAAATAAATTTATTATTATTATTATTATTGCCAAAACTAGTTGGGTAAATCATATGAAAATGTCTGTGCGTTGTACCGCTATAACTCACGAACGGCTTGATGGATTTGATTAATTTTTTTTTTAATTTGTCCGTCATCGTCTGTGGAAGGTTATAGGCGTATTAGTACCTCAATATCTGTTCCATCCCAGCATCCACCCACGCAATCTTTGTAACTCAAAAACCACTGCAATGATTAATGAGGAATCTTTTTGAATAGATAAGTTTTATCTATCGGAAGGTTAAGGTCTATTTTTTAATCAACCCCTGGTCCATCCCAGCATTCACTCACGCAATCTTTGTAACTCGAAAACCATTGTAACGATTAATGAGAAATCTTTTTTAATAAATTAGTTTTAGCTCCAAAGCTAGCGTTACTACAGTTGAAGGACTATAAGCCTTATTCCGTATGAATAATTGAAAATTATAACATCATGAATGTACTGTCGAGGAACTGAATAGCCTTATAGGAGATATTGGGTGAAAAGTCAAACTCCCCGGGCAACGCCGGGTATTACTGCTAGTAAAATATATAGTTGGACTGATACATCCGTATTACTTATTTAACAAGTCCACTACATTCCCCTACCAACCATGAAATAAATAGAAAAACACACTTAGACTCGTTACGACTGTTTCGCTTTAGGTCGTCGTCCTACTGAATCATAAAAAAAAACATGGAAATGCGAACCCCTTTGTCAATTAAGAATTAGAAAAAAAAAGGGTTGTCATCCACTTATAGCTTCCCTCTTTTTTTCTGGAGGGGAGGGGGCGCCACCTCTTTTTTGGCGCCACAAATTGAGTGCGTTAGTGAGAGAGACGCGGGAATAAAAAACATTTTTCCTTTTGTCTGTGTGACATGTAATGGCTATCAAACAGTTGACCGCATGATGCCCTATTCGTGAAGTACCTATTCAATGCATTAACTTCGTTTTTTGTGTCGACAGATTCATTACATCGGCAGTTATTGGGACCCCTCTGATCCACCCCTTCCCTTCTTTCGAAAATTAATAAGTGTCCTTCTTATGGGGTTTTGAATTCACATATGAAATTTTGTGTCGATACATCAGTCGATACATACAGTCGATACATTATATCGGATTATTGTCTTCACAGACACACAGATATACATTTTTTTTAAATATTTTAAATCTGGAGGTCGGAAAATATCAACTTGAATTTCTTTATGAATATCCAGAATCCTCTAAGGAGGACACCTATCAATTTTCAGCGGAATCGTCCAAAGAGAAAAGGGATTAGGGGGGAGGTTTACCACAAAACACTAATAACTGCCGTTGTAATGAATATATTGACACGCAATTTTATATGTAAATTCTAAACGTCGTAAGGAGGACACCTATCAATTTTCAGCGGAATCGGCCAAAGAGAAAAAGGATTAGGGGGGAGGTTTACCACAAAACACTAATAACTGCCGTTGTAATGAATATATTGACACGAAATTTTATATGTAAATTCTAAACGTCGTAAGGAGAACACCTATCAATTTTCAGCGGAATCGGTCAAAGAGAAAAAGGATTAGGGGGGAGGTTTACCACAAAACACTAATAACTGCCGTTTTAATGAATATATTGACACGAAATTTTATATGTAAATTCAAAACGTCGTAAGGAGGACACCTATCAATTTTCAGCGGATTCGGTCAAAGAGAAAAAGGATTAGGGAGGAGGTTGACCACAAAACAATAATAACTGCCGTTGTAATGAATATATTGACACGAAATTTTATATGTAAATTCTAAACGTCGTAAGGAGGACACCTATAAATTTTCAGCGGAATCGCCCAAAGAGAAAAAGGATTAGGGGGGAGGTTTACCACAAAACACTAATAACTGCCGTTGTAATGAATATATTGACACGAAATTTTATATGTAAATTCTAAACGTCGTAAGGAGGACACCTATCAATTTTCAGCGGAATCGGCCAAAGAGAAAAAGGATTAGGGGGGAGGTTTACCACAAAACACTAATAACTGCCGTTGTAATGAATATATTGACACGAAATTTTATATGTAAATTCTAAACGTCGTAAGGAGAACACCTATCAATTTTCAGCGGAATCGGTCAAAGAGAAAAAGGATTAGGGAGGAGGTTTACCACAAAACACTAATAACTGCCGTTGTAATGAATATATTGACACGAAATTTTATATGTAAATTCAAAACGTCGTAAGGAGGACACCTATCAATTTTCAGCAGAAGGGAGAGGAGAATCTGAGGGGGGCTCAAAAATACTAATAGCTGCCTAATGAATGTAGGTATTGACACAAAATTTAGTAGAGATATTCAGTAGCTACTTTGTGAAATAATGAGTTTTAATCCAAACTGTCGATTTAGAGGGAGAGCGAAAATGAAATTCTTCTGCTGGGGATGTACATAGCCAGTGATTCACCGACATTTTTTTTTTTAATAACCAACTGATTAATTCAATTTACAAAACCACGAAATTCTCACATTTGATTGATAAAGAGTCTAACTCCTTCGCTTCACTCACTCGCCTCAATGAATATACAAAACCTATATTTAACTATTCTATTTTTGAGTAAAAACAAAGTAAGAGTAAATAAATAATACTAAGGCTACTCAGTGAATTAAGACCATTAACGAAAAATAGTAGTCAATAAGATGGCCAAAGGGGCTGTTAAATGGGAAAACAGGGAGTTTATTTGGAACAATTAATGTTGTTTGAGGGCATAAACAGAATAAAAATGAACATTTAGGAAAACAACAATAACAAAAACTGTTTAACGTTAGTAAGTAAGAATATTAATAATTCAACAACATAAAATTATTATCTCTAATTAAATAATTTATGGTTTCCAGATTTACTTTGTGAAGCTCCATTCTAGGAATAGATAATTAAAATACACAATTTCTTTGTCAAACTTCACTATATATTCTCAAATACTCAACTAGTTTCGCCGTGTTAAGGCATTATCAAGAGTCACTTACAAACTGACAGAATTGGTTGACAGTGTAGAAGGTACATTGTCAACCAATTCTGTCAGTTTGTAAGTGACTCTTGATAATGCCTTAACACGGCGAAACTAGTTGAATATTTGAGAATATATAGTGAAGTTTGACAAAGAAATTGTGTATTTTAATTATCTATTCCTATCTCTAATTATTTTAGTTATTTATTTACTTCATTTTTATTCTGTTTTACCCCCCGTTTTTCTAAAAAAAATTTGTTTAGTAATTTATTCTATCATACTAGGTGTGCAATGCATTCTACTGTTTGCAAAAACTGAGCTGTCAATCCAAATTTATTGAATCATACTGTTAATGTGGTCGGTTAACATACAAGTAGTGCATTTGAAATGGGGCTTATGTACCGGTTTGTGTTCACTGGATGGAACCGTAGGGTTTTCAAGTTTGCGCACATTTACCAGAACTTTTTCTGTATAAAAAACTCAGTTAATGTTTTAATAATTATCAGTAACTTCTCACCTTGTATGTTCTTTATGAATATATTAATACTTTAAATTGATTTCTTTTTTGAGGGCGCCGGTAGCTCAGTGGTATGCGTGCTTGACTTCTGAGCTCAAGGTCGTGGGTTCGTAGCCCGACCGAGGCCCTTAGTTTATTTTATCTGGGAGGTAAAATAAACTTAAGCAGGCCGTCCTTCGGATGGGACGTTAAGCGATGGTCCCGAGCCTGTACGATGTCAGGTACTCGTTAAAGACCCCTACCCTAGATGAATAAAAATTTAGGGTAGGCAAAATTTAGGACTCCCACAGTAGAGTCGGGCTCATGTCCACCAGAGTGACGGAAGAGCGCTCTGGTAGTAGGCGATATGACCTCGTTGTTAAAGCCCGGGCATGAGTCATAAAACCTAACCTAACCTAGATTTCAATTGAATTCAATGGATTTTTTCTAGCCTTTTTGTGGACAACAGTTGTTTTTGTACAAAATTCGTTTTACTATGTGTTCTTTGTATGTTAAAGAATATTTTTATCGAAAAAAAGTCGAAGTTTGTACGTTAGAACACTGAAAAAAACGGCTCAAACATAGTGGTGTCCGATGGTAAACCGAAAAGGGCTTCGCCCGGATTTTTACATTTGAAATAGAAAAATTCTATTTTGCGCGAGAACTTTGTCTCTCAATTGATTTCAATGGGAATTTCGTTTTTCGGTGATTATTCCTCCGTGGTATGTTCGATTTCAGATTTTTTCATTAGTAAACCATCGTCACCGTGTCACTACCATCGTGGCAAATTTCAATGTGATCGATAAAGTGGTTTAGAAGGAGTACGAGTACAACGAAATACGTGAGTCGCCTAAGAAAGAGCTTCGTAAACTCAGCTCAATAAATAAAATACTGATGTATACTCAACATTCAAATTTCAGACTTTGTATAGCTGGCGAAATTATTAGAAATCTTACAAACACAAATATGAAGTAGGTTGAAAGTTTTAAATATGGCCATGCGAATGTTTTAAATATCGCATGGCCGTCAAATATCATGAACTAAATTTCGGTGTACACAATATTCTCATTTTATGAGACATATATAAAATTTCCTGTGTTGTATAAAATTAATAATACTTTCGCAGGAATCTGAGGGCTATGGGTTCGATTTCACAAACGAGCTTCGATAGATTTATCGCTACATTGAACGGATATTAAACCATATATTCTCAGAGATATGTTATCGAGAAACCGACTACGTGACCAACCAAATTGAAAATATAATTTCGTTAACATCAATTTTGATAATTCTGAATGTAAATAAATAAAATAAATGTCTTCATATAAATTATAAATTAATTGTCATAATAAATTTTGTGTCGATAATGTGATGTAAAAAATGTACACACATTAAGATTATTAATATATTATAAAATCAATTATTATTATTTGTATAAAAACAGCTGTTAGGAGTGAAGTAACTTAAATAGTGAATAAATATACAAAAATGGACTAGACACATTTTGTTTTAAAACTAAATGTGAACAACCAATGAATGGTGCACAAAAGACGACGGTCAACTGTTTTAAATAGTGTGAAAGAATCTAAGGGTGCCCCACGTACAGGAAATCCTCATGGAAAAAGCCTCCTTGGGGATGTCCTGTACCGAACACTCGCCCACACACGGAGAGGATTTTCCTCAAAGAAATCCTCAAGGAAAAGGCCTTTGCGTCCACTTCTTTCAATTTTTGCGTACGCGGCCTCCTTTCAATTTTTGCGTACGCGGCCTCCTTTCAATTTTCGCGTACGCGGCCTCCTTTCAATTTTTACGTACGCGGCCTCCTTTCAATTTTTGCGTACGCGGCCTCCTTTCAATTTTTGCGTACGCGGCCTCCTTTCAATTTTTGCGTACGCGGCCTCCTTTCAATTTCTATCATGGTAGTGTTTTGAACTCACTTGCCACAAGCAAGGTTCATTCTCGTTCATATGTACAAATTCGGTTCTGAGACAGGTAAAATCCGGCCTCAAGGCGGAAAAAGAATTGATTCACCACGGCCTCAAGGGACGCCGCCATATACGTTGGGGAATTCTTCAAGGCTTGGACTATTCAGGCCAATCCCGCTCGTGTATGGCTACCCTAAGTTGTGTTGTGGAAGTGGACAGTCTAGAGAGAGTTGTTTTTAGGGTTAAGGTGTAGTGAACCAGTCTGAGTGAGAGAAGATGTAGAGGAGATGTAGGAGTGAAAATTATAACATTGGAAGTACGTAAAGAGAAAAGGTACTTTTTATTTATATGTATATATGCCCAAAATATAAAAGAATTATACATAGTGGCCACTATAAAACAAAAAAAATAGGTAATTAGTTTGTAAGATTTTTCTTGTAATTTAATTTTTTTATTTGATATTGATATTTTGATTTTATTTATAATGTAGGTTGAAATAAATAAACCCAATATTTGTTCTTTGTTTATAAGGCTAAGCCCATCCCCCCTAATCCTTTAAGCGCCTCCCCCCCCCCCCCAAAAAAAAATCTCTCTCCACCAAGATTTCAGTAAAAAAAAGGATGAACAAAAAAAATATTTATTGTGTCGGGTTTTTTTTTAATTTTTAATTTTATGTTCTTTTTTTTAGTGTGTGTTTCGCAATATCTTTGCAAAAAATTATTAAATAGAAGTAAGTTTAAAATTAAAGAAAAAAGTATGTTTTTTTTAAATTATTATATATTATAAAATATATATAAAATATGGGAGTACTTTCAGTATTGCTATAATCTTCAGCCATGACGCAACAAATAGTGCCAAGATGGTAGCAATACCGAAAGTACTCCCATGACTTATATATAATTTGTGAAATAGACAATATTATAAAAATATACTTTTTTCTGTATTTCTATTAAGTGTTTTACAATATCTCTGCAAATAATGTTAATTATCAAATAGAAGTAAGTTTGATTGAGGTTTCCATTATTTTTTTTATTATTTATTTTTTGTTCCTCTTGAATCCTGTTTATCTTGTGATCACACAAGAAACACAAGTCGACTAATGACTAGGGCCAGCCCCAGGACGACCTAAATGGCAAGAGTTTACCCTCCCGTTTATTCTGTAAAGAGAAATCTTGTAGACAAAAACAGCTCCGAGCCCGGAGCACTTTGGAGGTTTCAATGGGGACGGAGGGGTCTTTTTGAAAAGAAACTCAGACAAGAAGTGTAAGAGTAGCGTCAGAGCTTAACGTATAGTCTGTCAGGTGGAAGTTGGTCCATTGGAGAGGCATGCTACAGTCTGTTGTAAAAACATCACCCAAATTCACATAACAAAACAAACCTCAGGCACTAAGCGTAATAGAAGTTTCAGAGCTTAAAATATAGTCTGTCAGGTGGTAGAGGAGAGAGGCATGCTACAGTCTGCTGTAAAAACATCGACTGACTTCGGATTGAGACTAAATAAACCTGAATTGTAGTTTGTGGAGGCTTCAATGAGGACAGAGGTTTTTTTTTTTAAATGAAACTGACTAGAAGTGTATGAGTGGCGTCAGACCTTAACATATAGTCGAGGTTGAACTTGGTCCATGAGAGAGGCATGCTACAGTCTGCTGTAAAAACATCGCCCAAATTCACATAACAAAACAAACCTCAGGCACGAAGGGTAATAGTAGTTTCAAAGCTCAAAATATATTCTATCAGGAGGTAGATCCATGAGAGAGGCATGCCTCAGTCTGTTGTAAAAATATCAGTTGTTATCACTTTAGAACAAAACAAACCTCAGACAAGAAGTGTCAGAGTAGCGTCAAAAATTAACGTATAGTCTGCAAGATGAAAGTTGTTCTATGAGACCTGCTACAGTCTGTTGTAAAAACATCGCCCAAATTCACATAACACAAACCTCAACCAAGAACTGTAAAAATAGTTTCAGAGCTTAAACTATAGTCTGTTAGATTGAGTTGGACAATGAGAGAGGCATGCTTCAGGCTGTTGTAAAAACATTCGCTGATTTCTCATTGAAACGAAATAAACCTCATTTGTTTATGGAGACTTTAATAACTAAACCTGACGATGGTCTAATGCCGAAACTGGCAGTATTGTACAACATATTTGTGGAGTAGACAATATTTAAATAGACAATTTTATTTTATATTAAATATAAATAAAGGTTATGTTGTTCTCAACTTAGAAGTAACTATTGTAAGTAACTGGCAGTATTGTACAACATATTTGTGGAGTAGACAATATTTAAATAGACAATTTTATTTTATATTAAATATAAATAAATGTTATGTTGTTCTCAACTTAGAAGTAACTATTGTAAGTAACTGGCAGTATTGTACAACATATTTGTGGAGTAGACAATATTTAAATAGACAATTTTATTTTATATTAAATATCAATAAATGTTATGTTGTTCTCAACTTAGAAGTAACTATTGTAAGTAACTGGCAGTATTGTACAACATATTTGTGGAGTAGACAATATTTAAATAGACAATTTTATTTTATATTAAATATCAATAAATGTTATGTTGTTCTCAACTTAGAAGTAACTATTGTAAGAAACTGGCAGTATTGTACAACATATTTGTGGAGTAGACAATATTTAAATAGACAATTTTATTTTATATTAAATATAAATAAATGTTATGTTGTTCTCAACTTAGAAGTAACTATTGTAAGAAACTGGCAGTATTGTACAACATATTTGTGGAGTAGACAATATTTAAATAGACAATTTTATTTTATATTAAATATAAATAAATGTTATGTTGTTCTCAACTTTAGAAGTAACTATTTATTTTGATACATAGCCCGTAAAATGTAAATATCGACATTAATTGAGTTTCAGCCAAATTAAATGTGGGATTGGGGCGGAGCTCAACACAAACACCCCAATAACTACTAAGTATTGAATGTATCGACACGAAATTTTGTGTGCGAATCCAAAACTTAATAAGAATGGCACCAATCAATATTGAACCAAATCTGTCTATAGGTTCCCGAGGGAGAGAAAAAAGCAGTTGAGTTCACTTTAATTAATTAACTAGAAAATGTTAATTAATTAATTAAAGTTAATTATTCTGTTGAAACATTTTGTTATTTTTGTTTTAAAGTTACAGAATAAAAAAAAACTGTGCAATTAATTTTTCAATTTATTTTTCGTTTATCTCTTAAATAATTATGCATTTTTAACTAACTAAAAGAAAATATGTTTTCCATGAAGAACTTGTCTGAAATAAGTAATTTTTGAATTAATTTTTTTTTTTCTAAATTTATTTTCCCTTACCATAGTAGACACAAGTGAAAGAATAAATTACTACCCATCAGCACAGTATAATTGTATACAATCTTAGAAGGGTGGTCGAAAATGTGCAGCTGTAAATATTTAAGAAACCAGGAATAAACATGAGATAAGAATAGACGAAGTTGGAGGTTTCATATCTAACATGAGAATATTTTACAGCTAATGTGCATCCCCAGCACGAATAAAGAGTTCGCTCTCCCTCCAGAAACCAACAAAATACCTAAATTGAAATATACTCTAATAACAGGGGCGTAGCCAAAGGGAGGGGGGGTGCGTGCCCCCCCCTGGTCAGTGCAAAAAAACCAAGAAAAATTAAATAAACTGAAAAAATTTTAGATTTAAAATTCTGTTTCAATGGTCTCTGCATGCGAAGCGTTCACAGAAAGTTGCTGGAAAACGATCGAGAACACTTCAAAGAGGAAGTTCTTTCACGACTTTCGGTGGATAAACGAAAATTGTGCTTTACTTAAATGTACATGTACAAAACAAGTCTTATTACATTTATTTAAATATACATGAATTCAATCATTTCATTTCCTCGCTTAAAGTCTTCATTTATGTTATACTTTATACTCTTAAAACTGATTTTACATGCGCAGTAAAAATTCAAAGCGCAACAGCAGCAAATGCACGCTACTGGATGTGAGTCATTTAATTCTAAAAGCACAGAAACCACAGCGTACATTTGCTGCTGCTGCGCTTAGCATTTTTGCTGCTCATATAAAGTCAGCTTAAGTATTACAGTCAGTGGTTACCTCAGGGGGAGCTTCTAGTGTTCCGAGTTTCTCAAATGAATAACAAAAAGTCTGCAGCGCTAACCACGGAAATTGCGGGCTGTTTTTTTTTTATTCGCCGAAATATATGTAAAAATCGGTATTAAAAATTAAATTTTTCCATTTTTGATTCAGGGATCGTGTAATGTAACTTCCCTTACACTTCGTATAACGGGGGTTGTAAAATATGGCAGGGTCAGGCCGACTCTAGACAGGAGTTCTCTACCAACTTTCAAATAGTTTTATCCGTATTTTATGCGCACAAAATTCTAGAATGCGGAGAGACGAGAAGTTTACAAAGACACTTTAATACAGTTCCGGTGACGAAGGTTAGTTGGACAACATACTTGAAATAGTTCTGTCCATTGTATATTCTCAAAGTTGAATGAGCTCAGCATTTCAATTCAAGAATTTTTCATGTCAATTTTGGAAGAAACTTTGCAAATTTGCTGATATTTCTCCAGCTATGCGACTAAATGTGGAGTTTATGTATAAAAAAAAATGTAATTTGGCAATTACAGGACTTTCTTATACCAACTACGCTTACAGATCACTCTCTCTTCCCCTTTTCAAAATCATTTAATTTTGTCTCATTGTCAGAATTATCTCCAAAGTAGATATTCTTATACCCCTTAAAGCAAGTGTGAAAAAATTTTGAGAAAGTAACCAAGACAATGATCTGTAAACGTTAGTATAAGAAAGTTCTGTAATGGCCACATAACATAGTTTTCAGTTCGTTGCTATGAGTTACGATTTAAAAATTACTTAGATATATTCTTCCTTCTGGGCGCTATAACTTTTGTCCTAATGATCCTACCTCAAATCTGAGGACGTATTAGCGATTGAAAATTTTATAGGGAACAATTTTGGTAGTAATCAATTTTTCGGTAGGACTAACCGTTTTCGGGTAAATCAAGGAAACGTCTAAAAATATGTGTTTCACTACATTTCGAGATGGTTTTCGGCATGTATTTGGAAAAAAATAGTATGTCATATAAATTATGTATTTTATTATTCTCTACTTTACTTGAAAAGATTTTTGATTAGGTCTTAAACAAAAGCTAAACAACGATTATAATACTTCCATATTCTATAGAGGTTAGGTTAGGTTTTATGACTCATGCCCGGGCTTTAACTACGAGGTCATATCGCCTACTACCAGAGCGCTCTTTCGTCACTCTGGTAGACATGAGCCCGACTCTACTGTGGGAGTCCTAAATTTTGCCTACCCTAAACTTTTATTCATCTAGGGTATGGATCTTTAACGAGTACCTGACATCGTACAGGCTCGGGACCATCGCTTAACGTCCCATCCGAAGGACGGCGTGCTTAAGTTTATTTTACCTCCCAGATAAAATAAACTAAGGGCCCCTCGGTCGGGTTACGAGCAAACCACTGAGCTACCGGCGCCCTCTCCATATTCTACAGATATAAGAAAAGAAAAATATATTGGTAATTAATTAAATTTGGTCGTTCAAGCGAGTCAAGCCGTCCCTTCTTCACAAAGATGGAGGTACTTTATAATCTCCTTGCTTCGTTGAACATGCGACCCATATCGGTCCATATTTTCAGGCGAAAGAAGAATTTTCATTAATAATTATATTATTGTGTTTCAGGGTGTGAGTTTTAACTGGTATTGGACCAAAGATGATCACTAAATAAAGAGAAGCGATGGGAAACGCAACGGCGGGACGTCGGAACTCAATCCTGAGCAAGGAGAGTTCAGTACAAGGAGAGACGAGTCGACAGAACACCCTGGTAGAGGATGGACCACCTCTGGAGCGACCAGACCCTCTGACGGACCAACAACGGTCTGACCTGGCCCGAACCTGGAAGGTGATCCAGCACGACATTGAGAAAGTGGGTGTCATCACGTTTATCAGGTGGGCCGAGTATTTTAAGAATATACCTAGTGAAGTTTGACGAACAATTTGTGTATTTTTAATTATCTATTCTTTTTAGACAAGAAAAGCTTTTTAGAACATACAAATTGATAAACAATCAATTTACCAGTTAATAATTGATTTTAACAATTATTTAATGAATATTTGAAAAATATTATCTCAAATTTGCCGCCCTAGGCCAGGGCCTACTCCGGTACTGATTGGAAGTCAATGTTCACTGACAATTTAATGAAAACTGTTTTCCTCCAATATTTCCCGATAACAATGAAATAATTTTAATGATAATTTTAATCTTTATCATTCATTGTTCAAGAGCCCTCCTTGATTTTACATTGTCAGAGCTCAAATGCTCTAGCGGTTTGGGTAACATATTTTCAAGGTTTGAGCCCTCTTGAGCCGCCTCTTGAATTTTACTTTGCCCTTCCTATCCTAATAGAATCAAGAAAGGGCTGGGGGGGAGGAATTTTGCGAAATACCTGTCTCTAGAGATCAGGCGGGATGAATATATTTATATTGAACCAGAAGGAATTTTATTTTTATTGTATTTATTTATTTTTTTCTTTTAGTATATATTTGAATATTTTGTTTTGGGGTTGTAGTAAACCAGTATGTCTGTCATTTAAGAACGTCGGTAATTTAGAGGTAGCTGCTTGTCGACTTTGCTCAATATAAATGAAATGGAAATGAAAATGAAAAGAAATTTTATTATTCTGGGACCGAGGTCCCCTAAGAATAAATACATATAGAGTAAAGAACAAGAAACAATGAAATATAGTATCAGTATGACGTACAAATAAATAAATAGATAAATAAATTAGAGCTACATTGGAGAAAAACTAGATAAACAAAAGATTAACATGAAAAAACATAAAATTAACAGCTTAATTATGAAGAAAAAAATAAATAAATGTATCTATATAAATAAAAGAGAATATATAAAAAGATAAGAAAAAAATTAAATAGATTAATAAAAATCAGTAATGCTATGATGGTTGGTTATAGAAGAGAATGGAGGTCGGCCAGACAAGGTTTGAAATCAAATTAATTTTAGACAGAACGGGCTAGATAGAAAAGGGCGAGGAGAGAGAAGAAAAATAAAAATAGACAAAATAAAATAAGATAAAATAAATATATAAATATGTAAAATAAACAAAAAAGGAATAATATTGATTATGATCGAATAATGAACAAGAAAAAAATGGGAAAAGTAAATAATTTGAATGATTAGATAATTGAGGTTGACGAATTAGATAATACGGGGGAGAGATCAAAGAGGAGTGGATTGTTTGGTGAAGAGGAATTGGAATAGTGAGGATTTGAAGGAAGCCACGGAAGGAGAGTGACTGATTGGGGGAGGCAGAGAGGCCTGGACAAGAAATGAATTGTGGAACGCCGAGGAGCGATATAATATAGGTTCGAAACCCGGATTATCTGGGAGGTATTAAAAGCCTTGGTTTCGAGCCTGTACAATGTCAGGTACTTGTTAAAGACCCCTTAAGTACTTAAACCTAGATAGGCAAAACTTAGGACTCCAATAGTAGAGTCGGACTCATGTCCACCAGAGAGACGCAAGAACGCTCTGATAGTAGGCGATATGACCTTGTAGTTAAAACTTAGTCATAATAACTATGTAATACATATGATAATATGAGAAAGTCCTGTAATTGCCACATCACATTTTTTTCATACAGCTGCTACAGCTACACAACGATACGCTTTTAGTCTCTATTTAGTCAAAGCTATATAGTCTTTTTAGTCAAAGCTATATAGCTCTATTTAGTTAATGCTATATAGCTCTTTTTAGTCATAGCTATATAGCTCTTTTTAGTCATAGCTATATAGCTCTTTTTAGTCATAGCTATATAGCTCTTTTTAGTCATAGCTATATAGCTCTATATAGTCATAGCTATATAGCTCTTTTTAAGCTCTTTTTAGTCATAGCTATATAGCTCTTTTTAGTCATAGCTATATAGCTCTTTTTAGTCATAGCTATATAGCTCTATATAGTCATAGCTATATAGCTCTTTTTAAGCTCTTTTTAGTCATAGCTATATAGCTCTATTTAGTCATAGCTATATAGCTCTATTTAGTCATAACTATATAGCTCTTTTTAAGCTCTTTTTAGTCATAGCTATATAGCTCTTTTTAGTCATAGCTATATAGCTCTATTTAGTCATAGCTGTATAGCTCTTTTTAAGCTCTTTTTAGTCATAGCTATATAGTTCTTTTTAGTCATAGCCCTATAGCTCAGCTATATAGCTGTTTTGATACACAGTGTAAATGCGGCTTAAGAATTAATTAGGCTTCCCTCATAGAAGTTCATGGAAAAACTAAATTGATTTTTTTTTTCCATGAAGCCAGTTCGGATAATTGAAAGTTCAGCGACACAGGTCGCACAAATCTATTCTAACATATTCATTGTTAGCCAAAATTGTTGATTGATTTTGGAAACATTATTGATTATTTCGTTGTGGGGAAGTATACAGCTGGTGATTTCTCGACGACTTTCTTACTGTCTTTATCTACCAAAACAGAATATTGCCTGGTGTCTCCCCAGAGTGGCCGCCTGCGAATCGGTCCTTACCAAGTCCCTTTGTTTTATGGTAAATACCCCCTTTATATACAGAAGGAAGGCTCCCTTGTAATCCTCCAGAGGTACCACCAGTGGAGATGTTCCCCTACAAAAGGAGATAGTCCCCTTCTTATACAAATCTTCCTACTTAAACTAAGTTCAACGGATACTTTGGAGAGTTCTAAGTGTTTGCTGAAAATTACTAATAGAATTTTGACAGCGCATTATAGCGCATTCAAAGATGATTCCTAGGTGTTTGCCCCAAAAATGGCAGTTTTGAATAACCGGCAATGTAGTTCCACAATTAACAACTAAGTTTCTGCTCTCTCTCGGTAACAATTTTACTCATTTGGTAAATGCATAGGTCTCATACTCAGAGACTTCTGAATTATACTAAATTTCATGCCGATACATTCATTACACCAGCAGTTATTATAAAATAAATAAATATAATAAAATAAAATAGCTTTATTGACATTCTTTTAGAACAAAAGCCTTTTGGAGGTTTTGAGTCTACTGCTCTTTCAACAGAAGAAATCAGAAAAGCAATCCGAAAGGAAATCAGAAAATAAATTTTAAAATGAATGAAAAAAAAAAAATGGAAAAAAGGAAAATGACAATTCATTGATATCGAATTTTAACGATAATAATCATAACAACATAAATGACTGAACAGTTAACTCATGGAAACAAGAACTCAGGTGAAATAAACTTACGTCCAACAGCAGAGAGAGAGAGAGAGCGAGAGGGACGTCCTATCCGAAGGACGGCGTGCTTAAGTTTATTTTACCTCCCAGATAAAATAAACTAAGGGCCTCGGTCGGGTTTCGAACCCACGATCTAGAGCTCAGAAGACAAGCACGCATACCACTGAGCTACCGGCGCCCTCTTGAAATATTTAGTATTAGTATTAATTCTAATGTCAGCTAGGTTTAGATTCCTGACAGTATATAAGGCTTCATCATGAAACTATTAACTAAGAAATTAATCCCGAAGAGCCACACTAGATGGGGCTACATATCACTAGGGGAAAACTTCATTTAAAAGGGACTTACACGTTCTAAGGCAAGTTTGGGACTTAGAGAGACAAATGGAATGGCCTAAAGTAAGAAATTACTTTTCGGAGAATCAGCATGTTCTTCTATACAACCACAAAAACAAAAACATGAAATTCCAGTAGAATCTCGATATCGAATTTTATGCCATTGTGCTCATGAGGCTGTCAGCTAATCTAGAAGGATGATGGCAGGCCAAAGCTCTTAACAGGTTATCAAATGACTGAGTGGTTGTAGGGCCACTTGCGCTAATTGGTGGGGTGTACGTCACTGTGCCAGAATCAACCATTCAGATGCTAGTTGACGGCCTAAGCCAATTTCATTTTTTTTTTTTTTTAGGGGAGGGGGAGGAAGGGAGCTATTTTTGTTTTTGGTTCCGAAAATCGAAAATTATGATTTTACCTTTGTCAGACGAATTTTTCATAAAAATCCTTAACAATAGAAAAAGTTTTCGGTGACCAGTATGTATTTCCCCAGATCAAATCTATCCATCCAGTTGTCGCTGTCCCTCCAAAACCAATCTACCCACTGTTTTATTTTTGACCAGAACCGGTTTTCAACGCAACAGCCTCATCAACAGTGGTACATATATGGTAGAATAAAAATAATATACAAATAATGAAAAGGATAAATTTTAAAGCATCAGAGTACAGAGTAACAAAATAAAAAATAAAAATGTATTTACCCCACCCACACAGCACAGCGGTTAAAGGACCACTGGCATAGCTCTAAGGGGTGGGGATAGCTAGGTTCACTCACTCACTCTACATACAAAAACATTCCTTCAAATATACATAATAACTAAAACAAATCTCTTCTAAATAGAAAAATAGTATATAATTCGCCATACAGCCAAAGAATTTTTTGTCATAAAATATAATAAATAAAAATAATAATTAAATAAATAAAATTGAAAAAAAATGTTATCACAGACTTAAAAAATAAATAAAATAAAATACACATAATAAATACATATATATATTGTAATATTTAGCTTTATTCCTCTCCAATTGATGTCAATTGTAATATTATGACTTTTCGCGTTTTTAATAAAAATTATATGATTTTCTTTACTTTTAAACACAAGGGAATTTTCTCAACTGTATAACTGATTTTTCTAAAATAAAATATTTATGGGCCAGATCGTCTATCTAGTAGAACGATACGGCAAAATTTAACTCCCACAGTAGAGTCGGGCTCATGTCCACCAGAGTGACGAAAAAGCGCTCGGGTAGTAGGCGATATGACCTCGTAGTTAAAGCCCGGGCATGAGTCATAAAAACTAAAACCTAAAGCTAAATACATCAAATTATAAAAAGTAACAAGTTGGGTTTGAAATAACCATACCTCATAAATAAATGTTTTTTACCTAATTCAAATGTTTTAGTAAATTTTTTTTTTTTTTTTTTTTTTTTTTTTGCGCAACCTGTGAAACAGTCGATTGATTTTGGAGAGAGAGCTACAACATAGTTCACTGATTCGAGCTGGGGTAGTGCATTGCCGGCAATTTTTTTTTCATCTAGGACCATGAACGTTCCTCTATATAAAAAAAAAAAAATGTACAAGATTCTCAATTACGTTTTAAAATCTTGATAAAGACGAGGTTTGCTTGTAAAAAGAATCGTATTAAAACAAATTAATATAAAAATGTTATAACTTGTACACCCCCTTACTTGCTCTGACATTATGTAAAAACATTTTCAAAAAAAACCCTTAATGGCTAATTGACCTGAGTTTTATTCTGAATTTTCCTTCAAAATTTTGTTTTTAATTATCTGCGTCCTCAATTTCAAGAAATACTGCAATAATAAGGTTTACATGTATTTATATATTAATGTATTTACAGCTAAATATATATCTTGTCATATATTACCAATCTCTATTACAGTATTGATAGTGTTTGTTGATTTTTATTAATTTTTTTTTATATTTTTTAATTAATTTTTTTTTTTTTGTATTTATTTATTTAAAGCCACAACTATGTAAAAAAATGCACAACCAGCGGCTGACATGTAGATACTATAAAAAAATAATAAAAATAAAATAAAATAATAAAAATAAAGAGGACATGAAAGGCTTGAGAGAGGAAAAACAGCCAGCGGTGAACCCTCATGGCATCACCTCATACCAGGAGATCTCTATGGCAAACTCTCTTTAATCTTCTTGGGGGAGTGTGGGGTACATTTGTACTTAAGATTTTGCGAATTTCCGGATTGGTGTGTAAGTAAATTTTGGTGTAGAAACGTTGGTATAAATGTTTAATGGTTGTGTCTATGGGTGTGATGTTCAAATCGCGGTGTAAAGTCTTGTTGCTAACGTATGGTGGGCATTGCGTGATCAGTCGGAGAGTCTTGGATTGAAATACCTGTATTCTTTTGATGTTCGAAGTCTTGGCTGTATCATATATCTGTAAGCCATAGGTCCAGGAGAGGTCGGAGAAGATAGGTATAACAATTTAGTTTTTGTAATTACTACCAATTTTTGTAAAATACTACCAATAATAGAGATATTTTAAAATGCATTGCTATGCACAATTTAGAGGTAGTTAGTATGTTATTGTGATTCATGAGCTCATATCGCCTACTGTGCTCATTCATACCTCTGGACATGAACACGTCTCTACTATGAATCCTATATTTTCCATACCCTAAATTGTATTCTATTATTCCTATCTAAAATATAAAGACACATTAAAATTGGAAATTTAATAAGGAACATTTTGGGTTTGAAATAACCATACCTCATAAATAAATGTTTTTTACCTAATTCAAATGTTTTAGTAATTTTTTTTTTTTTTTTTTTTTTTTTTTGCGCAACCTGTGAAACAGTCGATTGATTTTGGAGAGAGAGCTACAACATAGTTCACTGATTCGAGCTGGGGTAGTGCATTGCCGGCAATTTTTTTTTCATCTAGGACCATGAACGTTCCTCTATATAAAAAAAAAAAAATGTACAAGATTCTCAATTACGTTTTAAAATCTTGATAAAGACGAGGTTTGCTTGTAAAAAGAATCGTATTAAAAAAAATTAATATAAAAATGTTATAACTTGTACACCCCCTTACTTGCTCTGACATTATGTAAAAACATTTTCAAAAAAAACCCTTAATGGCTAATTGACCTGAGTTTTATTCTGAATTTTCCTTCAAAATTTTGTTTTTAATTATCTGCGTCCTCAATTTCAAGAAATACTGCAATAATAAGGTTTACATGTATTTATATATTAATGTATTTACAGCTAAATATATATCTTGTCATATATTACCAATCTCTATTACAGTATTGATAGTGTTTGTTGATTTTTATTAATTTTTTTTTATATTTTTTAATTAATTTTTTTTTTTTTGTATTTATTTATTTAAAGCCACAACTATGTAAAAAAATGCACAACCAGCGGCTGACATGTAGATACTATAAAAAAATAATAAAAATAAAATAAAATAATAAAAATAAAGAGGACATGAAAGGCTTGAGAGAGGAAAAACAGCCAGCGGTGAACCCTCATGGCATCACCTCATACCAGGAGATCTCTATGGCAAACTCTCTTTAATCTTCTTGGGGGAGTGTGGGGTAAATTTGTACTTAAGATTTTGCGAATTTCTGGATTGGTGTGTAAGTAAATTTTGGTGTAGAAACGTTGGTATAAATGTTTAATGGTTGTGTCTATGGGTGTGATGTTCAAATCGCGGTGTAAAGTCTTGTTGCTAACGTATGGTGGGCATTGCGTGATCAGTCGGAGAGTCTTGGATTGAAATACCTGTATTCTTTTGATGTTCGAAGTCTTGGCTGTATCATATATCTGTAAGCCATAGGTCCAGGAGAGGTCGGAGAAGATAGGTATAACAATTTAGTTTTTGTAATTACTACCAATTTTTGTAAAATACTACCAATAATAGAGATATTTTAAAATGCATTGCTATGCACAATTTAGAGGTAGTTAGTATGTTATTGTGATTCATGAGCTCATATCGCCTACTGTGCTCATTCATACCTCTGGACATGAACACGTCTCTACTATGAATCCTATATTTTCCATACCCTAAATTGTATTCTATTATTCCTATCTAAAATATAAAGACACATTAAAATTGGAAATTTAATAAGGAACATTTTTCATGAGAAGCAATTTTTTGATAAAACAAACAGTTTTTGCGTAAATCAAGAAAATATCTCAAATAAAGTGTTTCAAAACTACATTTTAGTAAGATTTTCGCTATGTATCTCGCTAACGGAGCGTCCAAAAAAACTACTGTATATAGAATTTACCTTTAAGTTTTCTCTACAAGTTTTTTTTGAAAAGAGTTATGATTAAGTCATAAATATAAGCGATATCTTATAAAATGTATTTAGGCCCCGAAGTATAGAGCTCTTGAAAAATAAGATTTCGGCCAAAATTTAATAAGATCTAAATTATTGTGACTCATGCTTAGCTTTTTACGTCGCCCCGGACAAAATGACAAATTGCCGCCCCGTTAAACATATAGGTAGGTACTTTTTTAAAACATATATATTTTATTTTAAATAAAAATCTAATGGTTTAGGTTAGGTTAGGTTTTATGACTCATGCCCGGGCTTTAACAACGAGGTCATATCGCCTACTACCAAAGCGCTCTTTCGTCACTCTGGTGGACATGAGCCCAACTCTACTATGGGAGTCCTAAATTTTGCCTACCCTAAATTTTTATTCACCTAGGGTAAGGGTCTTTAACGAGTACCTGACATCGTACAGGCTCGGGACCATCGCTTAACGTCCCATCCGAAGGACGGCGTGCTTAAGTTTATTTTACCTCCCAGAGAAAATAAACTAAGGGCCTCGGTCAGGTTACGAACCCACGACCTTGAGCTCAGAAGTCAAGCACGCATACCAAAGAGCTACCGGCGCCCTCAAATCTAATGGTTTTAAATCATAATAAAAACTTATATCTAGAAAGTCCACAGTCGTTTTCGAGCTAGAACGGTTCCATAGAAATTCTTCAGCTTTACACTTTTCGCTTGCAGGGACCTTTTTTTGACGTGAAAACGTCTATTCGCTCGTTAAGCACAGTGATAGCCGGTCAAACTTTCTTGTGTTACAAAATACCGTCAGATTTCAATCGATAATAACTACGACACTAATAATCCGATAACAATGGTTGAGGTCACAATGGATAGGGCATGTCTGTACGTGTTTGTTTTGCCTGTGACATTATCGGGCTAGTGTGGGCGCCGGCGGATGATTGTTGCGAATTACCATTGTGCAAAATTAGAAATTAGTGTAGCATGATAACGCGTTTAGATATGACGTTGATTCAGGTGTCATTGTAAAGAGCTTGAAGAGCACTACTAGGACTCAAAGTGAAACAATAAAAATATTCGCCGAAATATGTATGTAAATATGATTTTATCCCGACGTTTTCACGGAAAATCTACGGCGTGGACCTTGACTACGCCTTAATGTTTTTAAAAAAATCTTTTAAGAGGGGCTTAAAGTGTTGAAAATATAAGAAAAGGACTTAGACTTGAGAACCTTTTAACTCTTCATTAGATTTCAGTCTCCTCCGATTTGCCTCGACTTGGAGGATGTCCCAGGGGGCCCGCGAAGTTTCTATCCCTCACTCTTGATAAAAAATATAAATAAATAAATAAATTATTAATATATAAAAAAAATATATCAATATATATAGGTATATATATATATATTTTTTTTTTTTTTTTTAATTTGTTTTACAAATAGGTACTCACAACTGAATAAAATAGTATGAACGAACAAGCAAATTTGCGAAAGAGAAAATTAAGGCATTCTCAAAATGTGAAGAGGTGAGTAATCTTTCAGTGATGACACTCCCTATGCACTAAGTTGCATTCATGACATGCTTTTATTTAGCTTGATTCGTTGTCTGTCTGTCTGTCTGCAAAAAATCTTGCAAGTCGATTTTAACATCTTTCCAATTATAGTATAGTATAGTATAGTCACATAACTCTACTGACAATATATGCTTCCGGTGTTAATTGCGAAAAATTAAAGATGGCGGCTGCAATATGGCGAATAGGTGTCAGGAAATGACTATTAAAAATGTTTAACAGTGCAGGTTGTGAATCTAATATTAAGAATAACGTATGTAATAAAATAATTAAAAAAAAAAAAAATTCTGTTAGCAGCAGCTAATAAGTAATTAATTTTGTTACATACGGACTTCTAAATAGACGATCAAAATTAGACAAGACACAAAAACGGAACTGTTACACTTACTGAGACCATTATGGTCATAGGGATCACAGGTATACCGTTCAGCAAAAACATCCAACATCAAACGAATTCAGGCGTTTCAGTCAAAAATCCTCAGACTGATAACACAGTGCCCGCCATACATAAACAACAGAACACTTCACAACGATCTAATGATACACACAGTATCCCGACACAATACAATCTACTTACATAGGTTTTTCTTAGAAAACTTTACACACATACAAACCTAGAAATACGTACTTTATCTTACAAAACCCCCCACGAAGGCTGAAGAGAAGATGGAACCGCGACTTACTGCCCCAGGATTAAGGAGGTTACCTTAAATCCTATTCATTTAGTATTTTTTTATTTACATTATTTTCCTTTACTTTTATCAAAATTGTCTTTCAATTCCTTTTTATTTATTAATTTTTTTTATATTTATTTCTTTATTTATTTTATTTTTATTTTTTTCTAGTCTTGTCCTAAGAATTAAGATAAATTTTCGTTTCGAGGACCTACCACTGGGGGGCCTTCCTCTCACATACCGTTCACGCCAACATATCAATACCATCATAGATGCTGGTTGTTGCACCCTAGCAATAGTTGCTTCTTTATAAATAAAAGACAAAAAAAAAAAAAAATGTTACATATGATACGCTACCTACTTATAAAGTTGAATCTGTATATATTGAGGGCGCCGGTAGCTCAGTGGTATGCGTGCTTGACTTCTGAGCTCAAAAATGTGGGTTCGTAACCCGACCGAGGCCCTTAGTTCGGGCTCATGTCCACCAGAGTGACGAATGAGCGCTCTGGTAGTAGGCGATATGACCTCGTAGTTAAAGCCCGGGCATGAGTCATAAAACCTAACCTAACCTATTTATACGTAACAATATTAATTTGAAATGTAAAAGCTTGTCGCCTGCGAATTACGCTATAGTCTAATAAATAATACATAAATGGACTTGTGAGCGACAAGCTTTTACCTGTGTTTTTTAAACTTCTCTGGGATGTTGAAATGTTGATTTTTTCCGACATTTTTTCCAGAAGTGTCTTAAATAGTATTAGAATAAATAAAACAGAATTTTATTTTTAATTAATATTGACTCAGATAAACTTTAAAAGACCGATGAAAATGGTTAAACAATTTTCCATCTTAAAGCACTGTTTTTAGTTTAGATTTGAACTTTTCACTCTTTTTTTAAAAAAGTAATTAGAAAAGACATTTAAAAAGCTTAATCCTTCTTAAGCTCAACAGCATTTTTTTTCTTTATTCTTCAAAAAGAAAAGAGCTGTATTTAATTATTGGAATTTTTTTTTTTTTTTGTGAGTATTTTATCTCCAAAACAACCAATACTCAAAATGGGGGTCAAAGTAGAGACTTATACATTTTGTTTTCAAAATATAAATTTTAAGTGAAAAAAGATTGTTGAATAAGTAATGAAATTTTAACTGTATTAAATAAAGATGGATGCTGTTTATTTGGGCACAATTTGATGCAAATTTGTCTCCGAGGTACTCATATTTACACCTTAATGAAGAGAGATAAAACAGACTTCTAAATTTTTAATTACATCTAAAAAAAACATAACTTTTTTCTTTTTAAAATTTCCAAGCCACTTTGCTAATAATTATGAAAATTCATTTTAAAATATTGTTAACAGTTAGTTATTATGATTTAACTACAAAATATCGCCTACTACCAGAGCGCTCTTTCCTCACTCTGGTGGACATGAGTCCGACACCACTATGGGAGTCCTAAATTTTGCCTACCCTAAATTTTAAATTTGAATATTCACATAGGCCTGACATCATACAGGCTCGGGACAATCAAATTTTATATGTTTATCGAAATCCCCATAAGGACGACACCTGTCACCATATATATATAATATTTTATAATCCTATATCCCGCCTCTAATTCCACGACACACTCACAAACCCATAGTTAGGGGGATATTTTATGTAGAAAATAATAAATAACGATGTATTAATATAATGTTGTATAATATAATGTAGATAGAGAATGTTAAAATTGTTTAGAACTTCATGGACCCAAATATGAAGCTTATAGAACAAATAGATTATATGGAACATTCTAGAAGCAATGGCTTCTATAACGTATACTTTAATATATTTTCTATATAAGAATTGTGAAATTATGTATGCTGTAATCATGATAAATATATACAGTAAGATATGGTAAAAATAATATGTAAAGATAAATACCTGTAGATATAGAAAAGTCAGGTTATGTATAGACCTTTTGGAACATAGGTCCAGAACATTCGATGGCGCTATATATAGTTCCTGGACTCAGATATAGTCACTTATAGATAGTCAGTCATACATATAGATAGTCAGATATAGTTGATATAGTTATTCAGTCTCACTCACTATTACCTTGTTATTGTAAATTCTTGTAAAAGCACAGTCTGTTCATTTTATTTATATCCAGTTTCTTTATTGTTCCTCTGTGTGAGCTGTTGCCCTGTGGTCAATTGTAAGTAGCAAATATATAAATGTATGTAACTTGTCTGACTTCTTTATTATTTTTTATTACGATCTATCCGACCTTATACATGTAAAAACGCCAGAAATCGCATTTATATTATTTTCTTATTAATTTCGTAATAAACGGCAGGATTCGTAATACACCTATGTATATAATACCAGTTGGATCTGCTATTGGGGGAGGGGGGGGGGGGGGAGGGGGGATATATATTATTTTAAATCAGTCTCTGGGTATGCAAAATCTAGTTTCTCATAGTAGAGTCGGGCTCATCGACGATAGAGCGCTCTAGTGGTAGGCGATAGGCGACATAGCTAAAGTCCGGCATGAGTAACAGTAACTAACTATATCGGTTATTACATTATTTTCGTTATAAATATTTAAAAAAATAAATAAACATAAGTAGGGGTACGAAAAGGGAAAGACCCTATGAATTTTTGATTAAAAAAAAACTTACAGACTCTGGTCCAATGCTTAACCAAAGGACGGCGTGCTCATGTTTTTTTTTCATCTCCCAGTTAAACTGAGACCGGCTAGAGCGAGAATGCAGAGGTCTAGTGCCAGGCATTCACACCGTCTACAGACCTTACTCAGGCTGGATCGGGAACCCAGCCGCAGTGGGGCACTTGAAATGTCTTGTGCGTATTGCAGAAGGTGTATAGATACTAGGTTACAGAAATTACGTAACCAAATACACAACATGTCAAATGCGAGGGTGCCATAGCCGAGCAACCGTCAAATTTCTGCAACAATTTACGATTATTATGAAGAGCATCGGTTTGAGTTCAATGGATTATAACTACTACGGCAGAGTGAGATCTCTCAAAAGCGACCACTCCCGCTCGGATCGACAAACGTACTGCCAAGCTACGCCTCTGTGAAGCCGCGCGCAATGCTAACTTCAGCTCCGCGACAACGGCGCCATCCGGACGCGACACATGCATGATCGAGTAATGGCTTCTTTCCTCTATACAACGATACCAAATCCAATGTGCGCGGGTAGTACGGTCGCAAAGGTATAAGCGATTTTAGTGTTTTAGCAAGCGCTCCCTATTGATCGTAATGAAAAACGTTTCACGTCAAAAATATGTAAAATAATAATAATAATAATAATAAATTTATTTGCGTTAAACCAATACATGGTAATAGGATACGTCAAAATAATTTATACATTAAGATAGCTTATAAATTAGATTTATAACTACTTGAGTCTAACACTATAAAAAAAAGTAAAATGAAATTAATAAAAACTGAACGAATAAATACTTAAAAATATATGAGTACTTAACCAAAATTAATACATGATACGTTTAAAATAACATGACACATTTTTCAATTTGATAAAAATTGAGATAATTATTTTTCAAAAAAAACTCTTCGGAAGTGTTTTTATCTCAACGATGTTTCGGGACGTTTTTATGTCTCATCATATAAACAAACAGATAAAATATATTTTTCATAGGTTTCTCTGGGATGATTGTTGGTTACTTTTTACTTAAATAGGCTACATAAAATACTAAATATATTTAGTAGTCCCCATGGCTGCCTATAGTTGGATAACATCCCCCAACCATATTACTCGACCAATGAGAGAGACGATCATGGGATGCCAAACGGCGATAGGGTGGCCATTGCAATTTGAATGGTCGATTAGACTAGAAGGGCCTCATCCTGCCCTTAATTGAAGGGATCATCCCTGCGGTTCGCCACTAACTACATTAAATTTCATGAGAGAAAATGTACCTCTGCTTCACTGCCTCTCACTATTAATGCAATGACCATGAGAGACACTGCACATCCTTGCTGCGCTCGCACAGCCTGGTAGTCATTTTGTGTACTACTAGAGTCAACCTCCGAAATTCGTAAGAAAAAATATTTTCATTCAAAAGAATTTGTATTGTTGCGCAACATTTTCGGATGTGAAATTCCCTGTTTACGTTTCGTATTCTCCGCTCTTATTTAGATAATAGGTTCATATGTGATAGTAAGATGTTGTGGGACGAGATTAATCATAGAAATAGAATACGTTGTCTTCCCACTAGTTTATATTAGACCAGAACTGGTTTTCAACGCATCGTCGGGTTATGGTTCATCCCACCCACACCGCATAGCGGTTACAGGACAACTGGCCTCCTAGGTTAGTCAAAGCAGAGTCCACTCTAACATTCATCTCATAAGTGCTGATGTTTCACTAAGCAGCATCCTGTCCCCGTTTCTCTATATTACAAGCACACCCAGTATCCTGACTGACACTGCCATTAGACTCCACGCTGTACGGCTGGGATGTGTCCAAAATTCAATGTTTTCACCGGAATTTCATATGATTCGGTGTGTGTCTGAACACGATAACTCACGATAGAATGAATATAGTGACACGAAATTCTCATATTTCTCACCAGAACTATAAACACGACCTAAGTATGTATATTGATTTTTTCCAGAGGTGTTTTCCTTTTGTCATTCGTGACAATATTTCGGAACTATTTTTTTCTTTTTTTTTGTAGCTTTTAGCATTTTCTCTGTTGCAGGTTCCCTCCATTAACCTGCTTTGGTGGCAGACCCGAACCAGCAAAACTTCATGCTTTTTAGAGTTTTGGCTTAGAATATAAATCGGAGTTTCATTTTTCTCGTCACATTTCCTGCACAGAGTGCTTTTAGCCGAAGTAATAAATGTAGCCCGGGCTTTAACTACATATCGCTTACTACCAGAGGACATGAGCCCGACTCTACTGTGGGAGTCCTAAATTTTGCCTACCCTAAATTTTTATTCACCTAGGGTAGGGGTCTTTAACGAGTACCTGACATCGTACAGGCTCGGGACCATCACTTAACGTCCCATCGAACCCACAATCTTGAAATCAGAAGACAAGCACGCATACCACTGAGCTACCGGCGCCCTCTTACAAAATGTTATGTTTAAAGCCTAAACTATATTTTCCCCAAGGACAAGTAGTATGATGATTCAGATTTTCCTGAGTAGAGGGCATCGGTAGCTCAGTGGTATGCGTGCTTGCTTACTAAGCTCAAGATCGCGGGTTCGAAACCGCAAAATAGACTAATGTATTTTATCTGTGAGGTAAAATCAATTTAAGCACGCCGTCCTTCGGATAGGACGCTAAGCGATCGTTAAAGACCATAGGTGAATAAAAATTTAGGGTAGGCAAAATTCGGGACTCCCATAGTAGAGTCGAGCTCATGTTCACCAGACTAACGAAAGAGCGCTCTGGTAATAGGCGATATAAAGCCCGGGCATGAGTTGTAATAACTAACTAGATTCTACGGAGTGAGACACGCATTTTTAAACTTAGTTGATTAATTTACTAACGATTTTTTATTCAATAATATCAACAAGAGGGAAAATTATAATGAGAATCTTTATTGGGAAAGCAAGAATTATATTTTGAGAAAGGTATTATTATTCGGGGGATGAAGTAGGTGGAAATAATAATACTTCATTATCCTGAAAAAGGAGCCAGCCAGAGAATGGCCTGTATTATAACAGTAGGTAACAAGAGCCCAGGGAATATCTAAATGAGATGAAAAATATTTTATATTATAGTCGGTGAATCACCAGGTAATCTACTTCCCCAGAACGAATTAATCAATTAAATGTTCGCTAATATTCAACAGTGGGGCTAAACTCATACTAAATGTTTTGCCGATAAATTCATTATGTCGGCGGTTATTAGGATTTTTGAATTGAGCCATACCTCTGAACACTCACTTCCCTTCAGTCGATATTGCTGAAATTTGACAGGTTATGTCCTCATTGTGTTTTGACTTTAAATATGAAATTTCATGTCGATACATTCATTACATCGATTATTATTTGGTTTTTTGAATTGAGCTCTCCTCTGATCCTCTTTCCTGCCGATTCTGATAAATAGATGGATAAACTTTTATTGCACAAAAGATTACAACCTTTATGGCAATGAGTGTTTTTTTTTTTTTTTTCTTAACAAAATAAATATTCTTATAGTTAAGTATATAAAATAAAATAAAATAAAAAATATCTATATAAAGAATTGTACATAATAAGCAATATAACAACTAAATAAAAAGATAACAATAATATTGAAAAAAAAAAAAACATTAAGGCGTAGTCAAGGTCCACGCCGTAGATTTCCCGTGAAAACGTCGGGATAAAATCATAACATTTTTTTTTTCATTTTCTTTTCGATGCTGCCGTAGCTCTTGCATTTGCTCGGCACTAGACTTTATAGGTTTTTAAATTCCTTTTGACGCGAGCTTTCTTCTGATTTGCGTTTGGGGGCGTTCGAGTATTACGTAACGCAATTTTTGAAGATTTCTGTCCCCCCCCTACCTACATATATGTAACATTATTACATTTTAGCAGTAAACTTACCTGTGTAAAATAACTAAGCATTGTTGCTTTCTTCTTCGTGGCCTTCACCTTGAACTCTCGTATAACATCATTTATATGTTCTATAAACTTTTCTTTATTTTTTAGTATTTCTTTAGCCGTTTTACAAATTTCGTTGGCATTTTTTTGGCACAGTTGCGCTGGCAAGTCAGCATGAGAGCCTTTATAGGCCAAGAACAGCTGATGATGCAAATCTCCCTCTTTTGAGGACATTACAGTATGACTTTAACAACACTGACTACAGCAATGTGCTTCTGCGTAAACACTAACGAATACTGACAACGAAAACAAAACAAAAATGACGCACAATACAGTCGAGGGATTCCCCGTAAAACATAAACGAAGAGGGTTGCCAACTTGGGAGATTTTAATTTCCTAGTTTCCCCCCTCCCGCTCCTGTAACGCATCGTAACGTTCTACAAGACCCCCCCTCCCCCCAAATTGCGTTACGTAATAATTGAACTTCTATAATTCCGCGCATATTTACGATTTATATGAGACATCTTTAATTTTTTTGCAATTTTACTCCTCAAGCTCTTTACAATGACACCCGAATCAACGTCTTATCTAAACGCGTTATCACGCTACACTAATTTCTAATTTTACACAACGCTAATTCGCAACAATCATCCGCCGGCGCCCACACTAGCCCGATAACGTCACATGCAAAACAAACACTGCACAACAAGCACGTACAGACATGCTCTATCCATTGTGACCTCAACCGTTGTTATCACATTATTAGTCTCGTAGTTATTAGCGATTGAAATCTGACGGTATTTTGTAACACAAGAAAGTTTGAGCGGCTATCACTGTGCTTAACGAGCGAATAGACGTTTAGGTCAATTGTAAAAATGGACATGCTCTTTAATATAAATAGTGCAAGCAACCAGGATAAAAGAAACAATTCAAAAATTATATAAAACAAGATATGATATGAACATGAATGAAAAATAATAATAATAAATATATATCCATCTTACATGCAACAAATATAATTATTATATTATTATATATATTCAAGGCAACAGTAAAAAATAAAAATAATTTGTTCATTTTTCTAACTTCTAAATTATTTAAAATATGTACAAATGTTTCTGAGTAATATTCTGGTCTATTGGTGAGATAATTGTGGAGAAATGTTTGCCTGGGGACACACAAAGAGGGACAATGGAACAAAAAGTGTATGAGGTTGTCCTTTTCTACTGGCGGTTCTGCTCAAAATTAATAATTGTGGTCCTTATGGCGTTTTGAATTCACATATTAAATTTTATGGCGATATATTCATTACAACGGCATTTAATAAGAATTTTTGTTTTAAATCTCCTCCCTAATCACCTTTTTTCCTTTGGACGATTTTCCTAAAAAATGTATGGTATTGTCCTTATCGGGTTTTGGCCACATATACAAAATTTCACGTCGATACATTCATTCTATCTGGAGTTATCGTGAATACAGAGAGAAAGACTTTTTTTTTCATATTTGGAATTTAGATGTCGAAAAATATGATATTTCGTTGAAAACTCGGCATCGAATTTTTAACGATTACATACTTCCCCTTCATTGTTTAACATTCGTTTTCGACACTTCAAGACATTTTACAGCGCAGTTCTTTTAATTTCTAATGTTTTGGTTTCAAAATCCGTATTCTTACGTTTTAGTGGGTGCTAATCACGAATCCGATGTTAAAATTGCAGTTTTTCAGTTGACGTTTAAACAGCAGATTTTATTATTTTTTCAAAAGTTGTCAGCATTTTTGACAGTTGTCAACTGAAAAACTGCAATTCTAATTTTGAAGCCGAAACATTAGAAATTAAACGAACCGCACTGTAAAATGTCTTGAAGTGTCAAAAACTAATGTTAAACTCCATTTGAAATTCAAATGATGGGTGGCATGGGTTTTTCCATTATATATATATATATATATATATATATATATATATATATATATATATATATATATATATATATATGTATATATATAAACCATGTAATAAATTGAATTTTGACAAATTTCATAATAGTTTCAAATTTATTAGATATTCTAAATTAAAATTCTGTTGCCACATCAAAGAGGAAAAGAATTTATGAAGGAATTTTGTATATAAATGAACAGTTTCAACAATCTTAAGCCCTTTTGAGTAAAAAAAAATATATATAGAAGAAAGAAATTCTTATAATAACTCCGCTTCTTCCTCTTTAAACCTTCCTTCCAAAAAAAAAAGAGTACTTCCCCAGAACGAAATATTCAATTATATTTTTGCTCTACCTTCAAAGCCATTTGACGTTTGGATTCTAAGAATAAATAGTTAATGTATATAGTTGCTTCTGAATTCTCATACTAAGGCCCCTCCGGCAGGCGCCTTGGAATTGTTGGAAACTGATGGATGAGATTTCAATAAAAAATAAATAAAAAAAATAAAAAATTGATATTGACACAAGGTTTTTTTTTTTTTTTTCTAAATATAAATTTGATAACATTGAAGCTGCGCCGTTATTTATTCAGTTGTTTTATACATTCCCCTATAGTAAAGTCAAATTAGCAAAATATCATTTAGTGAATTGGAAAATAAATTGGTGATAGCCTATATGTTTGGTACTAATGTTTGGTACTATTTCATTATGTGTACAGTAGGGTGGAACGAAAATGGCCTTTTAAAATTTTTTTTAGTTATTAGTTTGGTAATAGTGGAGAAAAGTTGCCTTTTAACTTCAAAAAGAATTTTAAAAAATTGGTTGCAATACTACAACATCTTGAGGTGCCGCAAAGAGCTTAAAGTTTGTAAAAAAATTGAAAAATTTTAAACTTTGATAAATTATTTTTTATGAATTTCTCGTACATATAATGTTACAAAAGATGGTTTTAAATACATATATAAGCATTAGAATTGGAAAAAATTATTAATTATAAAATATAATTTAAAAAAAAAAATTTTTGTAATGTCAAACTTTGTATTTCTTACTTCTGTATCCTTAATGTTTACCAATGTTACAGCTGCAAAATGTTTGTTTCTACTTCATTGCCACATTAAACATTAAACCCTAATAATTTGATGAATCCAAAAATTATTTTTTTTTTTGTTAGCATCTCTTCTTCTTCTTCTACCAAAATTGCACTAACAACCAAACACTCGTCATCACTATCCATTTTGACCATACGGTAGCTCAGTATACACTGCCATGAGCGGATGGCGGGAGTTCCCGTTTAGTACGCGCACCCACCTTTAAAAATGCCGTCCGTGCCGTACCGGCTGTCCATGCCGTGCCGTACCGGCTGTCCATGCCGTGCCGCCCTAGTGCGCGCTTAGCTTTAGATGGCATAGTCACAGAAATTAGCCTCAAAATTGTATTTCCATTCGTTATGTTATTGTAGAACTCTTTATTGTGATCTGTCGTTATGTTATTTTAGAACACTTTATTGTGTCATCTGTCACATTCGTCCTGGGGTAACATACATTGGTCATGATTCACCGACATTTTTTTTTCTCTCTCAACAATGGAGTGTTCATTTATCTTTGTTAAACAAATGTGTTTTTGTAGGTTTGTGTAAGCACCACTGCTTCCAATATGTATGAAGTATGAAGAACCTTAAAAGAGAATGTTGTGAGACGTCAAACTGACATTTGTACAAATGTAGGCCCATACTTACCTGAGAGCTAGGGATGGGTCACGTCTAGAGGTAACATCTCAAAAACATCCGTTCAATCTTCCTGACTGTTCAACCGAATGTTTGCATCTTTCCATCTCTTCAGAAAATCCCTTTCAGATTACTTCTACATATCTTATCATATTAGATTCATCTGCATATGTACATATGGCGGATCTGCCATGAGGCTTTTCAGGTACATTTTTCCAAAATGATTTTCCGTCATAATTTTGATATGTGGACTTGAACTCAATAAGGACAAGTAGTATGATGATTCAGATTTTCCTGAGTAGAGGCCGTCGATAGCTCAGTGGTAAAATCAACTTAAGCAACCCGCCCTTCGGATAGGACGTTAAGTGATGGTCCCGAGCCTCTACGATTTCAGTTACTCAAAGACCCCTAACCTAGGTGAATAAAAATTTAGGGTAGGTAAAATTTAGGACTCCCACAGTAGAGTCCGGCTCATGTCCACCAGAGTGACGAAAGAGCGCTCTGGTAGTAGGCGATATGATCTCGTAGTTAAAGCCCGGGCATGAGTCCTAAAACCTAACCTAACCTCAACACAAAGTTTAGTATGAGGATTTAGATGCTTTGCCACTATTTAACTGTTGATTATTAGCGCAAACAGTCGACTGATTTTGAAAAGGAAACAAAAAGTTAATTGATGAATTCGTTTTGGGGAAGTACGTAGCCGGTAATTCCCCACGATATTTAATAGATTTTTTTTTTTTTTTTTTTTTTTCGGGTGCTCCTGACCCCTTAGGGGGGTCGGTCACATCACCCTATGTTCTCCCGGCTCCTTACGCCGAGTGATCTCGGGATCTTATCGGGGGTTCTGTTCTGCCTGTGTCCCGGAGCCGGGGGCCCCCGGCACCGGGTTAGTAGGCTTTCTTGATTCTCCGCCAGGAGGAGACGAACCGACCAAAAGCCAGGTAGCCAGCCAGCCTCTGTCATCAGTCCCGGCAGGTCCAGTCCCAGGTACGATATTTAATAGATGTGAACTAAATTTATTTTTTCTGATGAATCCTTTTCTATCTATATTGCGTACTATCGTAGTTTTTTTTAACACATCCTAGGCAATCTGCGGTCGCACATTGGGGCAAAACGCATAATTAGCGCGAAAAAATTAAAAAGTACAGCTCTCATATTTTACAAGCATCTATATGATAGGAAAAGATTATAATTAAAGAGATACGTATCATTGGGGTAAAAAAAAATAAAAAAAAGCACTTGCTTGTACAATAGCAGTTTAATAATGAAAATATAATAGAATAATTTTAAAAATAATATCCGATAAGTTGGTTTGTAACAAGTTGGGTTCTCTTAGCAGCGATAACACATCCTTCGGAAAATATTTTCTGGTAGAACGATACTTTCAACAATAGTGAAAACATGTAAGAGTTCTTCACTACATTAGAACTTCCTGTAAAAGTGAAAAAATACTGTGGCTTATCAAGGAGAGCTAAGGTTCTGCTTCTTTTACAATTAGAATACGGCATGCAATCGCCTGCAATTTTTTGGGAGGCTTTCAGAATGTAAAATTTCCAATAAACAATTTTATGCATTGAATTTAATTAATTTATGCACTATTTTGGCAAAATAAACAATATAGTTTATTCATTTATCTTCTCCTGAATCAGACATATTAGCTAAGGTTTGAAAAATAAATGCACTGTACCACTGTGAATGTAACTGATGTGAAAAGATAATGACGTGTCATTTCTGTGTTTACATCCCGGCTTTGCTCACTTATTGTAAACAACTGAGGCCCACCTCTTGGGTTCAATGTCTACAACTAGTCTACTTCCAATACCAATTGTTCCCATCTTTCTTGTGAGAGTTTCATAATTTGAATTTTTTCGTGCTATGTTGATGAATTGCCCCACTGTTGGTCCTTGGATTCTTCCTGACTTTATCCAGGAAAAAATCCTGGAGTTAAGTGGTGGCTACGGCGAATGTACATTGAAACTGGAGATACTAGACTTTCAGAAAGTAAAAGAGTTAACATGATACCTCTTGGGCGGTTTTCTATTACTCACATCAAAAATATACCTATTCGATAATGGTTTTTTTCTTGAAGGATTGTTCTAGAGCTTACAGTGTACAGATCCTCCCGAAAGAATTTTTGAAAGCATTTGATCAAAAAAAAAAAAAGCCCACGTTTCGGAAACTATTTATTTTCTTCTCCAGGGGATTATGACTTGAGTGGACGTGTATGGTAAAGGTGGTATGTGTTTCTGTTTTGGCTAAGTACTGAGTTTTTTACAGAACATGGATTTCCTTTAATTACGCGATGGTCCCGAGCCTGTACGATGTAAGGTACTCGTTAAAGACCCCTACCCTAAGTGAATGAAAATGTAGGATAATTTAGGAAAATTTAGGACTCTCATAGTAGAGTCGGGCTCATGTCGTAAGAGCGCTCTGGTAGTAGGCGATATGACCTAGTAGTATATAATAATATTATTAAAATATAATATTATATTTTAAATGAAATTGGGGAGGGTGAATTATTTAATATATATGATCCGGTAATGCTAAAAAACTCTCTGCCCAGGGTTTCGGACGCATTTGTGAATCATCTGAAGAATTAACATAAATATTACCTTTTAGAATGCCGATACAACACCTTTTATCACAATATTTACAATCCAGATCAACTCCAACCATACCTAAACTTGAATGCTCCTTTCTCACACATCAAAACAGGACTATCTTAAAATCAGTTACAAAAATAATGTAGTCAGCCTTAATCCCCAGGAACTTTGTAGAATCTGCAATAAAATCGAATTGGATGACGTATACCACCTGTTAATATCCTGTCCGATCTACTCCCCCATTAGAAGCCACTTCCTGCCTCAGAGTATCAGTATAGACAGATCCAACTTTCATACATTACTTCTGGCCCATAATAACAATGAGATCTCAAATATTTTCTATTATTTAATTAGCGCTTTGAAACTTAGATCATTCATTGTTAACGAATAATGTACTTCAACTTACACATTTGGCTAATATGCACCGTATTTAAAGCAAAAAAAAAAAAAAAAAAAAAAAAAAAACTTACATACCTATTATATTTATATTCACCACCTACATCCCCACTCCATATTTACTCTATTTGTTACATTATTAATATTAATTTGTAATTACTTATTTTATTTATTTATTTATTATTTTTTTTTTTATTTAATTTTTTTTTTTCCTTTTCTTGGCCTTAGTTTTTACACCATAGCCAGTCTATGTAATATTAAATTTAGACTTTTGCATTCACCGACCCTAAAAACTGCACAATACTACCATATATCTCAGTATTGTTTGATGCCAATAATGTGGTGTACGAAAAAGACTGTGTTACCAATTTCTCTACAGTGGATAACATTGTTAATCGTTGTATTTGGTATTTGCTACAACTCATAATCATGTGCTCCAGAGTCTCGACCTCGTCACATTGCCTACACTTGGAGGTTTCGGTCAGACCTATTCTGTGAAGACACCATCCACAAATACCGTGATTAGCTCTCAGTCGGGTAATTGACCTACAAAAGTCCTTTGTTAGATTTTCCCCATGGAACCATGGTTTGAGCTGAACTTGTGGATTAATTTTCTTATAAAATGATCCTTTCTCCGAAGAAGCGTACTCTTGCTGACAATCGAACCACAATCTCTTCCTCACCTCTCCAAACAAGTCTATATAGGGAAGACAGGACTTGCCCAGGGCACCGCTCTCCTCGCCAAACTGTCCGCCATCTCATTGTCCTTAATACCCGCATGTCCCTTCACCCAAACAAACCTAACTCTTGTTCCTTTATTCTCAAGCAAGCAGACACTTTCTACGATCCCCAATACAATGTTGTTAGGTTAGGTTAGGTTTTATGACTCATGCCCGGGCTTTAACTACGAGGTCATATCGCCTACTACCAGAGCGCTCTTTCGTCACTCTGGTGGACATGAGCCCGACTCTACTGTGGGAGTCCTAAATTTTGCCTACCCTAAATTTTTATTCATCTAGGCTAGGGGTCTTTAACGAGTACCTGACATCGTACAGGCTCGGGACCATCGCTTAACGTCCCATCCGAAGGACGGCGTGCTTAAGTTTATTTTACCTCCCAAATAAAATAAACTAAGGGCCTATGTTGTTGATATTCTTATAAGTGAAATTGCTTAGTTGTCCTAACGAGACTTGACTATTGCTTAAAATAACCAAATTTCTAATTTCATCCATCTTCAAAGCATATTTGAGGGACTCTAAAATAGCTATAAGTTCGGCAGACACCACAGAGAAACAAGATGGTAAAGAGAACAAATCCCTGTAGTCCCTCTGAGGATCGTAAAAAGCCGAGCCACAACCTTGTTCACACTTAGCTCCATCCGTGAAAATGACATAATGACATCTAATCAAATCTTCGACCATTCTATCATGGTCAATAACATCGGCTTTGTGCGGCACATACACTAAGAAAGATATGGTTTGTTAAAGGTTCCTTTAAATATGCCATTATTGTTCAGCTGTTCAATCTATAATTTTGGAAATGTTAATGTTAATATTGTAAATGTAATGGTCACTGACTCAATTGTATAGGGGTGATCCCTTTGAACAATAAAAATTATTATTACTGTTATAATTATATTAAATAAAAATATTATTAAATAGAGTAGATACATAATTACGCTGTATAATAAAACAAAGAAGGACTCCAACACATTACATACAAAATTTTAAGAGTGAGAAGCGGAAGGAAGCATGATCTGTAAAAATGTGGTTGGAATAAGAAAGTCCTATGTTGGCCGACTCAGTGGAATAATTTGTCCTCCCCTCGCTCCCAACATTGATTTATGCTATAATTAGTTACTGGACTGATCAGTTGTTCAAGTTGTGACGTATTGGTTCCATCAGAACCGGTTATTATAGAAACGTCGTCCGAACTTTTGGGGGGGAGGGGGGGGGGGGGGGGGAAACAACTTTGTCGTTTAGTGAGGCCTATGGATCTGTTAGTTATTGTGACTCATGACCGGGTATCGCCTACTACCAGAGCGCTCTTTCGTCACTCTAGTGGACATGAGCCTGACTCTACTATGAGAATCCTAAATTTTCCTTATCCTACATTTTCAATCTCTTAGGGTAGGGGTCTTAGCGAGACCATCGCTTAATCCGAAGGACAGCATGCTCATAACCGGGATTCGATCCCGCGATCTTGAGCTCAGTAGGCAAGTATCTACCTCTGAGCACCTGCTACATGTGTCGATACATTCATTACATCTGTAGTTATTAAATTTCGGGTTTTTGAGTTGAGCCCCTAATTGAGTGGGGAAGTACATAACCGGTGATTCACTGACGACTCATTTTTTATTGGTATTTTTTCCTTACTAACTGTAACTTATTAACCAGAGGATGTTTCAGTTATATTCGATTAATCAAGAAATCAATAGCAATCAGTGACTTCAGACCCATGGGAAATCTAAGGAAGCTCGTGTTCAATGAACAAACAGAAAGACTGATATGTCGGAATAATTATATCTATGTGACCAACTGGGTGGATGGGAGGGTGGGAGCACCTAGGGACCTAAGCAATCAATGCTCTCAAATCAAAGGGCAACAGTGGCGGTTGAACTCGGGATCTTGAGCACAGTAGGCAAGCACCTTATCTCTGTGCTCGCAACGCCCTTCGACTGAATACTAACCAATGAAGGGCTACATATAATACATATAAGTAGAGGTTGAGTAGATATGCGTAAGTACATAAGAAAGAGCGAAAAATGTAATGTAACCCACATATTCTCGATATATATATATTGAAACAATTACTAGTTCTTCTATGAATTTATTTTTAAATTGCCCCACGTTGGGCGCCAATTAAACAATTACTAGTTCCTCTTTATTTCTTATTTATCTTGTTGAAAAAAACTAGTTATGGGAAATGAATTCTTTTAATAAAAAAATTGATAAATAGAGTTTTTATTTTTTTTGTTTTGTTTTTTAAATCTTTACATAAATTGGAGACATGATCATATAACATTTATTTGTTTTATTCTTTTATAATTAATTTTTTTTTTTCACTCACTTGGTCACCATCTGTCCTCCAATCCTTCTCCACTGCTCTTCTTAGTTCATCATACGGCTCTCCGATCCTTCCTTTATTTTTCCATCAATCTGCCTTTTTTCCTGACTTCCTCCAGACTTCTAACTCCAAAAACAAACTCTTCACTACTCCAGCGAACTCTCTCATAAAAAAACGAACCGTCCACTTCCACTCTCTCTCTCTCTCCAACCACAATCTTCCTCCTTCACTCTCTGTCTCCAACCACAACCTTCCTCCTTCACTCTCTATCGCCAACAACAACTTCCCACAACCTTCCTCCTTCACTATCTATCTCCAACCACCGACACACTCGTTTCCCCCTCCTTCCACTGTTCTCTCTCTCTTCCCCCACCCTTCTTAAGTCCTCAGTACTGACATCCCGTTAATGGCTTTATTATATTTCTTTATTTATTAACATACCCCCCCTTATTTCTACATGTTACATATCCTTTCCCTTAATGAAAAAAAAAATGAAACGAAGAAAATAAATATTTTTTTTTTTTTATAAATACCCCATCACAAACACCATAATATTTTTTTTTTAAATACTACATTCAATAAACCATCTAACCAATATTTTAAACAATATAACATATAAAATTTCATGTAAACATTCTTTTTTTTTTTTTTTTTTTATAATAATCAGGTAACTAGAAAACAGTTTCTTTTCTTTTTTTTTTTTATATCATACAGGTACAGTACAGGTAAACAATAGTACAGGTACTTAGCAAACATTTTTTTTTTTTTAAACAATGGTACAGGTATTTAGCAAACATTTTTTTTTTTTTTTTTTTTTTTTTTTTTTTTTTTTAAATCTCTTTCTCTCTTCAATAATACAATATTTTCTTTCTAACATTTTTAAATACTTATGCAATCAATCCTCTAACCAATATTATAATTATAACATGTACAATTTCATATAAACCATATTTTTTTTTTTTTATATAAAGGTAACTAACAAACAATTTTTTTTTTTTTTTTTTTTTTTTTTTTTTTAAAGCAATAATACATTAACTAGCAAACAATATTTTTTTTTTTTTTTTTTTTTTTTTTTTTTTTTTTTTTTTTTTTTCAAAATATAATATAATTTCAATAAATAATTTTGTTTTTTTTTTATCATAAAAAAACATTAAAATATCCAAATTTTGTTCAGAGTGGTGAAGGCACTAAACATTTTTTTTTTTTTTTTTGTTTAACAATATCACATATAACCATAAAATTTAAGAACATGTATAACCAAAAAAAACAAATTCAGTTTCATAAACTAAGAAAGAAAACACATATAATTAAGCGAGGCTTATATGACCCAGACAAGCCGATCCACACACACATGGAGCAAGGTCTCTCATGATTTGAAGATATAAGAGGTCATACTTGATCAAAAACAAAATTGCCATAGCAAAGACCGACAAGTCACAAATGATAATTATTATGTTATTATTATTATTTTTACAACATGACACAAGACTTCAATAAATTCTCTCTACATCACAAAATATCAAGAATCGAATTTTATTACAATTTTTTTAGCTAGATATCGGTCATTAGGTCAGACCTACATGCATTGTTTATATGGGTCAAATTATCATAATCCTATTTGACGTGTGTACTACCTCTCTGTACCACAGGATCCCGTTAGTTGCAGTCCGTCTCTCCACCAGAATCTATCTTCCATCAACTAGTTGGTTTAGTGATATCAGTTTTATAAGTGACCGTACTATCAATTCAGATTTTATTATATTTTGATTTTCATATTTCAATAGTTTCGACTTCTCAATTTAAGATTTTTTTTTTTTTTTTTTTTTTTTAAATCTTTATTTCCAAGGTGAAAAACACACAACAAAGCTATTATTTGATACTTCGTAATAAAAACAATTTATTCATTAGCTGATTACTTTTAATTTATAATTTAGTTTTATTTTTAATTATTATGATTTAAGAAAAATATATTTATAAAAACACAAATTATAGCCATAAGTTCATTTAAAAGTCCAATTACGAGTTCCTTGTTATCAAAAATAATCCATCGGTTTATCTGAAGGAAATTTTTTTTTTTTAAATTTCTTGTGATTTTTAATTTTCTTTAATTTAGTGTGATTTTTAATTAAGCTTATTAGTTTTGGTATTTTAAAGTAAGCACTTTGTTTCTGTTTATTTTCATATTTGTATAACTTTATCTTCCGATATCTAATTCTCCTAGAATTTGGCTGCAACATTACTTTATCTTTTCTTTTATTAGTTTTCTTTAATTTTTTCTTATCACAACTTTCTTGGCAAATAGGGCCCAAATTTCCTTTACAAATTTTCTTACAATTTATTTCTGTTAATTTTACTTTCAAAATAACGATATTTTTATTTTTTATTTTATCTTTGGATATTTTTGACAATTTATAACTTTTTCTAATAAACCCTAGCCGACATAATGCATTAAACGGAATATAATCTTTATTTATTTCTTTGTTCAATTTTATTTTTCTAATTTCCTTTCTATTTTCCTTTCTATTTGATTTGCTTTTACTTATTTCTAATTCATTTTTCTGAGCATTACCTATTTCATTTAATTTCTTTTTCTCAACTGTTATTAATTTATTTTCACATTTATTTTCAACTTCACTAAGATCTGTTTTTGTCTCCACTATTATTTCATTCGTGTTATTATTTTGTTGTTCCCCCATTAGTTGCTCTATATTTTTACTTATTTGTATTTCACAAAACCCAAACCTTTGCTCAACCGACTCGATTATTTCTTTTTTATTAGTTTCTATCTTACAACTTAACTGTTGATTGAACTGTTCAAATTGATTTTGCATACGAGCCATCATTTGCTCAAATTGGCTCGGATTAAACGGATTATCGTCTTTCTTTTTGTTTTCATCCTCATCCCCCGAATTCGACCTTCCTATAAGCGGACTCGTGACTGTCATAGAATTTTCTCCCGTTCCTTCTACAAATCCAGATTCCCGAACATCGCTATCTACGTCCCGGAGTCCTAATCCGCCGAGGCCACTCCCGATTCCGTCCATTCCTGCAGCTAATTCTCCCGCCTCCCCATCGTAAACAACCTCCGGACCTTGCTCTCCCGCCATGCTATGGGTCGACTCACCTGTGTCCTCGTCCGCCATCTTGCTTCACAATTCTATCCTCTATAATAAATATAATACATAAAATATATTACAGCAATTTCTAAACTATAAACTGGACAAATCAAAAAAAATTTTTTTTTTTTCTCTATTCCATCATTTTTATTGCCAAAACGTTGGGCGCCAATGAAACAATTACTAGTTCTTCTATGAATTTATTTTTAAATTGCCCCACGTTGGGCGCCAATTAAACAATTACTAGTTCCTCTTTATTTCTTATTTATCTTGTTGAAAAAAACTAGTTATGGGAAATGAATTCTTTTAATAAAAAAATTGATAAATAGAGTTTTTATTTTTTTTGTTTTGTTTTTTAAATCTTTACATAAATTGGAGACATGATCATATAACATTTATTTGTTTTATTCTTTTATAATTAATTTTTTTTTTTCACTCACTTGGTCACCATCTGTCCTCCAATCCTTCTCCACTGCTCTTCTTAGTTCATCATACGGCTCTCCGATCCTTCCTTTATTTTTCCATCAATCTGCCTTTTTTCCTGACTTCCTCCAGACTTCTAACTCCAAAAACAAACTCTTCACTACTCCAGCGAACTCTCTCATAAAAAAACGAACCGTCCACTTCCACTCTCTCTCTCTCTCCAACCACAATCTTCCTCCTTCACTCTCTGTCTCCAACCACAACCTTCCTCCTTCACTCTCTATCGCCAACAACAACTTCCCACAACCTTCCTCCTTCACTATCTATCTCCAACCACCGACACACTCGTTTCCCCCTCCTTCCACTGTTCTCTCTCTCTTCCCCCACCCTTCTTAAGTCCTCAGTACTGACATCCCGTTAATGGCTTTATTATATTTCTTTATTTATTAACATACCCCCCCTTATTTCTACATGTTACAATATATAGGTTAGGTTAGGACTCATGCCCGGCTTTCAACTAAGAGGTCATACCGCCTACTACCAGAGCGCTCTTTCGTCACTCTGGTGGTCATGAGCCCGACTCTACTAAAGGAATCATAAATTTTGCCTACCCTAAATTTTTATTCACCTAGGGCAGGGGTCTTTAACGAATACCTGACATCGTTCAAGCTCGGGACCATCGCTTAACGTCCCATCCGAAGGACGGCGTGCTTAAGTTTATTTTACCTCCCATATAAAATAAACTAAGGGCCTCGGTTGGGTTTCGAACCCATGTTCTTGAGCTCAGAAGGCAAGCACGCATACCACTGAGTTACCAGCGCCCTCCGATACATATATATATATATATATTTAACTTAATTTTTTATTTTATTTTTATTATTATTATTTATTTATTGTATTATTATCGTTGTACATATTTAGTATTCATGGTTTTCCTGAGACGTTTTTATTTTTTAATCATTATTTATTTTTTTCTTATATTTAGTTATTGTACATACTGCAATTTATTATTTCATATTTCACTTTGCCATATATCCACAATTATCAACAAATTTACTCATTGTTTGCATCGATTGTAAATATGCATAATATATTTTTTTTAAAGTAAGAAATCATTGTTTTTGACAGGGACCAGCTCAGCCACGCGAGTTTTCAGGACAAAATTTTAGTTTCACATCGGGGACTATACCTCAAAATTCCCTTTGTTGTAGTAAGAGCCAAGCACACTTTGTTCTTTTGACACAAACGGACTCTTTCAGCAACCAGCCCACCTCCAGTCTGCATTCTGGTTGGCTATTTCTTCTTTTAATATGGACTTACACAGAGCGGAGACCTGGAAAGTAAAACATTTTGTGGGTTGGCTTTGATGTGGTGAAAGCAGGGACTCAGACTGAAGTTGACTTGGGACTTAAGCAATGTAGGGGCTTAACCAACTAGGAGCTTAACTTCATGTAGAGGTTGTTAACCTGTATATAGCTCATCCTGCACTTATCATCATAACAGTTGTATGCAGAGGTGGATTTTGTACCCATGTTATCCAATGAATGAAAGCCCACATAACAGATCCACGCTAGTATTTAACTATCTATTCTCCTATTCTTTCGAAGCTCTGTTAATTTCTTAGGATTTCTTCCAAATTTCTTTAGGATTCCTCCATCACGTTCTCTCGGTAGGGGCTCTGTCAGACCAAAGTCTCGTTGATGTGCATGCGAAAGTGTGTGTGTCGGGCGGTTGCACGCGCAGCGCACACACACGACTACACACTTCTTCATCTGTGATGTCAGCTGTTTTTGAGCATTTCTATTATATTTTTACAACATTATTGATCATATTTACCGTTGTAGTGAATTTAACTAAAATATCAATATTCCGAACTATAAAATGATCTTTCGGTAAGAAACTTTTAGGTTAAGATGCTTCGATAGCTTCAATTTGTAATGGTATGGGTATGGTAGAGGGACCTGCACCAGGACTAGCCTGGACGCCTCTTCGGTTACGTACCTCAGCAGTACAGCGACTCCCATGTCATATTTCAACAACACAATTACTAACGACGAACAATTCGTCGTTGTAAATATGTAAATAAATAATTAACTACTACCTGTTTATTTATATATATAATACAATCATATATGCGTTGTACCGCTATAACTCACGAACGGCTTGATGGATTTGATTAATTTTTTTTTAATTTGTTCGTCATCGTCTGTGGAAGGTTATAGGCGTATTAGTACCTCAATATCTGGTCCATTCCAGCATCCAATCACGCAATCTTTGTAACTCAAAAACCATTGCAACGATTAATGAGAAATCTTTTTGAATAAATTAGTTTTAGCTCCAAAGCTAGCGTTACTACAGTTGAAGGACTATAAGCCTTATTCCGTATGAATAATTGAAAATTATAACATCATGAATGTACTGTCGAGGAACTGAATAGCCTTATAGGAGATATTGGGAGAAAAGTCAAAGTTCCCCGGGCAACGCCGGGTATTACTGCTAGTAATTTATATAGAAAAATTATATTGGGTTTTTATATTATTAGTATCTATTATAAAATCATGTAAATAAATAAATATAAATATAAAAATGAAGATTCTGATTGACTGAAGGAATAGTTAACCTAAAGAATACATGGATTATAGATACTGATGACGCGAGATAGTATGTTATAAACTAGAAGTAGTTTCACAGATAGTGTTGACAAAACAAAGTACCGGATCTACTTTACCATTATTAATAATGCAAGGAACTTCGCAGAAGGCCGGGCTTCCAGGGTTACTTGTCCTAGTCGAAGATCACATTTGGACTTTACCCCTCGTGTGTGCGCCTGTGAACACAATAATTCCCGTTGATAATACCCCACAAGGCAAAGCCAGAGAGTGGGGGAGTGAATAATTTTTATGAGAATGATCTCGCCATTTTCAGTAGACATTGGAAATGTTCCATCTAAACTTCAATTGGAGTTTATAGATTTGCAGTGTGACTCTGCAGTAAAATGCAAGTTTCTTTAAAATCCTACATTAATCGGTGGGGGCCTACATAAGTAAATTATTGATATTTAGCCCAAACAATGAATTGATCTTGGCGGAAGAGCGAAAACTTCATCGACTATTTTTTTTTCTTCGTGCTAGGAACATGTCGACTAGCTTATAACAAACAGTTTATTAAAATGAAATAATTCATACTGGCGCGGGCTCGAAACCCCTTTATCTGAGAAAAAAACCTTAAGCACGCCGTCCTTCGGATGGGACGTTAAGCTATGGTCCTGAGCCTGTGTGATGTCAGTTTCTCGAGGTGAATGAACGAATGTAGGCCACGACGGTAGCAGGCGTATTTAAAGTCCGAGCATTAGTCACAATATAACTAACTCCTTACTGGCAAGAGATTTAAATAAACATTTTCACGTCTCCATTAAAGTGTTTATTCTAAGAGACAAACTTTTAATAAGCAGCTATAAAAATATATTCACTTTTTATTTCCTTTCTTATTTAACTTCGTTTTAAAATGAATTTCTTTCCATAAAAATAAATAATAATAACTGCAAAGAGGTTTGATTATTTTTCTCAATTATTAATGAAAATACTGGGTCATCCGATAAGTTATATCGGTTTTTATATTCTGGGATAAAGAGCAATAAAAAAAAAAGTATATAAATATTAATATAACAAAGTCTATGTTAGATTAGGTTTTATGACTCATGCCCGGGCTTTAACTACGAGGTCATATCGCCTACTACCAGAGCGCTCTTTCGTCACTCTGGTGGACATGTGCCCGACTCTACTGTGGGAGTCCTAAACTTTGTCTACCCTAAATTTTTATTCACCTAGGGTAGGGGTAAAATGTAATGTGGCCATTACAGGACTTTCTTATACCAACTACGCTTACAGATCACTCTCTCTTCCCCTTTTCAAAATCATTTCATTTTGTCTCATTGTACAGCGTTATCTTGAGAGTAGACATTCTCATACCCATTAATGCAAGTGTGAAATAATTTTGAGAAGTGACAAAGACATTGATCTGTAAGTGTCGTTAGTATAAGAAAGTCCTGTAATGGCCACATAACCTATTTTTCAGTTCGTTGCTATGAGTTACGATTTAAAAATTACTTGGATATATTCGTTCTTCTGGGCGCTATAACTTTTGTCGTATTGATGCTACCTCAAATGTGAGGACGTTGAGCGATTGAAAATTTCATAAGGAACAATTTTGGTAGGAATCAATTTTTCGATAGAACTAACCGTTTTCGGGTAAATCAAGGAAACGTCTAAAAATATGTGTTTCACTACATTTCGAGATGGTTTTCGGTATGTATTTGGAAAAAAATAGTATTTCATATAAATTATGTATTTTATTATTCTCTACTTTACTTGAAAAGATTTTTGATTAGGTCTTAAACAAAAGCTAAACAACGATTATAATACTTCCATATTCTATAGAGGTTAGGTTAGGTTTTATGACTCATGCCCGGGCTTTAACTACGAGGTCATATCGCCTACTACCAGAGCGCTCTTTCGTCACTCTGGTAGACATGAGCCCGACTCTACTGTGGGAGTCCTAAATTTTGCCTACCCTAAATTTTTATTCACCTAGGGTAGGGGTCTTTAACGAGTAACTGACATCGTTCAGGCTCTGGACCATCGCTTAACGTCCCATCCGAAGGACGGCGTGCTTAAGTTTATTTTACCTCCCATATAAAATAAACTAAGGGCCTCGGTTGGGTTTCAAACTCACGATCTTGAGCTCAGAAGGCAACCACACATACCACTGAGCTACCTATGTTGCCATTACTGGACTTTCTTATACCAACCATGCTTTTACAGATCACTTTGTCTTCCACTTCCCCTTCTCAAAATCATTTCATAGTGGCATTACTGGGTATAATAAAGTCACTCCTAGAATTACGCTATAGAATGAAAAACCGCTGATGCCAACTCATTATTTTCATATACTTAGTAGGTACCTAATGCCAGTATGAAATGATTTTGAGAAGGGGGAGAGAGTGATCTGTAAGCGTGGTTGGTATAAGAATGTCCTGTAATGGCCACATGACATATTTTTTTCATAAAACTACCAATAATAAAATAATATTTTATAATTCGTTGCTACGCGATACAATTATATATTATTGTAAAATATTTCCTATGGGAATTCATTTTTAATTGTTTGAAACGTCATAACATTTGTCGTATTGATCCTATCTCAAATCTGAGGACTTTAAACGATTCGGAATTTAATAAGAAACATTTTTGAAAAAACCGAATTTTCGATCGGACCTACCGTTTTCAGGTAAATCAAGGAAACCTCTAAAAATATGTTTCAAAACTACATTTCAGGACGGTTTTCGACATGGATTTCAGAAACCGGACGACCTGTGAAAACTATTATTTTATATTATTATTTATTACTATTACTTGAAAAAAGTAATTCGGTCAAAATCTAAGAAGCAGTTGGCACATGTAACTTTTATATTCCAAATTTCAAGTTCATAGCTACGTAGTGAGGTACTTGGAACGGTCACAAGTTTCCAATCAGACACGAAACTGGTCAAAACGTATTCAGGAGGACCTTGAAACGTGAAAATCCGTTGAAACCTCGATCTCAGATTTTCGCACGATTACAATCCTTCCTTATATACTATATAGGTATAGAAAAGATATATGTTATGTGGCCATATCAGGACTTTCTTATACCAACCAGTTCAGAGAGCGAGTCCCCCTCCTCTTATTTCCATCTTTTCTACGGCCGATTTCGCGGAAAATTAATAGGTGTCGTCCACATGAGATTCTGGATACACATATAAAATTTCGTGTCGATAAATTTTATCTATTGGGAGAATTCGTGTTCACACACAAACAAACAGACAGACAGGATTTTGTTTTTACATTTTTGGAATTCCCTTTGAAATTCAATATCGAATTTCTTACCGATTACATAACTTCCCTTATACTTTGTTTAGCTGAAGAACTAAAAAATAAGTGAATTCTGAAAAAGAAATGCTTTATTTTCGATATCTTCAAATTAATATTCTTCATTCCTTCTTGAAATTCAGATCTATCTCGAGCTTTGCCAAAATTACATCTTTAAATTTAATTTCAGAGAATATTGAACTTTTCCTGTAGATTTATCAAATTGGAAAAAGGAGGTATATTAATTCAAAAAATTCATTCGTGTTCCTTCAATTTCTCTTGAACAGATGGAAGATATATTTTATTTAAAAAAATGGCTTTTGATGAAAACTTATTACATAGAAAATTGAAAATGTCCTTATATTTCTTCTTCGCTAAGAGTAATGAATACTTTGTGATGACATCAATGTTACTACTTTCCCAGATATACGAAGTATAGGGGAATTTATGTCTTCTGTCAAAAATTCGATGAGTAGTTTTCAACGGAATTCCATGTTTTTCGACCTCCAGATACATATGAGAAAAAAATGTTCTGTCTGTCTGTGTAGGTGTTTGTATGTCTGTCTATGTAATGTATCATACATTACATATTATACATTTTATGTATCAACACGAAATGTCCCCCCTTTCCCTTCTGCCGATTTGAATAGGGGTCGTTAGAGGGTTCTGGATTGAGAAGTCTGCGGGCAGGAGTCAGCACATCCACCGGACGGTGTCTGGCGAGGCGGTCTATATAATTGCTGGGCTGCCCCCCATAGACCTACTGGCACGGGAGCGTATGCAACAATTTAAAAGGAAACAAGACCCGGTTCAGGTGGAAGAGGCGGTGCAGCGCTTCGACCGCAGGGGGGACCGGATCGTCTTGATAGACGGGTGCCAGCCCTAGTGCAGCACAACCAGAGAGGTCCAGGACAATTAGAGAGTGACAGGAAGAATGGGACGAGTCGACCAAGGGACGGTGGACCCATTGCCTAAATCCTCAGATTGAGCCTTGGCTCACCAGGACGCATGGGGACACGGTGGGTTCCGGGGGTACCTCCACAAAATCGGGGCAGCAACAACACCAGACTGCCCCGCGTGGCTCGGTGAGACGGAAACGGCGGAGCATGTCCTCCTGAAATGCCCCAGATTTGAGAAAAATTTGGAGTGCAGCATGGGCGCCCCACTGACTGATACCAGTACGTGGACGCTATGCTGCGCTCCCAGGAGTCGTGGGATGAGGGCTGCGAATTTGCAGCACTCATCATGGCTACAAGCACAGAAGAAGGGGCGTTACCAGCCACCCATCCTCCCCTCCGCAAAGCCAAAAAAAAATAGGGTTCTGGATTTACGTATGAAATTTCATATCAATACATTTATTCTATCGGAATTATCGTGTTCACAGACACAGACAGACAGAATTTTTTTTTATTTATGGAAAACATCGCATCGAATTTTTGACCGATTACATAACTACCTCTATACTTCATAGAAGATATATAGATAGAGCTAACTTTTTTTCTAACATCCTCATTTGTTGTTTCAGTTTGTTTGAGACTCATCCGGACGTCCAGCAAGTCTTTATGCCGTTCAACGGGATCGAACTGGAGGAACTGAAGCACAGCAAACAACTCAGAGGCCATGCGCTGAGGTAACACAACTAGTTCATAGGTTGGGCATCTAGGGAGTCCAGAAGGAGGGTGTCCTCACTCGTTCACAAAAACTTCTTTTGTAGCTAGAAAATCAATGTTTTGAAAATTGTTAGTACTCTTAACTCAAAGCCCCCCCCAAATGTATGAATGAATGATTCATGAAACAATCAAGAAAAAAGGTCCTCGGTAAATCACTGCCAGTGTACTTCCCTAAGAATTACTCAAATAAGTTTTGGCACTCCTTCTGACACCAGCTTATTAGTAATTGACTTACACATTTCTGAATCCTTGTACTAAATTTCGTGTCGATACATTCATTACATTTATAAGGGTTTCTGAGTTGGTCGATTTCCTGGAATAATACTATGTATGTTTCGTTCTTAAGGAATTTTGAATTGATATTTGAAATTTTATGTCAATACATTTATTACATCGGCAGTTTATTCATCAAAGCGTTATTAGTTAGAAGAAAAAACGGTACGGAGGATATCCAGGAGGCTACAGAACCTGTGTGGCGAGGAGGCAATGCAAGATGAGGATGTGAATGTACCTGAGGAATAAGAGGTAATTTCAAAGATGCTGAAGAAGAGCTTTTAGTAGAAAGGGTAGAAGGCGGGAATGGAAGTTCTGGGAGGGAGACAAAGTAAAAGTCTGTCTAAGTTTCCCTGCTCAGGTTTCCCGTACTCTACTGTACCTGAGCAATAGGATAGCTTCCAGTAAAAGAGGTAGAAGGCGGGAATGGAATAGGAAAAGGAAAAAGAGGATATCGTCGAAGGAATCGGAAAAGGAATATCCAGGGATACCTGGCGTCATAAAATATGGATCGGCTCCAGATATTCAGCAATTCCAAGCTAAGCATGCGCTTACAGACGAAACCAGGAAGTCCTGGCTGATCGACGACCACATACATTTTCAATCACTGATTTTGAAGGCAGCACAACATCTCGGTGCTCGTGGATGTTAGTTGAAGGCTGTCGAGGTACATCAACGAGCGGCTGACGGAGATGGAAGAAGACCTCACTCCGACCATACAACATTGACCAGGTCTCGAAGCTTGACAGACAAGAAATGACCAAGGTAGCTGCAGAAAAAAAAAAAATAATAAAAAAATAAAGGTTTCATTAATAAACACAATGAGGGATAAAATTAAATATTTATTTAGGCTGAATGTAAAAAAAAAAAAGAAAAAAAAAATACTTCAAATAAAAATACAAGAAAAAAGGTTACATTGAACTTTATGAAAGAAAACATTTATTAAAAAAATGGAAATATTAAAGAATAAGAAAAGAAAGTTAATGAAAAAGTGTTTTTATCTGTCCTAGGAAGAGAAGCACCCGTTTATTTTTTTTTTTGAAGTGTAAACATCTTAGCTCTCGGTAGGGGCTCGTTGATGTGCATGCGTAAGTAAGTGTTTTGTCGGACTTGCGCGCGCAGCGCACACACGCAACTACACACCTATTTTTTTGTGTCAGCTATTTCTGATTATATTTACCGTTGTAGTGAATTTAACTAAAATATCAATATTACGAACTATAAATTGAGGGCGCCGGTAGCTCAGTGGTATGCGTGCTTGTCTTCTGAGCTGAAAGAACATTGGTTCGAAACCCGACCGAAGTCTTTAGTTTATTTTATCTGGGAAGTAAAATAAACTTAAGCACGCCGTCCTTCGGATGGGAACAGTAGAGTCGGGCTCATGTCCACCAGAGTGACGAAAGAGCGCTCTGGTAATAGGCTATATGACCTCGTAGTTAAAGCCCGGGCATGAGCCATAAAACCGAAACCCAAAACTAACTATAAATTGATTTTTCGGTTAGAATCTTTTAGGGAACGATAGCTTAAATTTGTCACAATAAATAAAATTTGTGGTAAAAGAAAATAATGATGTGTTATTATATAATATCGTTATTAATATATAATAATAATATAATGTTTTTACCCATTTCAGGAGATAGCGAACAGCTTATTTCATTTTTAAATGACTAACTTTATCTACAAATGAATTCGAATCGAAGCATTTCAACAACAAATTCGAAAACTACCATCGACGCTGTATTCTCACGATATTTAGAGACACTACAATCACAGTTGTATATATCTTATTTTAGCTATCACAAACATATAATTTCATGTATAAAAGACGTTTAAAAACAATAAATTTAGAAGTTTAATTCCTCATACTACTTTTCTTATTGTAACATTATAAAACAAATTTCAATCAAAATGACAGCAAATTTTTTAAACTAAATGGTTTAGTTTACACATCAATTCTCGTGAGGACCGCGTCATCCACATATTACTTTTCTTCATTAAATGATCTTTCTTCTGAAGGAAACCTAGAAAGCCGGCTAGGATAAAATCAATAAGACTATATTTTACTTCCCCAGTCATTCAAAGTATAAAGGAAGTTATATAATCGGCTAATAATTCGATGCCGAGTTTTCAACGGAATTTCATGTTTTCCGACCTTCAGATTCCAAATGAAAAAAAAAAAAATGTCTATGTGTGTTTAACATTACTTTCATACACCCAGTAATGCCAGTATGGATTGAATTTTGAGATGGGGAAGGAGGAGGCTGAGTGATCTGTGAAAAAGTAGTTGTCATAAGGCACACATCACATATATTTTTCATTAGAATAGCCTATGAGAGAAAGAATTTATCATTTTAGTATCTGCTTGCGTACATGTCATCCTAACCGAATAATATCTAAATCGATAAGAGGGCGCTGGTAGCTCAGTGGTATGCGTGCTTGACTTCTGAGCTCAAGGTTGTGGGTTCGTAGCCCGACCGAGGCCCTTAGTTTATTTTATCTGGGAGGTAAAATAAACTTAAGCACGCCGTCCTTCGGATGGGACGTTAAGCGATGGTCCCGAGCCTGTACGATGTCAGGTACTCGTTAAAGACCCCTGCCCTAGATGAATAAAAATTTAGGGTAGGCAAAATTTAGGACTCCCACAGTAGAGTCGGGCTCATGTCCACCAGAGTGACGATAGAGCGCTCTGGTAGTAGGCGATATGACCTCGTAGTTAAAGCCCGGGCATGAGTCATAAAACCTAACCTAACCATCTAAATCGATAATTATCAAATTACCAAACTAATTAACAAAGTTAATTAGCAATATTGAATTATATCAATGTTAATTAATTAATGGAAGTTGTATATTTGCTTTGGAATTATTTGGGCTCTAACGCCCTCCAAATTTAACAAAATTTTGCCAAAATACTTGTTATCACTCGAGAAATTGTTATTCATTGCAGAATATTTTAATAAATACTTCTTAAGATAAGTTAAATATAATATATAATAATAATATAGTAATTGACGGGGTCCTGCTAAGTGCATAATCACAAAAAATGATAGTTCTGTTCAAGAAAAAAGTTGTACAAGTGAAATCCTAGCCAGTGCTGACATCTAGTGGCAAATCACTTATTCCATTTTGGTGACATGAACAAAAATAAAAAAAATTTAAAATAAATAAATTTGCAAAAATGTTCAATCTAATCCAAAGGTTAAATTATCTTACTGAGTTCACAGGAAAATGAATAGCATAGAATAAGAGAACAAATATGTATTGGGTTTATTTATCTTAACCTACATTATAAATAAAATCAAAATATCAATATCAAATAAAAAAATCAAATTACAATAAAAATCTTACCAACTAATTACTTAAAATTATATCAGACTTTTTTCTGTTTTCTAGTGGCCTCTATTTATAATTCTTTTATATTTTGGGCATATATACATATAAACAAAAATTACCTTTACGCATTTACTTCACTCCAACATGGTTCACTACACTTTAACCCTAAAAACACTTCTCTCCCTAGACTATTCACTTCTACATCTCTACTTAGACTGTTTCACACTATTTAAAACAGCTGATCGTATCTTTTGTTCTCCATTCATTGGTTGTTCACATTTCGTTTTAAAACAAAATGCGACTAGTCCATCTTTGTATATTTATTCATTAAGTTACTTCACTCCTAACAGTTGTTTTTATACAAATAATAATAATTGATTTTATAATATTTTAATAATCTTAATGTGTATACATTTTTTATATCACAATATTTATGTACAACTGTATATATATATACAGTTTTGTATTGTTTTTTTTATTAATTGCAATGGGCTATCTATAGGTTACCTGATGACGATCATCAGTCGTTGGAACAAATATTAAAATTAAACATATATTGATGTCGATGCTCGATCTCTCGGTTGAAAAAAAATAAATAAAATAGAGGGATTTATTGAAAACTGAGGTTGAAATGAATATCAACAAAATGAAATTGTGTTTTAATTAAAACATTGGAGGATATGAGGTCAGGGATAACAAACATTTACATATCAAACAGAGGTGACACTGTCACAAACAAACACAATTGGACACAAATAGAGACACAAACAAAGACAATTGGACACAAATAGGATAATTAACACAGCGAGATCAGGTTGAACAGATGGAGTACGGGCAGTTTAGTTTGGGGTCTCTAATTATAATTATAGATGGTTTCCAAGTCCATTTTGTGAAGCATTAATCCAGAAGTAAATAATGAGAAAACACTAGATGACAAATAGTTACGACTCATGCCCGGGCTTTAACTATGAGGTCATATCGCCTAATATCAGAGCGCTCTTTCGTCACACCCGATGGGTCTCTAACGAGGCTCGAGACCATCGCTTAACGTCCCTTCCGCACAAATGAAAAACCTAAGGGCCTTGGCCGGGATTTGAACCCGCGATCTTGAGATCAGTAGGCTAGTACGCTACCTCAGAGCTACTGACTCCCTCACTTGAACAATATTGTAGTAACTCATAGAAATAAAAAGACGTTGTCTTCCCACAGTTTTATTTCGACCAGAACCGGTCTTCAACGCAACAGCGTCATCACCAGTGGTACATCCCACCCAGTTGTCCTTTAACCGCTGTGCTGTGTGGGTGACAACGTCTTTTATTTCTATGAGAAATCTCGCCCCACAACATCTTGCTATCACATATGAATATTGTAACTGTACTATTGTTAGAGTCAGAAGAAATTATAACAATTAAATTTAAAAAATTAAATTATTAACAATTAAACATATAAATAAATAATATTTATTAATTTTAATTATTTAGTATGTGAGCTTTCTCCTTTAGCTCTAATTTTTTCTCAATCCAATTTTTTTACTCAAATTTCATATGTGAATCCATAACTCAATATTGCAACAGCGTCATCATCAGTGATACATCCCACCCACACAGCACAGCGGTTAAAGGAGAACTGGGTGGGATGTGCCACTGGTGATGACGCTGTACTCAAATTTTATATATGAATCCATAAGGACGACACCTATTGATTCTCAGCCAAATCTACCAATGAGAAGAGGGGAATTAGGGGGGAGGGTAACACAAAAACTCTAATTACTGCCCATAGAAGAATGTATGACACAAAATATAGTATGAGGATTTAGGAGCCCCCATGTAAATCAACTGTTGAACATTAGCACCAACGGTTGACTTGTGTAAGTGCATAGCCCATGATTTATCGATGACTGTTTTTTAATATAACTTTGGCCGAACGCCATCTTAGCTGCTGCTAAACTTCACATACACGCCTCATTTACACTACAACATCATCTCACACAAATCAAAAACTGGTGCAACACATGGAAAATAAAACTTAATACAGATAAAACACAGCACATCGACGAGAAACATGCCCCCCCGTTTTTTATGCCCTCCCTATGCGATAGTAGATCGAAGACTGACATGGAACCTTCACACACGTCTCACACTAAACACGCTGAACCGTCGACTCAAAATACTCTACAGACTTCTAAATAGACAATCAAAATTAGACATGACCCAAAAACGGAACTGTTACACTTACTTACTTAGACCGTTATGGACATACGGATCACAGATATACGATTCAGCAAAAACATCCAACATCAAACGGATTCAGGCGTTTCAGTCAAAAACCCTCAGACTGATAACACAGTGCCCCCCATACATAAACAACACTTCATAACGATCTTATGATACACACAGTACTCGACACAATACAAACTACTTACATATGGGTTTTTAGCAAACTTTACACAAATACAAACCCAGAAATACGTACTTTATCTTCACAACACTTACCACATAACCCCCACGAAGATGGAACCGCCACTTACTGCCTCCTTGAATCATATTCGTTATTAACATTTTTCAACATTATTTTCCTCTACTTTTATTATCTCTCTTACTACCCATCCATCAAAATTGTCTTTAAATTCCTTTTTATTTATTTTTTTTTGTTTTTGTTTTAATAATTAAGATAAATTGGGACCTACCACTGGGTGGTCTTCCTCTCACACGCCATTCACGTACCATCATAAATAAATAAAAGACAAAAAAAAATGTTGGCAGAAATCAAACGAAAATTGAGACCACTTTCATTATTTCATGTCATGTGCTTGTTATTCTGAGACCCTTACATTTTGTTGATATATGAAGTGTATAATCTATCACATTCATTAAAACATATACCTATGAATTACCATGTTATGGCTTAACGGATTTAAATATGTCAACGTGGCCCCCAGCAAAACATTGTTCTGTAAATATGACGATGGCTGATATAGTGAGAAGTCATTATTTCACGATTGTAAAATAAAATATAGTCTAACCTCTGAAAGATTTTATTGGTATTTGCTATCCAGCTTTCGAGGTTGCCCTCATCATGAGGCAGTCTGATAAAATAACATTGAAAATAACATAATTAAAATGTTTTAATAAATAAAATTTAAAAATTAAAATAACCGTGCATAAAACATTAACTAAAAAACAATTTCAACAATTTAAAATTTCATGGATGGGGACAGATATCTTATTCCTGTTCCCCATCTGAGTCACAACATTTATTTTAATTTTTAAATTTTATTTATTAAAACATTTTAATTATATTATTTTGAAGGGCAACCTCGAAAGCCGGTTAGCAAATATCAATAAAATCTGTAAGATGTCAAACTATATTTTATTTAACAACCTGTGAAATTGTTCTGTAACAATATTATTTTTTACCTCTCTGACAAAGAAATGATTTAAACTTCTCAAGAACTTCGTTTAAACTTCTAAACTCTACTTCATTTCATCATGAAATATTTTTCTAATTGAATATGTCAATCACAACAAATTGCCAATCTGAAAGTTCATTCTAAGTTTATAAGAGTCAATCCAGAAATTACCTAACGTAATTATCGAACATTTTAAGCCTTCCCTCCGTAACGTAGGTATCATTTTTACTTTATTATACCTATATGTATAAGGAAGTATTGTAATCCTGCGAAAATCCGGGATCGAGTTTTCAAATGATTTTCACGTTTCAAATAACCCCTGAATATTTTTTGACCATTGTCGCGATGATGTCTGTGTTGTGTGTATGTGATTGAAACGTTGTGAGCTATGAACTTGAAATTTGGAATGAAGGGGTCACATGTTCTAACTTAGATCTGATTAGATTTTGGCCGAAATCAAAAGAAAATTGAGACCACTTTCCCGCGGGACCTAACTACATTTTACAAGATACAGCTTGTGTTTATAGAGAGATAGATAAACTTTTATTGCATAAAAGATTACAACCTCCTATGGCAATGAGTGTTTTTTTTTTTTTTTTTTTTTTTTTTTTTTTTTTTTTTTTTTTTTTTTTTTTACAAAATAAATATTCTTATAGTTAAGTATATAAAATAAAATAAAATAAAAAATATCTATATAAAGCGTTGTACATAATAAGCAATATAGCAACTAAATAAAAAGATACCAATAATAATGAAATAGTAAAAATGGACATGCTCTTTAATATGAATAATGCAAGCAACCAGGATGAAAGAAACAATTCAAAATTATATAGAACATGATATGACATGAACATGAATAAATAAATAAAATAAATAATAATAATAATAAAAAATATATATATCCATCTTATATGCAACAACGGAGACCATGGTGGCCGTGCGGGCTAGAGCGTAGGGTTTAAGTCGCATGGTCTCACCTTGGTTTGCGGGTTCGAATCCCGTCCGGGAGTGAGTTTTATTTCGTAGATAAAACTCCCTTCCGGGGCCATGGATGTCGTAAATAATTAGGTAAAACACCATTATAAGAGTCATGGCTAATATGCATCGTACATGAGGCAAAAAAAAAAAAAAAAAAAAAAAAAAATGCAACAAATTAAATTATTTTATTCTTTATTTTCAAGGTAACAACAGTAAAAAATAAAAATAAATTGTTAATTTTTTTAACTTCTAAATTATTTAAAATACGCACAAATGTTTCTGAGTCGTATTCTGGTCTATTGGTGAGATAATTGTGGAGAAATATTTGCCTGGGGATACACCAAGAGGGACAATGGAACAAAAAGTGTTTGAGGTCGTCCTTTTCTTATGTTTATGGCTTAATCAAAAATATAGGTTAGGTTAGGTTTTATGACTCATGCCCGGGCTTTGACTACGAGGTCATATCGCCTACTACCAGAGCGCTCTTTCGTCACTCTGGTGGACATGAGCCCGACTCTACTGTGGGAGTCCTAAATTTTGCCTACCCTAAATTTTTATTCATCTAGGATAGGGGTCTTTAACGAGTACCTGACATCGTACAGGCTCGGGACCATCGCTTAACGTCCCATCCGAAGGACGGCGTGCTTTAGTTTATTTTACCTCCCAGATAAAATAAACTAAGGGCCTCGGTTGGGCTACGAACCCACGACCTTGAGCTCAGAAGTCAAGCACGCATACCACTGAGCTACCGGCGCCCTCAAAAATATATTTTCGACTAATAGTTGTAGAGAATACGGAAATACATCATTTATATGAAATATGATTTTTTTACAGTGTATAATCTGGTCTTCCGGTTTTAGAGATACATGCCGAGAACCATCTTGAAATGTAGTTTTGAAACACATATTTTTAGATGTTTCCTTGATTTTACAGGTTGTCAAATAAAATGTAGTATGATCTCTCACAGATTTTTATTAGAAGTAGCTAGGCGGCTTTCGAGGTTTCCCTCATCATCATGCAGTCTGCAAAAGACACCATCCTTAATATAATATAAGGCAACAAAGATAAATATATTAAATTGTAAAAAGTTAAAAAAATTTTGAATGAAAACTAAATAATTTTATAATAAAAATAAATAAATAAACAATTTAAAATATCATGGTTGGGGACAGACGAGTTATTCCTGTTCCCCATCTGAGTCACAACTGGGAGAACGGAGTACGTGAGACTGGACAAACCTCCCATCCCCTCTCTAGAGTTGAGGAGGGGGGACTCTCTCTTCCTCCTTTCCAATTTGATTTTTATACTCTCCAATGTATCCATCTTTCTACTTTCTTGGATATGATGTAGTAACGAGACTGAACCGGCCTCATGTCCTGTGTTTTGCAGGTGTTGGAAAAATTCAGAGTCGCCCCTCCTTGATTTACACGACAAAAGAAATTATTGAGCAATTGAGCTGTAGGGAAAATGTCTGTGAATTGATGACATGAGGGGGAAAAGCATCCAGTGGTGACACTCCCTAAAACACTAAGTTACACTCACTCATCACTGTCATTGCTGCTAACTAGAAGGTCTCTGCGCCATTGTCGTTTAAGGCTTTCAGGATATTGAAGAAGTGATGCGGAGTGAAGAACATGGATTATTGTGGAAACTAAGGGAGGAATGAAACTTCTTATATCTGGGTTCAACTACTTTAATGATGAAAGTAACTTTGAGCTCTGTGTGTAGAAGGTTATTGGAGACATATTGAGGAGCATTGGCTATTTTACGAAGGATTTTGGATTGAAGGGATTGGATACCTTGGCATTACTCTATAGTTCAAGTCCACATAGGTTTTAGTACAGTATTATAGATCTCTGGTCAAGTACTCTCTGTAAAAGTTTATAGCATCTGTGGTGTATTCCTTGTATTTCCAGTCTTTATGTGTCTTCCAGGGCGGATCCTTTGTCAAGTAGGAGGCCTAAGTACCAAACTTAAACAATGTTAATATCAGTTTTCTATTCAAATTTTCTATAACAAGCTATTTAATTTTGATTAAAAGAAAATGAAATTCTATTGAATTGGAGAGAGGAACTTTTGCAGTCATTTAATTAAGGAACGAAAATGCTATTTTCTCGAAGCTCTGGTTTAACCTGTCTGTTTGGCCTTTATAAGAACTTTTGCAGTGGGGTTCATTCTGCCCCAATTGATAGTAGGAAGTTAAAACAAAGTAAATAAACGGGTAGAGCTGGCTATATTAGAGACAAAAACGAAAAGTTGATTGTCTCATTTAGAATCAATGTTGGGGAAAATTTAAAAAGCTTCAGGATTAAAAGATATCTAATCCTTAGGTTTTTGGGGAATTTTCTGGGAAATGAGGGTGAACATTTTGTTCAAGAGAAGGAATTACATAGAATTGTATTGTGGTAATTAGGTACTCGTTGTTCCGTGAGCCAGTACGTAGACCTGCCATGTTGTCTTAACGCAGTAGTGTTCCTGGAGAGCTGGACGTTCTTGGTAGCCACTTGGACGTTCTTGACAGACACTAGGACGTTTTTGATAGACACTAGGACGTTCTTGGTAAATACTTGGAGATTCTTGACAGACACTAGGACGTTCTTGGTAGATACTTGTACGTTCTTCGTAGCCACTTGGACGTTCTTGATAGACACTAGGACGTTCTTGGTAGATACTAGGAGATTCTTGACAGACACTAGGACGTTCTTGGTAGATACTTGTACGTTCTTCGTAGCCACTTGGACGTTCTTGATAGACACTAGGACGTTCTTGGTAGATACTTGGACGTTCTTAGCAGCCACTTGGACGTTCTTGGCTGATACTAGGACATTCTTGGCAGCCACTTGGACGATCTCGGGAGTCAACAGTTTCTGCATTTCTTCAGTCACAATCCTTCCCCTCTTAAGCAGTAAAATGTCAAGAACTCTGAAGTACGAATATATTATGAAGAATATATAACTGCCTTTAAAAAAGATAATTTCAACTTTGTCACGATAAATATACAATTGATACTTAGCAATTTAAAATGTTTATAATAACTTCAACTTTGCAAGCCTTAAAATGGGCACTTGGAACATTTAATCAATTAGTTTTAACGTTAACACTACGAGCTTGCTCAAAAAATATATTTTATTTTTTATAAAAGTGCTCATGCAACTATTCCAACTAACGTCGTATGCTCTGAGTGGCTTAAATGGGAATGTATAGAAGTTTTTGCGTTAAAGGCAGTTTTTTGTGTCTGTTCAGGGAATAAGATTTCTATGTCAGTCTTCTGTAGTTTAAGTCATAAATATTCCACGGCGCCTGTTTGAGAGAGGGACTCGTTGTAGATAAAAACGGCGAGGCCATGTATCTTGAAATTTTTTTTTTTTTTGAAGTAATAAAAGAAAATATCATATTTTAGGAATATATATATTTTTTTTTTTGCCACCTCTGGACGCCCCTCTGTAAAACCAGAGTAGTAAAATGGTAAAATTATTAAAAATGTATGCATTTTTCTTTTTTAAGATTTTTTTTTACAGTGTATCTCTGTTTTTAAGAGGGGCTTCTATTCAGTCTATAATAAAATTCATAATTCATGGGCCTTTTCAAAAGATTGTACGAATTGATGGAAAAATCTAATAAAATGTGGAAATGTTTGTTGACAAGGAAATGTTGAATCACCGGCGATGTGCTTCCCCAGCACGAATTGATTCATTGAAATTTCGTTCAGTCTACTGTTAATAGTTGACTTACATACGGACTTCTGAATCCTCGTACATTTTGTGTCGATAAATTTATTATATATATTAGCATTTTAATAATTCATTATATACAGGGTGTCCCAGCATGGAGGTAAAAAACTTTGAGGTCTTGAAGGAAATTTAATTTTGAACAAAAAATTTCCTATAAACATAGGTCCGATTCAGAACTGTTTCAGAAATATTCAACATCTTCCAATTTTTGTACTTAGCACTATTTTTTTGCATAAAATCCCTTATTCCTCCTTAAGTATAAGAGCTAACACAAAGTTAATTATACCATCATAAAGAGCGGTAAATTACCTTTAAAATAAGTTAACTTTATTATTACAATTACAAGAATTTGACAGTTTATAGGCAGCATAAACCGAAGGACTGTATAATTCGGAAATTCTTTGGCAAATTGTAGCTCACGTTTTTTCAAAAAAATGTCCTTATTGTATATCTTAATTTTTATTTATAAAACTTGTGCATTTAATAAGCTTTCAAACGATAAAACATTATATTACAGGACCCTTATACTTGGTTAGCAATATTATGGTTTTAGTGAAAATAGAAGGTAAAAGTAATTGACATATCTCATAATCCATACAGTGTTTACAATGACTTACAATGAATAGGGTTTTAATAATTCAATAATTCATTATATATAACAGGGTTTTTGAGTTGAGCCTGTGATGCACAAAAAGTACACATATTGTAAATATTATAATATTCTAAAATTAATTGTTGATGTGTAAACATGTTAGCTCTCGGTAGGGGGGCTATGTCAGACCGTCAGAGTTGATGTGCATGTGTAAAGGTGAATACAGACTACTCTGACGTGACGTGGGAACACGTGGTCCCACGTCATAATGCGTGTGATATGAAAATGTAACATAGGGTTTTGTATGCTTATGTTCATATTGTTCGGACGTGACGTGGGAACACGTTGGATGATGCAGCCTGACGCAACACGTGTTATGACGCGTGGGAAGAATATCAAAAGTTCTAGATTTTCGTCAGATGTGGGAAGGCATCAGAAGAGAAACATACCATTTCCAGTGATGGAAGACATGTTAATTGAGTTGGTTAGGTCAAATCCGGTGCTGTACGACCCAACAAACCGGGAATATCGAAACCAGCATACAAGGAAAGAGGCTTGGGACGAAATAGGAGAAAAACTCGGCATTCCAGGTTAGTGAAAACAGTTATTTTTAGAGTTTGAATTTGAAAATTATTTTTTATGACTGATAAATTAAATCATAACTTGATTTTTATTTATAGCTTTTAAAATTCATTTTGTGATTTCCCTCAAAAATTAATTCTTATTTTTCTGTCAATAAATCAAAAATCACCCCGCCATAATTATTTCTGAGCGAAATTTTTTAGATCAGAAATAACACTTATTACTTGAGCGATATTTTTTTCACTCAAAATAAAACTCAAAACTCTCTATCTCGCTTACGATTAAAGCTATCTCTTGTAGTTAGTCGGAAATGCAATGCACACAAACATGTTGTTTTATGTGCTATAGTCAGGCCAATGTGAACACCGCTTCATGTCTGACGTGGTCCCAGTAGTCTGTATTCACCTTTAGAGTCTGTGTGTCGGATGGTTGCGCGCGCAGCGCACACACACAACTACACACTTCATTATCTATACAGCTGTTTTTGAGCATTTCTATTATATTTTTACAACATTATTGATCATATTTACCGTTGTCGTGAATTTTACTAAAATATCAATATTAGTAACTATAAAATGATCTTTGAGCCTGGATAAGAAAGGAGTTGTGGTAGGTCGTTGTCCTGTGGGAAGGGAGGTAAAGATCAGAGGGACGGGATCTAGTGACTTTATAGTGGATATGGAATTTAAATTGGAGCATTTGGAAGATGTAGGAGGGCTTTTGGGAAGATATGGTTTGATTTTATCTGGGAGATAAAATAAACTTAAGCACGCCGTCCTTCGGATGGGATGTTAAGTGATGATGCCGAGCCTCTACGATATCAGGTACTCGTTAAAGACCCCCCTACCCTAGGTGAATAAAAATTTACGGTGGGCCAAATTTAGAACTCAGAGTCGGCCTCATGTCCACCAAAGTGACGAAAGAGCACTCTGGTAGTAGGCGATATGACCTCAAAGTTAAAGCCCGGGTATGAGTCATAATAACTAACTACAAGATTGCTAAATAATCCTCTTACAAACTTTAGTAGCTTATCGTCTGTTATTCATGTCGTGACTGCTACACACGACCACCTTCGGAACAGAAACAAAAAAATAAGTGCAACTAAGTTAGCTGGTCAGATCCAATGGTGTTCCTAAGTAAAAAGTTTGGGCTAACTTTCAAAATAACTTTTTCACCTTTCGGCCCCAGTTTCTCTGTGTCCAAGCCATTCTTTGTTTCAACCAGATTGCATTTTCTCTATCTGCTGTTTTTTTTTTTGTTTTTTGTTTCACTGCACCGCAATCTTCGCAAAGTAGATCACTTCACATATATGTGAACGCTTATAATTTGGCTAAAAACTAATACATGACGTCATTAGAGGGTTCTGGATTCACATACAAAATTTCATGTCGATATATTTATTTCATCAGAAGTTATGTTCAATAAACACACAGACTGACAGACTTTTTTGTCATATTTGGAATCTCGAGCTCGGAAAACATAAAATTCCGTTGAAAACTCAGCTTAAAATACTCCCATAAACAATGGGGTTGTTACCTTTCAGACCCACTAATGGCTAGGGATCTATCGATACAAGTAAATACAAGTAAAGTATCGATACTTTTTTTTAAATTCTCACATAATCAATGTTGTAACTCCAACTTTCAGACTCACTAATGACTAGAGATATATCGATACTTTTGTCCGATACCAAGTACTTCTGGTATCGATACATTTTTTAAAATTCTCCCATATTCAATGTTGTTACTCCACCTTTCAGACCCACTAATGGCCAGCCTCTTGATGAAACAATTATATACAAGCGAATAAGTTTACACTATATATTAGGTATGGGAACTAAAAATGGGGATTTACTACAAGTTGGTATTAGTCATATTGTTTACCTTTTTTTTATTTGCTAAGATGTTTATAAACAAGTAATGGGTTGTCAATGATGTTCTGTCCGATTTATAAATTTGCATAATAAAATAATTGTTTACATCCCTGTGTTTGCTTATGTTAATTTTCAAAAGACATGGATTTGTTGGCTTCAGTTCTGAGCATTAAATCCTGTTTACAAAACAAAATTATCTCAAAGAACAATTCAGTACTCAACATGGAAGTGACAAAAGGACATATGAGGCATTGTATGCTTTTTGAATTTAATCGCGGTAACAATGCAAGTGCTGCACGGTTCGAAGCACTTGTGCGGTGTATCCTGGTGCGGTACAGGAGCGCACGTGCCGTAGGTGGTTCGAAAAATTTACAGGTGATTACAGCCTTTCGGATTCATCTCGTTCAGGTAGACCAAAGGTGTTTGCGAAAAGTGATTTAAAAGATTCAAAAACAATGAGTTTGATGGCAAAGACAAGGAACGTCCAGGGCAGCCAAAAGAATTTGAAGACTCGGAATTGGAAGCATTACTAAACGAGAATCCACGTCAGACACTTCGAGTATTGGCAGAAACATTAAATGTTGATCGATCAACAATTGGTAAACGTTTATATGCTATGGGCATGGTTCAAAAACTTTGAAATTGGCTGCCAACTGAATTAAAAGAGAGGGACATTGAACGACGGAAAACCATTTGTGAATTGTTGCTTTTTGCATCGCATTATTACGGGAGATGAAAAGTTGATTTATTGCGACGATCAGAATAGCAGACCAGCAAGGGTGAAGTCAGGTGAACCCGGTCCACCAACGCCAAAACAGAATATCCATGGGTAAAAGATATTGCTGAACCATTACTGGTGACCGGTATCGACTGCAATTAATGCGTTTAAGCGAGCTCATAACGAAAAGCGACCGGAATTGGAGGCTAGATATGAAAAGGTGATTTTACTCCATGACAATGCCAGACCACATGTTAAAAAATCCTTGAAAAATTACTTGCAAGGAGTAAACTGGGAAATTCTACCGCAGCCGCCATATTGCCCAGATATTGCTCCTTCATCATTTGTTGCGGTCCATGCAGTCAGCCCTTTTCGAGCAGCACTTCAATATTTATGATGATCTTAAAAAATGGCTTCATGAATGGATTGCCTCAAAGGAGCAGGATTTCTTTTTTTCGTGCGATCCATTTTTTGCCTGATAGATCGGCCAAGGTTGTATATTCTCATGGGGCATACTTTGACTAACACAACAAACAAATAACTGTGAAATAAACATCTATTTTTAACTAAAAAATTCCTCATTTTTAATTCCTTTACCCAATATAATTATTTATTATCTATAAAATTCTGAAAGCTGTTGATACAATTGATACAACAATACATGAAGATGGATCAGGTACGTAAAAGCCCCAACGTAAGCTGCTTACAAATACAGTGAGCAGTTAAGCTGATCGGCCTCATTGTATAAGAACCATCAACTGTAGAAACAGCCAGTTTTACCATTCATGTTTTTTCTCATTTTTTAAATAAATATTTTTGCCAGTACTCACAATATAAATCAGGTTCCCGGTTCGATTCCTGGAAATGCCGGTTATTTTTACTTTCCCGGCTATACGAAGCATAGAGGAAGTTAAGTAATCGGTCAACAATTCGTTACGGAGTTTTCAACGGCATTACATTTTCTCCGACCTCTAGATTCTAAATATGAAAAAAAAAAAAAAATGTTATTCTGTTTGTGTATCTGTGAATATGGTAACTCCCGATAGAAAGAATATATCGACACGAAATTTTATATGTGTTACCAAAATCCTATAAGAACAGCACCTATTTTCAGTCAAATCGACCAATAGGTAGGGGAGAGGTTCAACAATAAGTCTCAAATAACTGCTGTTGTTATGAATGTACCGACACAAAATTTTATGTGTGAATTAAAAAACCTAGCAAACAGCTTGGTTATTGTCTTGGTTTACAATTTAGTGTAGAATTAAAAACTGATACGAACGGTTGTTGGTGTGTTATAACAGGTTGGGGCATACTTTGTTGAACGGTTGTTGGTGTATTTATAATGCAATTGCATATTTCGTTTCTACTTTTTTTTAAATAGTTGATCAATAATCTTTACGAATTAGAGTACTTAGATGCAATTAAGACTAATTTTTTTTTGTATATTTGGTGATAAATTGCATATAATAATAATAATATTTCGATAAAAAAAAAAAAAAAAATTCAATTCATTTAGGTTTAATTTTGAATATCCTCCAATTTCTTTTTCAGTTCATTATTTTACTGCACATTAATATATTTGAATATTTACGCTGTTTTATTGCATATTTAGAGCATTTTTGCTGTATAATGTACGGTTTTTTACTGCATATTATATGGCATATTTAGCAGTTTTTTTGACTGCATAAAAATGCGGGCTCTGATCAGTGGTGGATTAATCAATAGGCAAACCTAGGCAGGTGCCTAGGGCCCCCGATGCTGAAGGCCCCAGTGTGTAAAAAAAAAAAAAACCTTGTGACTCTTAAAATGATTTTACACGCTTTTGGGAAAAATAATTCAGGTCAAATTTGACAACGAATTTGACCCGAGTTATTTTTTCCAATAAAAGGTATGAGGGGCCCCCTATTAAGCATGATTTTTTTAAAAATAAAAAAACAAATCGGCTTTTTCATTTTTCACAATGTTATTTCAGTTTTCCCAAAAAAGGTAATAGGTCAGTAAATTCATAAAAAAAATTGCTGAAAAGTTTTCGTTTTTTATGGGGGGGGGGGGGGGGGGGGGGGTTAAAAATAGGGGTGCCCCACATTTGCAATCACCTAGGGCCCCGCAGAAGCTTAATCCGCCACTGGATCTGATTATACATTCTTCTTGTTTTAGCATGGATAATTCAAAATTAATTGACATGCATCGTCGCTTCGATGAAGGATTTAAAGAGTCAGTTTTACTTTTATAATATATAATAAAACAGAGGGCGCCGGTAGCTCAGTGGTATGCGTGCTTGCCTTCTGAGCTCAAGGTCGTGGGTTCGTAGCCCGACCGAGGCCCTTAGTTTATTTTATCTCGGAGGTAAAATAAACTTAAGCACGCCGTCCTTCGGATGGGACGTTAAGCTATGGTCCCGAGCCTGTACGATGTCAGGTACTCGTTAAAGAGCCCTACCCTAGATGAATAAAAATTTAGGGTAGGCAAAATTTAGGACTCCCACAGTAGAGTCGGGCTCATGTCCACCAGAGTGACGAAAGAGCGCTCTGGTAGTAGGCGATATGACCTCGTAGTTAAAGCCCAGGCATGAGTCATAAAACCTAACCTAACCTATAATAAAACACATTTTTTTATTACTCTGCCCAATAGATGAAGAACAATATTCATAATGCCCGGTCAATTTACCATTTTCATTAGTTATTATCATATTGTCTTGGCATTTTTTAAACTGCCTGGGCATTACAAATAATGACATATTAATCACTTGGTTCATAAGATATAATAATGTCCTATAAGTATAATAAAGGATTATTTATTTATGTTTCAGAGTTATGTGTTTCATTGAAAAAGCCATCGCTCGACTGAATGAACCAGAGAAATTGGAACAACTTACTCATGACCTGGGCAAAAAACACCATCACTACAAGGCAAAAGCTAAATACGTTGATGTAAGTACTCGAATTTTTCTAATTGGGAGAGACAAAAGGTACATCGACTTAAAAAAAAAAAAACACTAAGAATAATAAATAATTTTGATCAAAAAACAAATGTGATGTAAACAATTACACATATTATAATTATTAATATATTACAAAATCAATTATTATTATTATTTGTATTAAAACAGCTGTTAGGAGTTGAGAAGTAAATTAAATAGTGAATAAATATACAAAGATGAATTAGTCGCAGATTGTTTTGGAACGAAATGTGAACAATGGAGAACAAATGACGACGATCAGCTGTTAAATTAGAGAAAGTGAGAGATGTTTTAGGGTTAAGATGTAGGAGTGAAAAAAATAACAGTTTAAGTGTAAACAGTCTAAGGAGAGTGATTTAGGATGAACACAGTGGAAGTACGTTATTATATATATATATATAATAAAAAATATGTAAAATAAAATTAATAAATATAAAATTAAAATAATTGAATTAATTTTTTTTTTTTTTTTTTTTTTTTTTTTTTTTTTTTTTTTTTTTTTTTTTTTTTTTTTTTTTCATTCTATTTGCAATCTATATACAATATATACATAATAAGCAAATATGTGGTAAAAGAAAAATATAACGTCACTTGATGGGAGAAGCCAGCCAGCGCTGACACTCCCTCGAAAGTTAATTGTCATTATTCACTATCCTCCGAGAGAAGATCGCGAGGCCACCTCCTGTTCAAGCGGCGGGGAGGATTGTCAGGATGGGAATGAGAGGAAAGGTCTTGTGCGAGAGGATTTGAATGGGAAGAAAGGTTTCGGTGGAATGATTGGAATCGGGATTTGATTAATTCATTTACAGTGGGAATACTGAGATCTCTGTGTAGGACTTTATTGGTGACATAGAAAGGAGCATTGACAATTCGTCGGAGGAGTTTGGACTGGAATGCTTGGATACGATTGATGTTGGATTGTTTAGCTGTACCCCAAAGTTCGAGTCCGTAAATCCAAATTGGACGTATAATGGTCTTGTAAATCGTAAGTTTGTTGTTAGTCGTCAGTTTCGATTTTGGTCCAAGTAGTCGACGTAACAGTCCGTATCTTCGATTCAGTTCTTGTCGTTTAAGTCGTGTATGTGGGTTCCACGTAAGTCTACTGCTAGGTAAAACCCGAGATAGCGGGCTTGGTTTGAAGAGGGAATGAGGATGTTGTTAATAAAATGGGAGAGGCCTACGCCCAAAGATGGGCCTAGTTTCCAATTTGTATAGAAGTATATTTATTACTATTATTATTCTGAACCTTAAGGAAGCAAATAAAAAGGCTATTATTATTATTATTATTATTGTTTATAATTTATAACCTATTTTGATGTATTAAAATTATATTATGTATCCAATTAACATTTTATGGTTTAATATTCACTGCACATCCTCTCTAAAATATAATTTAATATATAAAAACTATCTGATGGTAGTACTCTATTCAGCACTGCCTACAGCATCATATATCAATCTTTACAAGGTAGAGAGGATCCATTGAAGGATTATTTAGGGTTGAAACAGTGATAATTAATTACAGTGGATTAGGTTAGCTTGTAAAGATGATCGTTTGTTATCTGGACTGATTGTACTTCCAGAGGTTGGCCATAGGGACAGAAATAAAACAGAATATCACAACAGACAATACAGTGGTACTGGCTGCAAATGTACCTATGTATTATGTATTTGAGACACATGTATCATTTATGAACTAAAAAAATCGTACATCTCACCTATTATTTTATATTATTTGTATATTGTTAATTTGTATCAGGTATATTTTTATACCTAGTATGATGTAAACAATTACATTATAATTATTAATATATTACAAAATCAATTATTATTATTTGTATAAAAAAAACAGCTGTTAGGAGTGAAGTAACTTAAATAGTGAATAAAAGAATAAAAAGATTGACTAGTCGCATTTTGTTTAAAAACGTTTTACGATTCATATGAGATGACATCTTTAATTTTTTTGCAATTTTCAATTTAATACCGATTTTTACATATATTTCGGCGAATATTTTTATTGTTTCACTTTGAGTCCTAGTAGTGCTCTTCAAGCTCTTTTGCAATGACACCCGAATCAACGTCCTATCTCAATGCGTTATCACGCTACACTAATTTCTAATTTTACATAAAGCTAATTCGCAACAATCATCCGCCAGCGCCCACACTAACGATAACGTCACAGGCAAAACAAACATGTACAGACATGCTCTATCCATTGTGACCTCAACCGTTGTTATCGCATTATTAGTCTCGTAGTTATTATCGATTGAAATCTGACGGTATTTTGTAACACAAGAAAGTTTGACCGGTTATCACTGTGCTTAACGAGCAAATAGACGTTTTCACGTCAAAATAACAGTGGAAGTACGTAGATGCGCAAAGGTACTTTTTATTTATATGTGTTTAGGCCCAATATAAGAATTTTAAAGAGTAACCACAATAAAAAAAGAAAAGAGACAAAGTACTTTTAGAAATTATTTCGTAAGATTTTTCTTGTAAATAATTTTTTTTTTTTTATTTTCCAATATTAGTTATTAAATTTATAATGTAGGTTAAGTTAAACCCAATATTTGTTCTCTTATTCTATGTTATTCATTTTGTCATGAACTTTCGATGCTTTTTTCGGAACTTACTGTAGAAAGTAAAATTTAGTAGAAGACCAGCAATCATTTCTACAGGAAATTTGATAATTTTATTAATTTTTTTTATTTTATATTGATTATTAATTTATTTTATTTTACACAATTTTTTTAATTATCACACTAGATTTGAGGAGTTTGGAGCCAGAACGGACCAACTGGTTGAAACTGAACAGGTAGAAAATGGCAATTGAAAATTGAGTACATTTTGTTTATCTCCATAAATGGGCCCCAAATATTTATTTATATTTGAAATTTTAGAATAGTATTGGATGAGTGATCCCTTTTTGTGTTCTATAAAGTTTTTGAAGGCCGTATGATCCATTGTGACTGAAAATATATGCACAAAATACTTGTGGACTAAACTTAAAGTGCTGCTATCTATCACTGAAGTGAAGAAACTAAGTGATCCACACTGGTTTTGAAAAAGGGAACCTATGCCAACATCAGGATGGTAATAACTCATTTTCCGAAAAATTGTGGGTTGGTCCGCTCTGGCTCCAAACTCCTCATTTATATGTGGAAAAACTTCCCAAGAACGAACTAATCAATTAACTGATCGCTCCCTCTCAAAAACTGGTCGACCGTTTGCGCTAATATTCCACAGTCGACTTACATATGGGCTCCCAAATCCTTATATTAAATTTGGTTCGATAAATTCATTACATTGGCAGCTATTAAAAATTTTGAATTGAGCTCCCCCCCCCCCCCTCCCCTTTGGCAGGTTGTGTCGTCATACTTTTTGACGTCAAATATGAAATTTCATATCGATACTATTCATAATATTTGCATTTATTGATGTTGTTGAATCCAATTTGATGTATTCGAATGAATATATTCATTCTATCGGAGAGTAATGGCGTTCACAGACACACAGACAACATTTTTTGTTTCATATTAAATGTACCACTTTGAGAAAAAGTAGATAAGTTGATTTGTCTCCAAAATCTGATAAATACTCTGGGCAACCCATATTGGTGTCGTACACATCGTGTAAAAGTATGCAAGTCGTAATGTCAATGGTATCCTTGAAAACGTATTGGGCAATTTTAGACAACTCGGAAATTTACTTATGTATTTATACAATTGCATTTATCTATTTTTATCAAAACCGCGTTCATGCCCTAAAATTGGTTAAACGTATTTATCTTGTTTATACAATAAGAGATGGGTTAGGTTAGTTTTTATGACTCATGCCCGGGCTTTAACTACGAGGTCATATCGCCTACTACCAGAGCGCTCTTTCGTCACTCTGGTGGACATGAGCCCGACTCTACTGTGGGAGTCCTAAATTTTGCCTACCCTAAATTTTTATTCATCTAGGGTAGGGGTCTTTAACGAGTACCTGACATCGTACAGGCTCGGGACCATCGCTTAACGTCCCATCCGAAGGACGGCTTGCTTAAGTTTATTTTACCTCCCAGATAAAATAAACTAAGGGCCTCGGTCGGGCTACGAACCCACGACCTTGAGCTCAGAAGTCAAGCACGCATACCACTGAGCTACCGGCGCCCTCAACAATACAATAAGAGATAATTACCGTTATGCAGTTCTGAAACGCTTCTTTCATTGGCAAAAACTAGATAAGTACGTGAATAACTAGGTAAGTGGGGGTGCAATTTTAGATAAGTCCTAAAAATGTATGATAAAATTACAAAATTAAATATATATGAATTACATAATAAAATATGGAGTAATTGTTGAATAATGGTTGGAGAAATAATTTATCAAAAAAATTCGATTTATGAAAACAGAAAACTTCAAAGCGCTGACCTGAAAACCTGTGATTTTGGACCTAGTTTTTCCCAAATGGTACACATTTAGAATCTGAAGGTCTGAAAACTCCGCATTACATAATTTCCCTTGCATAGCTGGCGAAGTAAAATAGCCTTTTACTGGGATTTGAATGATATACCTCATTATCGTTAGAGTAGCTAGGGGGGGCAGGGGTGCGCACGGGCCCCCCGCCCAGAATGCCCGGTGCCCCCCCCCCCCCCAGAAAAGTGCGATCGAGGCCCTTAGCTCGGTCGGGTTTTGAATCCACGATCTTGAGCTCAGAGGGCAAGCACGCATACCACTGAGCTACCGGCGCCCTCTAAGTGAGAATTAATCATCAATAAACATTTTTTTTCAATATTTTCAAATTATATTTATTTGTTATCATTTATAATTATTTTTAATAATAATAATTAAGTTCTAATCATATATTAACAGTTTCGCTGCGTCGGTAAAAAATTTCAATTGCTACCCAGGTGGGGATTTAACCGGTTGCACTCCAGGCTCCCCCAGAGAATACTGCTAGCTGCGCCAATGCTCATTATCATGCAAATCATTGAAAATTGCAACGTGATGAATGAAATCGAAGAATGGCATAAAAATAACACGATGTGAATAAGTCAAAGTTCTCCGGGCAACGCCATGTAGTACTGCTAGTTATTCAATATAATGAAATTATTATATAAATTCTGGAGACTAGCTTTACATTGTTTGAACATTCCGTGCTTAGATATTAATATTTAGCCCAAGATAGCTTTCAAGAGGATGCTGGAGGCTAAAAGCTGAATACAATAGGGGAAAGTGGGTCTCAAACTTGTGTCAGATAGCACACCGAGTTCACACCATCCTCATTTGGGGCATAATAGATATCACACTTTCCATATAACACCAAGAGTCCACACTGAACCACCACTTAACACACCTATAGAGTGTGCTAGCCTCCTGAGCTCAAGATGGCGGGTGCGAAAACCGAACGAGGTCCTTTTGTTTATCTGAGAGTATGACCTTGTAGTTAAAGCCCAGGGATGAGGCATAATAGATATCACACTTTCCATATAACACCCAGAGTCCACACTGAACCACCACTTAACACACCTATAGAGTGTGCTAGCATACTGAGCTCAAGATGGCGGGTTCGAAACCCGAACGATGCTCTTTTGTTTATCTGAGAGCATGACTAGGTATCAATCGATACCAAGTATAAATACTTTTACTCACGAGTAGTATCGAATAAAACTTTCGATACTACTTAAGTATAGAACAAAAAGTATCGATACCTACTCGTATCGATTGAATTGAGTAGTTCGTTGTAATTAATTTTAAACCATGTATAATATAATATATAACTCATTTATACCTTTCAAATTTTATTGTGTTTTTATTATTATTATATAGTATAACACAATAAAAATTGAAAGATATAAATGAGATATTGTAGTGGGCATAAGAAACAAATCAATCAAATCGAATAAGACAAAATTATATTATTAAAAACATACTGAAAATAATAAATCGTCTTTTAAAATAAACATACAATTTATTTTTACTAAGGATATAAAACTACTGGAGACTATTCGTATTCCCACAATATTCCACTTTTTTGGAACACTTTTTGCAAGTCGCGGAGATCGAATCGTTCTTAGTGTAATAAATCCACACTTTCGCCGTAGGACGAGGCATTATATATTGGAATGTAAAAATAAAATAAAATGCTGAAATCGTAATCATATTTGCGGTTCTGTTCAAAATCAAACATACTATACACCTTCATAAACGATAAACCATTTAATGTAAATAAGGTAAGGCAGACTGCGTGATGACATCACTCATGAGGTTATTACCATCTATATATATCATTTGTCCGTGGATCGTAATTTGAGTTCAATATTTTATTGGAACAACAAATAAAAAAAAATTGTAAGAAAATGAACGGTGAACGATTTTGATGAATTGAAAATGTATATAATTGGGAGGACTCGAGCCGTTTCTCCACACCCACTAAAACCCCCTCCTCCGGCGATCCTGATCCCTTCCGCGGAACTGACTGCCTGTCATTACTTCGCGGAAGGGAGGAAGGGTGGCTGGTAACGCCCCTTCTTCTGTTCTTATTGCCGCTACTGTTGTTCCTTGTCAGCCCTCTCCTGGAGGGCCAACCCAACCATGATGAGCGCTGCAAAATCGCAGCCCTCATCCCACGACTCCTGGGAGCGCAGCATAGCGTCCACGTAACTGGTAGCAGTCAGTGGGGCGCCCATGCTGCACTCCACATTTTTCCTTCCCTCCTCAAATCTGGGGCATTTGAGGAGGACATGCCCCGCCGTCTTTTTTTTAATTGTTGAAATTTGAAACGAGTACTTTGAATCGATACAAGTAATATCTATTCGATACCAACTAGGTATCGAAACCAAAAGTACTTGGTATCGGATAAAACTATCGATACTTTACTTGTATCGATATGTATGACTTTGTAGTTAAAGCCCGGGCATGAGGCATAATAACTAATTCTAGTTAGTTGTGTTATGGTCTGAATTGAGAACTCCTCCAATTGTTTCTCTCTCTCTCTCTCTCCATTCCTGGACAAATTCCTGGAATTCCTCTTGTTAGACTATCCAGACAGACTTACTGTTTCGTGTATCCTTTGACTACAATAGGATTTCTGAAATCCTGTCCCTAGTTAATAACAACAATTCAACGTACAAGGCCTCTAAACTATTTACCGTAGAGCAGTGTTGGCTTAAGTCTCAAGACAACAGAAATCCAATAGGACCCAATGACACACAGAGACAACTTTTGGTTTATTATGAATATAAAAAAAAGTCGTGAGTGAATCAATAGCTATGTACTTCCCCAGTACGAATTAATTATTAAGTTTAGGTTAAAAACAATAGTTAGGTATTGTGACTCATGCCCGGACTTTAACTACATCATCAGGGGCGTAGCCAGGATTTTGAGTAGGGGGAAGGGGGGGGGGGGGGGGGGGGGGGCAAGTTAGGCTACGAGGGTGGGTTGTATAGACTCCCGGGGGCACAGCCCGCAGTTTCCGTGATTAGCGTTGCAGACTTTTTGTTATTAATTTGGGAGACTCGGACCTCTAGAAGTTCCCCCTGAGGTAACCACTGACTGTAATACTTTAGTTGACTTTACATGAACAGCAATGCGCCCCCCCCCCCCCCCCTGCCTACGCCTCTGTACATCATATCGCCTAAGAATGTGCTTTCGTTGCTTTGTTGGACATGAGCCCGACTCTACTGTGGGAGTCCCTAAATTTTGACTAGCCAGGTTTAGTTACCAACGGTAGGGATCTTTAACGAGACAGAGACTCGGGACCATCGCTTAACGTCCCATCCGAAGAACGGCGTGCTGAAGGTTTTTTTCAGCTCACAAATATAAAACCTAAATAGCCCTTCTATAGAGTTTTGAAAATGACATTTGCTCAAGGAAATTGAGCGTCAAATCACCTTACTACCAGAGCGATTCCGTCCTAAATGGAGTCTTTAACGAGTACGTGACATCGCATAGGCTCGGAACCATCGCTTAAAGTCCCTTCCGAAGGACGGCATGCTCAGATTTTTTTCGCTCCCAGATAAGATAAACTAAAGGGTTTTGAACCCGCGATCTTAAGCGCAAACATTCATACCACTACCGGCGTCTCTACTAAATATATATTTCCATACTAAATATGAAACCAGCTTAAATTTAATAAGCTTTAAAACGATTTGAAGAAACCAACTTAGAAAGAAGTAGCTTACTTTATAAGAAAAATAAATTCTTTCTCCCAAGAAGAATATCAATTTACATTTTGTGGGGGGCTGCCTCTTTCATTTTGTGGGGGGCTGCCAGTTTTCTTTTGTGTGTCTTCTACATACCAATTGCCTACCGAAGCCATTTCAATTTTTAAAAAACAGTTTTCTAAACGTTTAATATAAAATGAAAAACGCAAAAAAAGGTCCAGTTAGTCCATATTAGCTAGAGATACGAAGATGGGTAACACAAAAGTCAGTACTTTTTTTAGTAGTCGTTTTTTACAGAACATGGAGTTCCTTTAATTGAGCGATGGTCCCGAGCCTGTACGATGTCAGGTACTAGTTAAAGACTCCTGCCCTAGGTGAATAAAAATTTAAGGTAGGCTCATGTCGGGCTCATGTCCACCAGAGTGACGAAATAGCGCTCTGGTAGTAGGCGATATGACGCTCAATTTCATCAGATAAAAAAAAATGAAATAAATACGAAAAAAAAATATATATATATATTAAGGAGATTAGATATTTGGATATTTTGATGTTCTGATTTGACCGAGGTCCCCTAATAATAAATAAATACATGAAAGTCACCGAACAGATCAACAAATACAAATAAAATAAAATATCAGTAATGACATAAAAGTGCTACAGTGGATAGAAACAAGAATGAAATGAATATAACTAAATAAGAAAATACAATAAAATAAATATTGATGAAATAAGAAAAAAATAATAATAACAATAGTAGGTTAGGTTTTATGACTCATGCCCGGGCTTTAACTACGAGGTCATATCGCCTACTACCAGAGCGCTCTTTCGTCACTCTGGTGGACATGAGCCCGACTCTACTGTGGGAGTCCTAAATTTTGCCTACCCTAAATTTTTATTCATCTAGGGTAGGGGTCTTTAACGAGTACCTGACATCGTACAGGCTCGGGACCATCGCTTAACGTCCCATCCGAAGGACGGCGTGCTTTAGTTTATTTTACCTCCCAGATAAAATAAACTAAGGGCGGCCTCGGTCGGGCTACGAACCCACGACCTTGAGCTCAAAAGTCAAGCACGCTAACCACTGAGCTACCGGCGCCCCTTAAAATATATTAAAATCAAGATAATGGAGGAGGAGGAAGTCTAGCCCAGGCTTGCAATAAAATTAATTTAAGAAAAACTGATAAAAATAAATAAATAAAATAAAAGGATGAAGATGAAAAGAATGAAATAAATACGAAAAAAAAATAATAGGATACTTATATGAAATTTAAAGGTGAAAAAAAAAGTTCCTATAAACAAGGGGTCGCAAATCAAGTCTTGATAGGTTTTTGGCAGTACTTGAGTATTTACATTTTTGACAGTTTATTTACAGATTTGCACATTTTACCAGTACAGTTTATAGTCCATTTCATATGTGGTGAATAAATCAACGGTTCAGGTAGTTACAATTCTTTAATTAAACATAATGCTTGTTCGCTTAGTGGGAGCGTTTTCTTTTGTACATGTGGTCTCAAGTGCGAAATGAAGGGATCAGAAGGCAACATCATCTTATGAAAAGTGTATTCGTTAGTAGCTACACGTGAAATTTTTCGAGAATGGTTGATTCTATATAATTTATAGTCTTTATTTCTACTCTCCTGAGCTTCCTCAGAAAGAGCACCTATCGGCAGAGCCGCAGATTCTATTATCTCACTAATAGGCATCAACAGACTTGTGATTATTTTCGTACATACTCGTTCGAAGGTCACAGCCGGCAACCGCCGGTCCTGAAACTTTTACCGTAATTAGTTCAACATCATATCTATAGAAAAAAATTAGGAAGAGACTGGAGGAAGGTGGAGCTCATTGTGAAAGCCTTTACAGAAATCGATAAGCTTTTTTTTTTTTTAGTATCTTATACGTCCCTTATTTTTCTGCATATTTCCAATATACTAGGAAGCTGACGCGTGGCTTTTATCTTACATATGTTGGGTAATTAACATGCAAACTTTCGTAATTTTAATTAAAACAACAGGCGTCCGAGGTAGAATAGAAGTTGCGAAGCGAAAACGTACGATAATCAGTACTCGTCAAAAGGCACTTTTTATATTCTCTCAACGATCCCCAAAAAAAATCTACATGGAAAATTGGTGCAGTACATTCATTTTTGACTATTAACCTTTGCAAAACTCCAAGAATTTGTGGAAACACTGTGCGCCGATAGCTCAGTGGTATGCCTGCTTGTCTTTTGAGCTCAAGAGAGTGGGTTCGAAACTCGACTGAAACCTTTAGTTGATTTTATCTGAGAAGTAAAATAAACTTAAGCACGCCGTCCTTCGGATGGGACGTTAAGCGATGGTCCCGAGCCTGTACGATGTCAGGTACTAGTTAAAGACCCTTGCCCTAGGTGAATAAAAATTTAAGGTAGGCCAAATTTAGAGCTCCCACAGTAGAGTCGGTCTCATGTCCAGAGTGACGAAAGAGCGCTCTGGTAGTAGGCGATATGACGCTCAATTTCATCGAAATATTTTCATAACTCTTAACAGTTGAGTTGTGGCACTTTTACGTCCCAAACTATATAAAGTATACGAGAAGTTATGTAATCGGTAAAAATTTCGAAATTGAGTTTTACACAATTTTTTTTTTTTTTCCAAAAAAAAAGATGTCGGTGAATTGTCCCGAGTGAATTAATCAATTACCTTTCGGCTCCTCCAAAACCTGTCGACTGTTTGAACTAATAATTATAAGTTTTTTAGTTGAGCATGATTCAGGGGACCATGTATACAAAAAGTATAAGAAAGTATTTATAAATATTTATCCAGCTCGACAAGAAGTACATTATCGTTAAGGGCTGTAAACTGACATTAGCAGTAAGGACTGTAAACTGACATTACCAGTCATTTACGGACTACATTTTCTGAAGTAGATAATTAATGACTACTCGTTCAAAGGTTAAGTTAGGAAGGACTACCTGCTCCATATGGATACTATCCTCCTTACTTAAACCCGCCAAACAATTTTTTTTTTTTTTTTTTTTTTTTTTTTGCGCGCGCTCTTACCTCTTACCAGGATTGGTCAATTAACTTGAGACGTTTCGCTCTGCTCTGAAGACCTATCTTTGAAGATAGCATCTTAAGCACTCCCCTTCGACCGATAATTCCAATAATGGCCTCTTCAAGATAAGAAGACTCAAGATTGTTTCCAAGTCTATTATGTCCTCCGTTTTTTTTTTTTTTTAGTTCCCCAGCAATACGAAGTATAGGGGAAGTTATGTAATCGGTCAGAAATTCGATATTGATTTTTCACCGGAATTTCATGTATGCCAACCCAGTTCCAATAATCAATAGAAAAATATCTCTCTGACTTCGATAATTCCCGATAAAATAAATGTATCAACATAAAATTTTATATATGTATCCAGAACTTTCTAAAAACAACACATATTGATTTTTGGCCAGATCGACCGAAGGACGAGGAGATTACGGGGGAGGCTTAACACAAAAACTGTTATAACTGCCGTTGAAATGATTGTATTGATACAAAAACTTCAAATATTGATACAAAAACTAAATTCAAAACCCCCATGAGATATATATTAATGTTTCGAAGGGAAGGGGAATCAGAGGGAAGGCTTAACTCAAAAACAAAATAGTGTAATGCATGCATTTACATAGAACTCCCTCCCGGGGCTATGGATGTCGTAAATAATTAGGGGTAACACCATTATAAGAGTCATGGCTTATATGCATCGTACATAAGACCAAAAAATCTAAAAAAAAATAAAAATAAAAATAAATTATTGCTACATTGGAGAAAAACTAGACAATAATAAATATAGATGAATAAAAAATTAACATGAACAGAATAATTATAAAGAAATAAAAGTAATAAAATAAATTAATAAAAATCGACAGGGTATAATACATTAATGGTTGATAAGGTTAGAATTTTTTTTTTTTTACAAATTGCTATTTACAACTGTATACAAAAAATACAACAAGCAAATGTGCTAATAAAGAGATAATGACATTGTCAAAATGTCATGAGGGGAGAAATCACCCAGTGGTGAGACTCCCTAGTCACTGTTGTTCTCTCATTTGTAGCTAATCACTGTCAATGTCACTGCTTCTGCTCAGGAGGTCTCTAGGCAATTGACGCTTAAGCCATCGTTGGGGAAGTATGGCATAATGGAGGGCACGGACGTACTAGAGGATTATTGTGGGAACTAAAAAGGGAAAATAATTTTTTATACTTGAATTTAGCGACTTCAGTGATGAAAGGTATGAAAGGTTTTGTTGGAGACGTAGTAAGGAGCATTGGCTATTGTACGAAGGATATTGGATTGAAGGGATTGGATGCGCTGGAGATTGGAAGAATGTATATAATACAAAATCTATAAAATATCAATAAAATAAAATAAATTAATAAAAATCGACAGGGTATAATACATTAATGGTTGACAAAATTTAAAATAAAATTAATTTTAATAACTGTGTAAGTGATTGGAACATTGTGAGCGCTCAAAAAACGATTGTAGCAGTGAACTTGAAATTTGAAATTATGTCTAAGTACGCTTAAACCAGACTTGATAAGATGTTAACATGTGAAATATCATGAAAATTCGATTATATATTTATAAAATTTAGAGAGGGCGCCGGTAGCTCATTGGTATGCGTGCTTGACTTCTGAGCTCAAGAACGTTGGTTCGTAACCGAATGAGGCCCTTAGTTTATTTTATCTGGGAGGAAAAATAAACTTAAGCACGCCGTCCTTCGGATGGGACGTTAAGCGATGGTCCCGAGCCTGTACGATGTCAGGTACTCGTTAAAGACTCCTGCCCTAAGTGAATAAAAATTTAGGATAGGCAAAATTTAGGACTCCCAAAGAAGAGTCGGGCTCAACCTAACCTATAAAATTTAGTTTTGATATTTTCATTAAAATAGAGAAAATGTTACGATAATTAGTATTGTTTGATTTAACTGAAACTCAGCCAATGCCATCAATATTAATCTACATGTTAATTCGTGTGGGCTAATCGCTTTTCATTCCAACTCTATGAATTTCACATGAGCCTCTAAATTCAAAATGAAACGAATAATTATTAGGAGATTATTCTAAATGTTGCACATGGACAAAATTAATTAAGGGAAATTTTATTCTGGGACTAAGGTCCCCTAAGAATAAATAAATACAGAGTAAAAAAAAAATATAGTTTGCACTAATATTCAACAATTAACTTACATAGGAGCTCCTAAATCGTCACTTTGGTGGACATGAGCCCGATTCTACTGTGGGAGTTCTAAATTTTGCCTACCCTAAATTTTAATTCACCTAAGGCAGGGGGTCTTTAACCGAAGTAGAGAGATAATATATACTTAATAAGTAAGTATAATGTATAATTAATTCTATTCAACGACATTTTTCTTGTGTTTTGGGTGTATATTTGAAACTGTGACATAGATACATGAGACTATTAAGAAATTACAACCAAACAGGAAAAAACCTTTCAAGCTGATGAAAAACTCGGAAAAAAAGAGAAAACCAAAAAAAAATCTTGATGATGATACTTCAAACGTTTTACACTATTTAAACTCAATCGCTTAGTATTTTTTACTCTGTATTTCAAGGAACGTTTTGTATTTGAATTCTTTCAAACATGAAAATACATATAAAATTTATAGGTAAATAGATAGATAAACTTTATTGCACAAAAGATAACAACCTCTATGGCAATAAGTGGTTATTTTATTTTTTTTTAATAAATATTCTTATAGTTAAGTATATAAAATAAAATAAAAGAAAAAATATCTATATAAAGAGTTGTACATAATAAGCAATATAACAACTAAATAAAAAGATACCAATAATAATGAAATAGTAAAAATGGATATGCTCTTTAATATGAATAGTGCAGCAACCAGGATAAAAGAAACAATTAAAAAATTGTATAAAACAAGATATGACACAAACATGAATAAATAAATAAATAATAATAATAATAAAATATATATATATCCATCTTATATGCAACAAATTAAATTATATTATTCTTTATTTTCAAGGCAACAGTAAAAAATAAAAATAAATTGTTAATTTCTCTAACTTTTAAATTATTTAAAATACGTACAAATGTTTCTGAGTAATATTCTGGTCTATTGGTGAGATAATTGTGCAGAAATGATTGCCTGGGGATACACAAAGCGGGACAATAGAACAAAAAGTGCATTAGGTTGTCCTTTTCGTCTAAGGTACAGAGCCTGCAGACACTTTCAGGACAAAACTCATACCTAAACCCTCCAAGTAATATTCTAAAATTTCTGTGGAGACGGATTTGAACTAGAAGTCGGAGTTTTTCAATATGGCTGTTTAATTAAAGATAGCTTTCTTGAGACCCTAAACCACTGACCAATCGGTAGAGGGAGTTGTATTTAGAATTTAATATTGTATTTATATCGAGACAGACCTCATTGATTCCTCATAGCTGCTACCAAATCACCACGGAGGGGCCGGATATCAGAAATAGAGGGGCCCCGATCAAGGTCAGGTAACACGTGAGTTGGGTGACCCAGTTGAAGGGCAAAACAAAGTTTCGGCTGAGTTGGGCGAGGCGAAGGTAACAGAGTCTTGGGAGACGGTCCTCCGACATGGCCAGGAGTTTCTGCCACCAGCCCAACATCCTGCTGAATATCTTCACTTTAGTGTGAACCCGGCCTGTGACATATGAACATATAAAATTGTTTAATTCATTTATTTCAAAAATGCATCTCCTTTTAATAAAGGGCAAACCTTCACATGCCGAGTGCTTTCGAGGGCCCTCATATCAAAAGCTTCTAAATTTATAAAAGATTAATTTAAATCGTGAAAAATTCACTTTTACAAGAACAAAAATGAATTTTCCACGTGGTATGTATTTTATTTTTTTATTATTACAATCAAACATATATTTTTTTCCATATCATATATAAAGACTGTGATAAAACAAATTCAAATTTTATGTCCTTTGGGATAAGTACGGGGCGCCGGAGAGCTTTTGCTGACTGGGCCTTTTTCCTTAAATTCGCCACTAATATTGTTAAAATATGATGTCTTGTAGAAGCCGGGGCTTCAGACGACGATATAGCAGAGGTTCCCCAATGCCAAAGCGGCTCCAGAAACACTCTGCAGTCCAGCCCTGAACCTTGTCGCTAACTCCAATATGAAGTCTCTAACGTCGGGAACTCCCAGCTCCCTGCATATCTGAGAATTCCTTACCATTCAAGGCGCGTTGACGGCAAGACATGCCGAAAACCGTCTTGAAATTTACATTTGAAACACATATTTTTAGACGTTTAATTGATTTACTCGAAAACAGTTAGTCCTATCGAAAACTTGATTCGTACCAAAAATGTTCCTTATAAAATTTCCAATCGTTTTAAGTCCTCAGATTTGAGATAGAATCAATACAACAAGAGTTATAACGGCCCAAAGAATGTAAACTAAATATCTATAATCATCGAACTTTAAAATATAGTTATTATTATTGGTATTTAGTTATGCGGCCATTAACGGATATTCTTATACCAACAACACTTACAGATCACTCTCTCTCCTTCCCCGTCTCAAAATTATTTCGTACTCTCATTACTGAGTAAAAGAATGTCTAATCTCAGGGTTACGCTATACAATGAGACAAAATGAAATGATTTTGAGAAGGGGAAGGGGAGAGAGTGATCTGTAACCGTGTGGTTGGTATAAGTCACGTAATGGCCACATATTATTTATTTTTAAGGTGGGGACACTCCTGGCTACGCCCCTACAGTTGCGATTATCAGCTAATATAAAATAATAAAATGATGGACCTAAAACGAGGTTGGCTAAAATGTCCAAGCCACCCCTTTTTCTTAATAAACCTAATTCAGCGCTTTCGGCTTTTCCTTAATGGATTTTAAACCATCAAGAAACCGCCAAGGATTATAAGTTTTAGAGATAAACTGATTCTTAAAGTTTGGTTGGCAAATTTTGAACGATAAAGTGAAATAATTAAACTAGAGTATAGAAGTTTGAAAGTTTGGCGCCAAAGAAGTTAAGCCCTGCCCCCTAATTTCCTCTTCTCTTTGACGATTTTGACTGAAAATCAGTAGGTGTCATATCATATACAATTTCAGGTTCACATATTCATTCTATCCGCGGGTTCAAAACCTTAAAGAGGTCTTCCACACCTTAAAGGTCAGTCGAATCTACGTTATGTTTAATTATTATTTTTCATTACTTGTGTACTAATTTAATTTATTTCTATTTGTATATTATTTAATTTTATTTTATTTTTTATTGTTATATTCAGAAAAAATATATTCTTATTTCTTATTCTTATTTCATGGATCTATTTATTTATTCAAACATTTTTATTGATTCATTTATAATTGATAAATATATATCTTCATTTTATTTTTTTATATATTGTTATAGTTTCATTGTTTTTTTTTTCTTTTCTATATCTCGCACATTGGGAACTGATGAAGTGACGTAAGAACGTCCGGAAACATCGTTGCGATAAAGAAACTTTCGGAAGAGTTTAAAAAAATAGTTATCTTAATTTTTATTAAATTAAAAAATGTATCCACTTATTACAAATGTATCTATGTATTAATTTTTTTTTTACTCTTAAATTTTAAAGTATATATTTATTCAGTTTTTATTCATTTCATTTTACTTTTTTTAATAGTTGTGTTATTACTAATCATATGTGTGTTAGCCTCAAGTAGTTATAAATCTAATCTATGAGCTATCTTAATGTATAAATTCTTTTGACGTATCCTATACCATGTATTGGTTTAACGCAAATAAAATTATTATTATTATTAATTAGGGTTCAAAAACAAGGTCATATCGCCTACTGCCAAAGCACTCTTCCATCGCTTCTTTTCACTCACAGATGAGGAAAATGCGAAAAAACTCATAAATAAATTTATGTTTACAGTTTGTTCCAACGGATCTATTGAAATTTATTTTGAAGAACTGTTTATATTCATAAATCCATATTCCATTTATCTTCAGTTTAGGAATTCACTCATTTGTCGTTAGATTAAGAAGCTCGTTACTTTTCTGCGTAGAGGGCGCCGGTACCTCAGTGGCATGCGTGCTTGTCTTCTGAGCTAGAGATCGTTGGTTCGAAACCCGGCCAAGGCCTTTAGTTTATTTTATCTGGAAGGTAAAATAAACTTAAGCATGCCGTCCTTCGGATGAGACTTTAAGTGATGGTCCCGAGCCTGTACGATGTCAGGTACTCGTTAAAGTTCACTGCCCTGCAGGAAAAATTTAGGACTCCCATAGTAGCGTCGGGCTTGTGTAGCGCTCTGGTAGTAGGCGATATGAACTCATAGTCATCTTTGACACTGTATTTCTACCCCTCCACCTCCAAAAAAAAAAATATATATATATCCCCCCAAAACGCATCTCTGGGTCAGCACCTTTGTCTATGGAATTATAATAATTATTATCCTAGTCTAAACATAATTCCTCCAAATCTGATTGAGAACAGATGTAAAGTCTTAAGATCAAAAAAGCACCTTTTTTTATACAATTTAAAAAAAAAAAGCTCAAAGCTTCTTAATAAGCTCCATTCCGCTTTGAGTTCACGGACCGTCACCCCTGTCTTTGTCAGACCTAACGACTAATTCTGTTTGCTCTCTCTTATTTAAGTCCCTTATTACATCACAAAGTGACTTAATGTTTTTTTTTGGTTTTTTGTGGAGGCACAAATATTTTTCTCATAACATATGTATTTTACAAGCGAAAATATTCTGGTTGAGTTAAACCAAACGGGGACGACAATCACAAAAGTCCCGTATTTCTTGGCTGACAAGTTTTTTTATTTTTATTTCCCCAGATATATTATATATATTTTTTTTTTATATTTTATATTTTTATTTGAATTCTTATATATTATTATTTTTTTTATTTTTTTATTTTTTATTATTATCGTTAATTATTTTCTCATTGTATACATAGTTATTATTTTGTACATATAATACCAGTCAAAAGTATTTGCCCACCTGTATTTTCTTAAAAAATACATATTTTAAGAGTTAGAACAACATTTTTTGAACCAAAAAATTAATATTTATAATAATAAGATGTTGATAATATCATGATGTTGATAATATTATATTATAATATAATTTAAACAGAAATAAAAATAAAAAACAATTTAAAACTTAAACAGCTGATTGGTTGATATGGCAGCCGTTGGCAGCTATTACAGCTCTGTCATCTGAGCTCAAGGTCGTGGGTTCGAAACCCGACGAGGCCCTTAATTGATTTTATCTGGGAGGTAAAATAAACTTAAGCACGCCGTCCTTCGGATGGGATGTTAAGCGATGGTCCCGAGCCTGTACGATGTCAGGTATTCGTTAAAGACTCCTACACTAGGTGAATAAAAATTTAGGGTAGACAAAATTTAGGACTCCCACAATAGAGTCGGGCTCATGTCCACCAGAGCGATGAATGAACCCTGTGGTAGTAGGGGTCACAATAACCAATTCCAAAAAAAAAAAAGTTACCAGAAAACTATACAATATACGTACTTTTGTTTCATTTGTTTATATTCAACCAAGAAACGCCGGTGAGGAAGCTAAAATTTCCAATGGTAAAATATTCGAGGAACTTCCCCATAGTGCTTTTTTATGTATTATTTTGACTATATTTACTTTCTTTTATTTAAATCTCTGGGATTATGTGATATGACCTTGTAGTTAAAGCTCTGGGATGAGTCCACATTATCTAAGTAACCAGAATTTAAAACTTTTCTTTTTTTTTTTTTTTTTATTTATATATTTACAACGGCATAACATTTGCCATTAGCAATTGCGATAAATAGTGCAGTGTCAGGTGCATGGCTGTACTGCTGAGGAGTCGAGGCTAGTCCTGGAGCAGGTCCCTCTGCTATATCCGCTTGAGGCATCGTGGTGGATTTGTGGGGAGAGTGTTTGTAGATAATTCTTGTATAAGTGGATTGGCGTGATGATGGAGTTTGTCGTGAAATGGTTGATATCGTGTCCTAATAACAGAAGGTACAAATGGGATGTTGAGGTCATTATGTAATGTGAGGTTGGAAACGTAAAATGGGGCATTGGCAATGTGGCGTAGTACAGTAGAACCTCTTTAAGTCAAACCTCGATAAGTCGAAAACCTCCAAAACTCGAAAAAAAGTTTTGTTCCTTTCCCTTCAAGCCTCAAAACCTCCATTACTCGAAATCTCAACCCTCTATTAATCGGCGAGTCCCTACAAGCCATTTTGGTACATATTTTCCCTCTATAACACGAAAAAATAAATTGGACCTCTGTATCTCGAACATAGCAATGTTTTATTTTACAACCTTTACAACTCGATTATTTGAAACTTATTACCTCTATAGCTCGAAGAAAAATAAGTTACCGACTACATATACTACGTATTTTTTATTTTAAGGATGTTTTGAAATAATGTTGATTTATAATAAATATAAATATATTTGTTACCTCTGTAACTTGAATTTTTATTTATTTCACCTCTCTAACTCAAAATTAGTTAGAATGAATCTTAACCTCTACAAGTCGAATCAAAATCCGCCTAAGTCGAAATCCTCCGTAAGTCGAAAACTCTATAACTCGAATTTTTTGGCGTCTTCCTTGATGTTCGACTTATAGAGGTTCTACTGTATAATGAATTGTATTGACTGAAGACGTTGTATATTTGATTTTTTGGCTGATACCCATATCTCGATGCCGTAGGTCCAGATGGGTTTTAGTATAGTGTTGTATACGTGAAGTTTGTTTTCAAGCGATAATATCGATAGTCGTCCGATGATAAAACTTTAGTTTATGGAACTTTTCAATGTGTGATCTCTGCAATATGACATATGCGCATGAGCATTGTTAATTGGCTATTTGGTTTGTGTTGCAGTTGGTGGGACCACAGTTCTTCAAAGCAATCAAGCCCTCTCTTGGGGACGAGTGGACAGACGAAGTGGCCGGAGCATGGACACTTCTCTTTGCTCATGTTGGCTTCATTATGAAGTCTGCAATGACGGAAGCGGCAGAAGAAGAGTCGAGAGGACGACAATAGCAGTCACAGCGTCGAGCCTCCGCTTCCAAACGGAGGTGGAGTCTCGCCCGCTCTTCTAAGTGAAGAGACAGTCAACTCCACATCAGCCTAGACACTCTCTTAAAGTAGAGGTCAGGAGTGAAGGGAGTTGGGACAACCCCCACTCTCTCAGGCTATCTCCCACCGCTCCACTTTCTTAGTTTGTGGCCTTTGGTACAGTAAATCATAGGCTCAGTTGCTGTGTACCATAATATTATATTCTTCAAAAGTGTGCAGAGTGAGAAAGTTAAGGCATTACGGTGCAACGAATGAAATAGAAAATATCATTTTTTAATAGACAGAAAATGTCCTTTTTACCATTTAATTTTATTAAAAAGTATACATCAAAAAAAAAATTCTTAAATATTTTTTTATTTATAACAAACGTTAAGTATAGAATGATTAAATACACGTTTAATAATTAATTAAATTAAACATGAGAAGTATAATAAGATAAACAAAAAATAAATTAGTTATAGCGTTATTCATTGAGTATGAAAATAATGAATAAAGAATGTCTATTATTCAGCGACTAATAAAAAAAGTTTAAAATAGCTGAATAATGAATAATTATTAATCAATAAAAAAATATTTGAATGATTATTAAATAAAAAATTAGTTAAATATTGTTCAGAGGCTAAGTTTAATTATTTATGTGTAAATACTCTTATTTTTAAATCATTTCTTTTTTTTGAAGAACTGTAATACTCTAATTAAATAATTAATTAATTTTATTTAAAAAATAATAATATTAAATTTACACCTTCTGTATTCGTAAAAAGTGTAAGGTATAGGAGCTGGGGCTAAGGAGATCTGGAAAGAAAATTGGCTCACCGTCAAAGTTCTTCAGAGATAATTGGCTTTGTGAAGAAGTTCAGAACTCAGAACTCTTCTAGAATTATCGGTAGTTCACAAATAATAAATCTATAAGAAAAAAATATTATAATATTCAGGAACTTACTTAAAGAAAACAGGTTTTGTACCTAAATTTTCCAATTTTATATATTAATCTACTAGAATTTAAAAATATATATATTGTATCATAATATTTTTATTATTATTAAATTGTTTAGCTGTGTCATGTTAATATTTGTTTGTAGTTAATATTGTAAAATAATAATAAAAATACCTCAAAATTGTTTAATGAATTAAATTAACATTTAAAAAAATGTTTTTTAATACATGATTACAAATGTAACCATTTTTAAAAAATAAATGTAGATAAATGACTTGCCTATAATTCTAATGTTGTAATTTATGTACTATGTACACAAACATAATATTTAATATGGAATGCTAATAGCTGAGATCTCGTTTTTGCAATTTTTTGCAAAATTGAGATTTATGAGAGAGCAGTTAGTTATTGGGATTAATTTTGTAACTCAGTTTTTGTTAACTAGTGAATTTTAAGGAGTGACTACTCAGTTTTTTATGTGAATAGTGAATTTTAACAAGTAACTACTCAGTTACTGAAGTGATAGTGAATTTTAACAAGTAACTACTCAGTTTTTTATGTGAATAGTGAATTTTAACAACTGTTTTTTATGTGAATAGTGAATTTGACAAGTAACTACTTAGTTACTGAATTGATAGTGACTTTTAACGAGTAACTACTCAGTTTTTTATGTGAATAGTAAATTTTAACAATTAACTATTCAGTTACTGAATTGATAGTGAATTTTAACGAGTAACTACTCAGTTTTTTATGTGAATAGTGAATTTTAACAAGTAACTGAACTAAATGAATTTCAACTAAAGTGATAATGAATTTCAACGTGGAACTAATCAGTTTTTGTTACCTAGTGTAAGAAGTCTTTAACGAGTACCTGACATCGCACAGGCTCGGGACCATCACTTAACGCCCCACCCAAAGGACGGCATACTCAAGGTTTTTTTTTAACCTCCCAGGTAAAAAACCTAAGGCCGAGTTTTGAACCCACGACCTCCGAGCTATAAAAAAACCTTCAGCGCGCCGTCCTTTGGATGGGACGTCAAGGTATGGCTTCAAGCTTGTGCGATGTCAGATACTCGTAAAGCATGTATCTACACAAAAAATACTTCTTAACAATATATCCAATAAAAACATATTAACATTTTTAATCAATTTAATCCCAATTTAAATTTTCCTATTGTAATATTGCAATTTTGAGTTCTCAGAGACCAGCATTCTGTATACATTCATAATATTATGCTATAATATGTGTAATTTATTAATGTTTTTTATTTATATTTTTAAATTTAATTGTGAAGCTATGATTTTTTTTTGTCTGTACTTAACTGCATAAATGCATCTTTAAAATTGAATCCTTAAAAATATTTTTAGGAGTGACATTTATGCAGTTGCTTCGGATATTAAACAAATGCTCACATATGTTGGTAATGCTTTAACAGAAAGTAGATATGTATGTAGATAATTATAGTTTATAGGTGTTAGGTTCTACCAGTGTATATGTATGTTATAACTATATGTGTAAATATATGTTACCAGTAAATATAAACCAAGTATTATATAAAATGGATATATAAACTATAATTCCTATTATTTTCAGAGTATGTAGGTTAGGGTTTAACAACGATATTCTCGGTTGTCAAGATTATCCGGCTGAGTTTAACATTATCCAAAGCTAAGATTAAAAAATTAACTTATTATAGGACTTATTCGTAACATTTGACAGAAAAAGACAATATTACCTAATTGAAAGTTGATAAAAAGCTTCAGAAATATATTATACCATATTATTATTATTATTTTATTAAAAACTAACATTATTTTAATTGAGCAAAGAACACATAGTTGGTGTCCCCACCAGTTTATTTTGCAGAGCCAGCTTTCAGTAAGTATCGTCGACCGTCTTCAGTTAGTTATTGCGACTCATGGCCAGACTTTAACGTCTACTACCAGGGCGCTCTTTTATCGCTCTGGTGGACATGAGCCTGACTACTATGAGAGTCCTTAAATTTTGCCTACTCTATTTATTTTATTCGCTGCAAGCTCGGAACCATCGTTTAGCATCCCAAGGACGGCTCGCTCAAGGTTTTCTTCACCTCCCATATATAAAAAGGAAAGGGCCTCGTCCGGGTTTCGAACCCGCGATCTTGAACTTAGTAAGCAAGCACACTACCAGGAAGAGATGGATTGATGCAGTCGATGGAGGCGCAAGGAATCTTCGGCTGCAAAACAGGAGAACTCTTGCGCTAGACAGGAATCTTTGAATGAAATGAAAAATAATCTTTATTCTGGGACATACGTCTCCTAAGAATAATAACATAAAGAATAAACAGAGTACACAAGTATCAACCAGTTGAGAAGAATAAGAATAAAATAAAAGAGGTCTCTAGGAATAAATATTAAATGTTAAAAACAGGCAATGAGTAAAACAATATAATAAACTAGTGAAAAATAATAAAGAGAAATAAATAAATAAAAATTAGAAAAACAAGTAAGAATGATGACAATAATGAGTTGTATATGAATGAATTGTAAAAAACTGGACTGATGAAACAGAAGAGTAACAATGAAAACTGACATTATTGCAGAGATATTGTGAAATAATTCAAATGAACTTGAAAGAAAGAAAACTTGTTTATTTATGATATTGTCTAAAATAGTAGAATAGTAGTAGTATAGTAGATAGTTGGTGAAATTAGACAATATCATAAATAAACAAGTTTTATTTCTTCAAGTTCAGAAGAGTAACAATCTGTCCAGTGGAGTGAGAGACATTAGGAAGACGAGAACTATCTCATAGGAGCGACTTTCTGGTGAATATAGGATTTTAATTGGAGCATTTGGAAGATGTAGGAGGACTTTTGGGAAGATATGGTTTGATAGAGAAAGGAGCCTAGGAAATATTGTCGACGAGAGGATGGGAACGATGTATAAGAACTAGTAATAGAAGAATGTCTGGAGAGCCCGAAAATGAATCTTAGAAAGGAATTCATGACTCGCTTTAGTTTCATGTCGAGCTCACCAGCATATGCAAGGCAAGCATAATCAAACTAGTGGAAAACAAGGGAGAATACCAACAGCTGACGGGTTTTAATGGGGAGGAGGTGACGTTTGAGGAAGTAGAGTGTTCTGAAGGAGCGGTTGGAGATGTGGGAGACATGGTCTTTCCAGGAGAGGATTTGGTCAAGGATCAGTCCAAGACTTTTTTTTTTTTGGAGGGGAAGTCTCTGGAGGAGGCAAAGGCTCGAATGGGGCTGTAGCGCAGAGAATGATGACTGTAATTGCAAATATCACTTATTCTCCAGTTGATGATTCTCAAAGGCCTGAAAATTTGTACAAATCCCACCAAATTCCACTTTTCTCTCAATTCGAATAACCCAATGTCTCAAATGTTAATCGAATGTACTGTTGAAGATCTAGAAATTGCATGAAAGGTCGTGGTACTGCTTATCCCAAGCAACGCTGTATACCACTAGTAAAAAAAAAAAAATATATATATATATATATATATATATATATGAAGAGCACGGGGAAAGAACCAGGTTTGTCACTTCTATCTCGAATGTGAGATATCGCCACTACAGTATTAGTATATTAAACGTAATTCACGATTCACCATCGTTACGGGTTTCGAAAAGACGGTTTGTCACTACGAAAAAGGAAGCTGAATATATGACGTGCGGGGAATTGATACGATACGGACTTTCAAACATTAAATTTCAGTTTTCTCAATTTCAACATCTGATGACAAACCTGGTTCTTTGCCCGTGCTCTTCATATATTCTAAAGTAAAAATTGAATCATGTTGTCTATTCAAGACAATACTAAACGATGCTTTATTAATCAATTAAGTTTTCGCTATAAAACAGTCTATCGAGTTTGTTGAAAACCAATGGGTGTCTTATTCAGAGATTTCTGAATATTCAAACAAAATTTCATATCGATACATTCTTACATCGGGATTTTCTAATTGTGATTAAATTGTAACTATACGATTATCATAAATACTGTCGAAAAATTAATTGTAACAAATGAATTATATATGTATAAAAATTTGTATTCATATTTAAGAGAACACAAAATTTCATAACTTGATATTATCATATTAAATATATGTCGCATCAAGAGTATCAAGCCATGTTTATTGTTACCAAGCTCATATTTTATTGTTATAAATGTTCATAGTTGGAATTTTTTACAAAATAAATAAAGAAAAAAATATATATATATCAATATACAGCCGATTGCATAAATTTTACCAAAAATTGAACAAATTAAATATTGTTACATTAAAAATGTTGCTATTGAAATTTCATTCTTTCCTTCTTTTCCAGTGAACACACACATGATGTTTACGCATATCTATGAGAGTACGCAAGCATAGAACTGCGCTACCGGCGCTCTCCCTAAGATCGCGGGCTTGAAACCCGGCCGAGGCCCTTAGTTTATTTTATCTGGGAGGTAAAAAATAAACATAAGCACGCCGCCCTTCGGATGGGAAGTTAAGCGATGGTCCCGAGCCTGTACGATATCAGATACTCTTTAAAAATCCCTACCCTAAATGAATAAACATTTAGGGTAGGCTAAAATTAGAATAGTAGAGTCGGGTTCATGCCCACCAGAATGTGAAAAGAGCACTCTGGTAGTAGGCGATATGACCTTGTAGTTAAAGCCCGGGCATGAGTCACAATAACTAACTCTAAAGTATTAATGTGACTCAAATAATTTAAATGAACTTGAAATAAATAAAACTTGTTTATTTATAATATTGTCTAATTTCACCAACTATATTTACATGAGAGTACTTTCGGTATTTCTACCATCCTCAGCCAAAAGCATAAGAGATAAGACTAAGTTAATATTACAGAATGTCAGCCTCTTGAGGAACCCATTACCCTCCCCCCTGGTGTTCCCCATGACGTCAGACATTCCTAACTAAGCTAAATTGTCAAGCTTTGAGATATTTTATGACAAGGCGGTCCCCATATTTCAAATGTGTGACCCCTTCTAAGATCTAGGTATAAAGCATTAACAATGAACAGGCGAATAATATAACATTAACAAATCAAAAATAATTTATTCCAATTACATCCTAATTAAAATTATTATACTGTAAATTATATATATATATCTATTGGCAAGATTCAGATAAATTATATATATATATATATATATATATATATTGGTAAATTCTATGTATATTTAAACGTACTTATGCACATCGACTGGAGGGTCATATTATTGGTGACAGTAAAGGGGAATATTTTAGATTGGTTTGGTCGTTCATACAATTTCCATTTTTTAAAGTTCTGTTTATTTCTAATTGTTCTAATGAGTTGAGTAATGGGCTTTTTTCGCAGAAATTAAGGTATTTTATGCCTGTGTCTTTATCAAATGTATGTTTGTGTTGGTTGATGTGTTGTGCAAATGTTGATTTTGTTATGTTGTGTGTTGTGTCCATGTTAGTATCTATTTCTGATGTATGTTCTTTGAGTCTTTGTTTGAATTGTCTCCCAGTTTGTCCTGTATATACTAGGTTGCAAGAATTGCAATTTAATTGATAAACCCCACTCTTTTCTTCTGTTTTGATTCGGTCTATCGTGTTGTTAAGGTGTTTGTAAAGTGTCCCATTTGTTCTGAAACTAACTTTGAAGTTTTCTTTTTTGAGTGTATTGCCTATTTGTTCAGAAATTCTCCCGTAATAGATCGGGATAAATAAACAAGTTTTATTTATTTCAAGTTCATTTGAATTATTTCACAATATCTCTGCAATAATGTCAGTTTTCATTTTCAAATAATTTATTTTGTTTTTATTAAACCATCCTATTATGAACGAGAATATGTAGTCAGCAGGAATATAATAATGCTAACTATTGATGTGATTGGAACCCAGGTATGTTGGGTGGGTAGACAGAGGCTCCACCCAGTCATCAACTGTTCAGTCAATATAAATTCAAAATGTTAGCAACCTCAACGGCGTTTCATGAATACAAACAAATGAGACAGGAATACAGATATTGTATAGTTTACTGGTAACGTTTTTTCTTTAGGATTGATTAGTAATTGTGCCTCATGCCCGGGCTTTAACTACAAGGTCATATTGCCGACTAGCAGTGCTCTTTCGTCACTCTAGTGGACATTTTGCATTCCCTATATTTTTATTCCCCTTATAGGAGTCTTTAACGAGTAACTGATATCGTACAAGCTCGGGACCATCGCTTAACGTCCCATCCGAAGAACGGCGTACATAAGTTTATTTTACCTCCCAGATAAAATAAACTAAGGGCCTCGAACGGGTTTCGAACCCACGAACTTGAAATCCTTCTTTTCGCCATAAATCATATGAAAATGAACCGATTTGAATTTTCTTTGCGGAAAATGTTCGTCACACCAAGGACTCAAGACTTCTTAATTTTAGTATTGATCAAATCAATGGTTTCGGATATATATGCAATCATTTGCACTTTTATCCAAGTTGAGCGAGGAATGCAAATGCAATCACACCTCAACAACAGGAAAAGTGTTAATAAAAAAACAAAATATTTACTTGTTAGCCATATTTAATAATGCCAAAAAATCAATTATAATAGCAAAAAAAATTATTTATAACATTTAAAAAAAAAAAAAAAATCAGAAAACCCATGATATCCACGGTCTTTTTCCAATAGCCCCCCATCTACAAAAATTTAAATGATACGCAAAGAATTGAAAAAGAATAAGGCTCCAGTTATGAAATATTTCAAAACTTTCTGCTCAAAAAAAATAAATAAAGCAGATTAGGAATATAATTACCATTGAACAAAATGAGCTCTCAAGAACTAAAGGAACTACTTCTGTAAAAGAGACCATTTTGACTGTTTGTAGATACGGTTTATTAGAATTTGGATATTATTAATAAAAATAATTTTATATAAACATGATATCTACATATACACAAAAATATGTTTTTGTTACATACAATATATAATACAAGAGGCACAATTTAAGTAGGTTATAATAATAAAAAATAGAAAGTTCAATTAAAAATGGAGGTTTTGGTATGAAATGAAGCCTTTGGTCTTCCAAATATGTTTATTTATCGATTGTTCAAGTTTTCAAATAATATTATATAATTTTGGCGTTGACATGGGGAGGGGAGTAAGTGCCAAAAAATACATTTTTCCGTTTTTTCGTGGATACAATAGTAAATACCAAGGTGAATAGCCTAGGAAAGAGAGCAAGTCTGTATTCCTTTTATATTATTTGTCATTATGGCCGCAAGATGCCTCAGGTAGCAATTACAATTTAAGTACTCGGCCGAAGATATGGACCTCATAAAATCGCATATATCATCTTTCCCGGCAGAAGAGAGCCACTAGTCCTGACCTCAACATTCGTAGGTTGTAAAGGTCTTTCAAAGCAAAGTATCCTGATCGAAATATCGATCAAAAATACTCTAGGAAAATTTAAAAAAAAAAAAAAGTTTCCTAAGCTAAAATTTCACCGTCCTCGCAGTGACACATGTGCTACCTGCGACATACTGGAAAACAAAATGAACTTAGCTACAGGATGTGAACAGATGAAGTTTATTATAAATAATGTATGAATTGTATCGCATAGAATCTGACAAAAATCTCAAAACCTCTGGACGAGGGAGTTATGAGGCAAAACTTGACAAGAACAATGGAATTATGGCAGTGAAATGGTTTGATAATAAATTTGTTCATGTGGCATCTACATTTACAGGAATCAGGCCCGTGCAAAAAGTAAAAAGATGGTCATAAGCAGCCAAAAAGTTCATTATGGTACCGCGTCCAAATGTTATCAAAGAATACAACCAGAACATGGGAGGCGTATGAATGACATGCTCGTGTCATTGTATAGAATTAACATTAGAGTGAAACGGTATTATCTTCGAAACTTTCATCATAGTGGATTTATTACCGAAAACAAAAACATTACCACAAATGTAAGGCCAAAATTGCCAGTTCTCTTTTGGATTCTGGTAATAATCGAACCAAAAAGGGGAAGACCCTCAAATAACGTTGTGGAACAACTAGAACCTAAGAAAAGAAAATATACGAAAGCCCCAAACAGCGGTCTTGTCCTAGATAGAATTGATCATTTACCAAAATACGAGAATAAAAAAATGAGATGCAAACTCTGTGTAAAATCATACAGTAGGATACAGTGTGCAAATGTAAAGTAGCGCTATGTATTACAGATAAGAAAGACTGTTTTTATGATTTCCATATGAAAAAATAAAGTAATTTTTCGTATGAAAATTAAGAAGTTTCAGTAGCACATACAATGTTTTACATTTTTTATTACCTTACATTATAACTTTTTTTTTACTTTTTACCCTCTAATAAATTTGTTTTAAAAAAATTGTCGCTTTAATTTGCCCAATGGACTCCATATGGAGTCATGCGCCACATTTTCAGCCAAATGCGCCAAATTTATTGCAAAACTGTCTGTTGTACTGCGGAGATGAATTGTAAAACGAAAATATGAAAAAAAAAAAATCGTTTGCGTTTCATATAGGGTGGGCTGGAAAGGGTTATAAGAAGCATTTACGGACCTACATTTATACAAACTATGAACACTTCGACTATTTATATATCTAAAATTAAAAAATATTGTATATAGTTTTGAAAATGCTCGAATGCGAAAAAATAAACAAGTTTAGGAGACCGAAAGGCCACGAAAGTGTGTAAAAAAAAGCATCATGATCTTGAAAAATAGCCGATATTTTTTTTCACAAGAACTTTTTTTCAAATAAATGTTAATAATAATGTAGAAGGAATTCGAGGTTCTGTCGTGTAAAAAAGAAAATTCAAAATTTGGCCAATGTTTCGAAAACTAATTATTTTCTTCGTCAGGGCCTTATAATGAATGACTTGAGTGGATGTGTTTGGTGAAGCACTATACTGGACACAAACTCACAACACCGTCACCATACACATCCACTCAAGTCATTATAAGGCCCTGAAGAAGAAAATAATTAGTTTTCGAACACTACAGAATCTCGAATTCCTTCTACATTGAAAAGATACTGTCGACTCATTCTTAATAATAATCATTACAATAATTGAGGAGTTTGGAGCCAGAGCGGACCAACTGGTTGAAACTGAACAGGAAGAGAATGGCAATTGAAAATTGAGTACATTTTGTTTATCTCCATAAATGGGCCCCAAATATTTATTTATATTTGAAATTTTAGAATAGTATTGGATGAGTGATCCCTTGTTGTGTTCTATAAAGTTTTTGAAGGCCGTATGATCCATTGTGACTTTGAAAATATATGACAAAATATTTGTTGACTAAACTTAAAGTGCTGCTATCTATCACGGAAGTGAAGAAACTAAGTGATCCACACTGGTTTTGAAAAAAGGGAACCTATGCCAACATCAGGATGGTAATAACTCATTTTCCGAAAAATTGTGGGTTGGTCCGCTCTGGCTCCAAACTCCTCAATTGTAAGTCTGGACTATTTGTGGACTATATTGACTGTGACAGTTTCTCCCCAAAGAAGTGTATTTTGTGAGTTAGCCACCAAGGCTGTTTTTTTTTTTCTCTCAATAACTTTTTAAAGAAGAATTTCCGAACCAAGGTTTATATAAATTTATTTTGTTAATTTCGATTCAGCAAAACACTCCTAGAATTATTATGGACACTTCGACACAGTATATATATATCTAAAATTTATAATTATTATATTTATTTTTGAAAATGCTCAAATGTGAAAAAATAAACACATTTAGAAAACCAAAAAGTCATGAAAGTGTGTTATTATAATCACCATTTTGAAATGAAATTTCATTTGGTCTTATATTTTTTACTTATTGATTCATTTTTTTTTTTTTTAAGGAAACTGTTTACTATATTAATATATTTAAAGAACTAATTAAAACATAACAAGTGAAAAGTTAGTAGGATTGAGAATAATGAAGAGGCTTAACAGACTATACGTTGCTCATTTTAAATCTCTTTGAAGATGGCGAGGTTCCTCCTGAATTGGTCTCGTACTGACTTTTGTTTTTGACTAAAAACGCAGCCAAATAGCTTATAGGATCTGGAGGCCTGAAAATTAAAAAATACACAAAATAATTAGCAAAGGATAAATACAATGATAATAAAAAGTTAACGTCAGGTAACAAGAAATAGACAAATAGCAGCTAAAAAAATGTCACTCATACTGTAAATGTACCGAGTTGAATAGGAATCGGATGTCCAACTCAAGAATTTCTGAATCATCATTCTTCTGTGTTGATATATTGTTACATTCCCTCCTCTGCCCCCCCCCCCCCACCCCCCACCCCCCCTATTTCGGTCGATTTGGCTGGAAGTTGTTAGATATCGTCCGACTTTAGGGGTTGAGGATTTACATAAGAAATTTTATACCAAAAAGTACATTACAACGGCAGTTAGAGTCTTTGTGTTAAGCCTCCCCCCTAACCCCTCCTTCCATTTGGTCGATTTGACTGGAAATTGTTATTTATCGTCCATATAGAATTTTGTATTTACACATAAACTTTTGTGTCAATGTATTCATTATAATGGCAGTTATTAGAGGTTTTGTGCTAAACCTCCCCTCTAACCTACCCTTCCATTTGGTCGATTTGACTGGAAATTGTTATTTATCGTCCATATAGAATTTTGTATTTACACATATACTTTTTTGTCAATGTATTCATTATAATGGCACTAGAGGTTTTGTGCTAAACCTCCCCCTAATCCCCCCTTCCATTTGGCCGATTTGGCTGGAAATTTTAAATAAAATTAAATGATAGATAAAATACTTTTTTGAACACTTATATTGTCTAATTCCACAAACATATACTTAAATGTGTACCGGTTTCGGCTTACGCCATCGTCAGCACGATGTTCAACAATAATTCAGATATTTGCCAGGCATACATATTAATATTAACCTAAGTGTATCTGAGGTGAAAGGGTCCCCTCCTCTGGTAAAACCAGGGGGGTGGAAGTCTATATTCTAACTGTAATAACCAACTGTGGACTTATTTTAAAAACAAGAAATTAAAATAAAAATAAAAGTAAAGTCCACAGTTGGTTATTACAGTTAGAATATAGACTTCCACCCGCCCTGGTTTTACCAGAGGAAGGGGACCCTTTCACCTCAGGTACTCTTAGGTTAATATAAATATCTATGCCTGGCAAATATCTCAATTATTGTTGAACATCGTGCTGACGATGGCGTAAGCCGAAACCGGTACACATTTAAGTATATGTTTGTGGAATTAGACAATATAAGTGTTCAAAAAACTGTTTTATCTATCATTTTATTTTATTTATTAGTATTTCCACTGCATTAACACAGAACGCAAAAAATGTATTCGGAAATTTTAAGGTATCGCCCTTATAGAGTTTTGGATTTACATATAAAATTGTGTGTTTAGTTTTGTTTTATTTAAATATTGACTCCAACCTTTATTATTTCCCGGATAGACCTAAAACCACATCAGTTCTCACCTTTCTTTTGAGAGTTTTGAGAGGCCCTCCAGTAAGATAGGGACGACCGTCTGGTCGAGGTACTGACGCGTGGGCAAGGATTGTAGATCAACTTTCGATTTTTTAGATACACTTTCTGTCGTCTCCTTCTCGGCGCTGGGCACTTTCTGAAACATATTTTTAAAAAATATTACTATTGATGGATTTGGTGCAGTAAAAAAATTAAAAAATTTGCAAAAAGATCAAAACGTGCAACAAAAAATAAAATCCGGCCCTTAACTGTTTTTCTATGAAAAAAAAATTGGATCTAATAATTAAATTAAGTAACTCTTTTCTCAGCATAAAATTTGGTAGTTTAAAAATAAATCTATAAAATAAAAAGCCTAAAGGAATTTATTTATAGAAAATATTTACAGAAAACACAAGTTTTTTTAACCTCCATGTTTTAATTACAAAAGCATATAAATATAAATTTTCACCACATTACTCGAGGCTGAGAATTTGACTTCAATTAAACTTATATATATATTTTTACTTAAGCATTTCATGCGTTAAAATTTACCACTAAATACATTTCAAAATTCTTGCCTGAAAAACTGTGCCTCTTGAAAATCGTAGTGAGAATTTCCCAGAAAAGCGGACCTTATTCAGTGCTTTCAAAACAGCAACTTAATATTTCACGAAACTTTCCTTTATAAAATTGTATGTATGTTTACATTTTCAAACAAACTTACAAATAAGTTTTCTAATTACAACAAATTATGCAATTTTGTGTAGTATAAACCTAAAACGTGCAATTTCGTGCAAAAATAAAATTTATGTATATTAATCTTCTTCTTCTTCCTGCGGCGCTACGGTCCTGAAAGAACCCGGGCCTCCGTCACAATCCTCCTCCATTCGTCTCGATCCAACGGAGTCTTGGTCTTCTTCTTCTCCTGGCACCGCCTGGCCTACCGTAGAGGGCCTGTTTAGGGAGTCTTCCTCCTTTCATTCTCTCTATGTGGCCTGACCAACGTAATCTCGCCTGCTTGATCCCGGACACCAGGTCGGAATCCCCGTAGAGGTCTCTCAATTATCTGTTCTTCCGGATACGCCATCTGCCGTTCTCAGAAAAAGATCCATTAATCTTTCTAAGTACTTTCCTTTCCCACAGTAGCAGAGTCTCTTCATTTTCTTTTGTTAACGCCCAAGTTTCACCCAAGTTACAATCGGACGGACAATGGTTTCAAAGACAATTAGCTTGGCCCTCCAAGTTAATGTGCGGAACTTGAATATTCTTTGGAGCGCAAATATTAATCAGGATGCCTAAATTCGTAAAAATTAATTATTATCTAATGATTTCAAGCAAACGAAACAAAAAGTGCAATTCCATGGAAATCCTGGCTCTACTCATAAGCAACAAATAATCTAGTTAATGACTTTTTATTAACTCAAATTTATATACTCACCCCAGCTGTTTCGGTAACACCATTGGTCCCAGAGGCTCCTAAAGAATTCTGGGAGTCCTGACCATCTTCAACTAGGTTTAAGTAAACAAAAATAAATATAAACATAGATATTCAACTCAATTTGAAATATGGCCATTACAGGACATTATTATACAAACTTTTTTTGCGTCAGCAGTTTTCTTTGTTTCATTGCACAACGTGATTTTTAGAGTGACTTATACCAGTATGAAATCTATTCGACACGATGCAGGACGGAGTGTACAAAAGTCGTTAGCCCTATTATGGTCAGATTACAGGGACTACCGAGGCACCCAACCTGCAGAGCCAATCACACCAAGGGATATATCTATAGTCACAGGGAATAAGTTGTTAAGACGTAAAATGGACAAAATGAGTTAAGTGTATTGTGATCATCTCCCAAGCCATCTGCAGCACTGTGAAGAAGTTGGGAGCTCAGGACTCTAATACTTTCGGAATTATAAAGATGTGGGTTTCTTGGTATCTCGTAAAATTGTGTATGTTCTCGGTTAAATCAACTTAATCTACTTCTTTGAGGAATCATTCACGAGATAACTGCATTTAACCATTTATTCACTACGGCAGACTATTCCAAGTGAAGAGGGCGTTTTCGGTTAAATCAACTTTATAGAGGCATCATTCACGAGTATTTCAAAAAGTATGGTTAATAATTAGGTAAGTGATGGGGAATGATTAGGTAACTAAGGGAAAATCCAAGTAAGGATTAACAATATTCATTTGCATTCCCTCCTATAGATTTAGAAGGTATATGATTAATAATGATGCGAACATAATTTATTTATTCCAAAAACTGGATTTACACGATTAATGCAAAAGTAAAAAAGTGCTGCCCTGAAAAGTTACGAATTTAGATTTACCAATTTATTGCACATCTTTTACAACATTATTATATAGTTCAAGACCATCTTTTATATATTTTCGCGAATTGAGCATTCGAATACGACAGGTTGCAAATGATACTCTCTAACCATACTGCACTTTTTCTTTTGAAGGGTATTAACAACAAGTAGCAGATTTTGATTTATGACTTTCGGCAGACACAAACTCTATTTAAAAATTTAAACTCAAACTGTTTTTTTCTTTTGTTAAAAGAAAACAATTGTCTGCGTTATATTCTTTCAATCAACACACTCCATTATAACAGTTTTAATAAAATTCTCGGGCGCAACTATGAATCCCCGAATACGATGTGTACCGTACCGATGTGGATTGAAAAACAGATTCCTTAAAAGGTATTTAAAACTAAAAAAAAGTTTAACATTTTTCAACTTTCAATATAAGTCGCTAAAAATGTCCAACTCTATAATATAGAGTTGGATATTTTTAGCGACTTACATTGCAAATTTGGTTTTTCAACGATTAGGTTCTCTCCGATTGAATAATTTTTTGTATTCACTTTCTTATGTAATTAGAAAAAAAAAAGTTTCTAAATTTATAAATAAAAAAAAAGTGAGAAAGCCGAAAAAAGTTGTAAAAGTAAGAAAAGAGTGAGCCGTTTTTCCTCAAAAAGTGAGTCAGAGCGAGCTAGTATGCTCCTACCCATACAGCGTAAAAAAATATATTAATATTATATTTATATATATTCGGATGGGACGTTAAGCGATGGTCCCGAGCCTGTACGATGTCAGGTACTCTCGTTAAAGACCCCTGCCCTAGGTGAATAAAAATTTAGGGTAGGCAAAATTTAGGACTCCCATAGAAGAGTCGGACTCATGTCCACCAGAGTGACGAAAGAGCGCTCTGTTAGTAGGCGATATGACCTCGTAGTTAAAGGCCGGGCATGAGTCATAATAACTAACTAAACTTTGAAATTTATTTTACATTGTTTGAGGCGCTATAACTGTCGTTGTATTGGTCCCATCTCAAATCTCAGGACACATCAGCAATAGGAAATTTAATGAGGAACATGTTTTGATATAAAACAACTTTTCGATAGGACTAACAGTTTTCGAGTGAATCAAATATGTTTCAAAATGACAACTCGGACGGTCTTCGGCATGTATCTCGAAAACTAGACGGAAAATCGTATTTTATATAAAATGTCTTTCCGTTTTCTATATAACTTTTACATTAAAAGAGTTTTGTTTTGGTTATAAATACAAGCGGCACCTTGTTAAATGTACATAGGCCCTGATGGTAAAGTGATCACAATTTTCGTACGATTTCGGAAAAAATTTAATAATTTGTAAGTTAGCACATATCTCTTTTCCAATTCAAATTCATAGCTATAATCGTTTCGGCGTTAGAGCGCTCACAACTTTCCAATCAAAAAGACCTTGATATGTGAAAATCTTTTGAAAATTCGACCTCGGATTATCGCACGATTACAATACTAGAAGTAAAAGAAATTAAAAAATAGTTAAGTGTTTAACACATCGACTACTTAGGCCGATAATATTCTCAACTACTATTTTTATTGAATACTGTCGCAAAATCTAAATACAAATCAGATAAAGTGCAATAAATAAATAAATATATAAAAACATCGAACCGAATGAAGTTATCTCGTTCAATGTTGTGATCCTTAACAATAGAGTTTAAACATTTAAATAACCAACCTAACAGAGATAATAAACAAAACTTTGTTTAAACAAATGCTAACAAAAGATCATATTCTTAAAAATGTAAAAAGGAAGTTCTAAATGTAAAATCACTCACTATTTGAGGACATTTCACACGGAACGTGCTCAACTCAACCAAGACGAAACAACGACCAAAACACAAAGCGCTGCAATCAAAAACATGTGATAAGCAATCTAAATAAAACGCTTGATCAATGTTACCAACAAAATTCAAAATATTACCTATATTTTGAAATTGGCAATAATTTTTTCTTAGATTTTTAAACATTACAATTTCTTAATTTCAATTGACTTTATTCCCAATTTTTTATATAATTCTATTTCAATATCAGAATATTATTTATGTTTTTGTTTTTTTTGTTATATCTTCATGAAGAATATTCAGTATATAAAGAAAAGTAAACATTAGTTATTAATAATAAACTAAGGAACAATATGGGCGCACATAGGATTTATGAGAAGTGAGAGCACCTGACGTAAATAACCGATACTTCTTGTAACTGACATGTAGATAAAGTATTTGTAACTTAATAACCTTTTTGATAAAAATTAATCCTATTTTACGTGGCTAAACAGTGTATTTTTTAATGCCAGACACAAGAATTATTTTGAATAAAGTTCTTATGACCGGCTATGATCGAATATATAAAGAAAAAATATTATGGCATTAAATGCCGGGTGGTCCACTATAAACACGAATTTGCACTTTTAACTATCGTTTCGATATGAGCGAAAAAATTTCACGTTCAACGAAACCACAAACAGCCTTTTATCTTGCTCGAAGATGTATTTTTTAACTGTTCAAACATCAAAATTGCAGAAAAAATTAAATTTATACACAATTTCTAAAATTTGCCACTGCCCTATCCAATGATCTAGAAGTTGTCAAATTTCACAAAAACTTCCACATTTAATACGCTTTCCAACGGTTGGTCAAATGAAGCGATTCTCCAAATTCTTCTTGAGGTAGAAAAATGTTGTTCCCGTTTCAGAGCCCGTACAGAAAGTGAATCTCCCGCATTTTCACGATTTAAATAGGAACGAGCCATTCTTTTCAAATGAGGTACTGAGGTGGGCGCAGGTATTTCATACAGCGAGTCATTGTTTGTACAAGTGTAAACCTGCAAGCTTTTCTTGTTAGTTTTCATAGGTTCAGTGTAATTAATACAGTTAGTTGGTAGTTCGGATTCAATCAGATATGATAAAAGGCTACCATGGGTAGAGATGAACAACATATTACATGAAATTCAGACAAAAGAGTCGAGTTAGTAATATAAGATATATATGTCCTTGTGGCCTCAAATTTATTGCGATTTCTGAAAAATCCTTAATAAGCTTTGATCGGCTCCCCTCTTGAATTACTTTTCCCAATTTGTTTTTCTCACAACCAGCCTTTTATCTTGCTTGAAAGTGTATTTTTTAACTGTTCAATCATCAAAATTGCAGAAAAAATAAAAGTTGTAAAAATGTGGTACGATAAAGTAATTCAAAAGGGGAGCCGATGAAAGCTTATTGATCACACTGTACTCAATGACTCGCTGTACGAAATATCTGCGCCGAGAATGGCGCATTTCTATTGAAATCGTGAATATGCGTAGATGCACTTTCTGTACGGGCTCTGCAACGGGAACCACATTTTTCTATCTCCAAAAGTATTTCAGGAATCGCATCATTTGACCTACGTTGGAGAGCGTATTAAATGTGGAAGTTTTTGTGAAATCTGACAACTTCTAGATGATTGTGTATGGCAGGGGCGAATTTTAGAAATTTTGCACAAATTTCATTTTTTCTGCAATTTTGATGTTTGAACTGTTAAAAAAAAAATTCAAACAAGATAAAAAGGTGGTTGTGGTTCCCTTGGACGGGATTTTTTCGCTATTTTGGAAACCATAGCGAACAGTGCAAATTCGTGTCCCAGAAGCTGAAAATAATGCTTATTTCGGTATCAAGTCGTGTTAATTCTGAACAAACTTTAAAAAATTCATATGTCTGAACTCCTTTTTTGATGTTAGTTTTACCCTAATTCTTTTCGGGTTTATGGTGGAGCACCCGGTATATATGTCCTTAAATTGTTTAAATGATGTGTAATGAGATTTAATAGGCGCATGTTAACATGTCAATCACTTCCAACACTATGACAAATCTTTTTATAATATAATTTCAAAGGCATAGGTAGCCAAAAATAAATTCAATTATTTATTACAGAAAAACAAAAATGTTTGAAAAGTACACATTTCCCTCCTTTTTGGTATAGAGGAGCGTCACATCTAAATCTTTCTCAATTATGAAAAATGGGGGCTCTTCCTTATTAAAATCTCTAGATTTGAACTTCTTTCGAAAACAATAATTGTTTATTGTTCTTTATATCAAAAAAGGAGGGAAATGTGTACTTTTCAAACATTTTTGTTTTTCTGTAATAAATAATTTAATTTGTGGAGGTCTGAACTTCTAGCTATGCCTTCAGTAGAACAAAATCTACACATGACCAAAAAATTCCCCGGGTTTCTTGTTTTGTTTTTCAAATTAAGAATCACATGTTCAAAGTAAAGCATTAGAATTTTTATTTAAAAAGGGAATAATATTTAGAAAATATTTTGAATAAAATATGACCTTCTTTAATCTAGAATTATATAAATATTTGTTAATGTTCGATGTATGAAAAAAAAAAAGTTTGAATTTAAATCAAGTCACCACTATCACCTTATAAAACTGTTGGGTATCTTTACCTGACGTTTGGGCTTTTTTTTTTTTTCTTAGTAGTCGTGGTGATTGATTGATTATATTTAAGTGTTTTGTTTTATATATAGTTTGACATGGTATATTTCAAAACTAATTTAATAATTAATTAGATGAGTTCCTAGTTCCTGTTATCATTACCTATAATATAATTATCAGATACCTGTATTAATAGATATTCATTTGTCTGCCGCCATTATTTAGGTCATCTTTTCTTGTGGAAATTTGATGAAAATGTTATTATGAACAGTTTAAGACATGATTAAAGTGAGTACTTATTCGATATTATTTTAACAAAAATTATAAAAAAAACTCACTTAATTTTTCCTCCCTATAAAATAATATTAATAAAAAAATCATTCTCCGCCTATCTCACGGATTTAAAGCGGTTTTTGATTTATATTTAACCTGAAGCAGAACAATCTTTTCTGTCTATGAAATTTTTTTGTGTAAATTTAAGTTATCAGATAGCAATTTTCTCCATAATGATGGCTTACCTGGACCATTTTGACACTAACGTTTACATTTGAGACCTATTGAATATTATTACTATTTTTTCTATAAATGTCTACACTTGGACATACTATAAAATTGAAATGATAAATTATATGTGTATTAAATTGGTATGAACTCTAAATTTATTTCATGACAGTAACTGTCATGTCAATTGAGATAATATTGAATACAACAATTGTCCAGTGTCATCATGCACTTTTATTTTTCGGAACATTTAATTTCGTTTTCGTGGCTTTGTTATTCATCTATCACCAAATCTATATAATTTTTTTTTAAATGAATAGTCAACGACTTTGCATTGATTTTAGATAGTTTGTTGACAATTCCATCACAGAACAACTTCCGAAGCAATTTAGTTCTTAAGATTTAGTTTAGATTAAGTCCTAATTCCTAGCAACTCAATTTGTTTTCACCATTTCTAGTAATTTTAGAAATTAATTTATTTTATTTTTTCTTCTGTAAATTCGAACATCCAGGTGATTGGTAACATGGTAGAAATTCTTTATTTTATTAATGTTTTCCTCAAGGAATTACCTATTTGCATGTCTTATCCTAAAATTGAATCAATTTCGAAAAATTACCCTAATTTACCTACTCATAAATAAAATTTTTATTCTATGTTATTAAATTGACTTCCAAGATGGCGTCTTTTGGATTACGTGTGTTGACCGGTCACTTTATAGCCTAGACAAATTTTAATAAATCAAAAAAAAAAGTAAGCTGTCAGAATTTTGTAAATAGTTTTCAGTTTAACAATCCCATAATTTTTTTTTCTCGACGTATTGTTCTATTGTAATAATGGTATAAAAATCGGTTGTTGGTTTCTTATTTCAGACAGAAATGTACCATTTTGACTTTCAGTCTTTAAGCTCCTCCGTCAATTATCGATACCGGCTTGTATCGTTTAATAATTTTCATTTCATGGCGGAAGGTTACATTATCAGTTGCCACTGTCCCTCAGCCGTTCATTTGACATATTTCAATATATATGATGTATTATATTTAAAAATACAGGATAGTTGTGTCTAGTAGACTTAGTGATTTAGTTCATACAAACGGCTGTGGTTGGTCTCAATCGCATTTGTATTTCATATTTTTTTTATTAAGAATATCGTGAGTTGTGTTCAACTTTTTGCCTTTCATTACATCCAAAAATGTGTAATGATTTGTTATGAACTGGCAACGAATGTTAACCCTAATGGGATCAAGCATTGTTCAAATATGGTAACACAATATTTTCTGCAGAGATGTGAAAAATGAGGAAATACGTTTATTTTTTAAAAATATCTATTTCACAAAATATTAACGTATAGGAGTGCTTTCGATAATTCTACTATGTTCAGCCACGACTTATCTAATACTGTGGCTGAAAATTGTAGCAATACCGTAAGTACTCCCGTATATTATATATATAAATATTTTATGGAATAGACAATATTTAAAAAAATATAATTTTTTTTATTGTTCAAGTAGATGATCTGAGGCTATCGAAGATGTCCCACATTTTTAGGTACCAATACATAAAATTAGTCATTCTTGGTTATCAACCTTCCGCCTCATTAGTGTTAACATATTTTCCCAATTTTAAATTAGCAATTAAATTGCAAATTTTTGTATGTAATGACGAAAAATTCAAAATTGTTGAGATATATTGATAATGGATCTTTTGATTTTGAATTATCAAAAAAATATGAAGTTCGTGAACATTTCACAGCCTTGAAATAGATACGTTCGTAACGAAGATGATTTTCACTGAAAGCAGATCAAATCACATTTTTATTAAATCGGGCTGTTGTGAAAAGATACACGTTTTATATCCTGTGAGGCTACAAAAATATATTTGTTGCTTTGTATATTGAAATTTCGGTGAGAAGTTCAGATTTCCAAATGTTCTTATTTAGGCTTAACTTTCTGATGTTCTCCAATATATATTGCTATGTTTGGCCATTTTTTTAATATGGAGTCAACTTTCGAACAAACCTTGTCTGTGATACTGCATAATAATAATTAGGATATTCACGCAAATAATGTTAGTTGGATATATTCGAGTGTTTGTAATAGGGGCCTTATTTTCTATTTGGTTGATAACATACAACAGCCAAGCTATTGTCGCGAATAGCAAGTGTGAGCGGCTATCTAAAATTTGAAATTGTGAAGTTATACCGTAACTTATTGATGTAATACGTTATTCTCTGATCCATTAACAGAAGGATGTGCTAAAAGACCGGAAAAGTACAAAATCAAACAAAAATAATAATTAATAGATTTAGCCGAAGTTTAAGACTTCAAATTTTGGTTTCAGGTATTTTCTAAACGTTAACAGGTTCAATAAGTGGTTTTTGGAGAGATAAAAAAAAAAAAGGATTAAAAAAAATTATTTAATATATAAGATGGCCATGGCAAATAATAAATCCTCCAAGGTAAGTTACTGGTAGGTAAAATTTCTTGCGTAGTGTAAAAAACAAACGTAGTGAATTTGAAAATTTTTTATTGATTGTATGTTAAATAAACTGTCAGTTATTCATTATTTTTTGTTAAGACTATTACTTCTTAGCTATATGAAGTATAGGTGAAGTTATGTAATTGATCTGAAATCTAATGTTTACTCTGATTCCAAAATTGAAAAAAAAAAAAAATGACCTATGTCTGTGAACACAATAATTTCCGTTAGAATAATTGTATACTTACGAAATTGTTTGTGTGGATCTAGAATCTAATATGGACGACACCTGTTGACTTCTTCAGCATGCATTAATCTATTACATTTTCCAATCGACCGTTAGGGCTAAAATTCAATTTGACTTAAATGCTTCTGCAGTTAGAGTAAAGAAAAGCGTGTCTTTTGAAAATATTGTCTATTTCACAAAATATATGGGAGTACTTTCGGTAGAGTTACTATCTTCAGCTACGACTAAACAAATACTAAATGGGAACAAAATTCTTGGCTAAAGATGGTAGCAATAACGAAAGTACTCTCATATATTTTGTGAAATTAACAATATTTTTAAAAAAATATACGTTTTTCTTTGTATTTTTTATTAAGTGTTTCACATTGTCCGCAACAAAATGTAAGTATCATAGGGGGTTCTGGATTCATATATAAAATTTCGTGCCAATACATTCATTCTATCAGGAGTAATCGTGTTCACAGACAGACATTTTTTTTTCATATTTGGAATATGGAGGTCGGAAAACATGAAATTATCTTGAAAACTCCGCATCGAAGTGACCGATTATATATTTCCCCCATACATCGTATAACTGAGATAGTAAAAAAAAAATTGACATACATTTTGTACTAACATTGACGATGTGTTATGTCCACTGTATATGTGAATGAAATAATTCTCTAAACACTAATGTAATAATGTTTTTTTCTTCTTTAAAATATAGGCTTTAGTAGTGGCTGTGAACGAAGAAAGAGATAATACTAGAACGGAGGACAATCGTGGAGGAATGGAAGGAACTCGGGGAGAATCGATAGAGACATCAGTAACTGTTATCAACAGTAGCCCAAATGCGCCAAAATATGGCACTATCATCCCAAATAGAGTGTTTGTCGGGGGCATCTCTTCGACTACAACGGAATTTGACCTGGCCCAACTGTTCTCCAACTATGGAACTGTGACTGGAACGAAAATTATCTCAGACCGAGCTGGTATTTCCAAGGGCTATGGATTTGTTACTTTTGAAACTGAGGATGAAGCGAGACGACTTCAAAGAGATGTAAGAATTTTATATTCATAAGAAATTCCACAAAAATATATATAGAATCAAATCAGTTTTTCAGTTTTGATACTTTTTGGTTGCTTTGACCGACGAATGAAAAGGGATTCAGTGGAAAAATCCAATGAACAAATTACATTCATAGACATACACATATCCCTTATACAGCTAACAACGCTCTTTCTAAGAATTAATTAGGATTCCCTCATGGAAGTTCATGGAAAAACTAATTTTATTTTTTTCTTCCATGAAGCCAGTTCGGATAATTGACTTTCGGATAATCGACGCTCTTCTGTTAGAATTTACAGATATTTACAACTATACAACAAGCAATTGTGCTAAGGGAGAAATGTCAGTGAGAGGGGAAATCACTCAGTGAGGACACTCCCTGGGCACTGAGTTCCACTCATTTATGACTATTCACTGTCACTGACTTTTCTGAGAAGGTCACTAGGCCATTGGCGCTTAAGGCAACGTTCGAAAAGTGTGGCAGAAGGGAGGGCACGAACTAGAGCATTAAAGTGGGTACTAATCTGGATTTAGCTAATTCGGTGACAAAGGGAACATTGAGATCAGTGTGAAGGGTTTTGTTGGAGATGTATAAAAGAGTATTGGCTATTGTACGAAGGATTTTGAATTGCAAGAAAAATATATACAATTATTGAATAATAACACTAATTAATTAACAGAAGTGAGAATTTGAAATGAGTTCGGTCGTTTAAACAATTTGTTCTCCTAGATACTAATTTTCAGCTGTTCCAGAGATTCTGTCTACATTTTTCTTTTTGTTTACCTTCGCCCCTGTGGCATATTTGCAAAAATGAAATTGGTTTTTGTTAAAATGGGCATTCTAGAGTGGTTTTTCCTGATTGCTTGGTTGTGAACAGTGTGCAAGATTACAATTTATTTATCTGTTGATACATCAATAATGAATATATTTGTTTTATAGGCTGAGAATATTATATTGAGAGAACGACGACTAAACATCGCACCGGCTGTGAAAAAACAGGCAAGTTATTTAATTAATGAGAAACAAGTCCGCTCTGCTGCGCTAGTGTAACTTATATAGTACGTAGTGGACTTACTTGTTCAAGAGGTATCAGTCGAACAAAATATTTTATTTATATCACAAATAGTTTCGGCAATTTGCCATCCTCAGGTAGTGAAGGGGTAGAAGAGGTTATGGATGCGGCCCGCGAAATTCATCACAATTTTACAAAATTGTTGTGAGGTGGTCTTGAGTGTCAGTGTCTTCTCTGGTATGACACAGTGAACCTTCAGTATAAGTCACCTCGGCTGATCAGGATAGCTGCGTCTGGGGCCAGATGACTCAATTCACTCTCCAAGATCTGCAAAGTGTATATAGTTAGGTCAAATTAGTTATTAGAATCTGAATTTTTGGAGCTCACAGAAATTAACGTATCTGAAGAAACCCCATTTCGGATAATAATAATAATACATTTTATTTCCGTTAAAACAATACATGGTAATAGGATACATCAAAAGAATTTATACATTAAGATAGCTTATAAATTAGATTTATAACTACTTGAGTCTAATACACCTATGATTAGAGCAATAGCAAAACTAATAAAAAAAAGTAAAATGAAATTAATAAAAACTGAACAAATAAATACTTAAAAAAATATGAGTATATAAAAAAATTGATAAGTATACACATTTTTTAATTTAATAAAAATTAAGATAACTATTTTTCAAAAAAAAACTCTTTGGAAGTATTGTGTTTTTTTGTGTGCAATATTTTTGTTTTTATTGTAGTGTTTTGTAACGAATATATAAAAATAGATTTTTATAACACTTATGCCACAAAAGAAAAATTTTCTAATTTGAGAAATCTGACACAAAAAGTTTTGAGCGCTTTTGGATCAACTTACACCTGCGAATCGTTTTTTTTTTTTTTTTTTTTGAAAATGAAATTTACGAAACACAAATCACGCTCGAACTTAACGTATGAAAACCTGCAACATCAATTACGATGTGCAAATACACGCATTGAGATCGACTTGCAAAAGCGAAGTGAAAGAGTTGAGAAACAAATATCTCACTAATTAAATAAATTAAATATTATTCGATCATTTCATTATTATATTATCTCTGTTTATATGTATGAATAATAATTCATTCTGTTTTAAATTTGTGGGATTATAATGCATTTCCAAAGTGGCCCGCAAGATCATTTGGGTTGGCCACCTCTGGTCTAGCTGGATGTTGACTGAGCTAGACCCTGAACTGAATCTATAACTTATTTAACCTGAGGATAGCAAATTGCAGAAACTGGTTACTTACTTTACTTTCCCTGGCGCTACGGTCCTTGTAGAACCTGGGCCTCCGCAACAATCTTCCGCCATTCTACTCTATCCTCGGCCTCCCGTCTCCATCTTCTCACACCCATCGTTCTGAGGTCGTCCTCCAGCCAACGTAGGCGGGGTCTACCTCTTCTTCTTCGTCCTCCCGGGTGTCCTTCCAGTATCTTCCTCGGCAATCTGTCTGGCTCCATCCTCTGTAAATGTCCCAGCCATCGCAGCCGTCCCTGCTTCACTATGGCCACCAGGTCCGGGCTCTTGTACAGGTCCCTCAGCTCCCCATTGGTCCGTATCCTCCATCTATCCCCCTCTGGAGTGGGGCCGTATATCTTTCTCAATACCTTCCTCTCCCACGTATTGAGTAAAACTTCGTCCCTCCTAGTCAGGACCCAGGTTTCACTCGCATATGTGACGACCGGTCTCATGACTGTTTTATAGATTGTTATTTTGGCGTCTCGGGACAAAGTCCTCGATCCGAGCACCTTCTGCAGTGACCGGTAGCATCTATTCCCGGCCGTTATCCTCGCTTTGATGTCTTCTTTAACGTCGTTCCTTTCCGTGATAACGGCCCCCAGGCAGAAACTGGTTGTGGTATAAATTAAATATATTGTACTCATACTTCTTTATTACTTACTTAACAAGTAAGTCCACTACATCCGCCAACCAATCAAGGAATATAGTATTTTTATTATTTAGCTGATAACACTGATCAACGATGTTTCTTTTTGCCGTGAACTGTTGTTTATATTTTTCGTAGGCTACATTAAGTATTCATAGAAAAATTATAAAAGAAATTTATTACATGAAATTTCTAGAATATATCTTTGATGGGTGGGAAAAAGAGTACAAATCCATTTTTGGCCAAAACATTATTATTACATATTTCACAATGTGAAGTCAATCTCTAGAAGTGGTGAGAAGAGGACAAGTCGTGTAGACCTAATTTTTTGGCAGTTAAAAAAAAAATTTGTCCAGTGGCAAAAGGCATTTTCTGTTCTTCTGAAAAATTGACTTTTTTGACTTGTACTGTTATAGCCTTCCACCAAAGATATACCAGTGTATTATTACTTTCTTATACATATAGTATAAAGGAGTATTGTAATTCGTGCGAAAATCCGAGATCGAGGTTTCACCGAATTTTCACGTTTCAAGGACCCCTGAATACGTTTTGTCTGTATGTGTGTATGATTTGGAAAGTTGTGAGCGCTCTGAATCACGTATTTTTAGATGTTTGATGTATGTAACATACATATTTGGTTATTGATGCATGTAACTAGCATATTAAAAATTGTTTCAGGGTTTCGGTGGAGCTCGAAGTGGATTCGAGGGTCAGATAAATCCAGGGAGCCCTGTGCCTCTCTCCACAACGGGGGTCTACAAACAGAACGGCATCCCGTATACTTTTCACAATGGAATGGCATTCTTCCCGCAGCCTACTTCTGCGCCTACGCCTCAACTCACCCCGGTCTCGGCCTCGCCTCATGTCGAGTCTCCACAGGTCTATCAGACAGGTAAAGTGCCATATCGTTCTAAACAATTATAAAAACAAAGAATTTGAACATTTATATTGTCTTTAGAGAGATACACCAGAGATGAATTGAGAAAATTACTTTAATATCTGAAACAAAATTGATGACTCCCTCCTGTCTGGTCTCAATGGTGTTGTCCAGTGGAGTTTTACTTATATATTTTATTTACCTCTCAATATTCAAAAAGTGTTCTCTTTTTCCAATAAGAAAACGGTTATAAAATATAGTTATTGTGACTCATCCCCGGGCTTTAACTACGAGGTCATATCGCCTACTACCAGAGCGACTCTACTGTGGGAGTCCTAAATTTTGCCTACTCTAAATTTTTATTCACCTAGGGCAGGGGTCTTTAACCTGACATTGTACAGGCTCGAGACTATCGCTTAACGTCCCATCCGAAGGATGGCGTACTTAAGTTTATTTTACCTCTCAGATAGAATAAACTAAAGGCCTCGGTCGGATTTCAAAGCCACGATCTTGGGCTCAGAAGGCAAGCACGCATACCACTGAGCTACCGGCCCCCTCAATTGATTATTGTAATCATTTTAATTTGTATACTACATTATTTAATATATTTTCAATTCAGTTCTAGCTACTTTTGACTGCTTTTTTTTTTTTTTTTTTTTTGTTAATTTTCTGACGAAGCTAGTCTCATTATATATATCTTGGTGCTGTCTAGGTGGCAGCTACAACAACCTGCCGCAAGGAAGCAGCACCCCCTTCCCTTTCTCGTACACCAACCAGAACCAGATGTACTACCAACCTCAGCCATACCAATACCATGTTCCTGTAAGTATTTATTTATTTATTACTAGCAGGTTGGACGGATAATCCCTCGTTGCACGGATAAGGGGGGGAGTAACTTTGTATTATATTACTTTACCTGAAGTTGATAACGTGCGATATCCTGCCGGAATCAAAATCTTTTCAATCTCAAATAGTAATTGGATGAACTTTTTTGAAGAAGATGCTACGTGGGATGATTATATCATTGTAATTTAACAGACAATTTTATTAAAATTATAGCAAAATTCAAGATTCAAAATTAAGATTTTATAAATAAAAAAAAAATGCGCTTAACTAAATCTAACCAATTGTGTGTGCAGTGTCCACACGCAGATAATTTAAAATTGATTTCTATAACACCTAGTCAAAACTTAAATATAGAAGTCGACTAAATTAACCCTCTTAATACCACGTGACCTGTGAAACGAAAAATACCACGTGGGGTCCTTTTGAGACCCCACTTCATTTTTCATGTACCAACTAGCTTTTCATTCTAACTTTTTCAATCAAGTTCATTCGAAAATGAGGGGAAAATAACAAAGAGTTAAAAAAGTTGAGAAAAAATGGTATAAAAAATGTAATATATAAAAAATTTAAAAAAAAGTAAATCATGAAACTTATAAAAGTATATTCACACTGTGGGTGCTATAATTATTTACATTTAGCGCAAAGAAATTTTTTTGTGACATGGTTTTTACATACGTGCTTCTAGCTCATCAAGTTCTTCATCGTCCGTTTCCAAAACGTCTTCAACATCGGAGATCACTTCGAGCTGTTCCGTTTCCACTAGGGCCTCCTCAGATTCAAACCCTGCAATCTCCCTGGCACGCTCTACTAACATCAACGTTCGCGAGGACACAATGTGTCCCATGATTCATCTTTACGGTCCGAACCGTCAACGCATACTGAAATTAGATCTAAATAAAATTCAGGAGGTGAACGAGAAGTGGAAACCAAGAAATGTTGATCAGAAAGAGCTCCAGGAAAAACTCCAGCGGGCGCGGGCAATGTCTTCTTCGAATTGCAGGTCAATTGAAGAGCAAAAGTAACTTTTCGGAATTGTTTACTGAGTGGAACTTCTTGAAAATACTTCTCATCAGACGAACGAAAATGTGATACGGATAATACCACGTGGGGTCCCGCGTGACCCCAACTACGTTTTTGTGAAAATATTATTTTATATCAATTTTTAAAATACAAACTGAATACATTTTCTTAATGAAATCGAATGGAGATAGTCTACGGATAAATGTCCTGAAGCCTCATCGAAATAGAAATTATATTGAGCAGTTCATACACATTTTAAAACGCATGGGGTCTTTTTTGACCCCACGTGGTATTAGGAGGGTTAAAGGAAGATTCTGGCTGACGTTTATAACATATTTTTTGAGAAAGCGAAAATTGATGAAGCATGAGTATATTATATATTATAATCCGCATTTTCAATATTGTTTAACTGTATTATCTTATCATATCTGTTAATATTTGTTGATCTGCGACGTTCCGAAGATGTCTTCCCTCTGTCTGGAGACGTCTTGGAAGACATCGTCATGTTGTAGCTATATGAGTGTTGTTGCTAGCTATGTTGGTTACAGTACGACGGCTGCTATGAAGTTCTCCCCGAGGGTGTTGTTATGCCCCAGTACTATACATTGGCCACACCGCAACCTACCCCTGAGATGGCTTACTACCCCACACAACCAGCCCCCATTTCACTTCATCAGGAGGGACTTCAACCTGTCATTTATGCTTCGCCTCGTACCTACGATTCATCCGCTATTATTTACTCTGAGGTTAGTCAAATGTACTTTTATTTATTTATTTTTTTTTGAAAAATTGTAATATCATTTTAAAAGTGAAAACATTTAAGCTGAAGACAACAAGGTAAAGAGAGGGCGCCGGTAGCTCAGTGGTATGCCTGCTTGACTTCTGAGCTCAAGAACGTGGGTTCGTAACCCGACCGAGGCCCTTAGTTTATTTTATCTGGGAGGTAAAATAAACTTAAGCAAGCCGTCCTTCGGATGGGACGTTAAGCGATGGTCCCGAGCCTGTACAATGTCAGGTACTCGTTAAAGACCCCTGCCCTAGGTGAATAAAAATTTAGGGTAGGAAAAATTTAGGACTCCCACAGTAGAGTCAGGCTCATGTCCACCAGAGTGACGAAAGAGCACTCTGGTAGTAGGCGATATGACCTCGTAGTTAAAGCCCGGACATGAGTCATAAAACCTAACCTAACAAGGTAAAGAACATGTCATTTTTAGAGGGGACAGAGAAAGACGATATAATTATTTAAAAGTTATTGTGACTCATCTCCGGGCTTTAACGAGGTCATATCGCCTACTACCGCTCTGTCGTCACTCTGGTGAACATGAGCCCGACTCTACTATGGGAGTCCTAAATTTTATCTACCCTATATTTTTATTCACCTAGGGCAGAGGTCTCTAACGAGTACCTGACATTGGAGCATCGCTTAACGTCTCATCCGAACTACAGCGTGCTCAACCTTTTTTTAAGGGCCTTGGCCGGGTTTCGAACTCTCGATCTTGAGCTCAGTAAGCAAGGACCCTACCTCTGAGCTACGGGCGCCCTCTAAAATATAATAACTATTTAAAATATTCTTTTTCCATGAAAGTTTATTTCAATGCTACCTACATAGTAGTAGGTTTAGGTTACTGCTTTGTCCATTTAACCCTGCAGCAGGCGCGCTGGTTCTAACGTTAGTGGGCGCGCACGGCACAGAGTACCACATAACGCAATTCTGTCTTTTCGAAGCGTTTATATGGAAATTTTGCGATAGATATAAGAATTAAGTAATTAGAATATTAACCAAAAGTAATTTACATTTATTTGAATACAATATATAAACACGAACACTTATTACTACATTAATAGATAAATTCAAGTACATTTTGTATAATATAATTTTTTTTTTATTGAAATACAAATTTCAAAACACTGAAAAATTTAAAAAAATTGTTTAAAATAAAATACTTCAGTTAGCTAATAATAGTCATCCCCATCACTGCCACAGTCCATCACATTTTCACATGTATTACAAGTTACGCGATGCGTGCTATGATTTTTGCAAACAAAACTATGGCAACTTGCACATCGAATAGTGGTTTTGTTATTTTTGTGTTTCCAACCCCTCGTGGCAAGGACCTGCTCTTTGTTGGTTAGAAGTTTCTTCGGAATTTTGACGATTTTTACAATTACAAAAATAGAGTTGAATGTCCTTTGGAAGGGATTTCAATTTTGCTATCTGTTAATTGTACTTCAAGTAAACTGAAGGCCAAATTGTGAAGTAACGTTCTTCTTTCGCTTGTTTTTGGAGGATTGTTTGCGATAAATGTAATTTGGGAATTTAATCCCGCAATGTCAAGCATGCGAAAAAAAAAAAAAAGCCATCTTGTTTTGCTTTTTGTTGAGTACAGGGAGCACTTTTGGTTTTAAGTCGACCCCACTTTTAGTACGATTATAATCATGAATAATTGGTTTTCCTGAATCTGCAATTTCTCCTTCAGATTCATCCGAAAGTTCTTGTAGAATACATTCGAACTCGTGGGGTTGATACAATCTTTCCGACCTAGGGTGAATTAAAAATAATTAATACAATAAAATACAACTCAATTATTAAGTTTTAATAAAAATAATAAAATATCTATTTAAAAAGTAAATAGTGAGAGAAAATGTACTTACATTATAAGGCGCACGCAGTACGTGTTGCCGCAAATCGAAGTTCTCCTCTCACTTGAGACTAGACAACTACTGAATAGAACAAAACCACGACAAGCATAACCATGGAAATAGATAAAAACATTACCAGGAAGGAATATGACAAGGAGGGGGATTGCTGAAATAATGAGATTCATGAAATAGTAAGGACTTGCCAGAATTGCGGCATGCAGTTCCGCTGCGCGCCCTCTGCAGGGTTAAATGAAGTAACTAAATAAATTAATAAGAAAATACCTGTAATTTTAGAGTAATAATTGGCTAAAGCCTGAGGAAAGCTCACATTTTTTTGCCATGAGTTGGTTTAATACACATAATAAAAAAACAAACTATGTCATAATATATTCATATATTAGATTAGATTTTATTTCATAAATGTATCGTAAAACTGTTCTCTCTAGAAAAAAAAAAAAGTTCTACCCTGTTGTTTTCAAATTTTATAAAAATAATTTATTCATTTAAATAATTTTAGTATTAAATTTAACGAATTAATTAACGCTTCATTGACGGATTTTTCAGCTATTAATTATATTTTTCTTTATATAGTTCATATATTAATCTAATTTATCAGATTTTCATTTTCGTATAAATAATTGTATTTGAGAGTTCGGGGGTAAAACCATAAGCTATTTCGGTGAAATTTTGAAATGGAAACAAGCATTTACTGTACATTTTATTTGATTCAATGCCGAGATTATCTCATTTGCTCTGCTCATTGGACATTGTGAAAGATCAAATTGACTCCTTGAGTTTTTCATTTTTTCGTAGACTCAGTTTTTTTTTATTATAAAATGTAACATCAAGTATATTAATTTTTGGGTGAATCCTAGATTATGGATAGGTATAGTGTGAGTGTTCTTTAAAACTGTTGCAAACACTGCTGGTTATTCCTCCGTACTCATCAATTCAATAATAGTTGACATTTTAAGAACCTACTTATGCATTACTTTGTAGTTGTTTATGAATAGAAATTGCATGCGATAAAAGGAAAATTAACTGCATGTTTTCATTATGGTGGAGGATTCGAAATAATTGTGTGAAACAAAATTTACAAAACAACAACATTGATTTTCCCGTAGCCTCCTAAACCGAGCTGCGATGGGATGTCTGGCCGTGTGACAGCACCACAGACACAGAAGGAAGACGATAACAATCGAAAAGCAACGTCAACTACCTCCGGATCTAACACCCCTGTTGTATCTTTGTTGAAACTGAACAACAAGGACAACAAAGGGAAAGAGGAACAGTATCATCCTGTGCAGAGTAGTCGGGGGCGAGGAGGGAACGGGAAATCATATCTGCAACATCAGTACCAGACGGTGCAGATAGGAGTACCACCTCCGCAACAGCCACGCTTCGGAGCTGGTGCAAGACGAGGAGGACGTCATCCAATGGCGCCAATGACAGGGACAGCCCTAGAGAAGGGGGAGGGGGGAGGACAATACCGAAAAGATGTGGGTGGGGGGACTCGTGGGCGGCTTCCCTCCCCTCCTCTCCCACACTCCAGCCATCCTCCTCATCCTTACCAATCTCATCCTATCCCTCAGGTGCCGCCTCAATATCCGCCATTCTACCCGCGGCAGCCCGTCTTCACCCCCACCACGAGTCTAGCCTCCTTCTACCCAACCCAGCCATCCTCCCGACCACCACCCCCTCTCACCCGGCCCTACTATCACCGGTCCACCAGATATGTGAGTAGACCCGTCTCTTATCCTGTTGGATCTCATAGGACAAGGAGGAGGTGGGGGCCTTAGTGCAGTTAGTTGTCCTTCATATTTAGGTCACAATTTTACGGTAAATTTAGCCTTACTTGTATGGTAATATATTGTTCCTCCGGGCCAGATTTATCAATTTACGAAAATTATTATGACAATGGCATAGTCGATATAAATACAATTACTTGGTAGTATACAATTTTACCCGGAGGATCATTATGTTCCTACAGTCTGTTTCACGTAACTTTTCCCCACAAATGAGCCTCCACATCATGGCTCATAACCATCTTACTACTGCCATCTTGCCTCCTTAACCCCTACAGGTGAAAAAGCTAGGAGTACATGAATAGAGGTAAAGTAGAGTGGGGATAGTATGTCTGCGGGATTCATTTGTGGAGGAAATCAGCTGAAACGGATCATAAGGCTCAAACCTTCCCCCCTCTCCTTACCTTATGAGATCAAACACTTATATAGTCTAAGTCAGGAGGGAAATCAGTTGACCCAAATTATATGTGGTAGGACTTAAAGGTAGGAAAATTCATTCTCATTTTCAAGAAAATAGTTATAATATTCTTTTCACGAAAATACCAGAAGCTAAATTTATAAAAATGAATCGACATAAGGGCTTACTCACCTCCCCCTCCAAATCTTCGCTTTTTAAACGAAAACTTCCAAAAATTCCTTCTTTCGTATCCTAAATTTTTTTTTTTTTTACTTCCCCGGGAAGTTATATAATCGATCAGAAATTTCATGTTTCCGACCCCCTGATTCCAAAAATTAAAAATAAATTCTGTGTGTGAATACGATAACTCCCGATAGAATGAATATCGACACGAAATTTTATATAAATATCCAGAACTCCATAACGACGTCAGCTATTGATTTTCAGCCAAATCGGCAAAAAGGGAAGGGGGAGGTTTAACACAACTCTAATAACTGCCGTTGTAATGAATGTATTAATACCAAACTTCATATGTGAATTCTAAACTCTGTAAGGGCAGCACATATTAATATTTCGTGAAATCGGACGAAGGGAAGGGAGGGAGTGCTCAACTCAAAAACCCCAATAGCTGTTAATAAATGTTTCAACACAAAATTTAGTATGAGGATTCAGGAGTCCCTATATAAGTCAACTAAAGATTTTTAACAGCCCAAATGGTCGATTGTTTTGGGAGGGAGAACTGAATTCGTGATTCACCGACATTTTTTTTATATGCCCCGCACCTTTTGACCCCTTTGCGCACGACCAACTAACTCCTTGAGAGGCAAATTTATATGAAATGGATAGTAGAGAACCTCCTCCTACTTGACGTATGTTAGAAAAACAAACAGGTTTCGGGTCGGTGGCAGTCTATTTGGGTTTGGGTGAGAAGTGTCAGTCTAGACCCGTGGAGTAATTTTTCTCCGAGAAAATACCTTATGATACATATGTTTCCATATATATATATATATATATATATATATATGTGTGTGTATATATATGGTTGGAGTTGTATAATTATATATATATATATATATATAATCCAAAACGACGAAACTATACACTTTGTAAAAACATAAATATAAAAATCAGGAAAAACAATTTTACACATTTGAATATCTCCTCAGAGAAGGTAATACACTTTTCACATTTGTAGGTTTGATTAATTCGGTCGAATTGCAATGGAAAATATCGTTTCTATTTGAATTATTCCGGCAATTGATACCGACGATTTCCTACAGTAAATTTGCTTATGTATAGTTTAGTATTCATTGTAAATACTTCAATTGTACACACGTTTAAAATGTAACTAGTTGTGTTTTCTTATTTGCAAAATGCGATAACATATTGCGCTGTATTCAAAAAGATGAAGTGAAAAACATGCATTCGTTTCTTTAATGAGTGTGATTCAAGCTAATTTTTAACAAATTTTGCTTGTTTTTACTTTTTTTTTTAAATTGTAGTTAGTACAATTAACCAACCAAATTAACAGATAACCAGTATCAACCATAGTGAAATTCCTTTTTCTTGTTTTTTTTTTGGTGAATGACTCCCCAACTATAAAAAATTTTAACTACTATCAGAGCGCTCTTTCATTGCTCTGATGAACGACTCAACTATGGGAATTCTGACCATTTAACGTCCCCTAATTTCTTTTTAGCTTCCCACAATCTCTCTCAACAGATCTCAGAGTTCAAAACTTATGATTTGTTCGGATTCATGCCTTTGGAAAGCACTAATACACATGGAAAGTAATGTGTAAATCGGGAGCCATCTTGGATTGGTTGGTCTTCAATAGAGTAGCTTCATTTTTTTTCCAGAGTTATTTATGTTAATTTTTCTTGGATCCTCACTCAAAATATGTTTTGGTAAATTATCTTTTCAATTATTAATTTTTTTTTTAATACAGTAAATTCTTTAGTAAAATTTGTTTAAATACATTTATTAGAATCAGTATAATTAAATTCATTTATTTTTATTTAACTAGTATTTTCCATTAAATATCTTTTTTAATTACAAACAACGGATTCGAACCCGCGATCTTGAGCACAGTATATATATTACTTCTCCAGCTTTACGAAGTGTAAGGGGAAGTTTTGTAATCTGTCAAAAATTCGATACGTAGGTGTCTATGAACACGATAACTCCCAATAGAACGAATCTATCGACAAAAAAAAATTGTATGGGAATTCAGAACCCTCTAACGATGACACCTATTGATTTTCAGTCAAATCGACCAAAGGGAATGGGAAGGCTTAACACAAAAACTCTAATAAATAGAGAAGAATGAATGAATCAACCCAAAATTGTATACGTGTGACCTGAACCCCATTAGGGCAACACCTATCGATTTTCAGCCATATCGCCCAAAGGGAAGGGGGGATTAGGTGAGAGGTTTAATTCAAAAATCTAATAACCGTTCTAATGAATGTATCGACACATTCATTTACAGTGGAATCGGAAGTTCCCCAATAAATGCCATTGTAAAAAATTTATCGACAGAAAATTTAGTTTGAAGTTTTAGGAGCCCTTGTGTAAGTCAACTATTGAATATAAGCGCAAACGGTGTACTGGGGGTGAGCGAAAAGTTAATCGATTTAATTCGTTCTGGGAAAGGACTTTTTTTTTTTTTTTACTATTATAATAAATATTTGCGAAATTGCTACTTAATTTTGTCCATATCAACCCAATTTATCCCCAATTTGTCCCAAAATTTCGGCAATTCCTTAAATCCGGGGATAGAGGAGGATGTTGGATGGGGGTTAGGATGTCAATGCGACTCCCAACAGGTTTGTCTTCAGCAGACTTAAGTTACCATTAAGTATACATATTGCCTATCCAAAATGCAAGCCACTAAGTCCTCACTGATTTTCCTCCTCTGCATATATTCATGTATTATTATTATTATTTATATTTATTTGTTTGTAACTGAGGTAAAAATTCGGAAGTCCACACTTCCTCCTAAAAATTAAATTGCCTTGAAAGATGATTACTGATGAAAGGAAAATCTCACATTTTTGCTGTTCTAGAATAATTTGTCAAATATCCTTAATAAAATTTATATATTTTATATTTATAAATAGATTTACTTTCACACATGATTTGAAATTTAGTCATTCTGTCAGAGGCCTAAATGTTGCCTATCCAGGTTTATTTACCTAGGGGGTAGAGTTTTTGTGCCAATTACATATCGTAACAGGCTCTGGATCATCTCTTAACGTTCTATCCAAAGGGCAGCCTGCTCAACTTGAGGTTTTTCTATCTCTCAGAAGAAAAAAAACCTAAAGGCCTTGGCCGGGTTTCGAACCCTCGATCTTGAGCAGCTCAGTATGGTATTTGGATAATTAGTAATATGTAAATAGTTGCTTATAGTGTTTATTATATTATATTTCAATAAAAGTATTAGATATAAACAAAGTAAAATATTGCAACATTCAGTTTCATTTGGTAAAAATATTTAAATGCACTTGTCCTTTGTATCACAAGACTTATTCTGACTTAAGCCCTTTTGCCCAAACACCAGAGGTATATAATTTAATATTTTATGTAGAGATATTGTGAAACCCTTAATACAAAATAAAGAAAAAGGTATGTTTTTTTAGAAATATTTTCTATTTCACAAAATATATATAGTATACGGGAGTACTTCATGTATTGTAATATCTCATATATTATATATATTTAGTAAAATTACAATATTTCAAAAAATGTACGTTTTTATTTATTTTTTATATGAATATCAGTTATTTCAAGATACATTAAAGAAATGTGAAGTTGTGTAATTTTTTTAAAATTGTTTATTCTCATGTGTGTTGTAGAATGGCGGACGAGGCAGAGGTATGAAATGGAACAATGGAAAAGACATAACAGTAGATGAATTGGGAACAAATCAGTTGACGCCACCAATAACACCGCGATCGCCGCGTGGGGGATCTGACGCTGTGAGTACTACCAACCCTGCAACTCCACCACAGAGTACCACGGATCATCTCACTTCTCCCATGCAAGCATTGGCCATATGAGCACCCACACCACTATTAGGCCACTAGTATGTGTTTTTTTTTTGTTTGTTTTTTTATATCATTATTTTTATTTTTAGTCAATTTTTTTTTTTTTTTTTTTTTTTGTTGGTTCCTAATATTTAGTTCTGTAGAATCGAGAGAAGAAAAAGTTAATAAATAAATTCAATTTGAAGAAAACACAATTTCTTTGAGTTTATATATTCGAGCGAATACTTCGATATTATAGCACTAATGACAAAAATACCATGAAAAAATTGATTGATGATAAAAATTTGAAAAAAACAAAAAACAAGGAAAACACTATAATTTTTTTCTGGCCAAGATTGCATCTTTTTTCGTTTTCTGTCTCTTAGATAACGAAAAAGATATATATATAAAACATTGTTTTTTCAATGTCAACTTTGTTTTTGTCCAACCCCACCAAAAAAAAAATTATACAATTTACAAAAAAAAAAAGTGGAATATTTTTGAAAAAAATAGAATAGGATTGTTTTCAATACCCATTTGTTTATTTTGAATAAAGCTTGAGAACAAAACTTTTCTTTCTTTTTTTCTACTTTTAAGTTTAAATTTAAGAATTACGAAGGCTTGTGAAGTAATTTAAAAATAATTATATAAAAAAAATAGTAAAGAGGAGGGATTGTAAAAAAAAAATAATTTGTGACCACCATTCATATGTATCGTACATTGTACTGAGTATTTTAAGGAACTTTAGAGTTTACGAATGTCGGGGAAAATAAGTTGATGAAAAATATATAATATAAAAAACGTATTTTTCATCAATTAATTTGGGCCCCCAACACTGATATTTAGTGTAGAAAGATTACTGGAGAAAAATGTGATCGAATTTTGGAGACAATTGTATACATAAATGTTGCCATGAAAATAATATATACATGTACTTCTCTTGTAGTCTTTACATGTTTCCTTATACATAAACATAAATAAGTGCCATTTATATATTAAGTAAAAAAAAAAAAAAAAAAAAAAAAAAAAAAAAATTGCTCAAAATAATTTTGAAATGTGAATTAGCGATTTTTGTGTTCCCATCACAATAAAGTTTATAATACAAAATGTGTTCAATTTAACTATATTGAAACTAGTTGAGTGTGTGATTTTGGAATTTTGTCTGTGAAAATTACAAAAAAAAAAAAAGTTTATATGTGTGTGTCCATGTGTGTACCTGTTTTCCATCTCTCCTCTGAGTTTAAGATTATATAATATATATATATTTTTTTTTATGAAAGACAACTTTTTAGATAATTGTAGTTTATAAAGGTTTATATAGATTAGTTATGTACTTAAGTATTTTATATTAAAAAATATATATATTTTTTTTTCTTTAGTCTTCTCGTTAAAAAACGGAATCTTGTTATTTTTGTAGTAAATAAAATAAATTTATCTTGTTTCTTTGAATATAATAATTTAGTAAATATGTATAAATGTATATTTTACATAATTATTTTTGTTTAAAAAATATATTTATATATTCCTTGATGGAGAATAAATCTTTTCAGAATAATTATAAAAAAAATGTCAAACGGTTAGGACAAACATTTATATATATAAATCTATAGCAATTACTTCAGGAAGTGCCTTATTTGATTGTTTTTGTCCTGGTTTGTTTAAAAATAAATAATTTGATAAAATACCATTGTAATTTTGTGAAAAATGTTTTCGAAAAGTTTTATAAACAAAAAAGACAAACATTTATATATATATAAATCTATAATAATTACTTCAGGAAGTGCTTATTTGATTGTTTTCGTCCTGGTTTGTTAAAAAATAAATAATTAGATAAAATACCATTGTAATTTTGTGAAAAATGTTTTCGGGAAGGTTTATAAACAAAAAGGACAAACATATATATATATATAAATCTATAATAATTACTTCAGGAAGTGCCTTATTTGAATGTTTTTGTCCTGTTTTGCTTAAAAATAAATAAATAGACAAATTACAATTGTAATTTTGTTAAATATGTTTTCGAGAAGTTTTATAAACAAAAAGGACAAACATTTATATGTATAAATCTATAACAATTACTTTAGGAAGTGCCTTATTTGATTGTTTTTGTCCTGTTTTGCTTAAAAATAAATAAATAGATAAACTACCATTGTAATTTTGTGAAATATGTTTTCGAGAAGTTTTATAAACAAAATGGACAAACATTTATATATATAAATCTATAATAATTACTTCAGGAAGTGCCTTATTTGAATGTTTTTGTCCTGGTTTGTTAAAAAATAAATAAATAGATAAACTACCATTGTAATTTTGTTAAATATGTTTTCGAGAAGTTTTATAAACAAAATGGACAAACATTTATATATATAAATCTATAATAATTACTTCAGGAAGTGCCTTATTTGAATGTTTTTGTCCTGGTTTGTTAAAAAATAAATAAATAGATAAACTACCATTGTAATTTTGTGAAATATGTTTTCGAGAAGGTTTATAAACAAAAAGGACAAACATATATATATATATATAAATCTATAAAAATTACTTCAGGAAGTGCCTTATTTGAATGTTTTTGTCCTGTTTTGTTTTGAAATAAATAAATAGATAAACTACCATTGTAATTTTGTGAAATATGTTTTCGAGAAGTTTTATAAACAAAATGGACAAACATTTATATATATAAATCTATAATAATTACTTTAGGAAGTGCCTTATTTGAATGTTTTTGTCCTGGTTTGTTAAAAAATAAATAAATAGATAAACTACCATTGTAATTTTGTGAAATATGTTTTCGAGAAGTTTTATAAACAAAAAGGACAAACATATATATATATATAAATCTATAATAATTACTTCAGGAAGTGCCTTATTTGAATGTTTTTGTCCTGTTTTGTTTTGAAATAAATAAATAGATAAACTACCATTGTAATTTCGTTAAATATGTTTTCGAGAAGTTTTATAAACAAAATGGACAAACATTTATATATATATAAATCTATAATAATTACTTCAGGAAGTGCCTTATTTGATTGTTTTTGTCCTGTTTTGCTTAAAAATAAATAAATAGATAAACTACCATTGTAATTTTGTGAAATATGTTTTCGAGAAGGTTTATAAACAAAAAGGACAAACATATATATATATATATATATATAAATCTATAATAATTACTTCAGGAAGTGCCTTATTTGAATGTTTTTGTCCTGTTTTGTTTTGAAATAAATAAATAAAACTACCATTGTAATTTTGTTAAATATGTTTTCGAGAAGTTTTGCCTTATTTGATTGTTTTTGTCCTGTTTTGCTTAAAAATAAATAAATAGATAAACTACCATTGTAATTTTGTTAAATATGTTTTCGGGAAGTTTTATAAACAAAAAGGACAAACATATATATATATATAAATCTATAATAATTACTTCAGGAAGTGCCTTATTTGAATGTTTTTTGTCCTGTTTTGTTTTGAAATAAATAAATAGATAAACTACCATTGTAATTTTGTTAAATATGTTTTCGAGAAGTTTTATAAACAAAATGGACAAACATTTATATATATAAATCTATAATAATTACTTCAGGAAGTGCCTTATTTGATTGTTTTTGTCCTGTTTTGCTTAAAAATAAATAAATAGATAAACTACCATTGTAATTTTGTGAAATATGTTTTCGAGAAGGTTTATAAACAAAAAGGACAAACATATATATATATATATAAATCTATAATAATTACTTCAGGAAGTGCCTTATTTGAATGTTTTTGTCCTGTTTTGCTTAAAAATAAATAAATAGATAAAATACAATTGTAATTTTGTGAAATATGTTTTCGAGAAGTTTTATAAACAAAATGGACAAACATTTATATATATAAATCTATAATAATCACTTCAGGAAGTGCCTTATTTGATTGTTTTTGTCCTGTTTTGTTTTGAAATAAATAAATAGATAAAATACCATTGTAATTTTGTGAAAAATGTTTTCGAGAAGGTTTATAAACAAAAAGGACAAACATATATATATATATATATATAAATCTATAATAATTACTTCAGGAAGTGCCTTATTTGAATGTTTTTGTCCTGTTTTGCTTAAAAATAAATAAATAGATAAACTACCATTGTAATTTTGTTAAATATGTTTTCGAGAAGTTTTATAAACAAAATGGACAAACATTTATATATATAAATCTATAATAATTACTTCAGGAAGTGCCTTATTTGAATGTTTTTGTCCTGGTTTGTTAAAAAATAAATAAATAGATAAACTACCATTGTAATTTTGTGAAATATGTTTTCGAGAAGGTTTATAAACAAAATGGACAAACATATATATATATATAAATCTATAATAATTACTTCAGGAAGTGCCTTATTTGAATGTTTTTGTCCTGTTTTGCTTAAAAATAAATAAATAGATAAAATACAATTGTAATTTTGTGAAATATGTTTTCGAGAAGTTTTATAAACAAAAAGGACAAACATTTATATGTATAAATCTATAACAATTACTTTAGGAAGTGCCTTATTTGATTGTTTTTGTCCTGTTTTGTTTTGAAATAAATAAATAGATAAAATACAATTGTAATTTTGTGAAATATGTTTTCGAGAAGTTTTATAAACAAAATGGACAAACATTTATATATATAAATCTATAATAATCACTTCAGGAAGTGCCTTATTTGATTGTTTTTGTCCTGTTTTGTTTTGAAATAAATAAATAGATAAAATACCATTGTAATTTTGTGAAAAATGTTTTCGAGAAGGTTTATAAACAAAAAGGACAAACATATATATATATATATATAAATCTATAATAATTACTTCAGGAAGTGCCTTATTTGAATGTTTTTGTCCTGGTTTGTTAAAAAATAAATAAATAGATAAACTACCATTGTAATTTTGTTAAATATGTTTTCGAGAAGTTTTATAAACAAAATGGACAAACATTTATATATATAAATCTATAATAATTACTTCAGGAAGTGCCTTATTTGATTGTTTTTGTCCTGTTTTGTTTTGAAATAAATAAATAGATAAAATACCATTGTAATTTTGTTAAATATGTTTTCCAAAAGTTTTATAAACAAAAAGGACAAACATTTATATATAAATCTAAAATAATTACTTCAGGAAGTGCATTACAATTGTTACTTTCATATTTCGTTATTTTTTAGTTTTCTCTTTAAAATGTATTTATTAATTGTTATTTATTTTTATTACTTTTTCATTTATCTTTTATTATTATTTTTTATTCGAAATTCTATTTATAGAACGATAGAAAAAACAACTTTTGAATGAGCTGTGATGTTATTTAAGAATGGGAAGAAAAAAAAAAAAGTTTATATGTAAAATCTAATTATTAAAAAACATCTTACACCTCATGTTGCTTCATGATTTTTTTTTTTTTTTTTTTTTTTTTCATTGATTTATATATATATATATTTTTTAGAATGAAAGAAAATAATTTTTGGATGAGCTGTAATGTACGTTTTTTAAGAACACGAAGTAAAAAAAAAAAATTTAATCTAAACATAAAATCGAATCAAAATATTCTTAAAGCTCATGTTGCTTCTTTATTTATTTTTTTTTTTATAGTTCCTATTTTGTTTCTCTCACTTTAGGTTTTTTTTTTTTTTTTTTTTTTTTTTTTCTTGACTTAAAAAATAAATCTTATCGTATCTCAGGGGATTGTTGAGTTGTGTCTAGTCAGTCGGCGCTGGAATTTAAAACAGGTCGAATTTTGTTGACAAGACTATGCCTGTATGTTTGTAAAAAAAATATATATAAAAATAAAACTAATGAAAATATTTAAAAAATACCATTTGCAAAACTGTTGGTAATTTGTATTTTGACTATAAAAAAAATGTTAAATGGTAAAATATTCGAAGTATTATATTTTTTTAATATATATTTTTTTTGTTTAAAACAGGCTACAGCGGCGATATAATATTACATATGTGTTTTCGAGTAAGGCTGTGATTCTAAATATAGCTCGTTCTTTATGTTCGATCATATTTTTTATTATTTTTTTTTTTTTTGTATTTTCTAAAAAATAATAAATATATTTATAGAAATCGTAATAATAATAATAAAAAAATAAAAAATTTCTAGTGCCTTAACATAATTTTTTTGTGTAAAATCTCATTGTGAGTCGAGTCAATTTAGTAAATGTAAGTCTGACTATCTGTTAGAATTTGTAGTTATAATGTCCAAAGTTACTTAATAGTAATACAATATGTGTAATAAATATATTTTTTGGTTTGTCACACAAAAAAAATTTAATAAATAAAGAACATGTTTTTACAAAACATGTATATGATAATATTACAAAACATGTATATGATAATATTACAAAACATGTATATGATAATATTACAAAACATGTATTGATGATAAATAAATTCCTGTTTCGAGAAATTATTGAAATTTATTTTTATTTACTTTCCCATGTAATCTTTTTTTTTTTTTTTTGTCTAATGTTGGTCGCAACTGTTGCTATTACGCTACAACCAGCTACCAAGAGGACTTGATAGATAGTTGATGTCTTGATTGGCGTGAGAGAGGAAGGCTACCCAGTGATAGCTCCTCAGGGCGAAATTAAAAACAATGAATATTATGGGGATATGATTTTGTTTCTAGAAGTGAGGGGTTGCAATTTGGGATTATAGTAAGTCACGGTTCCACCTCCTCTTCAATCTCCTGGGAGTATTGTGGTGAAGAAAGTGAGTGGATGTATGGATTTGGGTGTGAATGCAATTTGCTATGGAAACGTCTGTAAAGGTCCTGAATTGTGTTTATCCGTAGATTTGTGAGCCATATATCCAGAGTGCCTTTAGTAGAAATGTGTAGCAGTTAAGCTTTTGTGTTAAGGGTAATTTTGAATGTCTGTGCAGAAGAGAATAAAGCATTTTAAATCGTCTGTTTAGTGTATTTCGTATGAGGGTTCCATGTCAGTCCTTAATATCTTACGGCGTTAGTCTGAGGGAGGGGCTTATTGTATGATAAAAACGGCGGGACATGTATCTCGTCTTGGTGTAAATGTTATATGTTGTGAATTGTCCGTGTTGAGTTTAATTTTCCAAATGTTGCACCAGTTCTCAATTTGAGTAACATGGTGTTGTAATGTGAACGAGGCATGTATGGAAGATTCAGCAGCAGCTAAGATGGCAGTGTCATCGGCGTATGTAGCTGTCAAGATATGTGGTGACGTGGTGGGCATGTCTGAGGTGTAAAGTGTGTTTAACAAAGGAAATAAAATCGACCCTTGCGGCACGCCTGCCAAGATGGGCTGTAACGAAGAGACAGCAGAGCCCTGTCGGACGACGAAGTATGTGTGTGGAAGTAAAGGCCTCAATTTGTAAAGAAGTCCCGGGTGCCATACTCGGTCAAAAGCCTGACACGTCAAGAAAGGCCCCTGCTGCATACAACTTTCTCTCTAAGGCAGAAGCTATGAAATCCACAACCCTGTGTAACTGATATGTTGTCGAATGTTGTGAACGAAAGCCCCCATGTAATCATGAAAATAAATCGGATTCTTGCCGATTTATTTCCCAGGTACAGGAGTGTGTGCTGTGTCTGTGAACACGATAACTATGGATTGAATGAATTTATCGGCTAAATTCCCCTAAAGACGACTTATTAATTTTCAACCGAAGGAAGGAGTGAATGGAAGACCCCATAAACGGTGTGTTTTCTACCCCTTCCAATCATTTCCTACTCTTTTTTTTTTATAAGTACTATTTACGTCATTATAAACACATTGCAAAAGGTTTCATCAAAATTCATTCATTAGCACGCAATTCGGAGATTTATGATCATTTTAGCGCTCCGTTGACCGCACTATAAACCATCATATAGTGTTCGATTTTTGTACGATGAAGGTAAAAAAAATTGTTTCTAAATACAACAATACTGTTGAAAAAGTAATATTCTTAAACATTTATTGTATATTTTATTCTCCTTTAAAAAATAGAATAACATTTTCTTCTGAAACGAAAAAGTACGGAACATGTTGTGACTCATGCTTTATCTACGAGGTCATATCGCCTACTACCAGAACGCTCTTTCGATACTCTGGTGGACATGAGCCCGAAACTACAGTGGGAGTCTTAAACTTCCAACGGAAAGGTCGGGGTCTAAAGGACACCAAGCGCTGTATTTTTTGGGTTGCTCCTCACCACTTGGACTTGAGGTCATGTCAACTTTTATTTGGGATCCCACCTTACCTTTTTGGTTAAATGTTTTTAGAATTTTTTTTGGTGATTTTAATTGCTATTCTGACAAATGTAATGCTGAATGGGGTCTAAGCGACCTCACCTCACCGTTAACGTTTCATAATAATTTGTATAAATATTTTCAGACATTTTATCATGGCGTCTGAGGATTTATTTTGGACGGCTGAAGAAATTCTGTAAGAATTATTGCGTCAGCAGGCAGAATCCGACGAAAAGCTGGATGATCACCTTGATGAAGTTGCTTCCGAGAATGAGGATGAAAATTTGCCAGATTAGAAAATTTAACATATTTTCGACGTAGAGCCCAACGAATGTACCCCACCTAACACTGATTGTGCCGACATCGAAAGAACTTTCATACTAGGCAAAGATGAAGAAACAATTTTTACAGATAGAACCCTGATTTGGAAGTACGCTTAAGTCCCTCAAAGACATATAATCAGCCATTTGCCAGGTCTTAAGGGTGAAGCCCGTGGACTCACCGATGAAGAGAAACGTGTTCGGCTATTTATAAATGATGAATTAGTGGAGAAAATTGTTCAACATAGAAATTAAGAAATTGAAAGATCTGTACAAAATTACACTTGACAACAGCGGTTTATATCGTACATCCCAGCTCTAATAGGTTCACTTACATTTCTTTTTTTGTACTAAGACTGAATAATTACTACCTATTGTTTAATAAATAATTTTGGAGTTATTTTTTGTAGTTTTTTTAACCTTAAAATATTTAAAATGATTTAATTTATGCTGAAAATGTGCGAAAATTCCGATTGGGGTCCAATAGACCCCACCTTACTTACCGTTTGTTCTCGCCTACATCACTTTACCATTAGAGGGTTAAATATTGCCTACGCTAGATTTTGATTCATCTAGGATAAGAATAGGACACCCTCCCATGGACATGTATGTCGTAAATAACTAGATATCACCTTTACAAGAGACATGGCCAATATGCATCGTACATGAAGCCAAACTAATGTTTAGTCTAGATAAATGATTAGGGTTTTTTTTAATAACATTTTTAAGGTGTAATTTTTAAAATTTATTTCCCTCAAATTGGAATTCTTTTGGCACTCAGAAGAGCCTGAATTATTCCAAGTCTTCAATTACATTTACATAAAGAAAATAAAAAAAGGACAAATGAAATAAGGAAAACAATATAAACTGCAAATAAAAAAATAATTCTTTATAGAAAACAATTTTTTTATACATTCAATACTATACAGTATATAAAGAGCTCTGAAAAAAAAAATTTATATATACTTAAGATACTATGATATAATAAATTTTTCTGTAAAATTTTAACATGTTTACAATTTATTTATTTGGTGTTATTTTTTTCAAAATGCAGAAAAAAAACAGACAAGGTAAAATGTTTATTGTTAAAAATATTTATTTAAAAATCATCAATTTTAATAATTTGTATTACAATAATGATTGAGTGATTCGTGCACTTTAAACTTAACATATTATTTACATATTGCGAGAAAACAAAAAAAAAAAAATGTATAACGTTTTTCAAATGGCTAATGTTGACCACCACCCATCTTTAAGGATTTCAGTAACGAAATCTGTTCCATCTCTCAAAGACACCCTGAAACAAAGATACATTAGATCAGTACATGAAACAAAGATATATTAGATCAGTACATGAAACAAAGATACATTACATTACATGAGTACAATGCAATGTTGAGGGGAGGTTCTGTCATGTAAAGAAGAACAATCGTCGAAATGTACTTCCCCACTAGCAGGAATTAATCAATTAAATGTTTACTCTTCCACGAAAAACATTTCGGCTAAAAATCTCAATTTGAATTCACTCGATCACTCTACGAATCATTTTTTACAGTTACGAAGAAAAAAGTAAAAAAAAATATATAAGTTATATCCACCTTTTCTACCAATTTACTTAAAAATAAGGTTGAGATCAGCTTAAGATAAGCTGCCCTACCAGGACTCTCTTCCCACATATTCATTCTATCCTCAGTGCTCGTACCGATCAGATCGTGTCTGTTTAATACCTTTTGTTTTACTTTTTATAATTAAGAATAAATTATAATTAGAGCAATTAGTGTATTTTGTAATCTAAATAATAAAGTTCTTTTTAAAAACGGACTTTGTGGTGGTTGAACTTTAACTGGCGCAGTCGGTAGGACATAGTCGGGAAGCCCAAAGTATATGTGCTTTTTTCGTTTATCGATTAACGACTATCGAACTTATCTTCCAACCACTGAAGATTACACGTACTGAGTGAGGACGAATCCAGGCGCTCGAAGATCACCAGCGTTTGTCTCAACTACTTCTCTCATCGGAATCCCAACGCTTCGAAGATACAATTGTTTAAATTTAAATTTAATATATTTCCTCTTATTATTTATCACTAGTTTAAAATGGCAGTTCCCGAACTAAAGAGAGAATATCTCGCAATGGTGCCGGAGTTTAACGGTGAGCCACAGTTGCTCAATAGGTTCGTGGAAATATGCGAAAAACTAGTTAGGAAATTTTATAATGTTACAAACATTGATGATTTTCAAAATGAATATTTGATGTCGTCAATCTTGTCAAAAATAAAAGGGTCTGCAGGGGAAATAGTTTGTACAAGTAAAATAACTGATTGGAATATTTTAAAAACGACACTTTTAAACAGTTATGCAGATCGTAGGGATTGTTAGCATATAATTAGCAGAAATTCAAATTCAGCAGAGGTTCAAGTAAACCTTTCATGGGGCCAGAACCGGTGCTGGGAGTATCTCGGGAGACATACCGAACCCGAATCAAAGAATGGACTAAGGACCTTTTGGAGCGTACTTGGAGAGAAAAGACCACATGCAGGCAGTCGAAGATGTTCCTGGGAGGGGAGTCCAGGGTTCTGAAAGACGGGATCCTGAACCTCAAAAGGAACGAGCTTAGGCAACTGACTGGAGTTCTCATAGGACATAGACCGTTCAATAGACACCTACACACTGTGGGAGTCAAGGACAGTCCTACCTGCGATAGATGTGGGGAAGAAGACGAAACGGCGGCACACTTCCTGGGCATCTGCTCGGGATATGCGCGAAAGAGATTCCACATCTTTGGTAGAGATGCAATCGCAGAGGAAGACTTTAAAAGATTGGACTATGAGAGCATTCTTAGGTTCATTAAGGAAACTGGGAGACTGAGCACTCCATGAAGGACTTGGGTCAGGTAGTATAAGTATAGTATAAATATAGGCATATAGTTAATATAATAAGAGGGAAGCTAAGCGCTTCCAGGGAAGGGATAAAAGCACTGAATGCTTAGGTCCCTAGGTGTAATACACCAGCCCACCATATAAATATAAAGCAGAAATTAAACAAACTAATTCTTAGATACCTTTCGAATTTTATGATAAAATTCAAAAAATACTTAACCTACAAATTGCATACTTTAATAATCATATTGTACCAACAGAGGGTGTTGAACAAATATTTTAAGAAATTCGCTCCAAGAGTTTTCCTTAAGTTCCCTAATGCGTACAAAAAAATCCAAAAGACCTAAATATACTCAATGATGGTTACCGATTGAGTACGTTACAAAGTATAAATTTCAGGGCTCAAAATAATAAGCCGCCAAATAAATTTAATAATAAAAGCGGTAACTATTTCAATGAAAGACGCTGGTGGTTGAACTTTAACTGTACTTTACCCTATATGGGCAATTTTTACATGTAACTTCAAAGTCTTGTAATAAGGACAAAACTGTCAGCGGGGGGATTAATGAGCAAAAGAGAAGGGGAAATCAGAGGGGGCTCAACTCAAAAACCCCAAATGCCCAAATAATGAACGAAATTGAAAGTCTCATAAGGATGGCATCTAATAATTTTCCGCACCTACTAAATCGGTCGAAAAGAAGGGGGACCAGAGAAGATCGAATCAAATAACTTAATAACTGCCGATGTATTGAATGTATCGATTTAGATTCAGAAACCACTATGTAAGTACAATATTGAGTTTTAACTCAAACGGTAGATTGGTTTTGAGGGAGAGCGAAAACGTAATTGAGTAATTCGTGCTGGGGAAGTACATAGCCTGTGATCGAGGACTTTGAAAAATGTATGTACTTGCGAGGCTAGCTGTCCGGATGATCGAGTGAGTCCAGTGTGTCATTGGAGCTGGAGTGTGTCAGATCGCTCAGCTCGTCCAAATGTTTCTGTCGTTTTCTCACGTTCCAGTGAAGACATTCAGCCAGGGAGTCGAACCAATCGGATATCTGATCCTGGGAGCAGATGGAAGGCACCGGATAAACGGAGGTTGTCACCGTTAGGCTGAAACAAATGACCAATGGTAAGAAGAGAGTTGGAAAACATTGGATTATATCAATGTATTTTCAAACAATCCTCCTCTTCATCCGAATTTTCAATAAGTGTCATTCTCAGAAGGCTTTGAACGTACATATAAAATTTCGTGATGATACATTCGTTCTATCGAGAGTTATCGTGTTTACAGACACACATTCGACATTTTTTTTTTCATATTTGAAATCTGGAGGTCGAAAAACATGAAATTCCGTTGAAAACTCAACTTTCTGATTGAAATAACTTCCCCTACACTTCGTATAACTGTGGTGATAAAACACATTCTTTCCCTCTCCATATCCACCAATAAATCGACGTAAAATACAGAAAACTATATTCTCTTTCCAACGATATAACTACATTTGTTTTAGCACAGTAAAACTTAAACAAATGTCAAAAAATCACTTGTAATATAACTCCAAAGCGATTGATAATTTGAGTATAGTTGTTTATATACAGTTGTTTGCTACGTTTGAGAGTACAATCCCGAAGTAGCGACATCACTTCGCAGAGGACCTTGTATACAGACATGAAACCTAAACTTAGTACGTTAGTAGCCAAAACCTTACTAACATGCTTCTTATTTATACTTACGTACTTTATATACATATATATATATATATATATCGCTGATTCTCAAAAAAATTAGAAATTTATGTCTTTGATGATTCTTGTCAAACGAAATCGTAAGTTACCATTAAATTAATTTTTTTTACGAAACTACATCACTATGCGTACCAAATTATGAAATAAATTTGTCTCTTTTTATCATAAATAAAAAATATATGTTTAAGTAGATACCCTAAAAATTTCCTTCTTGTGTCCCAACCGACAAATTCGAATAGATTCAAGCGAAATTCGAAAAGTTTCTTAAAAACTATCTGCTATCTTATTATTTATTCATATATAATAGTACTGGCTGTATATAAATGTGTATATAGTTCAAAAACAGCAAACGGAAAAATCACAATATATTTTTTTAAATTTGTCCTTAAAAAAAGAGTCATTCCCTCACAGTTGTGTAACAGGAGAATTGGAGCATAATTTTGAATTATATTGAACGCAGCCTTATTGTTTTCAGAAGTTGGCAATATTGATTTTATAAAAATATGGCAGACCGGAGTTTGAGTGATGAAATTTTTTGTTAAAGCTTTTTTAAAGGAATTTTTTTTTCAAATTTACATTTTCGGCTGTCATTTCCTCACACCGTGTTGTAAAGAGGTAACCGCTTATTTATATACTTTTATGATATATTTGTTTGTGTTTCTAGCAGTAATAATGTATCGTAAAATCGCCTGAAAAAGTTTACTATACTGTTTTATACTTTTGCGCAATAATCATCGTCATTCCCTCACCTACAAAGTGTATATTTTACTTGAGAATCAGCCATATATATATATATCTTAGTTTATAAAATATATGTTAGTTTAATACAATATGTTCCCGATTTTCCGGAGTAGAGTATCATAACCGAAGTATTTTCTGATGAAATTTTTTTAACCAATAAAATATATACGATTAAGGAAACTAACGGATGAGAGAACGTAAAAAATATTTCAATATTGGAAATAAACATTGAAAATTTTAAATAATTTAAAAACTTAAATTCATCATCGACTGTGCTATTATTAATTTTTTATTGTTATTACTTAGAGGATGCACCTCTGCATGCAGTTCAGTCAAAGATAAAATACTCCAAATTTGTCCCAGGGTTAATTTATTTTTAATGTAAATTGTTTGAGGTTGAGGAAGAATATCCCTGATTTCAGACCAGTTCAATGTTGTAGACAAAAATACAAAGGTTGTCCTTAGGTCTTCAAAAAATTTATATATATTGACAATAAATTCCATTTTTCATCGACTTCAGAAAAATTCAAAATGACCTTTTCTAATGTTATTTTTGAGTGACACTCACCAAATTTTCACAGAATACGTGTTTTTTATATCAAAATATTCCCTAATTTTTGGTGCGGTATAACAATGTTAAAAAAAACTGTTTTTACAACCAGTTAAAGTATTAAGGATCTCGTTGCGAGTTACGGGGTAATATTTGATCTAATAGAATACTTGCTTTTTTGTTTTTGCTTTGCTTCTTTTCAAAAAATACTAAATACTCAAAATTCGCAAGACTTTCTAACAAAAAATAATAAAAAGTAGTTTTTGGCTGTAAATTTGGCACATTATTTTTTTGCAGCATGTAAAATTAAATTAAATGAGAATAGAAACTTTTAGAAACATGCCCTATCAAATATAAAATTAGCATTGTTAGTAACCATAAAGCAATTTTATTTATGCTTATGCACTAAAAAAATATATATATATATCTCAAATCTAAGTGTTAAAATTTCTAGGCATGCAATTGTGTCCAGAGCCCGAGGTTGTGTATAAAATCCCACAAATTTTAAAATGGCAGACCTATCTCCGATTTTGAGCTCCTGTTGGTTTCTGCCATCAAAACTAACCCAGGCAGTATTCCTAGCACCAGAGTTCAGCATTACCTGCAATCAGTGTCCACAACCCATGTCAAAAAATACAGCCAAGGATCACATGCAACAAGCCAAACACACAATTCAAGTAACATCCTCTCAAGCTAAATATATATACCCCAAAAAATAATAAATTAATAGCGTTATTAATTGTCACAGCTATACAAAGTAGGGGAAGTTGTGTAATCGGTAAATAATTCGAAGCCAAATTTTCTACAGAATTTCATATTGGCCAACCTTCAGATTTCAAATACGAAAAAAAAAATGAATGTATAGATTCGAAATTTTATATGTGAATACAGAACCCTCTAACGACGACAACTATTCATTTTCAGCAGTATCGAATGAAAGGGAAGAGATCAGAGATGGCTCTACTCAAAAATCCCAATAACTGCCGATGTAATGAATCTATCGACACAACATTTATTATGAGAATTCAGGAACCTGAATAAATAAATCACAATGTAAATATATAGAATGACACATGTGAGTGAGCTAAAGAGAAAAAGTACTGTTCTGGCCAATTTCGATAGGAAGAATATAATTTATTATTTAATTATTATATTTTTTATTATCATGTCAACTTAATAAATAATAATAATATTAATAATTAATATATATATTACTAATAATTAAAATATTCTGATAGACAGAAGAAATAGTTAACATAAAGAACACATGTATTATACATACATTCTTCTCGAAACATCATAATTGCTATTTTTGGGAAGGCAAAAAATAATTGGCAAAAGTGATGCTGTGATAATATATATATTACACAAAATAATGATTATTATTTGATTGTTTGTAGTTGCGAAACATTACAAAAATTGAGAAATTACGAATATATAAACTGTGTTAAGTGAATGAATTTTTGGTTAAACTTCAATTTTTATATTTATTTATATTAATATTTGTTTAATATAATTTTTTTTTTTTTTAATTTAAAGAAAGAGACGTACCTATCTCCATGGATTAACTCCTGCCGATTGCGCCCATCGAAAGAAACCCACGAAGTATTCCGACTATCGGGAGACACGGACACCTGCAACCGAGCGAAAACCCAACCACTAAACATCAATCAAAAAATACCTCCTTTCATACATTTTAAAGTATTAAAAAAATATATATATTATAAAATTTACTCTTAAATTCCTACTAATACAAAAGTATACCCCCATGAAAACGCCCGCAAGGTGTGCCTTTAAAAAAGATTGGTAAAAATACAAAATATAGCAATAAATATATATCGTTCACTATAAAGCTAACCCAGTTTACAGAACTTATTTAATAAGAAAAGATCAGAGATAGCGTGCTTGCCTATTGAACTCAAGCTGTACTTCGGTTAGGAATTTAAGCAAAGGTCCCGAGCCTGTACGATGTCAGCTACTTGTTAAAGACCCCTACCCTAGATGAATAAAAGGCAAAATTTAGGACTCCCACAGTAGAGTCGGGCTAATATCCACCAGAACGACGAAAGAGCGCTCTGGTAGTAGAACGGACATGAATCACAATAACTAAATAATGGTTTGGACATTTTTAAACAACCTTTTATTTCAATTGCCTGACATTTGAAAAAATAAATATATATCGAAAAATGTATCAGATTAGAACTTTTTTCTGATGATTTGTGATATTTGTTGTCTTCTTTTACCATTAAATAGAACGCGCATTTGACCAACGCTTCAGAAACTATTTATTCCCTTCTTCAGGGACTTATAATGACTTGAGTGGATGTGTGTGGTGTGTGGTAAAAAAAATAATAATTAAATAAACAATAATAAATAATAAACAAAAATTACCAAATTTCCTGTAGAAATTTTATCTCTTTTCTTTTACTAAATTTTGATTTCTACAGTAATTTCCGAAAAGATCTCTAAAAATATATCAAAAGTTCAAGTTCCATTAAAAAAAAAAAAATCAATTAACCAATTTTTCATTTGGATTTCTAAAGAAATGCCATTTTTAATAATATTAAATCTAATCCAAAGGTTTTCTAAATTATCTTTACAGGGCCAACAGAGAAAATGAATGGAATAGAATTTACTAGAACAAATAGTTAGGTTTATTTTTTTAAAACCATCTACATTATAAAATTATAAGACTAAACACTGAAACAAACAAAAATCAAAAGAAAAACTCTTAAAAACTGAATTCTTAACACTAATTCAATCTTTTTTGTTTTATATTTTGACCATTTTTAAAAAAATTTAAGTTATATATTCTGGGCATATATCCTGTACATATAAACAAACAAAAGTACCTTCTTTGCGGATCAATTTCACCGTCAATTCACTTCTATTTAGTTCATCACAACTTAAGCCTAAACACCACTAGCCACATACTCAGACCGTCTCCATTGAACCCAGACCTCGACTCTTCTCTATACACACTAAAAAAACAGCTGATGGCCGTGTTTTGTTTTTTTACTCATTCGTTTTAAAAGAAATTTGCTTTTTATATAAAAATAAAGAGGGCGCCGGTAGCTCAGTGGTATGCGTGCTTGACTTCTGAGCTCAAGATCGTGGGTTCGACACCCGACCGAGGCCCTTAGTTTATTTTATCTGGGAGGTTAAATAAACTTAAGCACGCCGTCCTTCGGATGGGACGTTAAGCGATAGTCCCGAGCCTGTACGATGTCAGGTACTCGTTAAAGACCCCTGCCCTAGGTGAATAAAAATTTAGGGTAGGCAAAATTTAGGACTCCCACAGTAGAGTCGGGCTCATGTCCACCAGAGTGACGAAAGAGCGCTCTGGTAGTAGGCGATATGACCTCGTTGTTAAAGCCCGGGCATGAGTCATAAAACCTAACCTAACCTATAAAAATAAATATAATTAATTTTTTTATGTTTATAATTTAATCATTTTAATCTGTGTATTATTTTTATACATCACAGATGTTATGTTTGTGTCTGTCAAGTGAACTGTCATATTTCGACACAAACACAGAACAAACATCCACTCAAGACATTATAAACTCATTTGGTCAAATATTGAGTTTCTACGACAGAATCTTGACTTTCTTAACATTGAAAAGATACTGTCGACTATATCAATCATTATAGTAAAAATACGTTAAGAAAAATGGAATATGTTCAATATATAATATAGTTCATAATATATATAATAAGTTGTTAGTGGTAAGTTAGGACTTGACAACAAGTTAAGTTCAAACCGCACCACCCAATAGGATTCATTGTTGTAACAACTATTAGCCCTCTTTATATATTGTTGATTTTTTTAGTTTCCCAACTATACGAAGAATTAGGGAAGTTATGAAATGGTCAAGAAATTCGATGAGGAATTTTCAATGGATTTTCATGTTTTCTGACATCCTGATTCCAAAAATTATAAGAAAAAAATACGTGTGTTTGTGATCACGGTAACTCCCGATATGAAGAATATGTATATGTATGTGAATCCAGGACTTTCTAAAAATAAAACCTATTGATTTTTAGCCAAATCGACCATTGGGAAGGGAGGGATAAGGGGTGACAACACAAAAAACCCAATAACTACCGATATAATGACTGTATCGGACAAGACATTTTAAATGTTTGAACAGAACCCTATGAGGTCAACACCTATTGAATTTCAGGGGAATCGGCCGAAGTTAAAGAGGGAATCAAAGGGCGGCTCATGTGTGTGTCTAGAACCCTTTAAGGACGACTACTATTGACTTAAGGGCAAATCGGTCAAAGAGAAGGAAGAGCTAAACACAAAAATTCAAATAACTGCCGAGGTAATAAATGCATCGACACGAAATTTTGTAGGTGTAAGTAGAAGCATCTAAGGAAGACACATAATGATTTTCAGCTAAATCGACCAAAGAGAAGGGAGATTAGAGGGGAGGTTAACATAAAAACTGTAATAACTGCCGTTGGAATGAATATATTGAGACGAAATTTCATGTGTAAGTTAAAAGCCCTATAAGGGCGACACCTATTAATTTTCAACAGAATCAGCCGAAGGGGAGGGGGGATCGGAGAGGGTCTCAACCCAAAAATCCCAATAATTATCGATTTAATGAATGCATCGACACAAAATTTAGTTTGAGGATTGAGAAGTCACTATGTAAGTCAAGTTTAGCACACTAAGTCAGTTTAACCCAATCGGTCAATTGGCTTTGGAGGGAGAGCGAAAACATAATTAATTCGTGCTGGGGAAGTACATAGCCGGTGATTTACCTACTTTTGGAACTATGAGTTTGGGAAACATGAAATTTCGTTGAACAATCAGCATCAAATTTCTTCCCGATTACACAGAATTTCAACTTTTCTCAACATTTGTAAAGATACTGTTGATTTGTTAGTTTCTCCTTAAGTTACCGCTCTCTGAACTATTGATCCTAATTTATTTTTGCTCTATACATATAACTTATCAATACAATTTAATATTAAATTGCTTGCCCACAATTTCTCGTTTTCTACGAGTGACCCAAAACCGCAGCTGTACACTTAATGAAGTTACTTCTTCTTACAACAATAAATCTAATTAGATTTTAGTAAACAAGAGTTAAGTCTAACCAGAACTTTCAACTGTCAAGTCCCAACTTATCGAGTTGTCAGACTACAGAAGGATGATAATTAGGGCTGTGATTTATACATTTACATACTTTTTCTATAAACTTCAGCATCCTGTTTAAACATTATCTTTACGTTTTGGTCCATATAGAATCAATTTAAGCTATTTTTATTTTGCCTATATCGCTAAAGATATATATTTTTGCATATCTGAACCTTATTGGCATATTTTTGAGTTTTTTTCAGCAGCTCAAGGATAGACTCTGTAAAGTAGGTACATACCTATTTTAATTTTTTTTTTAGACCATTTTTATTTTTTTTGTAAACTAACGATTAATAAAAATTAATTTCACTTTTTTCCAAATTTTTCTCACTAAATTTGCTTCTGTTTGGCCACATGTACGAGCCTTTTATTGAGATGAGTGCATTCCAGGAACTCCAATGATTCTCCTGAATTCATTGTGTTCATATATTGCGAACTTTTTATTCTGACTGCTTACTTTAATAATTTGTCCAATAATGCCCAAGGTGAGAATTGGAGCAAAATAAAGAAGAAATTTATGGAAGTGTTCCAGAAAAACCCCCGTTGGAAGAAAATAGTGGAGGTAGTGAGCGAAGAGTCAGGTGTTGAATTGAGCCCAATGGATATTGGGGTTTTCAATTATGCGCCAGTTACTTCAGTTGTTGTGAAGTGCTCATTTAGCCGATACAAATCAATTTTGAGGCCAGACAGGCAATCCTTTTTGTTTGAAATCTTAAAAGAAATATTGTGTGTAACAGTTTTTAAACGATTAAGTTCTTCTTTGTTCAAATAATTTTTTATATCACTATATTTTTTACTTTATTTTTTCGCTTATGTATGGTACTTTTTTCCTTTGCAACCTTTCGCATATTTTTAGTTTTTAATTGAATATTTTGCCAAATATATTTGCATATATATGTGTATATTTCGCTGTTTTTATTGTATATAATCACAGCCCTAATGATAATATATTATATATTGTATAAGTTACCTTAAGTTCAACACCCGCAGGTACAACGATAGGCCTAAATGAAAGTGAGTGGGGACAGATGGGTGTGACCATGATGGCGGGGACACTGGGATGGATCATAGAGGCACCGGCAGCCACAGCATAGGCAGTACTCCCCGTCGGCGTGGACACTATCAGACCTAAAAACAGAACACCAATCAGTACAAAAAAAATGAATGAAATTACAAGTATTAGGCTTTTGTCATTATGCATATAATAAAAATTTGGGGGCTTGGTCTTATAATCATTTGAGCTCAAACTCCAAGTCTCTAGCTGTAATAGAGGCCGAGATTCCTACACAGGCTCTGATGAAACCTGAATATCTTGGAGACGACATACCCAATTTCCAACAAACAAAAAAAGACGCTTTGAAATCGGTTCAGCCGTCTTGGAGCTACGATGCCACAGACAGACACAAACACACAGACAAAGACTTTAAACACAACACTCCTCGGTTGATACTTGTATTCTTTTGTTTATTTCTTAAGTTATTATTCTTAAGGGACGTAGGTCCCAGAATGAAAATTATTTTTCATTTAATAAGAGGTCCATGATAATATGAAGATGGCTGATGTAGTGAGAAGTGATTATTTCGCAGGATGTCAAAAATAAGTATGTCAAATAAAAATCTGTGAGAGGTCAGACTAACTTATTTTTGACATCCTGCGAAAAAAGGTCCATGATACTTCTCTGAAACCTTGAAACAAGGAACGTACCATCTCCCTGTACTGAGGTGATATGTTTCCCGTCCAAGAAGAGGTCTATATTTGATAGATATGGTGAAGGACCTCGGTCGACCACCACCTCGTTCAAAACTAGCAGGTTCGTCGGCGGCTTGGTCGAGTTCTCTTCATTCTTACGGACTATAATACACCGAAGTCGGCTTCGCAGGGTCAGGGCTGCATGACCTGAAAAAAAAATATATAAATATTTTAAAGGATCATCGGAAAATCGTTTATAGAATATAAATTAGTAATTTATTCATAAATATTGTTAACATTTTCTGCAGAGATATTGTGAAGATATTATGAATACATTTTTTTTTTTAATGGAAAAAGAACAGTTAGGATTATAAATTTGTTGAACTTCCACTTAGTATTCGTTAAGTCGTGGCTGAAGATGATAGCAATATCGAAAGTAAACCCACATATATAATAAATATATATGTATATATATATATATATATATATATATATATATATATATATATTATATATATATATATTATTATTATTATATTTTTAAAAACATACATTTTTTCTTTATTTTTTGAAATAATTTATGTTTGTCAGGAGGTTACAAGATTTCATGTATTCAATGTTGATCCAAAATGGCCAATAAGGATTAAGGTTTGAGCATAAACTATTCTATATATGAATTTAGTTTACAGAAGCCAGTTAGTAAGATGTAAATAGTTGCTTTTGATGTTTATTTGAGTTTTCTAGTATTTGGTTGTAAATAGACTTCTTTAAATGTAGGTAATGTTGTTTTTTGGAGTACTATGATTTGTATTTGTTATCTAAGAGCAAGCATATTGGTTTATATCTCCCCATAGGTGTCGTCGTTAGAAGGTTCTCAATTCACATATAAAATTTCAAGTCGATACGTTCATTCTATCTTATCGATTTCACAAACACCCAGACAGACTTTTTTTTTCATATTTGGAATTTGGAGATCGGAAAATATGAAATTCCGTTGAAAACTCACCATCGAATTTTTTACTATTATAGGTTAGGTTAGGTTTTATGACCGGGCTTTAACTACGAGGTCATATCGCCTACTACCAGAGCGCTCTTTCGTCACTCTGGTGGACATGAGCCCGACTCTACTGTGGGAGTCCTAAATTTTGCCTACCCTAAATTTTTATTCACCTAGGGCAGGGGTCTTTAACGAGTACCTGACATCGTACAGGCTCGGGACTATCGCTTAACGTCCCATCCGAAGGACGGCGTGCTTAAGTTTACTTTACCTCCCAGATAAAATAAATTAAGGGCCTCGGTCGGGTTTCGAAACCATGATCTTGAGCTCAGAAGTCAAGCACGCATACCACTGAGATACCGGCGCCCTCTTGACTATTATATAACTTCATCTATACATCGTATAGATAGGGAAGTAAAAACAGCTGTTTTTTTCTTCATTGACAATTATTATTATTACAGTGGGCCTATTTTCAGTGAGAGCTTATTTTGGTCCAAGTTACTGACTGAATAGAGTATACATGCTGTTGGAAGTACAGTCTGTGTGATAAAATGTTGACCTAGAGGTAGGTCTAAGTGAATCTTGTACTAACCAATTTCAAAACATTTAGCAAATATGTAATAATAAGAGCCAACGTTTTCAGATTTAATAATAAGTTGCATGTCTAGCAAATCCTCGACGAGATGCGCTTTCTTATCGCGTACAGACAGTAATATTAATTAACCCTATTTTCAGTGAGAGCTTATTTTGGTTCAAGTTACTGAATGAATAGAGTATACATGCTGTTGGAAATACAGTCAGTGATAAAATATTGACCTAGAGGAAGGTCTAAGTAAATCTTGTATTAACCACTTTCAAAACATTAACCAGGGCTCCCCTTTCTTTCATAGCCCCTAACCAATCTCCGAAGAACGTAAATAATAAAATAACAAGACTTGTACGTTCAACGGAACGAGGCAGAGTCAACGTTTTCAGACTTAATAATAAGTTACATGTCTAGCCAATCTTCGACGAGATGCACTTTCTTATTGCGTACAGACAGTAATATTAAATGTATATATTACCTTCTAAAACATTTGTGACTTGTTCCTGAAAATTGTCAAACTGAAAAGGCGTAAGAAACCCCAAAGAGCCCAGGTGAAATGCCATCACAGGAGGTACAGATTGCTAAAACAATACAAATATAAATAAATTGTATACATTTATTATATTATATATAAATATCAATGTAAATATTTCAATATTTCGGTGTATCCAAAAACAAAACATCAGAAAACAAAATATTGAAAATATTTAGGTTACCTACGCGCTTTCTTCAAAATGAAGGGCGAAATTTTATAGTTAGATATTGCGACTCTCGCCCGGGGATTAACATACGTCATATCGCCTACTACCAGAGTGTTCCTTTCGTCGCTCTAGTGGACATGCGCCCGACTCTACCCTGGAAGTCTTAAATTGTGCCTACCCAAATTTATTCATTTAGCATAGGGGACTATACCTGACATCGTACAAGCTAACATCCTATCTGAAGGACGGCATGCCACTTCCCAGATATAAAACCTAAACGCTACACCCGGGTTTTGAAGGAGATTTTCTGTCAAATTGATCAAAGAAGGTGTCAATAGGAAAATATGGAAATCCACATATTAAAAGGGCATATGAGTAGGCATTTAGGGGTATACCCTAGAGTAGAGTACCGGACATCGCCTAACGTGCCATCCAAAGGATGCTTAAGGTTTTTTTCATCTCGCTGAGTAGACAAGCTATCCCACCAAGAATTCATTGAAAAATCGGTCGTGTAAACTATACTTGCACAATTAGTGTTCCGTGCCATCACTTAAATTATTAATATTAAATAGTTAAACCAATGGTTATAAGGAAATAAACAATTAAATTGTTTATAACAATTGATCGCGCTAGAACTTTTCTATCTTGATAATTTTGGCTCAATCTACACCTAATTTTTAATGATCATGATTTTTTTCAGATTTTTCTGAGATATCCTTTTGGTGAAAAGGGTGGGGGACAGCATTTTTAAGCCTTTTTCCCAAAAAATGTTTTAAAAAATACATAAAAAAATATATTATATATTCATGAATTCGTGGTTCAATAAGCTTTCATTTGACACTCTACACGATGGCCTTGAAAAATATGTTGTTTTTTTCCATTTCCCAATTTACCCCCTGAAATTAAACCCCAGAATCAAAATTCAACTTTTTATTCTTCACGTTTGGGCTACCACACTCCATCTCTAAATTTAAAATGTTTACGTCGAATAGTTTCAGAGAAAATCGCCTCTGATAGACGGACGGACGGACACCAAAGTGATTCCCAAAAGTGTTCCATTTTAGTAATTTTGGCACGGAACACAAAAAATTGAAAATTACATTAAAAACGTAAAAAAATAAATGGCGGATACATTCAACACTTGAATACTTAAAACAAAAACTAAATTACAATACAATAGAAGTTTCACTTAGAAAACATTATTTTTTTTGGCATTTATTCATGTAAATAGGTTAACTTGACTTACTTGAAATAAAAGACTGGCATAGAGTAGTGTTCCATCGCCTCCCAGACATATAATAAAATCAATTTTATCTGTAAGATCGTCCTTTCCATCTCTAAAAGTCATCAATTTTTCTTTAATATGCCCAAAATCGCCGTTGTTTAATAGAAGAGGATCGTCTAAAACTGATTGTTCCACAAACACCACCATTCGCTTTTCCTAATAACAAATAACAATAAGAAATTATTAAATACAATTTTAAACAAATACAGTAGTAAGGTTAAAAGTATACAACTTAAATTTAAATAATGAAAACAATTATGTGATGTGGTCATTATTGGACTTCCTTATTCCAACCAGGCTTACAGATCACTCTCTTTCCCCCTCCCTTTTCTCAAAATCATTTCATACTGGCATTACTGGGTATATGAAAGTAATGAGTTGGCGTCAGCAGTATTCTTTTGTTTCATTGTACAGCGTAATTCTGAGAGTGACCTTCATATACCCAGTAATGCCAGTATGAAATAATTTTGAGAGGGGGAGGTGGAGAAAGAGTGATTTGTAGACGTGGTTGGTATACATTTTTTTTTTTTTTTTTTTTTCATAAAAATGACTAATAATAAAAAATAGTTCATAATTGGATGCTATGCGATACAATTTAAACATTATTTTGAAATAGCTCCCCTGAGCTCAAGGTCGTGGGTTCGAAACCTGACCGAGGCCCTTAATTTATTTTATCTGGGAGGTAAAATGAATTTATGCACGCCGTCCTTAGGATGGGACATTCCCGAGCCTGTACGATGTCAGGTACTCGCTAACGACCCCTGCCCTAGGTAAATAAAAATTTAGGGTAGACAAAATTTAGGAATCCCACAGTAGAGTCGGGCTCATGTCCACCACAAAAGAGCTCTCTGGTAGTAGGCGATATGACCTCGTAGTTAAAGCCCGGGCATGAGTCATAATAACTAACTTGAAATATTTCCTTCGATAATTTTTTCTAAATTGTTTGAGCCGCTATAACTTTTATTGTATCGATCCTAAATCAAATCTGAGGGTTTATTAGCGACTGGAAATTTAATGAGGAACATTTTTGATCTGAACTAATTTTTCGATAGGACTAACTGTGTTCGGGTAAGTCAATGTAACGTCTAGAAATATGTGTTTTAAAACTACATTTCAGGGCGGTATTTGAGCATATATTTCAAATATCGGACTACCAGCAAAAAATATGTATTTCCGTTTTTTCTATAACTATTATCTGAAAAAAGTTTTGATTAAGTCTTAAACATAAGCAGTATTTTGTAAAATGTACTTAGACCTCGAAGTAAGATAGTTTCAACTTTCCTCCGATTTCAGCCAAAATCTTATCATATGTTAACTCATGTGACCTTCTCATTCCATTTCAAGTTCATATCTACATTTTTCGTGGTGGAACGCTCAACAACGTTCCAATCACATCATCGCGAAAATGGTCAAAACGTATACAGGGGGACATTGAAACGTGAAAATCTATCGAAACCTCGAACTCGAATTTTCGTACGATTACAATACTTCTTTATACTACCTTTATACTACCTTCTTTATACTACCTGACATGAATTTTTATACCTTAATTCAAAACATCACCTATTAATTTTCCGTGAAATCGATTGAAGGAAAGTGGAGGGCTCAACCTAAATACCATAATAACTGCCGACGTAATGTTAATACAATAGAATCTCTTTAAGTCGAACCTCGATAAGTCGAAAACCTCCAAAACTCGAAAAAAGTTTTGTTCCTTTCCCTTCAAGCCCCAAAACCTCCATTACTCGAAATCTCAACCCTCTATTAGTCGAAATAATCAGTGAGTCCCTACAAGCCATTTTGGTACATATTTTCCCTCTATAACTCGAAAAAATAAATTGGACCTCTGTATCTCGAACAATGCAATGTTTTATTTTACAACCTTTACAACTCGATTATTTGAAACATATTACCTCTATAGCTCGAAGAAAAATAAGTTACCGACTTTAAGAATTTGCCGACAATGTACACCATTGTTTCTTAGAAAACAATTTAGGAGTATACAATTAATGGAATTACCAATTATCTAAAGCAAAAAAAAAATTACTGACTTTCTTTAATACCTACATATATGTACTACGTATTTTTTATTTTAAGGATGTTTTGAAATAATGTTGATTTATAATAAATATAAATATGTTTGTTACATCTGTAATTTGAATTTTTATTTATTTCACCTCTCTAACTCAAAATTAGTTAAAATGAATCTTAATCTCTACAAGTCGAATCAAAATCCACCTAAGTCGAAATCCTCCATAAGTCGAAAACTCTATAACTCGAATTTTTTGGCGTCTCCCTTGATGTTCGACTTACAGAGGTTCTACTGTATCTGTTTATGACATCCGACCGTTTGGGCCGAAGAGCAATAATTGACAGTAGTCGCTTCTGAATTCTCATACGAAATGTCGATAGATTCGTTACATTGGCTATTGGATTATTAGAGTTTTCCAAATTCAGCCCCCTTCCCTGATCCCTCTTTTTCTTCGGCCGATATCACTGAAATTAGTCAGGTTATGTCCTCATTGAATTTTGTATTTAAATATATAATTTCATAGAGGGCGCCGGTAGCTCAGTGGTATACGTGTTTGTCTTCTGAGCTCATGAGCGAGGGTTCGAAACCCGACCGAGGCCCTTAGTTTATTTTATCTGGGAGGTAAAATAAACTTAAGCACGCCGTCCTTCGGATGGGACGTTAAGCGATGGTCCCGAGCCTGTACGATGTCAGGTACTCGTTAAAGACCCCTACCCTAGATGAATAAAAATTTAGGGTAGGCAAAATTTAGGACTCCCACAGTAGAGTCGGGCTCATGTCCACCAGAGTGACGAAAGAGCGCTCTGGTAGTAGGCGATATGACCTCGTAGTTAAAGCCCGGGCATGAGTCATAAAACCTAACCTAACCTTCTTTATACTATACGATACGAGAAAGTAAAAAGAAGTTTGTTTTATTTATTTATATTTGCGATAACACAGGTTATAAAACTCCTTAACAATTTCATTACTATTTTAGTCTCATTGACTCACCTGGGTATATATTCATTCTTAATGTATTTTTGTGCGTATTATACGAGAATAACATTGCGAACCCTGGCGCATTGCATTCTCTCATAAAACATGTAAATACTTATTTCTTCATTTTGATTCTAATGTATCTGAAAGTATATAACGCTATTATATAAGTGTATAACGTTATTATATAAGTATATAATGTTATATACATCAATGTTGTGTGGAAGTTACTATATACTGTATATATTAAACATTATAAAATTAATGTAAGAATTATATATAATGAAATAAAATAATAATATTTATGACTCATGCCCGGGCTTTGATTACGAGGTCATATCACCTACTACCAAAGCGCTCTTTCGTCACTCTGATGAAGCCCTAAATTTTGCCTACCCTAAATTTTCATTCACCTAGTGTAAGGGTCTTTAACGAGTACTAGACAACGTACAGGCTCGGGACCATCGTTTAACGTCCCATCCGAAAGATGGCGTGCTTAAGTTAATTTTACGTCCCAGATAAATGAAACTAAGGGCCTCGGCCGGGTTTCAAACCCACGACCTTGAGCTCAGAAGGCAAGCACGCATACCGGCGCCCTCTCATTATTTGTATATTTTGTTATTCTATGATAGATGAACTACTGATGATGACGCTGTTGTGTCGAAAACCAGTTCTGGTCTAAAATAAAAGAGTGGGAAGACAACGCCGCAAGGACGCATAGCTACCGGCGCCCGTATGAAGTATGTACGTAAAATAAAAGCGTTAATACATACATATGTAACTATTTCATTGATAAGGCTGAACTACAACCCATTAAGTTAATTTTTATTTCCCCAGTTACACGAAGTATAGGGGAAGTTATGGAATTAGTCACAAATTCAATGTTATCACCGGAAATGCAAGTTTTCCGACCTCCTCTGATTCGAAAAAAAAAAAAAAATCCTTTCTGTCTGCGCATAAGCACGATAATTCCCAATGGAGTGACTACATCGACACTACATTTTAGATGTGTATCCAGAACTTTTGTGTATGTATTTAGAATCTTAAAAGGACACCTATTTATTTTCGAATCGAATTAAGAGGCTTGTATTAAAAAATAATAATAATAATAATAACTGCTTATACAATGATGTATCAAAAAAAAAATTGTATACATGGATCCAGGACCCAATAAATAAAAATGGTCAATTGATTTTGAAGGGACTTCATTGATTAATTCGTGCTGGGGAAGTACATTCCAGGTGATTATCTGGACCAGACTACCCAGAATGTATTCTATTTTATCGATCGATGGAAAATAGTCTAATTAGTTCTCTTCAAAACCTTGACCTTTGAGGTTCAAGCCACAAGAGACAAAAGAAGTTACACGATATAAAGTATGCAGACGACTTTCAAAATGAATGAATGCATTAATACAATAAAATAAAAAATATATATAATTAATGATATGATATAATTAATCATCTAATGATAATTTGAGAACATTAATTATATAATTATAATTGAGGTCGCCGGTAGCTCATATGGAGCATGTTTGCTTACTAAGCTTTTTTTTTATCTGTAAGGTGGAAAAAACCTTAAGCACGCCGTCCTTCGGATGTGACATTACGCGATGATTCCGAGCCTGTACAATGTCAGGTACTCGTTAAAGACCTCTTAGATGGAAAAAAAAAATTTAGGATAGGCAAAATTTAGGACTCCCGCAGTAGAGCTGGGCTAATGTCCACCAGAGTGACGAAAGAGCGCTCTGGTAGTAGGACATATGACCTCAAAGCCCGGGCATGAGTCACAATAACTAATGGCAATATAATTTGAGAACATTAATTATATAATAATTAACAAGGAAAAATAGTTTTTGTTACTTTCGTATTCTACGAACAAAAATACATACTTTCATTTGAGACAACTAAATAAATTAATACGACTACAAATCAAAATGGGATACCTTTATGAGCCACTGAACCAGTTGTACAAAAGGTTGGAGGACGGAAGCATCTCGGAGTTTCTTGATGACAAGCACTGTCAATGGAGGCTTGTACCATGTAAGCCTCTGACTTGCCGGATCCTGAATAGTTCTGAAATTTCAAATTATTTTCATAAACTAAAAAAAATAAATAAAATAATAAAGAACATTTTTGGTAAAAATCAATCTTTTAATAGAATTAACCGTTCTGTCGTAAACCAAGTAAACATCCGATGTACCTCCCTTCCTATAGTCCCTCCCATCCATTGATGATAATAACCTTACATTTGTGCTCTATAACTAGTTATTGCGACTCATATTACGAGGTAATATCGCCTACTACCAGAGCGCTCTTTCATTGCTCGGGTGAACATCAACCTAAATCCAAGCAATGACACTAGTTTCTTGAATTTTTTTAAATGTATTAACTTAAAAAAAAAACCGAAGCAAAAGAAAAGGAACAAAAAATGGTGTGCCGCAATCGATGACGTAAAGCAAAACTACGTCTAGTATATTCAGTTTTTCAAATTAAAATAAAATAAATCTATCTTATTTTATTTATTTCATATAAATTCATGTTAACTATCATAATCGATTATTAATTAATTTCACTAGAAGTAGAATGATCTGTATTATTGTTGTCAATTGTTATTGCTAATATTGGTTTATGATAAGAGAAATAACAGATATATCTATGATAACTTAGATTATCAATGTGTCTAGTATATTCTTGTTCTTGTCTCGATACCGAATCTATTGGTTTTGCCCAGTAATAAATTAATGTTATTAATAAACAAATAAAAGTCAAATTAAATGAAATAATTGAATTTAATAAAATAAATAAATACATAACTCATTCTTCTCTTTCAAGAAGAATGCGTGTCGGTAAAAAGTTTGGTATATTACGGATAGATGGCGGTTCGCGACTCTTCTACTAACTTTGAGACGCAATCATTGGGAATTTCGCCTAATTTTTTGTTTTTATGCTGCCATATTTAAGGGTTGAAAGTTGTTTAATAATAAATCGTACTAAACAAGCTTTCTATTGACGATTATTATTTTAATATATATACGTGACACATTTTCGTGACGCACATTAACCCCCATACTGCCGGGAAAAAACGTAGTTCTACGTCAGAATTAGTTCTACCCCTTTGAACAGCCATCGATGCTTTAAAGCCGTCGAACTCCAGAGAGACGATATTAACCACTTTGCGAATCTGCAAACTATAAACAATTATAGTTAACACGATTCATGTAGACCAAGAATAGCCAACTCCGTCATCACCAGACGTTTTAGCAATAGGTTTTCCCCTTTACACGGAAGTACATGAAGAATCTCGGGGTCTCCCCATCTATCAAAGAGGAACCCAGTACGAACAATGCGAATGCTAATTTCTGATCTCATGGCTAAAATTTTCCCAAAATGAAAGTGACACTTCCCTAAAGTCAAAAACCTTAACTCAAATTGAACATATTTTTCACACTGGTACAAAGGTACCAAAATTATTTTGAATAAATAGAAAAAAATCAATCAGGGACTTAGCGGCAAAGTTTAAGGTGGGAAAGACGCAGATCGCGACCATTTTAAAAGAAAGAAATAAACGTTTACTAAAATGACGAAATGATGAAATTGATCGACATTGTTTCGAATGGTTTTACCGAGTAAGAGGCAAGAATATCCCTGTTTCTGGCTCTATGATACAGGAAAAGGCGTGCGAAGTCGCCGAAATTTTGGGGATTTTAAATTTCAAAGCGTCAAATGGTTGGCTCGAAAAATTTAGAAAACGACATAATGTCTCTCGATAACGGAATCCTCTCGATAAAGGACAAAAACGGAAGACCCAACGATGTCCGGTATGGAGATTTCACTATATATACAATTTTATTTTTATTTTTGTTTTGCTCTAGGTCAATGCGTATTAGCGATGACACTAGTGAAATAATAAGGAATAGAGTTGAGAATTTGATATTAGAAGGGCGAAATAGAGGCCTAAGGGCCACCGGCCGGCTGTCCTTAGGTTATTACTTGTAAGAAGGTTTTATTAAAAATGTACTAAAGTTTGTTTTTAATAAATCCAGCCCGAAACAGGACTTATTTTAAAACCTTCTACCTATTAATAAACTCCAAATTATCAAACATCTATAACAGTCGTGGGATCTATCAAGATATTTCCGCTTGTTGAGGGAAGGGGGAAGGGAAGTGGTCATGGGGTCTGAATTTCAGCATGTTGTGGGAGGAGGGGTAGTCGTGGGATCAGTATTTCAGTCTGGATCTATCTGAGGTATGCCTGCTTGTTGTGGGGGAGCAGGAGGGACCTTAGACTGCATTTCAGCATGTTGTGGGAGAAGGGGTAGTCGTGGGATCAGTACTTTAGTCAGCATTTCAGATGGTTAGGGGAGGAGGGGTAGTCGTGGGGTGAGATTGTCTAGAGGGAGTATAAATCTCCTATCCCCAACAGTGGAGCTTGTCTGTTTTTGTGACTCATACCTGGTCTTTAACATCGAGGTAATATTGCCTACTACCAAAGCTACTCATTTCATCGCTCTGGTGGTCATGGGAGGGGGTATGTTCGTAAGGTCTGTATATTTCAGCTTGTTTGGGGAGAGAAGGGGATGGTCGTGGGAGTTGTACTTCAGCTTGTTCAAAGAGGGTGTGAGCAACCGGCGCCCTTAAATTTTACATAATAAATTTCTCCATAATTTAATTACAAAAAATTACAACTTACATGACCATAGCTGAATTTTTCATGATCCGGCCACAAGGGCCAAACTGCGGAACTGGACTTGGAGCATTCAGAGATCGGGTTCTCCTGGAACATAATAATAAATAAATAAATAACTATAATAGTTACACAAAGAATATATATATATTTTTATTTATTCTACGATCTGTACACAAAACAATAAACAGATTTGTTGACTATAAGAATAAATGATAAAATAATAATATGTAATACAAGATATTTAAAATTAATAATAAGAAACAAGAAAGAAATTACATAAAACATACAAAAATAAATAAATAAAATATGTACAAAATAAATGTATAAGAAAATGAAGGAGGGTCGGTAGGACACACGCACCACACTGCCATCCACCACTCTACCCAACCAACCACTGTCCAGCAGTGGAAGAAGACCAGGAGGAAAAAAAAATTAAAAATTAAATATAAGTTCAAAATGAATAACTTCAATTTTCTTTGAACACAGTTTGTCTGTGAATGCCTAAAATGTTTAAGAGATTAAAGGAAATAAGAAAAATGAATGTTAATAAACCAAAAAAATCATAATTTGTTTATTGAAATTTTAGATTGATTGTCCATAACATTGTGTGCAAATACATGCAGGTATATGTTGCACTGAGTACGAACAATTCTTATACATCAGGTAAGAAAAGTGGTTACGATGAAATCTCCGTGGTTGTACAGTTGGAAATTTGTTAGTTGAATTGTTACCTGATGATGGTGCAACGCCAAAAAGGATCGTATAGTATATATACACTTATTGTTGAATAGAACAATATATATACATATTTTTTATTGCATTTTATTTATTATAAGTTTCCATAGTCTGCGTTTTTTAACGATTCCCAACTTTTTGACGCCGATACTCTCAGAGGAAGGTGAAGAAAATTATCTAATCTGCTAGTCTTGCGTCCATACAAGTTTCAGGTTTAATTTCTCCTCTCATTTCAATTATTACAAACCCATAATAATTAACTGATTATTATTATTTACATTATTATAATGGATTATTGCAGAAAATAATATTATACAGTTATTTTGACTCAAGCCCAGGCTTTAACTATGAGGTCACATCACTTACTACCAGAGCGCTCTTTTGTCGCTCTGGTGAACATGAGCCCGACTCTACTGTGGAAGTATTAAATGTTGCCTACCTAGGTTAATTCATCAAGGATAAAGGTCTTTGATGAGTACCTGACATCGTACAGGCTGAGAACCATTGCTTAACGTACCGCCCAAAGGACGGCGTGCTCAAAGTTTTTTTCATCTTATACCTGTTGTATATACTTACTCTACTGTAGGGGAAGTTACGTAATGGGTCAGAAATTCGGTGTTGAGTTTTCAACGGAATTTTCTGACCTACTGATTACAAAAATTAAAAAAAAAAAATAGTCTATCTGTGAACACGATAACTCCCGATAGAATGAATGCATCGATAAGAAATTTTATATGTGTATCCAGAACCGTCTAAGTACGACACCTATCAATTTTCAGCTAAATCGGCCAAAGAGAAGGGTGGATAAGGGGGAGGCTTAACACAAAAACTTTAATAACTGCCGTTGTAATCAACATACAGACACAACATTTAGTATTCATACTAATCTTCATGAAGATTCGAAAGCCACAATAAGTCAAATACTTAGTTTTAGTCCAAATGGTCAATTGACTTGATAAATAATTGATTAATTCGTGCTGGGGAAGAACTTAGTCGGTGATTCACCGACTTTTTTTTCATATCAATTACTTTCATGAAGTAGCGAAGGTCATTAAAGAAGTTGAAATTCCTTTGTGGGTTATACTTTAAAAAAAAAAAAACATGTTTAGTTATTCGAAATAGTGTGTCCCTTTGAATTTGGGTAGTAATATTTTTTGTATATTTAGAAAAATATACAATGTCGAACGCATAATGAGCCAACCGAAAGGTGATGGATGAATAACTGATCGAATTAAAAATAATAAGGCCAAAGATAACTTTCTCCATAAACATGTGGGAGCCGCCTTTCTGAGCTGTCAGCCAGGCCTTCTGGCAACTGGCAAAATGTCCATTTGTTTATACACTAGTATCAAATGAATCATTTATTAAATAATATAATATTGTGATGTATAAAAATAATACACACATTGAAAAGATTAAATTATAAACATTAAAAAAATTAGTTATATTTATTTTTATATAGAAAGCAAATTTCTATTTAAAACAAATGCCAGTAAAAAACAAAACACGGCCATCAGCTGTTTTATTTAGTGTGTGTAGAGAGTCGAGGTCTGAGGTTCAATGGCGACTAAATAAAACTTCTGTCCCTTATAGGAAATTTAATGCTGTTTCCAATGGTGTAATTGAATTTGATTTATGACAAATACATTTTGAGATATGATCGATATTATGAGGAAAAATGTAGGAAAATTAAAAATTTTACGAAATCAAGAATAACTTTTGAAGGTGAACGAATCGGACCTTGGTTTATTAGAAGTTTTTTGTTCCAAATGAAGTGAAGAACCATATCCCGAAGTATTGCCAGAGGTTGCTGACACACCCTGTATATTTATTACATCGGCAGTTATTAACGTTTTTGGGTCGAGCCCGCCATCTGATTCCCCCTTCCCTTCGGCAGAATTAGCTTAAATTTAATAGGTATTGTCCTCATGAGGTTTTAAATTTAAATATGAAATTTCATGTCGATACATCCATTATATTGGCAGTTATTAGAGTTTTTGTGTTAAGCCACCCCTAATCTCCTCCTTCTTTTTGGTCGAAAATTAATAGATGTTTTCCTGATTCTGGATATACATATAAAATATTTTGACGAGAGTTATCGCCTCACAGACGTACACAAACAGACTGAGAGGTCGGAAAACATGAAATTCTGTTGAAAACTCCACATCGAATTTAATATCTGACCGATTACAAAACACTTCGTATAAATGGGGAAATAAAAATGTAGTTCAGGAAATTAACGGTTTCCCCCGTTGTTGGACACCCTGTTTATTTAAGTCAGTTGAAGAGGTTTTACTGTTTCCAGTAGGCCATAATAGAATCAAAACGATTTATGGAATCTATTTCCTGAACTTTACCAAAGACTAGCTGCTGTAGAGACAAGACAAAAGGTAAACAATATGATAATTTAAATTAATTATTTAAATAATATTGATTCTAGACTGTGAAAATAAATTAAAACCAAAAAAAACTACCAAATGTAATGACACAACAGTTATTCAACGTGGTTCGGCCTTGCATGACCGATAAGAATAAAATCACAGATACGATAATGTTATCACTGTTTCATTTAAGATAAGTTCACATTCAGAAGAAAAAAAAAAACAATTTTCGTTTAACACGAAAGCAAAAGGGGAAAATGTATTACGAAAAGGGAGTAAATGAATTATCGAGTGATTTCTGATAAAGCTGAATTTTATTTCCCCAACTATTCGAAGTGTAATCCCTACACTATGTAGCAAAACAGCTATATAGCCGAGGTATATGTAGCTCAACTACAGTAGAACCTCTTTAAGTCGAACCTCGGTAAGTCGAAAACCTCCAGAACTCGAAAAAATGTTTTGTTCCTTTCCCTTCAAGCCCCAAAACCTCCATTACTCGAAATCTCAACCCTCTATTATTCGAAATAATCAGTGAGTCCCTACAAGCCATATTTATTTTGGTACATATTTTCCCTCTATAACTCGAAAAAATAAATTGGACCTCTGTATCTCGAACGATGTTTTATTGTACAACCTTTACAACTCGATTATTTGAAACTTATTACCTCTATAACTCGAAGAAAAATAAGTTACCGACTTTAAGAATTCGCCGTCAATGTATACCATTGTTTCTTAGAAAACAATTTAGGAGTATACAAAAAATAGGATTACCAATTATCTAAAGCAAAAAAAAAGTTACTGACGTTTTTTAATACCTACATATACTACGTATTTTTTATTTTAAGGATGTTTTGAAATAATGTTGATTTATAATAAATATAAATATGTTTGTTACCTCTGTAACTTGAATTTTTATTTATCTCACCTCTCTAACTCAAAATTTTTTAGAATGAATCTTAACCTCTACATGTCGAATCAAAATCCCGGATTTAGAAATTTACCGCCCCTAGGCAGTTTCGGAAATTGCCGCCCCCCCCCCCCCCCCCCCAAAAACTTCCTCAATGGTGGAATAAGTTTGGTAAAACGAAAAGTTTTTTAATAAATAATATGCACCGGTCTGAGAGCAAATATTTTATTTTATTATTGTCAGTATCCTTATAATCATGAAGTATATGACATCATTCAACAATTACCATTATGTATGCGATTTTTTTTTTGTAGAGAAATTATTGCTTATTGGTTGAAATTTTTACATCTCGATTTTCGGATGGCAAACTCATCGATAATGGAATCAAAATCTAAAGACATAAGCAAATCTGACTCTATAGTTAACAAAGCGAGTGCGTTTAATCGTTCTGCAACCAGTTTTGATCTCAAGTAGTTTTTCACTCGCCGCAGTACGGAAAATAATCGTTCAGCGCTACGGTACGCGTGCCAAGGAAATAGGCGAGAAATTCAATTACCACGAATATAACAAGTTTTCAACGTTTCCGCCAAAATATGCCGCCCTTCAATTCTTGCCGCCCTAGGCAACTGCCTACTCTGCCTGCATGGTAAATCCGGGCCTGGCTACATAGCTCGGCTATAGTATGAGAATTTATAAGCCACTATACGAGTCAAATATTGAGTTTTAGCCCAAATGGTCAAAGAGCTTTGGAGAAAACGTAATATTTCAACTCGTGCTGAAATTTTTGGTATGAGGGATACATAGATTTGATTAAACAATAAAAGCATTTAAGATGTTTACGAATGATACATTTAATAAGATTTCAAAATTAATCAACAGACAAGACACGATAAGAGATATGTCATATCACGTAGTGACCTTACTGACCGATATTTCAACACATGAGCGTCACGTCAATACCACCCACTTTACCTGATTGGTTCTGTTTTGACAACAATAAGGTTGAATTGAGGTTAAAAGAACTTAGTATACTTGATAAGGACATCCATCGAAGAAAAAATACATCTGTGACTCCCTGACTATGTACTTCCCCAGCAAGAATTAACCATTTAGTTTTCGCTCTCCCTTCAAAGCCTAATCGACCGTTTGGGCTAAAAATCAATATTTAATTGACAAATTGGCTTGTGAATCATCATACTAAGTTTAGTGATATATTAATTAAAACGGCAGTTATTGGTGTTTTTGAGTTAAGCCCCCGCCCCTGAACCCCCCTCTTTTTGTCAATTCTGGTTGAAAAGTGGGGTTTCACACCAAAGCTGGGCCCGAGCCGGGCGGAAAACGCTTGAGCACTAAATACGCAGGGTTTACATGGGAGTATTCAAACCAAGGCCGAGCCGCGCCGGGCGATGGCGAGCGGTTTTGAGCAGTACCTACTACCTACCGCCAATTCGAGCGTTTTCTGCCAAGCGGTTTCGTCCGTCATTCAGTCTAGTTCGGTGTTTCAGCCCAGTGAGTTACATCATATTGCGCAATATATTGTTTTTTTATTGTTTCAAGTGGTTTTTGTTTTTAAAATTGTTTAATATTATAATGAGTGTTGACATAGAAATATTAGTGAGTCCAGTATCGCCTTCTTTCTGCCACACATTCATCATCAAGTGATGAACTATCCAATAACATCATCATCATCAAAGTTGATGACATCACTTTGCACCACGTTTCAACTGAGACTGAATAGGAAAGAAGCACCTCTCACTACAAGGCTAGAAAACCTACTGAGAGCGAATCGGCTTCGGTGCGAACGCAGGCAGATTCCGCTCGGCTCGGCTTCGCATCGCTTCGCCCGGCCCGGCTCGGCTCGGCATGGGTGTATAAGAAGCCTAAGTGTTGTCCTTATGGCATTTTGAATCTACATTTGTAAATTTATGTCACTAAATTCATTACAACAGGAGTTATTGGGATTTATGAGTTAAGCCCCCGCCCCTGAACCCCCCTTCCATTTGGCCAATTTGGCTGATCGTTCTTAGAGGGTTCTGGGTAAACATATAAAATTGTCAATACACTCATTCTATCGGAAGTTACTCTGTTAAAAAAAAAAAAAATGTCTATCTAAACCATATGTGGGCAACCACCGGCCCGCGGGCCGGATGCGGCCCGCTGTAAGATTTGGTCCGGCCCGCGAGACATTTTGAAAAACCCAATTTAAAAAAAAATAATATTACACTACTTACTCACACTCACTCCAAATTAGGAAGATCGAGTAGGATGGGGTTTGTCGCGTGCTCCTGCGGAATCAAGTGAGCGAGCAAGGCGAGTGAGGAAAAATTCATGTCATCGCGTGTTTGTTTATGTCTTAACTTTCGTAGTTTGTAATAATTCCAAATTTCACGATTTAATTATAATATTGTACCTTTTTTTTTTTTCATTTCATTTTGTTATTTTAATAAATTGTATTATAATAACATTGTCTTATTATTTCATGTCTGATATCTATCGCTAAAAATTATGAACACTACTTTAAAGTCCGACGTTATTTTATTTTGAACCATCTACCGGATATTTGAACCATTAACGAATATTATCAAGGAAATGAACAATACAAAGAAATGACGTGATGTGATCCTGGATGAGGTGACACACACACAAACACAGAAGTGAAAAGAACCTTGGCACTACTGACCTGTTTTCTATACGAGTACCTGAGTCGGAGTCTTCATCATAGCACACTACCTCAATACAGGCAAAGGATGAGACTGTACCAACCACGTTAATAGTAGTAACGAACAGAAAAAAACAAGGTCGTCGGTGAAACATCGGGGCTAGTTACGATTTAAAAATTACTTATATTCCTAACAGATATTTAGTTTAAATTCCTCGAGGGGCTATAACTTTTGTCGTATTGATCCTACCTCAAATTTGAGGACTTACTAGCATTGGAAAATTTATAAGGAACGAATTAATCAACAGACAAGACACGATAAGAGATATGTCATATCACGTAGTGACCTTACTGACCGATATTTCAACACATGAGCGTCACGTCAATACCACCCACTTTACCTGATTGGTTCTGTTTTGACAACAATAAGGTTGAATTGAGGTTAAAAGAACTTAGTATACTTGATAAGGACATCCATCGAAGAAAAAATACATCTGTGACTCCCTGACTATGTACTTCCCCAGCAAGAATTAACCAATTAGTTTTCGCTCTCCCTTCAAAGCCTAAAGTCGATAGGACTAACCGTTTTCGGGTAAATCAAGGAAACGTCTAAAAATATGTTTCTTATAATTACTTTTGAGGATGGTTTTCAGCATTTATCTCAAGTAAACAGTTACTCGAAAAGAGGTTTTAGGTCATATATATATAAGCGGTATATTGTAATTTTCTTTTTAGTTCAATGCCTTTAAATCATTACAAAATAAGACAAATGACAAATAGGCTACCTCCCAGAAGACGGAGTCTGTGTGGGAGGGGAGCAGTCAGCTAGGACTGTACAATCACTGTTAATAATTAAACATATTGTTAGATATTATTCTATCTTTGAATATATCAATAAAAAAGCAAATATATATACTTAGGTATGATCAACAATAATAATGAGAATGGACATGACAGTGACTCGATAAATTAATGAAGTAAACTAATGTAGAGAAAAAAATAATAAAATAAATATAGAATCTTCAATAAAAATAAAAAATGAGATAAGAAAAAGTGACTAAAATAAGAAATATTCTCATAATATAGAAGAAAAATAAATGAATAATAAAGTGCTGATGGAATGAACCTGACAACCCGGTAACCTGTCATTGAATTTTAACCAATGTACTTAAACCCCAAAGGAAAGTGGTCTAAATTTTCGTTTTATTTCAGTCAAAATGTAATCAGACCTAAGTTAGAAAATGTGACCCTTTCATTCCAAATTTAGATAGCCATAATCGTTTTTGCGGAGAGCTCACAACTTTTCAATCATACATAGGGATCTTGAATCGTGAAAATCTGATGAAACTATGATTTTTGTATGATTACAATATTTCCTTTACTGTAGATAAAAATGACTCACCATATACAAGACTCATTACAAAAATGACTCACCATATACAAGACTCATTACAAAAATGACTCACCATATACAAGACTCATTACAAAAATGACTCACCATATACAAGACTCATTACAAAAATGACTCACCATATACAAGACTCATTACAATAATTATTCAAATGAGTACTTTCATTTGACATTTTATCACACATTTCTTCAATTATCTTGGTATCTTTTTTTATTTGCCCAGCCAATATTCCAATTCTTTTACACTCTTTCGTTAATTGTTCTGTCATTTTTTGAATTCCTGTATCTTTAAGAGAAATTAAACACAATTGAAGCACCAGAAATGAAAATATAAACACTCGTACACACATTAAAAGAAAAAAAAAAAAAAAATTACCAAGTCATACTTGATAACGAATGATACTAGGAAAATAGGAAGGTTAAATATCCAACAGGTTATAATAATTACGATTTATTAACATATGATTTGTATATATCACTAAGCAATTGTCCCGATAATATTTTTTTATATCGCCTACTACCAGAGCGCTCTTTCGTCACTCTGGTGGACATGAGCCCTACTCTACTGTGGGAGTCCTTCTTTAACGAGTACCTGACATCGTACAGGCTCGGGACCATCCGAAGGAGGGCATGCTTAAGTTTATTTTACCTCCCAGATAAAATAAACTAAAGGCCTCTGGTCGGGTTTCGAACCCACGATCTTGAGCTCAGAAGACAAGCACCCATAAATGAATTGAATATAAATGTAAAGAGAAAAACAAGTCATACGTATTAAACTAGGCATAAACATTCCATTTCGAACTAAGTGAGTCATGATAATTATTTTAACGACCAATATTATTAAATCGATATTACAGAGTATATTTATATTTTAGATATGAGGGCGCCGGTAGTTCAGTGGTATGCGTGCTTGACTTCTGAGCTCAAGTTTGTGGGTTCGTAGCCCGACCGAGGCCCTTAGTTTATTTTATCTGGGAGGTAAAATAAACTTAAGCACGCCGTCCTTCGGATGGGACGTTAAGCGATGGTCCCGAGCCTGTACGATGTCAGGTACTCGTTAAAGACCTCTACCCTAGGTGAATAAAAATTTAGGGTAGGCAAAATTTAGGACTCCCACAGTAGAGTCGGGCTCATGTCCACCAGAGTGACGATAGAGCGCTCTGGTAGTAGGCGATATGACCTCGTTGTTAAAGCCCGGGCATGAATCATAAAACCTAACCTAACCTATTTTAGATATTATACTACTTTAAGTTATTTTAGGGCTTATAAATCATATAATTAAATTAAAGTACCTTCTTTGTGCATCTATTTCAATTAAAACTCCAATTAATCACAATCAATTCACTACAACTTAGTTCTCCACACCTTAAGCCTAAACTCTCACTCCATCTCAGCTCATACCGTCTCACCTCAACCCACACCTCGACTCTTCTACACTAATTTAAAACAGCTGATGGTCGTGTTTTGTTTTTTATTCATGGTTTGTTTTAAAACAAAATGCATTCATATTATTATTCACTAATTTAGTTGCTTCTTTCTTCATTCCTAATTTCAGGTCAAAGCGTTTAAGCTCTCACATAAACACACACATGCAATTGAACTCTGATGTTCACACGATTACAAAATTTTTAGTACATATTATTATGTATACATATATTATATGGAAGTAAACGGACATGATCTGGAAACATTTATTTGTCGAAATATCGGAGACAAAACGTTTAAATTAGAAAAATTAGGTAGTTTCTTTAGAGGGAAGGTGGAGGGGATAGAGTAGGGGGAAGGGACGGTTTCTGCCGAGGGTCAGCGCTATTGTAGCTTTCTTCCAACGTCATATCACAAAAATTGAGTTTTTAAACATTACATGACCTGAGATTTCTTTTTATGTTGATAAGATGATTAGGAATTTTTTTAATCTCTGGCCTGATGAATGAAAGAAGCTTTAGAAAGTGATTCTAATTGTTTCGGAGGGGGGTTGGCTAGTTTTGGGTGCGGGTCGGGGGGTTTTGGGGGGGGAGCAGGGGGTTTGGGAGGACGGGGAGGATCATTGTCAGCCTCCATTTAATAGGATGATATAAAATAATATAAGAGACAGAAAAGAAAAAAAGATAATAATAATTCAGAAAATAAATAAATATAAAAGTGAATAAATAAATGTAAGGCAATTTGCTAAATTTGCTGACAAAGTAGGGGATACAAAAACAAAATAAGGGAGACAAGTAAAAAAAAAAAAGGTTGGATAAATGAATATATTAAATATTAATAGTAATGTAAAGTAGAGTTGGAACGGACTCACAATAACGTTGTTAATCCCCAAGAGCCGATGTGTACTCCACGAGTTCAAAACAACAACTGTGAACATTGTTCTTAAGAATCTTTCCACAAGGGCGCTTGCTTTCCTCACCAGCGTCTTCAACAGCTGTCTCCGTCATGGTTACTTCCCTGCTCAATGGAAGAATGCTGTCGTGATAGTGACACACAAGCCAGGTAAACCGAAGGACGAGCCAGCAAGTTATCGACCAATTAGTTTATTAAACAGTCTCTCTAAATTACTAGAAAAGGTAATATACACCAGGATACTAGCCTTTCTCCACGATAGCGACCTCCTTCCGCCCCATCAATTCGGTTTTCGCCCTAAGCACTCTACGGTTCATCAATTGCAAAGAGTGACTGAAAAAATCATCCGAGGTTTCGAAGGAAAACAGTATTCAGCTGCCCTTTTTCTGGACGCAAATTCGGCCTTCGATACGGTATGGCACGAAGGCTTAATTTACAAATTCCAGAGAACAGGAGCTCCTTGGTACCTTTGCAAAATTATAGAAAGTTTCTTGGCAAACAGAACCTTCCAGATGAGAATAGCCTCAAGTGTTAGATAGGAGGCTCAAACCTCGTCCCTACCAACATTTTGTTGACTATCCATGAACTTTTTATCTATTGTTTTAATTTAAATGTTACCTTTTAATGTTTTCAATTTTGTGTATAGCACCAACTTGTGCTCATCCAATAAAATTTTTTTTTTTTTATAAGAAAAAATATGAGATAGCTCTTTTACATAAGAAAAAAGTCGTCAGTGAATCACCAGCAGTGTACCTCCCCAGAACGAATTAATCAATTACTCTTCGCGCCCCCTTTCCAAAAGCAGTTGACCTTTTCCGCTAATATTCAATAATTGGCTTACATAGGGGCTCCTAAATCATACACTAAATTTTGTGCCGATACATTCATTACATTGACAGTTATTTTACGATTACACGATTATTCCCGATAGAATGAATATGTCGACACGATAATTTATAGGTGTTCCTAGAACCCTATAAAGACGACATATAATATTCAGCCAAATCGACTAGAGGGAAGGGGGGATTAGGGGAGAGGCTTAACTCAAAAACTCTAATAACTGACATTATATCGAGACAAAATTTCTTATGAGAATTCATAACCCCATAAGGACGACACTTATTAATTTACAGCGATCTCTTTTCCGAAAAATAAAGAGGGCGCCGGTAGCTCAGTGGTATGCGTGCTTGTCTTCTAAGCTCAAGAACGTAGGTTCGAAACCCGACCGAGGCCCTTAGTTTATTTTATCTGGGAGGTAAAATAAACTTAAGAACGCCGTCCTTTTGATGGGACGTTAAGCGATGGTCCCGAGCCTGTACGATGTCAGGTACTCGTTAAAGACCCATGCCCTAGGTGAATAAAAATTTAGGGTAGGCTATATTTAGGACTTCCCATAGTAGAGTCTGGCTCATGTCCACCAGAGTGACGAAAGAGCGCTCTGGTAGTAGGCGATATGACCTCGTAGTTAAAGCCTGGGCATGAGTCATAAAACCTAACCTAACCTTGAAATAGTTCCTCTGAGCCCTATAATAAGGACGATACCTGCCAATTTTCAGTGGAATCAGATGAAGTGGAGAGGGTAATCAGAGAGGGCTCAATTCCAAAATGCCAACAATGGCCGATATAATGAAATTTCATATTTATAATAAGGACGACACTTATTAATTTTCAGCGGAATCGGCAGAAGGGAAGGATGGTGGGGAGGGGGGGCGTCAGAGAGGGTTATACCAAAAAATTCGAATAACTGTCAATGTATTGAATTTAACGACATAAAATTTAGTATGAGGATTTAGGAGGCCCTATGTAAGTTAACTGTTGAATATTAGCGCAAACTGTCGACTGGTTTATTATACGATCAGATCCGTTTCAATGGAATGCTATATTGTATTTGGCACAGTTTAGCCTCCCGACTGTCATTGTTGAAGCTAGCGGCACCACATCTGACTCAGCCGATACAAGTCAACAACCTCAGTCACATGCCTAACTTAGAATGTAGCCTATATCCACACTTACATATCATATACAGTAAAATTTCGGTATAACGTTCCCGCTTATAATGCCTTGGCAGCTTTAGCGTTCTTTTTTTAACATTCCCGACCCTTTGTTTGATTTTCTCTGTATTTGAACCTCGATATTGAGACCCCTCCTCTGAACCCGCCCTTCCATTCGGTCTAAATCGCTAAAATTTGACAGGTTATGTCCTCATTGAGATTTGAGATTAAATATAAAATTTCAAATCTGTACTTGAACAAAAAAAAAATACACACATTAAATTATTAATAATAATAAAAAAAAATAATTATATTTATTTTTCTATAAAAAGCATTTTCTTTTAAAACAAATGCCAGTAGAAAACAGAACACGACCATCAGCTGTTTTTTACTGTGTGAAGAGACGAGTCGAGGCCTGTGTTGAATGGCGACGCACAGTGGGCCAGATCCCAAATCTAGCTGGACAAAAGTCCGAAAATGAAGTGAGAGATTTCGGGAAAAAAACAACCTGGTTCAACAAGTAGTATGTGAGAGAGAAATAAACAAAAGGAATTAGAGAGGACAAAGTCAATACAGCGCAGCTACGAAATAAACAAAGGGAATTAAAGAGGACAAAATCAATACAGCGCAGCGATGAAATAAACAAACCATGCAAACAGCTGTATTATCTTGGAGGCGAGGTAGTTTGACTGTGAGTATCGCTTCCAAACATTACTGATCTTTTCTTCATAATTCTTCCATGAAAGGCATTCAAAAAGGTAAGTCTCAGCTATTTTTGTTTTGTCTTAAGTCAATCACAAAGTGTTGGAAGGGCCACAAGAATAGTGCATGTTTGAAAAAAAAAGTTCATTCAAGTTCATAAGGGCGTAACTTTTTTCGTACCTCTCAGTACCTCGTAAACGTTCATTATTCTTGTTCGTTGACTAATAGATAATAGGATGGCACTAAATTTAACGACCCGTTTTGCCCTGTTTTTTTTTTTTTTTTACTAATATTATTTTTAACTGCAGGTGTGAAAATGTCTATATGCAGAAGGGAGTTGTACGATATGTTGAGAGCTAGCAATCGTCCTATTGGAAATACCCTCGAACAAATTACATTCCGTTTTGACTATACGAAGAAAAAATGTGGACTCGCCAGCTATTGATATGCCAAAGCAAGGAGGTGGCAATACAAATGATGGCAATGCAGCTCGAAGGTTTTTCCAAAATCCTTCCTCAACAGCTGAAATTACTGGCATGGATGAAGAATTAATCGAAAGGTTTAGCATACTCCTACAGGCTTCGTCATCAGGGTATGATATTTATTTGGAAGCCTTTGAAACTTTCCCTGCTGAAACTGCTCGTATGATGAACGTCTTGCTGCATGATTGGTACACCATGCCTGTCAGTGTTCATAAAATACTTATATATGGGAGTGCTCTTATCAAAAATTTTCTAATACCTATCGGAAAGCTGGCCGATGACGTTCAAGAAAGCCAACATAAGGAGATAAAAAGGTTCAGGAAACACTTTTCTAGAAAAATGGATCGATTTTCTACTAACTGACATTTAAACAACCTGCTCATTTTGTCTGATCCTTCTATTGGCTCCCTCAGACCACTGCCTACCAAAAAATTAGTAGAATTAGTAGATTAGTGAAAAAGTAAGACAGTTACTCTTAATTTCAACTTCGGCAGAAATTAGCAGTGAAGACAACAATTCCGTTAGTGATTTTGGTTTGAGCGACTTGTCGCTCTAATTATAATAATTAAAAAGTAATTGACAAACCATAGTGTTATTCGTTATTTTTCTGTCTTTTTATGCCCATCTGAATGATTGAAAAATAATAATTTATCAGTAACTTATTCACAGGACTTTTGACCCGCTAGATTCGGGATCTGGCCCACTGTGCGACGGTCTGAGTGAAGATAGGGTGTGGTGTTTAGGCTTAAGATGTGATGAACTAAATAGAAGTGAATTGACGGTGAAATTGATCCAAAAAGAAGGTACTGTTGTTTATTTATATGTACAGGATATATGCCCAGAAATATATAACTTAAATTTAAAGAATGATCAAAAAATATAAAACAGAAAAAAAATTGAAATAGTGTTAAGGATTTAGTTTTTAAGATTTTTCTTTTGATTTTTGTTTGTTTCAATGTTTATTATTTTTTTTTTTTTGTAATTTAGATGATTAAAAAAAATAAAACCAAACTATTTGTTCTCGTAAATTATATTCTATCAATTTTCCCTGTTGGCCCAGTAAAATAATTTGAAAACCTTTGAATTAGATTTAATATTATTGAAAAAAAATTAAAAATGGCATCTCTTTAGAAATCCAAATGAAAAGTTTGTTAATTGATATGTTTTAAAAAATACATACGTGCACTTTCTTAAAAATTGCACGTCTTGAACTTTTGATATCTTTTTAGGGCCCTTTTCGGAAATTACTGTAGAAATCGAAATTAAATAGAAGACTAGTTATAAAATTTCTACAGGAAATGTGGTAATTTAAATTTTGTTATTTATTCTTTTTGTTTTAATTATTATTATTTTGTTTATTTTATTGTTATTTATTTATCATTTATTTAAGATTAACATAATTTTCTTAACCACAGTACATCCATTATATTGTCAGTTATTAGAGTTTTTATGTTAAGCTCCCTCTTCCCTTAGGCCGATTAGGCTGAAAATCAATAGGTGTTGTCCTTATATGTTTCTAGATACCCACATAAAATTTCGTGTTTATACATTCATTCTATCGGCAGTTAATGTGTTCACATATACGATATCTGGGGAAGTAAAACTGGACTAGAGAGATTTAACTCACGGAGAGAATTAATTAAATGCAGAAAGTCGAGGATGTACCAGGGTGAGGATTCCAAGTTGGAGGATGGGTTCCTGACCCTCTACAGAAGAGAACTTCGGTAACTGACAGGAGTCTCAGGACATTGTTCAAGACATACCATAGGAATTAAGGATAGTCGTAGATGTGGAGAAGAGACGAGTCGTTGCTCTGAGATATGGTTATAGAGGAAGAATTACATTTTCTAAGGAAACTGAGATGATCCTTAGAACTTAGTATCTTCAGATCCAGATAATAGATGACAAAGTAAGAAGGCACTTCATCGCTTCCAGGGAAGGCATAAGAGCTTTCGATGTTTACGTCTCCAGGTGTTGAGAGTTTTACTCAATATACAGTAAAACCCTCTTGATGGACCCCTCTCCTTACGGAAAATTTTGCAATGTCCCAGCCTGAAGTATATCGTCGGTCTAAACACGATACCTCATATCTGCAAAAAGCCAACTTTACAGGAGAGACAAAAAACTGATTAAAAAAATATTCTTTATAGAAAACTTCAATTTTTTCGACATTTGTATTAAGTGAGATGTATATACATGCCGTGAGTTGTTTTTAAGCTACTTTGCAAATCCAATTAAAGAATTAACGTACTTGACGGAGTTACCAGGTTTCACCAGAATTTCGTTCCCATTTCTTTTGCAAGGTACGGTTCTTCAAACCGTATTTCATGGTTTTTTCGTTTTATGTCGTATACAAGGTCCCAGTAGATCAATAGTTTTTTTTCTTTTTTTTTTTTGGTAAAAAAAATAGATTTTCGGAAAAATGTCGCTTACGAGGTATGACGCTTTGGCCGACGATATGAAAACAATGTATTTTTACCCCCCTCGCAACGGACTCCCTCCTGAAGGATGCGGACATCCAATTTTTCGTCATCAAGAGATAAATATACCTCTAATGATTTTTATTATTCGTGGAATTCGCTGTTTCTGAAACAGGTATACATACCTAATGTTAGGTTTATTAACTTAAAATTCATAATAACTATTATCATGTGTGTTTTATTTAATTACCTATCGATTGTTCGTTACCTATATACGAGTATACAATAGTAACATCATAAAATGAATTAAGTTCATTTAAAATAAATTAACATTTATCTGAAAGGTAAAAAAACCTTGATCACGCCATACTTCGGATGGGACGTTACGCGGTGGTCACGAGACGAACGATATCAGGTACTCGTTAAAACCTACCTCAGGTAACTAAACCTAAATAGGTAACATTTAGTACATTTTTACTTTCTTATACCTATAGATAGTATATAGGAAGTAATGTAATCGTGCGAAAATCCGAGATCGAGGTTTCAACTGATTTTCACGTTTCAAGTTTCCCTGAATACATTATGACCATTTTCGCGATGGTCTGTCTATGTGTATCTGATTGGATTTCCCTACCATAAAAACGATTGAAGCTATGAACTTGAAATTTGAAATTTATACAGCTTATGTTTATGAACTAATCAAAAGTCTTTTCAAGTAATAGTTGTAGAGAATACTGAAATACATAATTTATATGAGTAGTCCAGGTTTCAAGATACAAGCCGAAAATCATCTTGAAATGTAGTTTTGAAACACATATTTTTAGATGTTTCCTTGATTTATCCGAAAACGGTTAGTCCTATCGAAAAAGTGATTCTTACCAAAATTGTTCCTTATAAAATTGATCCTCAGAAGGATCAATATGACAAAAAATTTTCTGCTTACATATAATGAAGTTTTTTTTTTTTAAATCCTCCAAGGACACCCTTCTGCAACGGACAATTGTCTTGGTCTCGTTACTGTCCATTTCAGAAGCGGTTTTACTGTATATTCTGCTGCAAGTAAGCTTTCTGATGCATTCAAATTGAATCATTTAACTTTGAAATATTTACTTCAAGTGGAGTGTAGAAGTGGAAGTAGGTTACCCAAATGTGTAGTAGATATTACAGGTTGGATATTCAAGATTCCAGAGGAGGGGGACTTACGAGAGAAAGTGAGAGAGGTGCTGGGAGGACGTCAACCCAATAACATCTATCTATCTATCACTACTTATGTAACAAGGCCCCACAATATACCAAAATACAACTCGTTAACACCTTAAGGTTGAGGTAGCGTAGCCAGGAGGATGAGGGTCCGGGTTCCGGAGTCCCCTCAAAATCTTTTCAGAAAGCAATGGGATTAGGTTAGGTTAGGTTTTATGACTCATGCCCGGGCTTTAACAACGAGGTCATATCGCCTACTACCAGAGCGCTTTTTCGTCACTCTGGTGGACATGAGCCCGACTCTACTGTGGGAGTCCTAAATTTTGCCTACCCTAAATTTTTATTCATCTAGGTTAGGGGTCTTTAACGAGTACCTGACATCGTACAGGCTCGGGACCATCGCTTAACGTCCCATCCGAAGGACGGCGTGCTTAAGTTTATTTTACCTCCCAGATAAAATAAACTAAGGGCCTCGGTCGGGCTACGAACCCACAAACTTGAGCTCAGAAGTCAAGCACGCATACCACTGAGCTACCGGCGCCCTCTTAAAAAATAGTATAAACTGTATTTATCCAACACAAATTAATTGTAATTCACAAAGTTTTTATTCTTCCTTTCAATTCTTTTGCCCGATTTCAGTGAAAATGTATATAAAATTTCGTGTCAATATATTAATTTCATCAAAAGTTATTAGAGTTTTGGAGTTGAGCCGCCTCACTTTGGCCGATTTAGCTGAAAATTATTTGAATTTTTGTTTAGTGTTTAGTAGACATTTATGCGTTTTTTTATGTTTTTTTCAGTGTAGTGCGCCCGAAAAGAGTGAAATGACATATAATTGTGTACGGATTACTTAACTCCTTCGTTACTTCTATCTGGGGAAAGTAATTAGTCAAAGTCAAGAAAGTAAAACTATCTCAAAATACATTCGAAAGGGAATGAACAGAATTCTGTAAATAACTTAGAAAATTTTAAGTCAACAACATTATAAATGCGAAAATGTTAAATTCAAAAATAAATTTGGAGAAAATGTTTCGAAAAAAAAACAGGAAAACTTTTCTACTTTCCCAGTTATACGAAGTATAGAGGACGTTACATAGGGGCTTCTAAATCCTCATACTAAGTTGATAACTTCATTATATCGGCAGTTATTAGGGGTTTTGAAATGAGCCTCTGCACCTAAATCCTCTCTTCCTTTCGGCCGATATCGCTAAAATTTTGACTTTTTATGTCCTCATTGGGTTTTGACTTTAAATATGAAATTTCATGTCGATACGTTCATTACATCGGGTGTTTTTGAATTGAGCCCCTCTCTGATCCTACCCTTCTCCATTTCAGTTTCCGTTGAAAATTATAGTGTGTCGTACTCATGAGGTTTTGAATTCACACGAATCAGATTTTTAGCTAAACTCAAACTGTCTGGAAGTTGGACAGGTGATTACCTGATATAAAACATAAAACAATCTTAAAGTAGCATTAGAGGGGGAAATGCTGTGACGCACATCCAGCCCTGGATAGTGTGGGACTCGAGCCGATTCACCATACCCACTAAAACCCCCTCCTTGCCGATCCTGATTCCCTTCCGCGGAACTTTTACTTCGCGGAAGGGAGGAAGGGTGGCTGGTAACGCCCCTTCTTCTGTTTTATTGCCGCTACTGTTCCTTGACAGCCCTCTCCTGGAGGGCCAACCCGCAGCCTTCATCCCACGACTCCTGGGAGCGCAGCATAGCGTCCACGTAACTGGTAGCAGTCAGTGGGGCGCCCATGCTGCACTCCAGATTTTTCCTTCCCTCCTCAAATCTGGGGCATTTGAGGAGGACATGCTCCGCCGACTCCGTCTCACCAAGGCACGCGGGGCAGTCTGGTGTTGTTGCTGCCCCGATTTTGTGGAGGTACCCCCGGAACCCACCGTGTCCCGTGAGTACCTGGGTGAGGTGGTAATTCACCTCCCCATGCGTCCTGGTGAGCCAAGGCTCGACTCGAGGGATGAGCCGATGAGTCCACCGTCCCTTTGTGGACTTGTCCCATTCTTCCTGCCACTCCCTAATTGTCCTGGCCCTCTCTGGCTCTGCTGGACCAGGGCTGGCCTGGATGTAGTATGCTTGTCTACTGAGTTCAAGATCGCGGGTTCAAAACCTGGCTCAAGGCACATAGGTTTTTTATCTGCGAGGTGTCCCGAGCCTGTACGATGTCAGGTACTTTTCAAAGACCCCTTATCCTAGATGACTAAAATTAAAATTTAGGGTAGGAAAAATTTAGGACTTCCATAGTAGAGTCGAGCTCATGTCCACCAGAGCGGGGTAAGAGCGCTCTGGTAGTGGGCGATATGACCTTGTAATTAAAGCCCGGGCATGAGTCACAATAACTAACACTCTTATCCCATATATATATATATATATATATAGATCATTAAATAAATTAATAATTAAATTAATTTTTATTGGTTAGATTTTCATCATAAATAAATAGTCTCTCACTCCACTCGACAGATTGTTACTCTTCTGTTTCATCAGTCCAGTTTTTTACAATTCATTCATATACAAGTCATTATTGTTACCATGTTTCACATTATTAGTCATAATTCTTTTTCTAATTTTTATTTATTTATTTCTCTTTATCAATTTTCACCAGTTTATTATATTGTTTTACTCATTGCCTGTTTTTAACATTTAGTATTTATTCCTAGAGACCTCTTTTATTTTATTTGTATTCTTCTCAACTGGTTGATACTTGTATTCTCTTGTTTATTTCTTATGTTATTATTGTGAGAGGACGTATGTCCCAGAATAAAGATTATTTTTCATTTTTCATAAATCGAACTGTCTGAAGGTTTAGATAAAATACTTTGAAACACAGAAAACTACTTTTAAACACTAAACAATCATTAAACGGGTCATTCTAGGTCAACAGGAATAAATAAAATGACTTACTGACAAACACAAACATTTCAGTTCGTAACAATATGTCAATAAATAAATAAACAAAGAATTACATGTGAAAATTGCTGAGAGCCGTGTACCAAAGACGAGCGTTTTTCATAAACATGACATGGAACACTATACCACCGAAACGTAGGTTTTCATAAACATACCTCAACGTGCACTACAACTAACTATGGGGGATTTTTGGAAGGACTTATCCTTCAGATAAAGCAATACTTAAATGGAACAACCTTGGATAAGTAGGTATCTTGGTATCTTATATTTATTTTTTTGTTCTTCATTAAGTATAAAAAAGTTAGTAATGTACTTTTAACAAAAAAACAAAACAAATTAACTGCCGAAGGTTAGAGAAAATTTGTGAATTTTGATGGAGAATTTTAATTTTGCCATGTCATTTTGCATTTGATTTAAATTTTATGTTTAAAAATAAAAAAAAAAATTCCCTAGAGTGAAATAATCAATTTCGTTTTCGCTATTCCTCCAAAATCAATCGAGTGTTTAGCCTAAAAATCAATATTTGACTTTCAAAGGGGCTTCTAAATCCGCACTAAATTTTATGCCGATACATTCATAATATCAGCAGTGATTGATGTTTTAATTTAAGTGCATCATCTCCGATCCTCCCCTTCGACTGATTTTGTGGCAAATTAATAGGTGTCGTTCTTATGGGGTTTTAAATTTACATATAAAATGTCATTTCGATATATTCATAACATCAACAATGCCCATGTATGTTCGAAATCGATGTGCCGTTTCCAATATATTCTGGTTTCATCAGAGCCTGTGTAGGGATCTCGGCTATTACAGCTAAAGACTTGTTTTTATGTGTTTAAGCTCAAATGTTTATAAAACCAAGCCCCCCCCCCCCCCCCCCAAACTCTCCACCAAGGTTTCAGTAAAATAAAAAAAAATGTTTATTGTGTCGGGGGGTTTTCAAAATGTTTAACTTATGTTTTTATATAGCCAAAAAATCAAACAAACAACGTCTTCAGTCAATACAATCCATTATACTACGCCACATTGCCGATGCGCCATTTTACGTTTCCAACCTCACAATACATAATGACCTCAACATTCCATTTGTACCTTCTGTTATCAGGACACGCTATCAAAATTTTCACGACTAACTCCATCATCACGCCAATCCACTTATACAAGAATTATCTACAAACACTCTCCCCACAAATCCACCACGACGTCTCATGCGAATATGGCAGAGGGACTAGCCTGGACTCCTCAGTAGTACAGCCACGCATCTGACACTGCACTATTCATCGCAATTGCTAATGGCAAATGTTATACCGTTGTAAATATATAAATAAAATTTAAAAAAATTGTTTATATATTTTTTATTTAATGAATTATTGTCTTTAAAGATTGTCTATTACCTCTGTAGCTTATTTTATTCTATATGTATTTTTTTCCTTCGCAGCCTTTCGCATATTCTTAGTTTTTAATTACATATTTTGCCAAATATATTTCCATATATATGTGCATATTTCGCTGTTTTTATAGCATACAAATCACAGCCCTAATCATGACGTATCATATTACCTTTCAATAACGTTAATAAATATTATTTTTAAGAAACCATCTGCAGAGTTACACATGTATATAGAAACTTTTTTTTTTTTTTCAGTAAATATTGTCTAAAAGTTTTCAAAGTTTGTCTACTACAGATGGGGGCAGATTGTATATTTTTGCTAGAGACGGGGCGAGGCAATGTTGTTGCATCAGCCTTCATACAGGTCTGACGAGCCAGCATTGTGGCGCCAAACTGGCATTCAGAACACCGCTCCCTCCCGCCATTTTACAATTAAAAAATGGTTTCTATGATAAATAAATAATCAGAACGCTAATTATCCGAAATATTTTCGGACAAAATTACTAAAAAAATACTCACAGAAATTACATAATTGAATGAAAAAACCAGTAATACACCCAACATAAACTAATCTATATTGTTTATAGTTTTCGCTCTCTTTCTAAAACCGATCGACCGATTTAGCTGAAAACTACTAAGCTTCTTACTTAAATACTTGTGAACCCTCATAACAAATTTTATTTTGATATATTCATTACATTAATAGTTATGAGCATTGGCGTAGCTAGCATTATTCTTTGGGGGTGCCTCGGGGTAGCCGATCAACACGACCGCAATAATAAAACAATAGTTCACAATCGTATTTTTAGTTTAAATGTAATTAAACTTAATAATTAACAATCAAGTACCATACACAAAATATTAGTATGTTATAACAAAATAACCAACACAAATTTAAATCAACAATTAACATTTTCATCAGTCTAGTCATCCAGTCTTATACAGTAAGTAGTAGTAAGTATCCTCAATTAAATAAACCTTAATTTTCTTATTTTTTTTTTCAGCAAATCGGTCCAACATTTTTTCAGCTGAAATTTATTTTTTACTATTTCATTCTCGATCAGCTGATAGCACTAAATGTACTCTAAAAAACAATTATTATCCCTTTTTACGGATTTCATTGAATACATTCTAAAATTTAGAGTTAGTCTTTTTATTTTAGGTAAACATTGCACCGCCGTGCGGAGTTTTTGGGAGAGATTTTAAAATTGCCGCGAGTTTTGTTGTTACACGCACGACGATGCGAGTTGAGAATATAATATAACAATTTTTTTGAGCTATGATAGGCCAAAAGGAAGGTTCTACTCAAAAACACAATTTAAAGAATGTATCGACATGACAATTTTATATATTAATTGAACACATTGAAAGGTTCCGTAGATACGGGGAGAATATGTAAAGTTTCAGTTTAATATAAACCCCGACGCAAAAGAGACGGCTGAACCGATTTCAGTTTTTTTTTTTGTTTCAAAAAATGGTATTTGCGAGATGGTTCTTAGCCATGTTTGGTGGAAATCGGGTATGCCGTTTCCAAGATCTTCAGGTTACATCAGAGCCTGTGTATGGATCTCGGCCTCTATTACAGTCAGAGACTTGAAGTTTGAACTCAAATAAAGCCTTCCCCCCTTCTTAATGATTTATTTTTTGTGAATTTAATATTCTATTTTGGAAAGAGCGCTCTGGTAGTAGGCGATATGACCTTGTAGTTAAAGCCCGGGCATGAATCATAATAATTAACTCAGTGTAAATAGATTTCTTAGTGTCACTCTTTTACACATCTTCTAGAAGTCTTGCGGGCGAAGGAAGGACGGGAGATCTAGGGGGCAGAAGTCAATGACAACGACAGTTGGTAGAGTTAGAGGTGGCATCCTCATCAGCTTGGAGCTAACGATAGGGGCGACTGTCTCTATGTGTGCTTCCCAGCATGACTGTACTATGTCAGTCCGTTCTATACTAATTATGTACGTCATCCATAGCGTCTGCGCTTTTGTACAACTTCCCCACCTATAAAAAGTATTGGGGAAGTTATGTAATCGGGCAAAAATTAGAGTTTTCAACGGATTTTCGACCTTCAGATTCGTAAAATGAGTGAAACCTGGGTCCTGACTAGGAGGGACGAAGTCTTACTCCAATACGTGGGAGAGGAAGGTATTGAGGAAGACATACGGCCCTACTCCAGAGGGGGATAGATGGAGGATACGGACCAATAGGGAGCTGAGGGACCTGTACAAGAACCCGGACCTGGTGGCCTTAGTGAAGCAGGGACGGCTCCGATGGCTGAGGTATTTACAGAGAATGGAGCCAGACAGATTGCCGAGGAGGATACTGGAGGGACACCCGGGAGGACAAAGAAGAAGAGGTAAACCCCGCTTACGTTGGCTGGATGACGACCTTAGAACGATGGAGGACGACCTTAGAACGATGGGTGTGAGAAGATGGAGACGACAGGCCGAGGATAGAGAAGAATGGCGGAAGATTGTTGCGGAGGCCCAGGTTCTACAAAGACCGTAGCGCCAGGGAAAGTAAAGTAAGTAAGATTCGTAAAATAAAATGTTTGTTTCTGTGTCTGTGAACACGATCTCTGAATGTGTCGTCACGAAATTTTATGTGTAGCCAGAATACTTTAAGGCATCTATTTGTTTTTTTTTAAAGGGCATATCAACCAAGTGCCCGGCACAACGTTCTTTACTGTCAGGGTCAGGCTCTTTTCCAAGGGACCAAGAAGTGAGACGGAGAACCCAGGCAACAACAAGGGGCCTCGGCGGGCGGCGAGGACAGACCTGAGGGCAAAGAGAGTCACGACCAGGTCACTCTCTGCAGTAGGTCATATAGCAGGCAGTTTGAAGGGAGAACAGAGAAACTTGATAGAGAGGGTGTGCTCGTTCCTGCAACCGACCACCGACACCCTATCCCACAAATTTTCAGCCAAATCGAACGAAGGAGGAGATGAGAGGGGAGGCACATAAAAACTCGAATAACTGCCGATATAATGAATGTATCAACAGGAAATTTTGTATGTATGACCAGAATCCCTAAGGTCAACATCTATCGATTTTCAACCAAATCGGTAGAAAGGAAAGGAGGATCAGAGGGCATGCTCAATTCAAAAATTCTAATAACTGCCGATGTAATGAATTTATCGACACAAAAAAGAGTATAAGGGTTTAGGAGCCCTTATGTTAGTCAACTGTTGAATAATAGCGCAAACAGTCAACTGGTAATGGAGGGGGAACGTTAATGACTTTTTTTTTCCAGTCGGAATAAAAGATCACTTGGGCTTAACTCTCATTCTTCAGGGAGTAATTGTATAAAAGTCGCAAAACCTTGAAGCATTATAGGCTTGAGAATTCAACAGAAATGACCTTGGTTCAGAAACAGCTGGTTGTAAACACAAATATGTCCTTGCACAGTTCTAGGCACAGGCAAATGGAAGTAGGTAAAACAGTCTTTAGGTACAGGGCACAGGTACACGGAACTTTTCCATAGTGTTCACAACTTTTGTTTCATTGCTACAATTGTCCGAATATATTCTTGTACCTAATTGACATTGTACAGGCCCGGGACCATGATGAGGGCAACCTCGAAAGCCGGCTAGCAAATATAAATAAAATCTGTGAAAGGTCAGACTATATTTTATTTTATCTGTGAAATAATCACTTCTCATTACATCAGTCATCTTCATATTATTTTTCAATCGTTGAGGCGCTATAACTTTAGTTGTATTGATCCTATCTCAAATCTGAAGACTTAAAGCGATGGGAAATTTAATAAGGAACATTTTTGGTGAGGAGCAATTTTTCGATAGGACTAACCATTTTTGAGTAAATTAAGCAAACGTGTTAAAAAATGGGTTTAAAAACTACATCTCAAAACTGTTTTTTCTACAACTCTTCACTTCATTATTGAGTTTTGAGTTGAGCCCTCTCTGATTTCCCCCTCCCCTTCGGCTCATTCCACTGAAAATTAATAGGTCTCGTCCTTATAGGGCTTTAAATTTACATACGAAATTTCGTGTCGATACTTTTATTATTATTAGTTATTAAAGTTTTTCTGTTAAGAATATAATAAACCCCTAATCCACCCCTTCCCTTTGGCCGATTGGCTGAAAATCGATATTTGTCGTCCAAGGATTCTCGATACACATATAAAATGTGTCGATACATTCATTCTATCGGGAGTTATCGTGTTCACAGACTCACACATAAATAATAATAATAAAATTCAGGAGTTCGGAAAACATGAAAAACCGTTGAAAATTCTGCAGCGAATTTTAGATTTACATAATTTACCCTAATAAGCCCCAAAAATTTACCTTCGGCTCAAGGTACACATATACAGACAAATGGCTAGGGGAATTTGCACATTGACCGGATTGTGGAGATGAGCTTTACCTGCTAATCCTGGCGATAGGCTGTTATATGGGCCTTCAGGCTCTGCACAACGTGGGTACAAAACCCGCCCCCCTGTTATCATTAGCCACAAAACTTGTTTATACTTGAGAAATGTTGCGGTATAAGAAACATTGCGTTTTATATTCTCATAGCAATGCTGTTGGCAATATGTTTCGTAATGGTGTCTGTTCACACATTACATTACTTCATGTTACAAATTACTAGTAGTTAATGTATTATTAAGTAATATAATAGTTAGTTATTATGACTCATGCCCGGGCTTTAACTATTAGGTCATACCGCCTACTGCCAGAGCGCTCTTTCGTCACTCTGGTGGACATGAGCCCGACTCTACTGTGGGAATCTCAGTGGTATGTGTGGTTGTTTACTGAGCTCAAAATCACGGGGTCGAACCCCGGCTGAGCCCCTCAGTTTATTTTATATGGGAGGTAAAATTAACTTAAGCATGCCATCCTTCGGATGGGACGTTAAACGATGGTCCCGAGCCTGCACGATGTCTGGTACTCGTTAAAGACCTTACACTAGGTGAATAAAAATTTAGGGTAGGCAGAATTTAGGACTGTAGTAGAGTCGGGCTCATGTCCACCAGAGTGACGAAAGAGCGCTCTGGTAGTAGGCGATATGACCTTGAAATTAAAGCCCGGATATGAGTCATAATTACTAACCATATTTTGGATTCGTTGCTATGCGATACAATTTAATAAATAGAGGGCGCCGGTAGCTTAGAGGTAAAGAGCTAGCCTACTGAGCTCAAGATCGTGGGTTCGAAACCCGGCCGAAGCCCTTAGGCTTTTTTCTGGAAAGTGAAAATAACTTGACGTTAAGTCCCAAGCATGTGCGATGTCAGGTACTCTTTAAAGACACCCCTTGGTGAATAAAAATGTATCCCAAAAATCCCATAGAAGAGTCGGGCACATGTCCATAATTCGTTGCTGCACGATACAATTTAAACACTATTTTGAAATATTTCCTACGGAAATTTATTTTTTTAACTTTGAGGCGCTATAACCCTGGTCATATTGATCTTATCTCAAATCTGAGGACTTATTAACGATGGGAAATTTAATAAGGAACATTTTTGGTAAGGAGCAATTTTTCGGTAGGACTAACAGTTTTTGAGTAAATGAAGCAAACATGTTAAAAAGTGGGTATCAAAACGACATTTTAAGACGGTTTTCCGCATGTATCTCATAAACCGGGCAACTTTCAAAAAATTACATTGCGTATAAAATGAACTTTTCAGTTTTCTCCACAACTTTTATATGAAGAGATTTTTGATTAGGTTATAAATATAAGCCGTAACTTGCAAAATGTATTTTTTAAGCCCGAAAAATTGCTAAATTCATTGCTACAATCGTTTTTTAGTTAGAGCGAACAACGTTCCAATCATTTATAAACACCGCGAAAAAGGTCAAAGTGAAATTTCGTTGAAAACTCGATCTCGGATTTTCTCACGATTCTCAGGTCATAGCGCCCCACTACCAGAGCTCTCTTTCGTTGCTCTGTTGGACATTAGCCTGGCTGTACTATGAGATCCTAAAACCTTTATTCGCCTAAAGTAAGGGGATCTTTAACGAGTACTTGACATAGAACAGGCTTGGAACCATCGCTTAACGTCCAATCCGAAGGATGGCGTGCTCAATTTTCACCTCCAAAATAAAAAAAAAACCTAAAGGCCTAGGTTTCGAACCAGCGATTTTGAGATCAGTAAGCAAGCGTGCTAGCTCTGAGCTACCAGCGCCCTCTTGGGCTTTATATAAAATGTCTTATGTTATATATATATTTATAAATGTATATAAGTTAAATATAAGTTATAGTAAATACTGACGATGCGTTGATATGACCATTATCCATGCCATAGGCGGGAGAGGAACCGAGACACAAGACCAGGAAGCACTGTCACACTACTGAACGTGTGATTTCGGTTCTCACCCAGTTCTCACTTCCCCACTACATTCATGAGGATTCCAACACGCATGCGTCAAACAACCTATCATCAAAATACACGTCATTCATAGCCACTACTACAAGTGATGGGGGAAAAGTGTTATTTCTATGTAACTGCTACCATATAAGCTACTTTTAAAATAACAGATTCAACTTATATAACTTGAGGGCGCCAGTAGCACAGGGTTAGCGTGCTTGCAGTGTCGGATTAAGCGAATAGGAGGCCCTAGGCCCTTAAAATTTTTGGGGCCCCCCTTTTTTTACAAACTGCAATAAATTGTTTATTTATGCATTTAACAATGGATTTATATTATTTCTAAGGTATAAACATGAAACAAATTTTATTTTTTGTTAAAGTATATATTCTTTTCAGAACTAAAATTACAAAAACATGTTATAAACAATATCAATTTATAATATAAACGTTGATATAAGATTTGTCTTTAAAAATATTTCTTTCTACACTTGAGGTCGCTAAAATCATTGATGATGTCTTCAAAATCAATTTGATTTGATATTATCGTATCAATGACGAAGAACATCTGATTCAATGAACATCAAACTCAGCATGTCAATCGTTCTTGATGCATAATGCTTCTTGGCTGGCTTTTGATTCGTTTTAATTTTGAAAAAGAGCGCTCTGCAGAGCAATTTGTTATCATGAGCGTTAAAAAAATGGGAAGAGCAATTTCAACGTTTGGAAAAACAGTTGCAAGATTATCTCGAATCAAAATTTAGTAAAGTTCAGAATGAACTGGGGGTTTGATGGAAATTTCGATATAACATAAGTGTGAAACTGTTTTAGTTCGGGATAAAAATCTTCCAAATTGTCAGAATAAAAATGAACCAAATTTGAAATCTTTTCTTGGTAATCATTTTCCGAAAATCCATTTTCGATTTTTACGGGGGCCCTTCATCGACGGGGGCCCCAGGCCATGGCCTAGTCCGGCCCATTGGGTAATCCAGCACTGCGTGCTTGCCTTCTAAGCTCAAGTTCGCGGGTTTGAAACCCGTCGGAGGCCTTTAAGTTGTTTATCTGGAAAGTGGAAAAACCTTGAGCACACCATCCTTCGGATGGGATATTAAGCGATGGTCCCGATGTCAGGTACTCGTTAAAGACTCCCTTGACCTAGGTCATAAAATCGACTACGCGCAATTTAGAACTCCCACAGTAGAGTCGGGCTCATGTTCACCAGAATATATTTATATATAAATAAACTGTTATTTTATGGAAATGTGATTCAAAAAAAGGAACTGCTACTTTCCCTGGTGAACAGCCTAAAGAATTAAAGAATAAACAATAAGGGCCGCCCTAAAACAATCCCTTAGATCCCCATTTCTATTTCTTAGTACAGTAGATAGATATATGGGAGGGCTGTGTACACCTAGGGACCTAAGCATCCAATGCTCGTAATGTAAATGTCGCCTACCCATGTTTAGTCAAGTAAAATAAGAGGTCTTTAATGAGTAACTGACATCGCACAGGCTCAGAACCATCGTTTAATGTTTCATCCGAAGGAAGATGTGTTCAAGATTTTTACCTTCCCAGGAGGGAAAACCTAAAGAATTCGGCTAGGTTTCGAGCCTACGATCTTGAGCTCAGTACGCTAGCACGATACCCTAAATTTTTATTGACCTAAAGGGTATTTAACGAGTTCCTGACATCTTACAAGCTCGAGACCCATCCGAAGGACGACATGCTCAATGTTTTTTTTCACTTCCCAGATAAAAATTCTTAAGATCTCACCCGGAATTCGAACCGGCGATCATTAGTTTAGTAGACAAGTACGCAACCTCTGAACTACCAGTTGTGGCCATCACAAAAGTGAAGGTTTAAAAAAAAAAAAAAAAAAAAAAAAGGCTTGTAATGACCACTTAAAGTACATTTTTAACTATAAATTTCGAAAATACGACTGTCACAAAAAATGTTTTTTGACGTGAAAACGTCTATTCGCTCGTTAAGCACAGTGATAGCCGGTCAAACTTTCTTGTGTTACAAAATATCGTCAGATTTCAATCGATAATAACTACGAGACTAACAATGCGATAACAACGGTTGAGGTCACAATGGATAGAGCATGTATGTACGTGTTTGTTGTGTAGTGTTTGTTTTGCCTGTGACGTTATCGGGCTAGTGTGGGCGCAGGCGAATGATTGTTGCGAATTAGCGTTGTGTAAAATTAGAAATTAGTGTAGCGTGATAACGCGTTTAAATAGGACGTGGATTCGGGTGTCATTGTAAAGAGCTTGAGGAGCACTACTAGGACTCATAGTGAAACAATAAAAATATTCGCCGAAATATATGTAAAAATCAGTATTAAATTGAAAATTGCAAAAAAACTACGACTCACATGAATCGTAAATATGAGCGGAATTATAGAAAACGCAAATCAGAGGAAAGCTCGCATCAAAAGGAATTTAAAAAACCTAAAAAGTCTAGTGCCGAGCAAATGCAAGAGCTACGAAAAATGATTTATCCCGACGTTTTCACGGAAAATCTACGACGTGGACCTTGACTACGCCAAGGTTTTTTTTACTTGGCCTTTGAACACCAAGGAAGGTTCAATTAAGCCCATCATGGGTCCAGAGCCAGTACTAGGAATATCGGGAGGCATACCGAACCCGGATTAAAAAATGAACTAAACACCTTTTGGAGCAATCATGAAGTGAAAAAACTAGTAATTATAAACGTTTCGGGAAGTATTCCCATCGTCAGTATCTATAATAGATGTGTTCTTTATGTTAAATATTCCTTCTGTCAATCAGAATCTTCCTTTTATAGAACATTTTCGTTAATTGACAGAAAAAATGTTTAAACAAAGAACATAATATGTTCTAAACTATAAATACTGATGACGGGAGTACTTCTCGAAATGTTTATAACTACTAGTTTAAAAAAAAAAACAAATATAGATGGCAGAAGAGATGCTAAGATAAATATATTATAAATAAATTCAAAACTTACGTAATACAAAAGCAAAATTATCAGGTTTTCAAACCTGTAAACATACTGAAAAAACGGATAGAATATAATGTTATGAGGATGTTCTCTTTGTTTAGATATATTGTTTGTTTTGGTGTTGGATTTTCTGTTTAAATATAATATTTCAGTTTGTTTTCATGTTGTTATACATGTCAATACAGGCCCTGAAGAAGGTACACTCAGTGCCGAAAGCTTGGCAGAAATTCTACAAGTTAGTTTCTTCGACCATAAGCCTAATCTCTGAATAACACCGGCCATGGTGAAGACATTAAAATGAAATTTTCTACTCTCGGATCTGAAAATTGATTTAATAAATTAATTAAAAAAATATATTTTTGAAATACTATCTATTCACAATAATACATATAGATGCTTTATTTTGGAAAATTGTAGACTTCTTCTATATAATTGTGATGGTAATTGTATATTATATTGACATACATAACATTTTATTACTGCGGTTATAATTAGTTTATGGTTTTCTGTTTAAATATAATATTTCAAGAGGGCGCCGGTAGCTCAATGGTATGCGTGCTTGTCTTCTGAGCTCAAGAATGTGGGTTCGAAACCCGACCGAGGCCCATAGTTTATTTTATCTGGGAGGTAAAATAAACCTAAGCACGCCGTCCTTCGGATGGGACGTTAAGAGTTAATGGTCCCAAGCATGTTCGATGTCAGGTACTCGTTAAAGACCCCTACATGAATAAAAATTTAGGGTAGGCAAAATTTAGGACTCCCACAGTAGAGTCGGGGCTCGTGTCCATCTGAGTGACGAAAGAGCGTTCTGTTAGTAGGCGATATGACCTCGTAGTTAAAGCCCGGGCATAAGTCATAAAACCGAACCTATAATATTTCAGTTTGTTTTCATGTAAATTATTTAATGTTAATTATTGGTTTAGTCACAACTATGTCAAATCTTTTATTCATATCTACATACATTAACGCAGTAACAATATTTTATATATGTCAATACCATCTTTCAGAGAAAGATGGAACAAATGTGTAACAGTATTATTTAAGAAATAACCCTCATTTTTACTTTTTGCTTTTGTTTTGTTTTATTTTTAATGAAGAAGTAACAGTTTTACTCAAGAAATAATTTAATTTAATTTAGGAACAATCGTTAAATTCTTTTCTGATTTCTTCTGTTGAAAGAGCAGTAGACGCAAAGCCTCCAAAAGGAGAGGCTTTTGTTCTAAAAGAATGTCAGGTAGAACCTCTTTAAGTCGAACCTCAATAAGTCGAAAGCCTCAAAAACTCGAAAAAAAAGTTTTGTTCCTTTGCCTTCAAGCCCCAAAACCTCCATTACTCGAAATTTCAACCCTCTATTAGTCGAAATAATCAGTGAGTCTCTACAAGCCATTTTGGTACATATTTTCCCTCTATAACTCGAAAAAATAAATTGGACCTCTGTATCTCGAACATAGCAATGTTTTATTTTACAACTCGATTATTTGAAACTTATTACCTCTATAACTCGAAGAAAAATAAGTTACCAACTTTAAGAATTTGCCGGAAATGTACACCATTGTTTCTTAGAAAACAATTTAGGAGTATACAAAAAATAGGATTACCAATTATCTAAAGCAAAAAAAATTACTGATTTTTTTTAATACCTACATATACTACGTATTTTTTATTTTAAGGATGTTTTGAAATAATGTTGATTTATAATAAATATAAATATGTTTGTTACCTCTGTAACTTGAATTTTTATTTATTTCGCCTCTCTAACTCAAAATTAGTTAGAATGAATCTTAACCTCTACAAGTCGAATCAAAATCCGCCTAAGTCGAAATCCTCCATAAGTCGAAAACTATAACTCGAATTGGCGTCTTCCTTGATGTTCGACTTATAAAGGTTCTACGTATTTTATTTTTATTTTTTTTATATGTCAATACAGGCCCTGAAGAAGGCTCACTGAGTGCCGAAAGGTTGACAGAAATTCTAAAAGTTAATTTTTATTCGACCACAAGCCTCATCTCTCCTTCTTCCTATAACGTTGACTCTCCCGTGAGTCCATTTAGTGAAGAAACACAGGTTCTCCTCCCAGTTGCACATTGACTGGTGAATGTGCACATTGGCCGATCTACTCACATTAACCGTTAAACATACATCCCACTCATCCTCTTTTTGCCTCTCTCCTAGCATGGTATCACAATAAATTTAACAAGACGTAAAACCAACACAACTGATAATGATGAAATCTATAAATAAACAATATGTAAATTACGCAAACAATTTATTATTGTCATTTATAATATTTCAAGATTATAAACAAATAGCCGAACATAATAAATAGAACTTTTTTTACTTCTTCAACTATACGAAGTATAGGGGAAGTTATGCAATCAGTCAGAAATCGTAGTTGAGTTTTCACAGGAATATCATGTTTTACAACCGCCCGATTCAAAAAATCACAAAAACACTTATATCTATCAAGAACGCCGGTAGCTCAGTGGTATGCGTGCTTGCTTACTGAGATCAAGATCGCGGGTTCAAAAATCAGTCGAGGCCCTTAGCTTATTTTATCTGGGAGGTCCTTCGGAAGGTACTCGTTAAAGACCCCTACTCTAAGTGAATAAAAATTTAGGGTCAGCAAAATTGAGGACTCCTATAATAGACTCGAGCTCATGTCCTACAAAGTGAAGAAAGAGCGCTCTAGTAGTGGGCGATATAACCTCGTAGTTAAAGCCCGGACATGGGTCATAATAACTAAGTTATTAAATCTTATTGTCGGACATACATATGATTAGTTATAACAATAATAGTAAAAAAAAAATGTATGCAATAATAACATTTCTGTAAATATTTTCTAAGGAAATTTATTGTAGATTCTTTGGGGCATTAAAATTTATTGTACATTCTTTGAGTCATTAAAATTTATTATACATTCTTTGGGGCATTGAAATTTATTGTTCATTCTTTGGGGCATTAAAATTTATTATACATTCTTTGGGGCATTGAAATTTATTGTTCATTCTTTGGGGCATTAAAATTTCGTTCGTAATTATCTAATGGCAGTTGGAAATTTAATAAGGAACATTTTTGGGAAGAATCATTTTTATGGGATTAGATAGTAGTTAAAAGCCCGGATATAAGTCATAATAACTGTATGTCTATCTGTGTGTCTGTTAACACGATAAGACACGATAGATTGAATGTATCGAAAATAAATGTATTCAGAACCTCCGAAGGACGACACCTATTAATTTTGAGCCAAATCATACAAAGGGAAACGGAGGATTAGGGGGGAGACTTACACATAAATTCCAATAACTGCCGATGTAATGAATGTATCAACACAAAATTTTATACATAAATTCTAAACCCTATAAGGTCGATAAATATTAATTTTCCTTGGAATCGGCCGAACCGAAGGGAGGGATGAGAGGAAGCACTCAACTCCAAAACCTTCAATAACTGCCGATGTAATGAATGTATCGACACAAAATTTTATACATAAATTCTAAACCCCATAAGGAAAACAAATATTAATTTTCCTTGGAATCGGTCGAACCGAAGGGAGGGATGAGAGGAAGCACTCAACTCAAAAACCCTCAATAACTGCCGATGTAATGAATGTATCGACACAAAATTTTATACATAAATTCTAAACCTCATAAGGACGATAAATATTAATTTTCCTTGGAATCGGCCGAGCCGAAGGGAGGGATGAGAGGAGGCACTCAACTCAAAAACCTTCAATAACTGCCGATGTAATGAATGTATCGACACAAAATTTTATAAATAAATTCTAAACCCCATAAGGAAGATAAATATTAATTTTCCTTGGAATCGGCCGAGCCGAAGGGAGGGATGAGAGGAGGCACTCAACTCAAAAACCTTCAATAACTGCGGATGTAATGAATGTATCGACACAAAATTTTATACATAAATTCTAAACCCCATAAGGACGATAAATATTAATTTTCCTTGGAATCGGCCGAACCGAAGGGAGGGATGAGAGGAGGCACTCAACTCAAAAACCTTCAATAACTGCCGATATAATGAATGTATCGACACAAAATTGTAAACTTAAATTCAAAATCCCATAAGGAAGGCACCGGTATCGACACAAAATTTAGTATAAATATTCTGAAGCCACAGTCTAAGTTAGTTAGTTATATTTAGCACAAACAATCGATTGGTTTTGGAGGGAAATAATAAAACGTAATTGATTAATTCGTTCTGGGGAATTAGACTGCCGGTGTTTCATATTTGTTTTTGGTTGTTGGATTCACTCACCTGACATGACTCCTTTGGCGAAAACGGAGTGGTTTCTTAGCGCTGATGAAAGACATATAGGACCATCCTTTCTTCATCATTCTTGAAAGGTACTGGCGTTGTGTTGAACACAGCTCGACCTCGATAACCTCCTTATCGTTAATACGATACCCTCTAAACCAACCCAAAAGTGTGTGGGAGAAGGCACACATTTGCTGTTATACAGGAAAAATTAAGTATTATTATAAGAATCACCGGCTATAAACTTCCCCAGCACGAATTACTCAATTATGTTTTCGCGTCCCCTCAGTAGCTCATCGACCGTTTGAGCTAAAACTCAATATTTGACTTATATAGTCGCTTCTGAATTTTCCTCATACTCTTTCCCTTCGGCTGATTCCGCTGAAAATTATTCGGTGTCGTCCTTAGAGGGTTCTCGATACAATTATAACATTTTTTTTCGATCCATTCATTATATATGGAGTTATCGTGATCTCGAGACACACATCAGGAAGTTGGAAAACATGAAATTCCGTTGAGAACTCGGCAACGAATTTCTGAAATTTCCCCTTTCTTTTGGTCGATTTGGCTGAAATTTGATATATGTCGTCGTTAGAGGTTTCTGGACTCACATATAAAATTTCATGTCGATACATTCATTCTATTAGCAGTTAGTAAAGTTTTTGTGCTAAGGTTCCCCCCTAATCCCCCTCTTTCCTTTGGTCGATTTAGCTGAAATTTGATATATGCCGTCGTTAGAGGTGTCTGGACTCACATATAAAATTTCATGTCGATACATTCATTCTATTGGTAGTTAGTAAAGTGTTTGTGCTAAGCTTCTCCCCTAATCCCTCCTTTTACTTTGGTCGATTTGGCTGAAATTTGATATATGCCGTCGTTAGAGGTTTCTGGATTCACATATAAAATTGCATGTCGATACATTCATTCTATTGGCAGTTAGTAAAGTTTTTGTGCTAAGCTTCTCCCCTAATCCCCCCCTTTCCTTTGGTCGATTTAGCTGAAATTTGATATATGCCGTCGTTAGAGGTTTCTGGATTCACATATAAAATTGCATGTCGATACATTCATTCTATTGGCAGTTAGTAAAGTTTTTGTGCTAAGGTTCCCCCCTAATCCCCCCTTTTCCTTTGGTCGATTTAGCTGAAATTTGATAGATGTCGTCGTTAGAGGTTTCTGGACTCACATATAAAATTTCATGTCGATACATTCATTCTATTGGCAGTTAGTAAAGTTTTTGTGCTAAGCTTCTCCCCTAATCCCCCCCTTTCCTTTGGTCGATTTAGCTGAAATTTGATATATGCCGTCGTTAGAGGTTTCTCGATACACATATAAAATGTGTCGATACATTCATTCTTTCGGGAGTTATCGTCTTCACAGACACACATACATTTATTTCTTCATATTCGGAGCCTGGAGATCGGGAAACGTAGAACTCTGTTGAAACCCCACATCAAATTTTGACCAATACAACATTTACATAATTTTATAGTAAAATTGAGTTAATCATTTCATCAAGAAATATAAAATATAAAAATTATTCTTACCGATATCAAATGGTGATGTCTTTAGGTGAAGAGTCAAGTGACTGTGTCAAATCAATAAGAAACATATCGATTTGAATGTTACTCACTAAATAATCGTTTTTTAAATAATTAATATCAGAACAGCACGTTACTAGCAACTATTCGAGGTGAGAGTCACAGTTAGTAGACAATTTGAACAGATACTAAACGGTGATTCAATTACAATGAACAATAGAGAAATGAGTGTATCATGAACAAAAAAAAGTCACCAATCACCAACAAACTGATGACCATTGTATATATTTCTATTGTTTCTTTTGTTCTAGTGTTGAGCGGTCAGCCTGTCCTTGACCCTGTCGGGGAAAAGAGGAAGTTGAAACAGCCTTAACGAATAGTTATGAGACTTGACACTAATCTTGTATGATAGAGTAATACATTCTAAGCTGGGGAAACGCGAAACACTTTGTGTTCAAAAAGTAACGGGAATTTTGTAATTTCGCGGCTTGTATTAGTCCAGTGGTTCCCAACCTGGGGGCGAACGCCTCCAAGTGGTCGATTTGGGTTATCAGGGGGGCGATGAATATTCAAAGGGGGAAAAATTAAAATGGTTACGAGTTAGCCTGCGTGAAGCTTATGGACACTTATCCACAACTGTGGGGAAAAACTGAACCACTTCTCATCTCGTTCCCGTCAACATATTTAGTTGAAAAAGGATTTAGTTCTGTTGTCCAGCTCCTCACAAAACAACGAAATAAGTTGGACATTTGCCTCAAAGGAGACTTGCGCCTGAACTTAAAGAACATAAAGCCGGATATTCAAGCTTTACCAAAAACCACCAGGCACAAGGCAGCCATTGAAAAGGTAAAATAAAACAATAACAAAGTTTTCAAACTTTCATTTATTTTTCAAATTTTAACTGTCAACTTTCTTAATTTTTCCAGTTTCCAATTTAAAAATGAACTCCTGTTTTTTAAATGTATGTCAATGATCTTAGTTAATTATTTCACTTCTTCGTTCTTAAAAAAAATCTGTAAAAAATGTACATTTTAATTTTTTTTTCTATTTTATTTAAGAGTGACCGGATAAAACTGATTCGGTTGTTTTTATATACGGTAATAAAATTGTTTAAAATAATAAAACTGCTTTATTATTTACACTTTACGTCAAATTAAAATTAGGCATACAATGAAAATGAAAAGGAAAAGGGGTTAGTCAACCTCCAGAAAGGGGAGATGGGCCACAAAAGGTTGGCAACCACTGGTCTATATCAATGTTGTCCCCTTCAAAATAGTCCCCATTAGATATTATACACTTGTCAGTGCTTCTTCAAATCCCCGAAACACTTCTGGAACACGATCTTTGGGATAGCATTTAGCTCTCTCAGCGATGCGCTTTTAATCTCATCTAAGCTTATGAAACGACGGCCTTTTAAGGTTCTGTTTATTGTTGGGAACAGAAAAAAGTCACACGGAGCCTGGGAATATGGAGGCTGGGGTATCATTACAGTGTTGTTTTTGGCCAAAAACCCTCGAAGTTATATTAGTTCGATTCGCGCGATTTATTTGTTGTTGTGTTGCTAAACATGTCTGAAAAATATCTGTACATTGTTTAGTCAACCGGATGTTTAGTCTGCTGTCAGCTGTCAAAGAGGTTACCTGTGTTTTGGTACGATCGGTGATTATTTATTTGTTTACATAATGGATCAGAGAATTTGCATTAAATTTTGCTGTAAGAATGGAATAAAGTGAAACAAAGTTTTAGAAATGTTAAATATTCCGTTGACAACTCCACATCAAATTGGCCTGATGTCTGGGGAAGTAAAACTTATTTTTTAAATATAGTATATTTCACAAAAATGTTTAAAAAAAATAATGTAACAGCATGCAAATAGAATACTGGATGCTGTGATGTGTCAATACAAAACCTTAATGAAGAATAGTGCGTTGCTAAATTATCTAAGACTAGGAAAGATATATGAATCGTAGACAATGAGTAGAAAAATGTAGGAACCAACAGTTCGAGTGATATTCTACAATAGAAATGTAGGAAGCAGCATTTTGAGTGGTATTCTATTTTCTAAGACTAGAAGACTAGACTTTGAATGATATTCTACAATAGGAAGGTAGGAAACAGCACTTTGAGTGATATTCTATTTTCTAAGACTAGAAGACTAGACTTTGAATGATATTCTACAATAGGAAGGTAGGAAACAGCACTTCGAGTGATATTCTACTATAGGAATGTAGGAAACAGCACTTTGAGTGATATTCTACAATAGGATGGTAGGAAACAGCACTTTGACTAATATTCTACAATATAAATGTGGGAACTAGCAGTTATAGTGTATTACACAATAAAAATGTAGAATACCGCAGTTTGGTTGATATTCTACAATAGCAATGTGGGAACCAGCAGTTTGAGTGATATTCTATAATAGAAATGTGCGATTTCAAAGTAAATAACATAATTAAAATGTCAAAGTTTTGAAAGTAGATACAACTTTAACACAGATGCACAAATAACAAAATAAAAAGTTATTGAAAACAAACGAAAATAAACAGACACTAAAACATAATTGAAAGATAAACAGAAGCAAGAGGAGAAGCAAGCGAGGCCTGATAAGGAGGATGTGCTTGTAATGGGCACCGACCACATCCTCCAGGCCCGGGACTGTATCAGTCCAAAGAACCCGGTGGAAACTCCGCATCGAATTTTTGACCGATTACATAACTTTCTCTATAAACAGACAAGAAACCTTAATAAAAGTTACTAGGATACAGAAAAGTAACAAAAAACAAAACAATACAACATACAAGAAACTACAAAACAGAACAGATGTACAAATCATAGCAGAAACTACAAAAAAGGAAAATGGTAACAGTCAAACAATAATTTATTATTGTTGTGGTATTTATTACAATTAATTCACAACATAAATAATAAATTATTTTCATTGAGAAATGTAACTAAGAAAATTATATAAAAACAACAGGAAGACAACATGCACAAAATAAAGGCAGAAATACTACGGAATAAAGCACAACATAAGAAAACAAACCAAGATTTTTTTTTGAGTAACCTGGTAGTTTCAGGGGATGCGGGAGAAGAGCTAGAACTATCAGGAACATCCTGAGGAGCTGAAGACAGATTGGGAGTCTCACTGGAAAGTAAACACAACTGTCAGATCAGATTGATGAATTCCATGAAAAGTCAAATAATATATCCAAATATAATTGGTTTTCAAAAATAAAAATATATAAAAACATGTAAGAAATATAATACATTTAAAAAATTAATCTCAATTTTAAACTTCTTTTTTAAAATTTCACAAATAGGTTCCACAACTTTATAAATAGTACATACAACAAGCAAAATTGCTAAAGCTGCTTTGCATTGTCAAAATGGGTGACACTCCCTAGGCACTGAGTTGTACTAATTTATAACTCACTGCTGCTACTGAAGAGGTCTCTAGGCCATTGGCGCTTCAGGCGTCATTGAGGAAGTGTGATAGAATGGAGGGCGCGGACTAGAAGATTATTATGGGAACTAAGGGAGGAAAATACCTTTTTGTACCTGGATTTTTTTTTTGAACCTCAGGTTAAAAAGTAATTAAGTAGGGTTCTTAGATCATTTTTCTATGATAGCTAGGCCGATGTTAACGAATATTGAAATTGATGAAGAAGAAGAGAGTTAGTTAGGTACTGTATCTTATATCAAGTTTTAACTACGAATTTAGGGAGTCGGAACAGGCCAGTTTCTCACCTCTTCCTTCCCTTCTCGGTCTACCACTACTGCTGGTCAGAGGCTGGCAGAGCGAGGTGGTTCGGGGCCCATTGCACAGTGGGAATTTTTTTTTTAAAGTGGCCAAACATTTCTTTCCATAGAGATTATATGAGGAGTTTGGAGCCAGAGCGCACCAACTGGTTGAAACTGAACAGGTAGAAAATGGCAATTGAAAATTGAGTACATTTTGTTTATGTCCATAAATGGGTCCCAAATATTTATTTATATTTGAAATTTTAGAATAGTATTGGATGAGTGATCCTTTTTTGTGTTCTATAACGTTTTTGAAGTCCGTATGATCCATTGCGACTTTGAAAATATATGCACAAAATACTTGTGGACTAAACTTAAAGTGCTGCTATCTATTACTGAAGTGAAGAAACTAAGTGATCCACACTGGTTTTGAAAAAGGGAACCTATGCCAACATCAGGATGGTAATAACTCATTTTCCGAAAAATTGTGGGTTGGTCCGCTCTGGCTCCAAACTCCTCATATGGTACAGCAAACTTAAATGGGAAAATCGATATCAAAACAAGCTGAAAACGATGAGCCACCGCATTTTTTTAAGAAAACATTCCTAAATATCGAAAAAATGAGAATAATAAGAATAATTATAATCAAATATTATATATAGGGTTAGGTTTTATGACTCATGCCCGGGCTTTAACTACGAGGTCATATCGCCTACTACCAGAGCGCTATTTCGTCACTCTGGTGGACATGAGCCCGACTCTACTGTGGGAGTCCTAAATTTTGCCTACCCTAAATTTTTATTCATGTAGGGTAGGGGTCTTTAACGAGTACCTGACATCGTACAGGCTCGGGACCATCGCTTAACGTCCCATCCGAAGGACGGCGTGCTTAAGTTTATTTTACCTCCCAGATAAAATAAACTAAGGGCCTCGGTCGGGCTACGAACCCACGACCTTGAGCTCAGAAGACAAGCACGCTTACCACTGAGCTACCGGCGCCCTCAATATTATATATAATACTATAGATTTTATATACTTTTTTTAACTCGTCAATCACAGGTCATATTTTGTTTAATACATTTTTTTTTTTTGTTTTATCTGTTTAATATATATTTTGTCTCAACATTGTGCTTTTTTATGTAAGTATATAAATGGTGATATATGTAAAATATATGTACTATTATTTCACATTATTTAAGTTGTAAATTTATTTTAAAAACATGTGATAATTTATATTTAAAAAATAATATATACATTTTTTTTTTTTTTCCTTGTACGATGCATATAAGCCATGTCAATGTGTATCTAGTTATTTACGACATCCATGGCCCCGGGAGGGAGTTCTATCTACGAAATAAAACTCTCTCCCGGACGGGATTCGAAACCGTAAACCATGGTGAGACCATGCGACCAAAGCCCTACGGCTCTAGCCTGCATGACCACCATGGTTCCCTAAAAAAAAATTATATAAATTGTATAATGTATTGTGTCCATAATTGTAAACAAACTTATTATAGTTTGAACCTAATATAAATATGCATAATAAAATCAAAACTAGGAAGTCAGAGCGCTGTTTGTCGCTCTGGTGGATGAGCTCTAAACTATAGTGGGAGACCTAAATGATGCCTATCTAGTTTCAGTTTTTAGGCTCGGCACCATCGCTTAATGTTCCAACCGAAGGACGGCATCTTCTTTTTTTCTCAGACGGGTTTCGAACCCCCTATTTTAGCTCAGCTGGCAAACAGGCTACCTGTGAGCTACCGGCGGCCTCAGTAAGAAGAGAATGCGAGAGAAGTCTCATCTTGGCATCCAATCTAACATGAAAATAATTTCCGTTACAATCTACCGACCAGTGATTTTTTTCAAATATATACACATAACTTATAAAATATGTGTGTACAATATGATGTACACAAGTAAATTGTGAGTTTCGTCAAAATTGAAAAATTGTTAAAAATACATTGAGAAGCTCATTAAATGAAAAATTATTACTAGAATCGAAATCACCCCAAAGCAGACAGTTATTGATCAATTAGCTGAAAACTCATTTGAATTTATGAAATTATCTTTATTTACATGATTATACAACAATAAAATTTAAATAACAATTATTGTTCTTAGTTTTAAATATTAAATAACAAATTTTGTTCAGAATCATTTAATAATATACCTTTTTGTTCCTTTTAGTTTGTTTTTTTTATTACAAAATGTGCTTTAAAAAAATATTTGTGACGATTATAGAAATAAATTGGTTTGATGAACTTGCTAAACCGTTTTTTTAAACGTTCGTTTACGATATAAGCATCAACAACTGTATTTTTTCTAAGAAATTGAATTTTTAAAACTTCAATGCGATATTGGTTGTAGCGCATTCTAGTGGCTGTTGGGGTTACTTCCACAGACAGACCTGCTTTCTAACCTCAACAGAGAGAGCGACCTCTCACACACCTCTTAGATAGTCAATAATACACCTATTATTTCCCCACGAAGTATAGGCAAGTTATGTAATCGGTCTGAAATTCGAAGTTGAGTTTTAATCGGAATTTCATTTTTTCAGTGAACACGATAACTCCCGATAGTATGAATATATCAACACGAAATTTTATGTGTATCCAGAACCCCTTCAGACATATTGGCAGAAGGAAAGAGGCGAATTAGCTTAGGGGCACAAACTACGTCACGCAATTTTGAGGTGTTTTTAACCCCCTCCCTCCCCCTTGTCACAATTGGTCACATTTAATTGAACCCCCCCTAAACGTGACGTCATTTTTGCCCCTTAACACAAAAACTCGAATAACGCCGTTGTAATGAATGTATCGTATCGGCTCAAAATTTCATAAAACCCATAAGGGAAGGGGGGTTCAGGGGAGAGGGCTCAACTCAGAACCCCAATAAATGCCGATGTAATGATTTTCTCGACACAAATTTTAGTATATGGATTTAGGAACTCTTAAGTCAACGTTTTTTTACTAGCCAAAATGGCCGACTATTTTTTTTTTTTTTTTGGAGGGGAAGCGAAATGTTTGATTAATTCGTTCTGGGGAAGTACACTGCTGATGATTAACCGACAACTTTTTTTTTTATTTGGTATTTTCGTTTTCCTCAACTATACAAAGTGTGGGAAGTTTTGTTACCGGTCAGAAATTTTGTTTTCACAGGAATTTGATGTTTTTCAACCCTCAGATTCCAAAAATGACCTGTCTGTCTGTAACGTCTGTGTCTGTGAACGTGATAACCCCTGATAGAATTAATGTATCGACACAAAATTTTGTACGTGTATCCAGGACTCCTCCGTGTAATCGACCGAAGGGGAGAGGATTCCGTCGGATAAAGGACATGGAAAAAAAAAATCATTTACGAGTATCATATACAATTCATATCATGTATTCGAAAAATACTTTTTTGATCGGACGTTTTAATGAAGCAGTACATGGCGGCTGCGGGGAGTTAACACAAAAGGCAGTGGAGAGGAGTTAACACAAAAGGCAGTGGCGGGGAGTTAGCACAAAAAGCAATGGCGGGGAGTTGACACAAAAGGCAGGGGCGAGGAGTTAACACAAAAGGCAGTGGCGGGGAACTAACGTAAAATACAGTGGCGGGGAGTTGACACAAAAGGCAGTGGCGGGGAACTAACGTAAAATACAGTGGCGGGGAGTTGACACAAAAGGCAGTGGCGGGGGAACTAACACAAAATACAGTGGCGGGGAGTTGACACAAAAGGCAGCGGCGGGGAACTAACGTAAAATACAGTGGCGGGGAGTTGACACAAAAGGCAGTGGCGGGGGAACTAACACAAAATACAGTGGCGGGGAGTTAACACAAAAGGCAGTGGCGGGAAGTTAACACAAAAGGCAGCGGCGGGGAACTAACACAAAATACAGTGGCGGGGAGTTAACACAAAAGGCAGGGGCGGGGAACTAACACAAAATACAGTGGCGGGAAGTTAACACAAAAGGCAGGGGCGAGGAGTTAACACAAAAGGCAGTGGCGGGGAACTAACGTAAAATACAGTGCCGGGGAGTTAACACAAAAGGCAGTGGCGGGGGAGTTAAAACAAAAGGCAGTGGCGGGGAACTAACGTAAAATACAGTGGCGGGGAGTTGACACAAAAGGCAGTGGAGAGGAGTTAACACAAAAGGCAGTGGCGGGGAGTTAGCACAAAAAGCAATGGCGGGGAGTTGACACAAAAGGCAGGGGCGAGGAGTTAACACAAAAGGCAGTGGCGGGGAACTAACGTAAAATACAGTGGCGGGGAGTTGACACAAAAGGCAGTGGCGGGGGAACTAACACAAAATACAGTGGAGGGGAGTTAACACAAAAGGCAGTGGCGGGAAGTTAACACAAAAGGCAGCGGCGGGGAACTAACACAAAATACAGTGGCGGGAAGTTAACACAAAAGGCAATGGCGAGGAGCTAACACAAAATACAGTGGCGGGAAGTTAACACAAAAGGCAATAGCGAGGAGCTAACACAAAATACAGTGGCGGGGAGTTAACACAAAAGGCAATGGCGAGGAGCTAACACAAAATACAGTGGCGGGGAGTTAACACAAAATGCAAGGGCGAGGAGCTAACACAAAATACAGTGGCGGGAAGTTAACACAAAAGGCAATGGCGAGGAGCTAACACAAAATACAGTGGCGGGGAGTTAACACAAAAGGCAATGGCGAGGAGCTAACACAAAATACAGTGGCGGGGAGTTAACACAAAAGGCAATGGCGAGGAGCTAACACAAAATACAGTGGCGGGAAGTTAACACAAAAGGCAATGGCGAGGAGCTAACACAAAAAATCTTGTTGAACTAATTGAAATTATTATTATTATCTAAATTTCTCCTTGTAAATAGATGTTTTTTCTGGGTCTTATAAGGTGAAAGATGAGGCCGAGAGGGGGCGTGGAGGCATGGCCAGTCGTGCGCACTACAAGGACAACATGATGTTAGGTTGGCGCAGGACAAGGTTGATGATGAGATCATAGAGAGTTTCTTCACCAGGATCCAGGATCAAGGGGCGTCTAACTCGTGTTTTAGGGTTTCCTAGGTCAACATCGAAACCATCATGTTTTGGTTCGTGTGTCTGTCTGTCTATATCAGGGGTGACCTCAACACCTAACACTTATTCTATTTTAACAGCCATTTTTTTAACAAATCTATAAAATAGTTTATAAAAAAAAGACGTCGGTGAATCACCGGTACTTACCCAGCACGAATTAGTCAACTTAGTTTTCGCTCTTCCTCCAAAACCAATCAAAAGTTGACTTTTGTATCGATACATTAATTATATCGACATTTATGGGAGTTATTGTGATAACCAAATCGTTAAATTGGGTACCCAGGGAGAGCGAAAACTTAATACATTGATTCGCCCTGGGGAAGTGCAATGCCCGTGATTTTTTTTGTTTTTGTTACGAGCGTTTTCCTTTTTCCCACCGCTCAAGATCGCGGGTTCAAAACTCGGTCGAGGTCCCATGGAGGATAAAAAAAAAATCCTTGAGAAAGCCATTCTTCGGATGGGATAAGTAACTAAATCTAGAACCGGTTTTCGACGCAACAGCGTCATCATCAGTGGTTCAACCCACCCACACAGCACCGGCCAGATGCCCTTAAACCGCTCTGCTGTGTGGGTGGGATGAACCACTGATGATGATGCTGTTGCGTTGAAAACCGGTTCTTGTCTAAGATAAAACGGTGGGAAGATAACGTATTTTATTTCCATGAGAAATCTCGGTCCACAACATCTTACTATCACATAGTAACTAAATCTAGATAGACAAAATTTGACTCCCATTGTAGAGTAGGGCTACTCCCCACCAGAGTGCTCTTCTAGTTGGAGAGGTTAGGTTTTATGACTCATGCCCGGGCTTTAACTACGAGGTCATATCGCCTACTACCAGAGCGCTCTTTCGTCACTCTAGTGGACATGAGCTCGACTCCACTGTGGGAGTCTTAAATTTTGCCTATCCTAAATTTTCATTCACCTAGAGGGTCTTTAACGAGTAACTGACATCGTACAAGCCCGGGACCATCCCTTAACGTCCCATCCGAAGGACGGCGTGCTTAAGTTTATTTTACCTCCCAGATAAAATAAACTAAGGGCCTCGGGTTTCGAACCCACGATCTTGAGCTCATAAGGCAAGCACGCATACCACTAAGCTACCAGTGCCCTCTTCTAGAAGGAGCTATTATCTCATAGTTAAAGCCAACTAACTATAATTATTATTTCCAAATACAAATTGTACTAATTTAATTGTTTTATTTTTTGTAGAATCTCAAAGCTGCAAGTGTCCCAACATTTAAAAAACACATCAGATTCGAAGGAAACTAAACATGGCCTTCAATGGATATTGCAAGAATGACACAGACCCCTTCTAATTCCAAAATCCTTCAATTACTTGGAACAGTAGGTACTTACTGAAGAAGGTTGATTAAATTTGAAAGTTAGTCAACTTTACGAGACAACTGTCATAAACATTGTACTTTATCGTCACACAAATCTGAAAATTAGTTCCCTGAAAATTTCTAAGATTGCGACTCTTAAGGGATGGATAAACTGCGAATTCCCTAATTTAGAGGTGCCGTCTGAAAGATAGATTAATTGTGAACCAAGGATGAAAATTAAGATATGACTATTAAATATTAAAAAATTATCATATTGAAACATGATGTTTAAAAGAGTCGCTAAAAAACACCTCAGTAAGAGACAAAAGTAAAGAAGAAGTAATTCTTACTCAATGATACAAAACATTTTTTGCAGTGATATTGTGAAATATAAATATATATATATATAATAAAAATAAGAATAATAAAAAATAAAGAAAAAATGAAATGAAAATAAATTTTATCTGGGACCGAGGTCCTCTAAGAATTAATACGAATAATAAAAAGTCACCGAACAGAGCAACAAATACAAATAAAATGAAATAAAATATCAGTAATGAGATAAAAGTGGTACAGTGGATAGAAACAAGAACAGAATGAATATAACTAAATAATAAAATACAATAAAATAAATAATGATGAAATAAGAAAAAGAATAAATAAATAATAATGCAAAAGTAATTAAATTACAGCTTCATTATGAAGAAATCATACGAAAATAAATATATATCTAAATAAATATACAGAAGAAAATAAAATTAATTAAAAAAAAAAATATAAATATCAAGTTTATGGAGGAGGAGGAAATCTAGACCTAGGCTTGGAATAAAATTAATTTAAGAAAAACTGATGAAATAAAGAAATAAAATAAAAGGATGAAGTGTGGGTTCGAAACCCGACCGAGGCCCTCAGATACTCGTTAAAAAGGGAGTGAATAAACCTGGGTTGTCAACATTTAATACTTCCAGAGTAGAGTCAGGCTTAAGTCCACCAGAGTGATGAAAGAGCGCTCAGGTAGTAGGCGATATGACCTCATACCTTAAGCCCGGGCATGAGTCATAATAAATAACTATTATTTTCCTTCCCCATGTATAATAATAATATTTATTTCCGTTAAACCAAAACATGGTAATAGGAAACCGTCATAAAAATGTACACATAAAGGTAGCTTAAAGATTAGATAGAAAAAACTACTTAACTCGTATGCCTAGCTCGCGCTAGGCTAGTATTTAGTAACTAAAACGACTAACAAAAAAGTGTTCGCACAGTCGAGTAAGTCTTATTTTTATACAGCGGGGATTTTACTTTCCACAGGCACTCTATGTTGCACATATGTTGCAAAAAATTCGCTACAACGAAACGGCATTTTGCAAAATAAATAATGAGCACGAGTAAAGGTTCAGAATGCGCCGGACTTGTATAAGTAAACAGTGCAGCGTGGTGGGGGATGCTACTCGCCCTAAAAAATAGAAATAAATGAATTGACTCTACTAAATCACTTACAAACAACTCGACTAAATTTCCGTGGTTCACACACGTTTAGTTACTAATTTCTCGCCACTCGACTAAATGACAAGCATAGTGCGAACGAAGCTTTAGGGTCGGAGACACTTGTGATTAGTAGTAACAATAATTTAAAAAAAAATTAAATATTGTTAATAATAAAAACTAATATTAGAAAATAAATTAGAACAAAAATAATAATCTTAATGAATACAGGGCGCCAGTAGCTCAGTGGTATGCGTGTTTGCTTACTGCGCTCAAGTTCGTGGGTACAAAACCCGGCCGAGGCCCTACCAGAAAAAATAAACTTAAGCACGCCATGCTTCGGATGTTCGGATGGGTCGTTAAGCGATGTTTTCGAGCCTGTACGATGTCAGGTACTCGTCCTAGGTGAATAAATTAAAAAAATTTAGGATAGACAAAATTTGGGGTAGGCAAAATTTAGGACTCCCATAGTAGAGTCTGGCTTGTGTTCACTAGAGTGACGAAAGAGCGCTCTGGTAGTTGGCGATATGACCTTGTAGTTAAAGCCCGGGCATGAGTCATAATAACTAATTTAATGAATGCAGTAGATACATTCTTTAATTATAATTTAAATAATGATAAATATTTTTATAATTCTTCCGGAAGTGTCCTCTTCACGAAAATATTTCGGGACGTTATTAATTCCCTTCCTCTGGTCAAAGTGACTTTTCAATTCTCGTATATAATTTCGTATATTAGATACAAAATTTAGCTATTTTGTTTGTACTTTCTCTATTTCTAGCTACTATTTAATTTTGCATGAGTGAAATATCTGTTTCAAAATATTCAGTAATTGTACCAGGTATTTTTTCTAGGTGCAGTAATATTTTGTTGTTTTTGTAAAGAAGCAGTTTTCGACATCCCTACTATAACTGCCCTCGAAAAAATCAACATTAACAATAAAGATAATTATAACAATTATAGCTAATTATTCAATATATAATTAGGGTGGTGTAGAACAGGGATATAAAGGAGAGAATTGTGGGACCAATTATAATAAATGGGTCAAGGTAACCAGTGACCCTAACTGAACATACATAAATACAAAGTCAAATACAGTCAATATAATGGGCAATAAATTTAAGTGGCGTAGACCCCCCCCCCCCCCGTCTCTAAAAAATAAAATTGTTATGTTTAAGGCGAAAGGAGACGACAGTCACAAAAAGTCCTGTATTCATAGAATTCAATTTTATGGCTATCCAAATTTTTCGTTTTTGTAATTCTAAAAAAATACATTGGATCAGGAATGGTTTCCAGAAGTGTGGAAACTTAGTAATATTGTTGTGAAACAATTCTTTGTTGGGTCAAATGACAAAGTCCCATCAAATCCCATAAAAATTATTCTTCTCAAAAATGTTCCTTTTCATATTTCCAACTGCCATTAGATCATTGCGATCAAAGTTTTAACGCCCCAAAGAAAGTACAATAAATTTCCTTAGAAAATATTTACAGAAATGTTATTATTGCATACATTTTTTTTTACCATTATTGTTATAACTAATTATATGTGTGTCCGACAATAAGATTTAATAACTTAGTTATTATGACCCATGCCCGGGCTTTAACTACGAGGTTAAATCGCCTACTACCAGAGCGCTCTTTCATCACTCTGGTGGACATAAATTCGACTCTACTGGTGGGACCCCTAAATTTTTATTCACCTAAGGTAAGGGTCTTTAACGAGTACCTGATATTGTACAGGCTCCGGAACATCGCTTAAGGACGGCGTGCTTAAGTTTATTTTATCGCCCAGATAAAATACACTAAGGGCCTCGCCCGGGTTTCGAACCCATGATCTTGAGCTCAGAAGGCTCAAATTTAATAATTGTTTAAATATCTAATTTACGTGCTTGCTTACTGAGCTAAAGATAGCGGGTTCGAAACCCGACAAAGACCCTTATTTTATTTTAGCTGGGAGGTAAAATAAACTTAAGCACGTCGTCCCTCGGAGGGGACGTTAAGCTATTATCTCGATCCTGTACGACGTCAGGTATTCGTTAAACCCTATGTGAATAAAACTTGAGTAGGTAGACAAAGTTTAGGAATCCCATAGCAGAGTAGGGCTCATGTCCACCAGAGCGACGAAAGGGCGTTCTGGTAGACGATATTACCTTGTAGTTAAAATCAGGACATTAGTCATAATATCCAATTTATGAGTTATTTTTTATACATTTTTATAGCATATCCTATTGTTATGGTTAACAGAATAAAATAATAAAAATCTATGGTTTTAAATATAGCGAGACTATAAAAAATGAGGTTTTTCTGAAAGAATATCTTTCAAAAAGGTCAGCCATAAACTTTCCACAGAAATGACGACGGGGGGCCGTCAAGGAATTTATGTTAAGATATTTGGTGAGAGGGGAAGATTGCGTGCCTGACATGAGCACGAGTTCTGGTTCACTGCATACACAAATGCACCACAGAGCACGAATGGAACCTTTCAATATGTAGGTCACCCGCGCAGTTCTCTTCTATTCGTGTGACGTTAGATAAGTAATGGTATACTGTTACGTTAGATAAGTAATAGTATACTGTTACGTTAGATAAGTAATGGTATACTGTGACGTTAGATAAGTAATGGTATACTGTGACGTTAGATAAGTAATGGTATACTGTGACGTTAGATAAGTAATGGTATCAGTTTACATCAATTTTTATCACTTTCCCAGTTATATGAATTATAGGGGAAGTTATTTAATCGGTTAGAAATTGAGCTTTCACCAAAATTTCTGGTTTTTCCGATCCCCAAAAAGGAAAAAAAAATATGGCTGTCTTTGAACATAACTCTTGATAGAATGAATGTATCGACACAAAAATATTCAGAAGCCCATAAGGACGTCATCTATTGGTTGCCCATTACCTTTTTTTTTTATCTTTGTTTACCACTTTCTTAAAATGTTTCTAACAACTGAAGGGGTGAGTAGATAAAGGGGCTATGTGACAAAAATAAGTTTTTGAGAAAAAAAAAACTATTTTTTTAAACACCCTGTAACTTTTTTATTATAATATATACTAAAATGAACTTTTCAGGCTATATTCCAGCAAAAATATTTGTATGTTTGAAGGGTTTACATGATTCCTTTGCACTTAACTTTTTATCCACTCGTCCCTTCAATTGTATTGGTGGAGGGGAGGGTTGTTTAGATTACGTTTCGCGGAACCCTATCCTTTCTCACCTCTATCCCTTTCCTTCCATTTTTCTTCGAAAACATGAAACGGGAAATTCCTTATAAAGATCTCAACATCCCTTTCGTCCAAGACTGAATCCAGACCCGTTTCAAAAAATTCCATATGAACTTTAGCAACCATCTTAATCCTCTCACATAAACACGCTGACAATCCCACACGCAGTCTAAAACGACATTGGCCGCCGGACCTTCTATGAAATGAATATTTTCAGGGAGATTTTACGTTTAGCCTCCTCCCTCATTTCATTTCATTAACTGCTGATGCAATGAGTGTATCGATATAAGGTTTAGTATGACGACTAAAAAAAAAAAAAAAAGTCATATAGGTTAGGATAGGTTTTATGACTCATGCCCGGGCTTTAACTACAAGGTGGACATGAGCCCGACTCTACTGTGGGAGTCCTAAATCTTGCCTATCTAAATTTTTATTCATCTAGGGCAGGGGTACCTGACCACGTACAGGCTCGGTACCATCTCTTAACGTCCCATCCGAAGGACGGCATGCTTAAGTTTATTTTACCTCCCAGATAAAAACAAACTAAGGGCCTCGGTCGGGTTTCGAACCCACGTTCTTGAGCTCAGAAGGCAAACACGCATACCACTGAGCTACCGGCGCCCTCTTTAAGTCATGTATTAAATTTATATATATGAGTTTTTACACATTTGATTAATTTGTAATGTGGAAGTACATAGTCGGTGATTTACTGAGGACTTTGTATATATACAATATACAGTACAATGACTTGTGTTAGAGGTCCTCTTTGATTGTTTATTTAACAAAATGTCTTTGTTTCAGCTGTCATGGGCCGACTTCTACATCGTGGTTCACTGTGAGTCTACTTCAGGAAGTCTGGGGATCGACCTGGCCCAGAAGTACCATCAGTTTAAGGCTCTGAAGGAGCGGATATACTCACTTCCAGGAGTCAAAGAGTGGGTCCAAAAACGTCCTGTTACTATTCTCTAAAATATTTATTTAAATAATAACCAAAATAAGTCTGTATTAAGTTGCGTATGTCCCAGAATAAAGAATCATGGAACCTTAAGAAGGATGGAAGATATATTTACATAAAATTTCTCAGATAAGACATTTGATCTAAGAATAACGTATGGTATTACACGTTTTCAGTATCATTTGTCTAAAGAGAGAATTGAAACCTTACGATTGACATTTCTGAATAGAAAGTCAGTTTTTTAATCAAAGACATTAAAGGTTATTTGCAAAATATCTAAGGGAAGTGAGTTTAGAGCACACATTGAAAGGTACCGTAGTTGGAAAACGTGAGTAAACCTTTTTTTTCAGTGGTGAGGTCACGTGACAGAAACATTACATTGTAATATATTTCAGTACCTCATCTTTACGAAGTATAGAGGAGGTTATGTAATCGTCCAGAACACGATAACTCCCGACAGAATGAATGTATCAACACGAAATTTTATACGTAAATTCAAAGGCTTATAAGGATGAAATCTATCAATTTGTAGCGGAAGGGAGCCGAAGGGAAAGGTGGATTAGAGGTAGGCTAATCTAAAATGTAAATTCAAAGGCTTATAAGGACATCTATCAATTTGCAGCGGAAGGGAGCCGAAGGGAAAGGTGGATTAGAGGTAGGCTAATCTAAAATGTAAATTCAAAGGCTTATAAGGACATCTATCAATTTGCAGCGGAAGGGAGCCGAAGGGAAAGGTGGATTAGAGGTAGGCTAATCTAAAATGTAAATTCAAAGGCTTATAAGGACATCTATCAATTTGCAGCGGAAGGGAGCCGAAGGGAAAGGTGGATTAGAGGTAGGCTAATCTAAAATGTAAATTCAAAGGCTTATAAGGACATCTATCAATTTGTAGCGGAAGGGAGCCGAAGGGAAAGGTGGATTAGAGGTAGGCTACTCTAAAATGTAAATTCAAAGGCTTATAAGGACATCTATCAATTTGCAGCGGAAGGGAGCCGAAGGGAAAGGTGGATTAGAGGTAGGCTAATCTAAAATGTAAATTCAAAGGCTTATAAGGACATCTATCAATTTGCAGCGGAAGGGAGCCGAAGGGAAGGTGGATTAGAGGTAGGCTCAACTTACCTAAAATAAAAATACTATTGAGGCTAACTGCATATTTTAGAATGTATTCAATGAAAGCCGTAAAAAGGGAAAATAATTGTTTTTTAGAGTACATTTAGTGCTATCAGCTGATCGAGAATGAAATAGTAAAAAATAAATTTCAGCTGAAAAAGTGTTGGACCGATTTTCTGAAAAAAAAAAAAAAAAAATTAAGACTTATTTAATTGAGGATACTTACTACTAATTGTATTTAAATTTTATAAATATTTTGTGTATGGTACCTACTTGATTGTTAATTATTAAGTTTAATTAAACTAAAAATATGATTGCGAAATGTAAACTATTGTTTTATTATTTCGGTCATGTTGACTGGCTGCCCAGGTGATTCACCAACAATTTTTTTGTTTTGTTTTCTAATCGGTAAATCAAAACTAAAGGTTTACCAAAAGGAGAGACAAAAAAAAAAAAAGTGAGACAAAATCTTGCTGTCCTTGACATAGCAGTTGTTTTATCAGACAAACTAGTAATTACAAACAACTTTTATGGAAAAAATATGTTTATATATTTTTTTTTCTTAATAATGGACAAATTGATGAATATAAAATCTAAAATGACCAATTTTTTCAAACTTCCTAACAGAATGTCGGTCGAAAATGTGGACAAAATTAAACAACATAACCAGTTAAATAATTTATTGAGTGTTTCACAATCTCTCTGCAAAAATGTTAAATATCACACTAGTTAAACTGAAGTATTTTTTAGAAGAAGAAGAAGAAGAGTTTATTATAACAGTCTCATTTACAGAGGTACAATTATACAATAAGCTTCCTTAACCATTACCCTTATACACTAAATACAAACCAAAAATAATCAGTTAAATTAAAAACAATGCCACTGCTTAAGAGTAAATTTTAAAAAAAAAATTACAAACTAACTGAAATGAATAGAAAATAAATTAATAAACATTCAAAAACAGAGATTATAATTTAAAATCGTGAACGGATATTTTTGTGTTTCCCTGAGTTTTCCCTATTTTCTTTACCAAAACGTTTCATTTGTGTCACGCTTAAGTAAAACATTTTCGGTAAGAATTCTATTGAATTTATTATGTGAGTATAATTCTGTAAGATTTTATTGTGACTCATGCCCGGGCTTTAACTACGAGATAATATCGCCTACTACCAGAGCGTTCTTTTGTCGCACTGGTGAACCACACTCTACTATGGGAGTCCTAAATGTTTATTCACCTAGGATAGGGGTGTTTAAATTGTCCCTATACTTCGTGTGACAATACATGGTAGGTAAATTCTATATAAGTACCAAATTTCCACTGCAAATTTTTTTTTCAGACATGTAACGTGTTTATTTTAATTAATTCTCCAATTTCCATACAGTGGCTCATGTCAGTATTTCTACAGCTCTCAAGTCTCACTGAAAACCTTGAATCTCTGAACAGAACCAGAAGGCTTCTAGTCTCATCCTTCATATATTATTCATGAGTTTTACAATTGCATTTTAAACTAAAGTCCTACAGAATAATGCAACAATAGCTATTACTATGTCCTTCCTTGTCGCAAAGCATTTATATGACAAACTCACATCCATGTCTCTATATTTTCGCAGTAGTTCCAGTTTAAAAATTACTTAGAAATATATCCTAAGTACATTCTACCTTATCTGCTGCAGAGAAATATTTAAGCAACTTAAATTCCTGCCTTTGCCATTGCTGTTTATATTTGAAACATTAATGGTTATTAGGAAAAATAAAAATATTTTCACTCTCAACAATACCAGTCACGATTACGATACCAGGAAGAAAGATGACTTTCGAATAACTAAACATTGCTCTTCTCTTTTTGAAAAAAGTATAACTCATAAAGTAATTAATTTATTTAATGTCCTTCCCCACTTCTTGAAGTCAATAGATACAATAAATATAAATATATTGTTACAGTTGTTTTAATTTTTTATTCTTTACATTGTTTTCTTTTTCATTTCTATATCTCGCACATAGGGGACTTGATGAAGGGACGTAAGACACTCAAAGACACTTCCGAAAAGTTTTTTGAAAAATAGTTATCTTAATTTTCATTAAATTGAAAAATGTGTCTACTTATAATACATGTATCTATATATTATTATTATTTTTTTATATACTCATATATTTTTAAGTATTTATTCATTCAGTTTTTATTAATTTCATTTTACTTGTTTTAATAGTTTTGTTATTACTACTAATGATAGGTGTGTTAGACTCAAGTAGTTATAAATCTAATTTATAAGCTATCTTAATGTATAAATTCTTTGATGTGTCCTATTACCATGTATTGGTTTAACGGAAATAAATCTATTATTATTATCAATTGGAAATTTTATAAAGGACAATTGTGGTACCTAACAACTAACTTATAGATAGGACTGACTGTTTTCGGGTAAATCAAGAAAATGTCAAAAAATATGTACATTATAGGTCGGTTTTCGGCATTTATCTCGCCCAACGGGCAACCTTAGAAAAATTGTATTTCATATAAAATATACCTCTCAGTTTTCTTTACACTTTTCATTTTAGAAAATTTTGGAATAGGACATAAATATAGGCAGCATCTTATAAAGTATAGGTTGTTACCATAAATGTTGCTTATTAAATTTCCAACTAATAAAATGGCCCCATATTTGAGGTAGGATAAAAGAAGCGCAGCTCCCACAGATGTACATCCCAGCTCTAACCACCCCCTTGCCCACTGAGGCCCACTCGTATCCTCTGTTCCTACGAACAAAGTTATAACCGCTCCAAAGAATATACAAAAATTTCCATACGATATATTTCTAAGTAATGTTTTATTGTAACGTATGGCAATGACATCAACACATTTCTTTTTTATACCCCGTATGATAAGAATTTGAGTGGAGGGACGGAGAGGAGAATGATCTGTACGAAAGTGGAGTCTTATTATGGCCATATCACATATATTTTACTAAGTTTGGAGAATATTGAGGCAATATATTTGCCTTCGTTAGTGATGCCATTTTTTTTTTTTTTTAAATCAAAATTGTGTCTGCATGCTGACACAGTAATTTAATTAATTTGACTTTCTCATTATGTCCTGACCACGTTTTCTTTTTTTTCTTGCCATTACGTTGATGTACTTATAAATACTTTCACGGCAGAGTACAATTAAACGTTTTTTTCACAATAAATATAAAATGAGATTTTTCAGATTAAAGTAAATTATAATACTAAATAATTTTTTTGAATGGTATTCACTAAAAATCAAGTACGATCGTATATTAGAACAAACGTTAACTTGGCAACACTGATGTTAGATGACGAGTACATCGGAGTGTAATTCCACAGCATATATAAGTCTATTTTGTTTTTTATTTTTTAGTTATCATTAATGCTTAACTGAATAAAATACATTGTTGAATGTACTTTAAAATGTTTAAATATTTATTTTTAAACAAGGTAAATATATTCTATAATTTATTCATAGGTTATTTTATTTTGTCATCTACAAGGTAAATTTTGCATTTATCTATTTCTTTTTTTCTATGTATTAGTTATATCTTATGTTGTAGCAAATATTAAAAACCTTTCTGTTGTTATATTTTCATCTTATTCTATTACTTGCAGTAAGATATTTCTATTTAAAAGCGATAAAGTTTCATTGTAAAAACAGTAGGCTTATTTTAACATAAAAGCGTCATCACAAAGTCCCCTTTTACTAGGAAGCCCTTCGTTAGGTATCGAATACAATGGTAAAACACAATTTAAGTTACGATGGCTTAACTTAGGAGACTGTTTTAACTGTCTCGTGAAAACATTAAATAAATAAATGTATTTATGGTAATTATAAGCTATACCTTAATCACGATGATTATTTTTTTACTTATCGTTTTTATGTTTAGGTTAGTAAAAAAACGAAAGTATATAAATGTTGCCCAAAAAGGTCGCAGCTTATCTGTGTGATAACTTCAAAGGTCAGTTCATAATGTTCTTTACTTAACTTTTCATTATATAAATATCTTATCTAGGTTTAAATTTTATTCTTTAGGGTGAAATTAAGATAAAATACGGGGTGGTCTAAATTGTATTCTTTCGGTTAAATGATATGATCTGTTTTTTTTTTTTAATATCATGTATCCGAAAAAATAGAATGTTGACCCTACCGTCTGTCCTCATAGTGAAGCAATGAAGTATTGAGGGCGCCGTGGTATGCGTGCTTGCTTACTGAGCTCAAGATCGCGGGTTCGAAACCCGGTGAGGCCCTCAGGTTTTTTATCTGGAAAATGAAGAAACCTCTAGCATGCCCTCCATCGAAAGGGACGATAAGTGATAGTCCCGAGTCTGTACGATATTAGGTAGGTACTCGTTAAAGACAAGTATTAGACGAGTAAAAAAATTAGGTTAGGTAAAATTTAGAATTTCCATAGTAGAGTAGTCGGGATCATAACCACCAGAGCGGCGAAAGTGCCCTCGCGACCTCGAAGATAAAGCCCGGGCATGAGTCACAATAACTAAAGGGAAACGAATGTTCAACGTGATCAAGCTCACAATTTCATATTGTGGATACTTGGTAGAAATATTATTTTATTATTTATATTATAGAGAAATAAATTCGAAAGCAACCATATATATTTTGACAAAAATATGCATCCTTCAAAACAACAACTACATGAATTTATTAAAAAATTATAGCAAAATTAATCGTTATATTCGCCACAATTTTCTTGGTTAATTATTCGCATACTTTAAACACAACTGTGCCAAAATTTCAAAATAATAGTTCTCCCTCCCCCTTCCATATTTCGGCGGCTTTTTATTTATTTGTTGAACAACATAATCATAATAATTTTAATCGGTTTCAAAGAATGACTATCATCAAAATCTTCGATTTCGTTATTTGGACTAATATAATACTTCCGAGGCCGCCGGTAGCTCAATGGAATGCGTGTTTGCTTTTTGAGCTCAAAATCGAGGGTTCAAATCCGGCTGTCTTTGTTTTTTTTTTATCTGGGAGGTGAGCACACGTCCTTCGGATGGGACGTTAAGCAATGAATAAAAATTTAAGGTTGGCAATATTTAGGACTCTCATAGTAGACTCGGGCTAATATCCACCAGTGACGAAAGAGCGCTCTGGTAGTAGGCGATATGACCTTGTAGATAAAGCCCAGCAATGAGTCATAATAACTAATTATCAACTATAATACTTCCTCTATATGAATGGAGAATTAAAAATAGTAATCTATATATACACGTATCGTACTATTGAGAAAAGAAGTCTCTTTCAAACAAAAAATTTATATGTCATTATTAATAAATAAATACTTTATTGCTTCAGCAATGGAACCTTTTTGGCGAAATATAGAGTATAATATTGATGATGCTTACATTTTGAATACAGAAAAATATATAATTCTAATCCAAAAATGTCTGCAAATTAATAATATAATTATGTTAGTACAAATGTATACAAATATTTATGGTCCTCTGAATAGAATAATATATTATCAACAATCCTATACAATATACGTACAAAAATTTCTGATATTAACTATATGTCAATAAAAACGTATACAAATATTTGTGGTCCACTAAATAAAATATATATTTTATGTTTAATTCCTTAGAATATATGTACAAAAATGTCCTACACATTATGGCTAGAATATATCAATTTTTATACTATATTTAGATGGAGAATAATTAACAGAAATAAGCGGAGCTCAGCAAGAAAATTATTTAAATAATATGCAAATAATAATAAATGAAAATGAAGTAAATAATAAAAATAAATAGTTTCCTTACCTGAAGCCTTGAATTTTCTCTTGAACTTTGCTGACTAAGGTTTTCTTCGCTCTGGGTGTCGTTGATTCCAAACCCATATTAGCGATGGCACTAGCGAGACGTAGCGACTCTTCATCCATTTTTATTTAAAAATTTAAATTTTACTTATTAAAATTTACGATACAAAAGCACCGGTAAAATAAATTAAATTTTTTAATTTACGGAATAAAATATTAAAATAGAATGCAAATAGTTAAAAGGTTTTTGATCATTAAAACCATAAAAAATAACGATTAAATCAAAAATAAAAATTAAACTATTGTTTATAACCCTCCAAGCCGATCTCTCATTATCGACTGAAAGAAACCAAGACCATTATATAAAAACCTCCCATGCTCTCATTCTGAACATGACCACCAGTAGTGCTATCGTCAGTATTGTATTTAGAAATTTTGAGTTTATAATAATTTATATTTTCAGTATCAAAACTATATCTCTTTTTCTTCAAATGGTTAATCAGATGTATTGTCTGTATGTGCTTTTTTCTAAATTGAAAATTGTATTTATAGCTATCACTATGGCAGTGTAAATGATAAGTAGGTTTAAAATAGTAATACCGTTATTTATTGTGACTCATGCCCGGGCTTTAACTACTAGGTCATATCGCCAACTACCAGAGCGCTCTTTCGTTGCTCTGGTGGATATGAGCCCGACTATGCGGGAGTCCTAAATTTTGCCTATCCTACATTTTTTTTAATGAGTACTAACATCGCACAGGCTCGGGACCATTGTGTAATGTCCAATCTGTTGAGTGTTCAAGGTTTTTTTCACCTCCTAGATAAAAAAAAAAAAAACATTAAGGTCGGTACTTACTTGAGCATTCGCCCCGTATTAGCATACGTTCACCGCTCATATGCTCAGTTGTGTACTGAGTGAGCAATCGCCCATATGAGCATACGTTCGCCGCTCAAGTGGTCAGGCGTGTACTGGGTGAGCATTTGGATCCAAATGCGCTCAGCCCGATCCGAGATAAGTCGGTACATCCAAGTGAGCACGCCTTCTGTTCTTGCTCAATGTGGACAGCGTTTTTTGACTCAACTCCGAACCGAATGAGGTAACCCTCCCCTTTTTTTTATTCCCCCTTCTCTCCCATCTCAGTTTCAAAAATGGAGTGGTCGCAGGGCGAAGTCTTCATCCTAGTAAAGTTTCTAAAAGTTTCGTCCGTTTCATAATTTATTGTTTTTAAAAATTTCGCGTTGCTCCTTTCCGAATCAATTTTTTTCTTTCACTTTATTTTATTATTACATCTGTTTCTCTTAAATCAATATTATTTCAAACAGTCTGAGCATCCTCCCCTCTCTTATATATTTAATGTATCTCCTTTTCGTCTTTGTACTATATATCTATTTTCCATTTAGTTAAGGTGTTAATTTAATTATTTATTTATTTGTTTATCTGTTTATATGTATATTTATTATTGTTTGGTATTCTCCACAGTCCAATTTATTTTTTTTGTAGTTTTTCTTTTTAGGGTTAACCCGATATTTTATTGTTTCTTTCTCTTTGACTCTTTGTGTATTTACTCTTAGGGGACTTCGGTCCCAGAATAAAAATTTTCTTTTTTTTTTTTTCATTCATTCATATTGGTAAGGAAGAAATAAAACTTCTGAATATATTTTTGGATGTGGGGGGGGGGGGAGACCAAGATGGTTACACATAATAATAAAACCATTTGGGTCAACACTATAAAGATTATTTAATCTTAAACCTAATAAAGTTTATCATAGTAACTTAAATAAAGATTTTTCTGACATATTTTCATAAAAATAAATACACCTTTTGCTTATGTTGGCTAAACTGTTCCAACAAGTTAATTTGGTATTTTATAACCTACGATTCTTTGCTGTAACTTGAGGTTTCTGACGTGTGGGGAATTTAGATGGATTATGACTAGTATAAGTTTTCGTCATTGACATTTGGGTATGTATATTTTATAAATATTTTCCCTCGTTATACTATTTATAGACAAAAATATATTGAATAATTGATAGACTCATTTTTACAATTCTCTTCAATTTCACATAATTATTAATTCAGTTATGCATGAATTGACTAGCTTCTTTTTCTTCTCGTCATGTTCTATATGAGTCCCTAAGCGTCTGATTCTTTCATATTATTTTTTGCTATGAATAATAAATTTTTTTTTTTGTTGGTAGGTTTATGTCGAACTTTTATGAGCAGTGAACCGTATACCTAAATCGTTTTTTTTCTCTATACGAAGTAACATTCATTGTTTCATTGTTAAATGTTTTGAACACTTTTTTATCTTTTTGTCCATAAATATGTCTCAGGAATATGATAAAAAGCAGGGAATTGATCAAATCCCTAAGAGAATTGATCAATTAGGGATATGTTAAAATGACAATTCGATAATATTTCCCTAAAAAAATCAAGTGAATTGATCAAATTCTTAAACTGATTTAGTGAAATGACAAAAATAACATTTCTATGCTATTAAAAATATTCATTTAGCAAATCAGAAATTCATTAGGTTTATGTAATACAACAATGATCTTAGAAAATATCACTTTAATTATTCATTTCAAACTAATCAACAATAGGTAAATAAAAATAAGTGTGTCGCAAGTATTAAAATAATACAAGTATTATTGATGTATTAAATGGAACTTTTCACTAAATCTGTTTGGGGAAATAATATGGAATTGTCATTTCAACATATCCCGTGAATTGATCAATTCTCTTGAGGATTTGATCAAAACATATATAAATATTGATTTGTTCTTTTGAAGAGGGAGTATCCACAGTCTTTGATTGTTAAGCTTTATTTAGAGAATGATGATTTTGCAAAAGCGATGACCCATTTATTAATTGACGGATTTTCACTTCCCTAATCTTTGCATTCAAATCTTATCATAACCCTTTTAATGTATATGTATAAGAAAAATAGTTTTTCTCAAACTTATAGAATATACATTAAATAAAAACTATTGTTTGTTGAAAATAGATTCCAAATACCATGTAAAAATACGTTATTATTCTACTTTGTAACTTAGATAAAATTATTAACTCAAAAGAGCAGAAATTATTTGTTGATTCAAGTATTCATGCTGTAATTATGGAGTTGTAAATCGAAAAATATTGAACTTTACTGTAGTAATAGTTTCAAAAATGTCATTGAGAACAAAAGTTAAATAGTCTACGAGTGCGCGATGTACAACCAATTGTATATTGGACAGACTGGCTGAACTTTTAAAGACAGAATTAAAGAATATAATTGACGGCATTGGACACACTTTTGGCCCACAGAAGGCATAAAATATTTCAATTTTGACTCAAAAAACAGATAATTTATAGAAATAGTCATTAAAAAAAGTCGTCGATGAATCACCGGCAATGTACTTCCCCAGAATTAATAAATTTACTTTTCGCCCCCCCCCCCCTAAAAAAAAAAAAAAAAAAAAAAAAAACAGTCGACCGTTTGCGCTAATATTCGACACTTGACTTACATAAACGCTCCTAATCCTCATACTAAATTTTGTTTCCATTACATCGACCGTTATTAGGGTTTTTTAATTAAAATTTGACAGGTTATGTTCTTTTTGGGTTTTGACTTTAAATATGAAATTTCATGTCGATATATTCATTACATCGACAGTTATTGGGATTTTTGAGTTGAGCATCTCCCATAATCCCTGGTTCATCGCTACATGGCAGTTATTAGGGTTTTCCCCTTATTTCCTTTGGTCGATTTGGCTGAAAGTATTGTCGTTAGCTTAGCATCGAATTGTTGACAGATTTCATAACTTCCCCTATATTTCGTACAGTTGGCGTAATAATATAATACTATTATTTTTGTATGAATATGACCGACTTTATTTCAACTATTCCACTTGTTAACACCTTAGAACCAGTTCTGTTTCCACATGATGTATTTAGTATATCATAGTCAATATTTTATTCATTTAGTGATTTATGGATTGGAAAAATTTTAGATTTTATTTTCAAAATTAAAAAAAAAATTTATAGAAAATATTTATTGAGTCTACCTCTATATTTAATAAATATTTTCTATAATTAGATTTTGATTGATATGAAAAGAATTTTAACATAAAGAATAAATAAATAATGGATACTGATGATGGTAGTGTTTCTCGAAACGTCTGTAACTGCTATGTTTTGAGAAACAAAAAATAAATGGGAGAAATGTAAATGAATAAATACCCATTTTTGTAGTATTGAGGCTCAATGGTATGTGTGCTTGCTTACTGAGCTCGAGATCGCAGGTTGGAAACCCGCCCGAGGCCCTTATGTTTTTATCTGGGAGGTGAAAAAAAACATTATGGATGGAACGTTAAGGGATCTCAGATACTCATTGAAGACCCCAACGTTACGTGAATAAACCTAGATAGGCCAAATTTAGGAATCCTCCCTCTGTGTGAAAAGCCGTAAATTCAAAATCCTTACTAGTTATTACATTTAGTACTTTTTTTTTTTTTCAGAAGGAAACTACAGTGAAAAATGTTGCGAACAGCGATATTGTTGGTATTCCTGCTGAGCAGTAGGCTCTGGGCAATAGAGCATCTAACTCCAGAAGAAATGGACGACAACGAATTTGCGGAATTCGACGAATTTGAAGATGAGGTGGTGGTAAAAGCAGAAGGCGAGAGTTCAACTGAGGATGATACTATAGAAACACCAGACAAGACACCTTCTGCAAGCTATGATCCTGAAGTGGAGGATAATCTTGTCGAGGCAAGTTGTTATATTTACGTAATGAGACAATACCTGCGCAGGTCGGGAGGGGGCGTGGAACTTGGATATATTCGGTTTCTCAACCTCTCTCATTTAATTTACCTCAATATGAAGGGTTCAGAGCTTAGATAACTATACACATAAAGCATCGAATATGGGTTGTTGTTATTTTTGTGACTCATGCTCCAGCTTTAACGATGACCATTCATTTATCTCTGGTGGACATGATCCTGACTTAATAAAGTCCAGGATGCTGCTGCAGGTTCTCTCCATAGCCTGCCTCGGTTCTGTTATGGCAGACCCGAAGCAGTAAAATCTTGCTTTTGTAGCTGTGTCCCTATTGTGCAGGTATTTGTTAATATGACAATGTCCTGTGTTCAGCCGTTTTTAGGTTCATTCTGCTCATGTCGGCTCCTTCTCTCAGAGGTTTCCACAACAAAGAGTTTTGACTGTCTTTTGCTTTGGGATCCAAGAACTGGATGTTTCCTGGTCAGCTAGTTTTTTATTGCCATCCTTGTGGTGCTCTTAGACATCCCGCAGAAGGGTTCCGGTCCTCTGTCAGCTCCTGACCGAGCTAGTTGATCAGTCCGAACAAAGAATCGCTATCGTCTTGAAATTGCAGTGATATAATACGAAGTATAGGGGAAGTTATGTAATCGGTCAGAAATTCTATTTCTTGTATATCTGTGAACACGATAACTCCCGATAGAATGAATGTATCGACACAAATTTTAGTATGAGGATTCAGAAGTTCCTATGTAAGTCAGCTAGTCGATTTTTTTTCGGAGGGAGTGAAAAAATGTATTTGATTAATTCCTGCAGGGGATGTACATTGCCGGTGATTCACTGAAGACTTTCTCCAAGTGTTTCGCCTTTATCAATGGTGAACTGTCTCTCATTTAATCGTTTTCGAAGGTAAATTCAATAAGTAATGTATATATTTTTTTAAATAATTTCAGGAGGACGACAATGAATTTGAACATTTCCAAGATGAAGAAGAGTTCGAAGGTTTTGACAGTGATCGGGTTGTTGTTGGCAGTAAACCTGACGAAAAGGAAGCTCCTAAAATCACTATTGCCAAGGTAAAAACGGTTTTAAATTTATTTCAAAAAACAATGTTGTGACTTGATAGATGATTGATTACTCTCACTTGTATACTCACATTGGATAGGATATTGGTATAGCACCTCGCCAAGAAAATAACAATGAATGCAGAGTATAAATTAAAGCTTTAATATATAAAACACGACTTTTACATGACTTTTTTTTACCGAAAATTTTAACTGAATTTTAATTTTTCTATATCGATTGCTTTCAAAAAATAGAGAAAAAAACATTAAGCAAAAAAAAAAGTGTGAGTGATGCAATATTCACGAGAATTGATGTGTAAACATCTGCTTTAGTTTCAAAAACTTGCTGTCGTGCACTGATTTCAATTAAAATTTGTTTTATAATGGTAATGGGTGTTTTTTTTAGAGGTATAGAACTTTAAAATGAAGTAAAACACATAAAAATCGTGGCAGTGGCCATAGTATTGGCTTTATTGGAAAGATAATTTTATGCCATTAGTGTTTAAATATGATTTCGGGCATATGGCCGCCGAGGCTGGCTTGAGTAAAGCGCAATCTGGAAGTCCAATTTCTCGAGAAACTGAAGCCGTATATCGGCAATAACGCGGCGAATGTTGGCTTCCAAGTCGTCCATCGTTTCTGGTTTATTGGCTTCACATATCCCCACAGAAAATAATCCAAAGGTGTTAAATCTCACGATCTTGGAGGCCAATTCACAGATCCATTACGCAAAATTATGCACTCATCGAATGTTTCCTTCAATAAATGGATTGTGGGTGCGCTGTATGGCATGTTGCGCCGTCTTGTTGAAACCACAGCTCTTCCAAATTAATGCCATTCAATCGGGGAAAGAAAAAGTTAGTAATCACGGCTCTATAGCGGTCTCCATTGACTGTAGCGTTCTGACCGACATCATTTTTGAAGAAATATGGACCAATGATTCCACCAGCCCATAAAGCATACCAAACAGTGACTTTTTGTGGATGTAACGGCGTCTCAACGGCTTGTGGATTTTCTTCACACCAAATGCGGCAATTTTGCTTGTTGACGTAGCCATTCAACAAAAAATGAGCCTCATCGCTGAACAAAATTTTGTGGTGAAAATGAGGATCAAGAGCAATCTCATTCACCGAACGTACGATGGTCAAGCGGCTTCAATTGTTGCATGAGCTGGATCTTGTAAGCTCGTAAACTAAGATCTTTCCGAAAAATCTTCCATAAAGTGGATGGAGACAGCTCTAATTGCAGTGCGCAATGGCGTATCGACTCATTCGGGTCCTCCTCAACACTACGCTCTACAGCAGCAATGGCTTCTTCGGTGCGCATTGAACGACGTCTCTGCGGATGTGTATTATCAATTAGAGTATGCATGGTGCGAAAACGATCCATGGTTATTTGAATTAATTGCTCGGATGGATGGTTATGTCGACCGTACAATAGACGTATCACACGGTAAGTATGGCAAACCCCGATATGACCACTGTATGACAGTTTAATCCCTATTGGAAAAACAAACCTCTAAAAAAAACACCCTTTACTACAATAAGAAAAGTAGTATATTAAAGTTTCAAATCTATTGTTCCGCAATTTCTTTTATACATGAAATTATAGATTTGTGATAGCTAAAATAATAATGATTCTTTGACTTACTAACCTGAAGTAACCTCTGTTAATTCTTCGCCTCCTTAGCCAAATATGTTTCTTCTTCACACTTGATTTCAATCCTGTCAAATTGAATTTGAATTGCAACTCATAGTATTGTTCTGCTTGCAGGTGCCTCTTCACTTCCGTTCAAACTGGGATAGTTTCTACCTTGAGATGCTAATGGTTGCTGGACTTGTTGTTTATTTTATTAACTTTTTCACAGGAAAAGCGAAAAATAGTAAAATGGCCAGTGTTTGGTACTCCACCCATAAGTCTATTTTGGAAGATAATTTTTCACTAGTTGGTATGTTCAAAAATCTTATTTTATTTTGTATCATATTAAGGAAACTTTTCAGAAGGAACAAAAAAAAAGTTAGATTTTTCTAACGTTACTCAATGGATTCTTAACATTTTTTAAAAAATATAAAGAAAAACATGTTTTTTAAAAAATATTGTCTATTTCACAATCCCATAAGGATGTCACTTATTAATTTTCAGCGGAATCGGCAGGAATAGTGGATCAAAGGGGGCTCATCTCAAAAATCTCAATAACTGTCGATGTAATGAATGTATCGACATGAAATTTCATATTTGATGTCAAAACCCAATGAGAACTTAACCAGTCAAATTTCAGCGATCTCAGCGATAGGAAAGGGAGGTCAGGGGGGCGCAGTTAAACACAATACCTTTTCATTACTTTCTAAACCTCTTAGTAGGCTATTGCTAAGTGATGGGGGAAATAAAGTAGATTTCCTCAAAATGTTTACTATTGGAGGTAGATTTTTAATATAAGTTATACTAATTTTATTTTTTAAATTTTTAGGTGATGATGGAAAAATGGAGATTGAGTCAAGAGGGCTTATTAAGGAATCTGAACATTTGTACACACTTTGGTGTAGCGGTCGCACGTGCTGCGAAGGGATGTTAGTCGAACTGAAATTTCTGAAGGTAAAATATGCACATATGATATACTAAATGTCAGACTATGAATAGTATTTCAAGGCTTAGAGAAGCATAATTTGTACGGGAGGGTGAGAAGGACCTTTTTATTCTTTGTCCTGGCGACGATCGTAATCAGCTTCAGATAAAGCGCAAAATATACTCCCGGACAAAGTGCTAATAGTTAACATAAATAGTATGAAATCTTAACATTAAAAACACTGCAAATTACTAAGAAGGAGAGGATACGATGTCGGGGTCACGGATTTTGATCAAACATTTTTTTGCATGTTCTAAGTCGAAAATAAGAAGACATGTGTCTCACCGTTTGTTCTAATGGGCCTTGGTTTGGTCGCAGACTCATGCCCGGGCTTTAACTACGAGATCATATCGCCTATACCAAAGCGCTCTTTCGACGCTCAGTTGGGCATGAACCCAAATCTACAGTGGAAGTCAGAAATATTGCCTGCCCTAGATTTTTATTCACCTAGGATAAGGATCTTTAACGGGTGTCTAATATCGTACTCCATCAGTCTTTAACGAGGACCTGACCATACAGGCTAGACCGCCATTCAACTCCCCTTTGAAAGGACGGTGTGCTCAATTTTTTGTTACCTCTCAGATAAAAAAACCGTAAGTGCCACAGCAGGATTCGAATCCGCAATGTTGAGCACAATAGACATGCAGGCAACCTCTGATATACCGGAGCGATCTGTACGATTGGACTGACTGTAATTCTTTTATTTTCTCTTTAATTTTTTTTTTTTTTTTTTTTTTGGGTGTTCCAGACCTCCTGTGGGGCCACACCACCCGTCCTCCGCGTTGAGGGGAAATAGGTCTGATTTTATTGTATTTATTTATGGTGCTATGGCCGGTTGTAGGACTCGCCGGAGCGATCGGTTGGGTCCTCCAACCTACCTTATCGGTGTTCCCCGAGAGAGCTGTATGGCTACATTGCGCCGGGGATAGTCAATCCCCGGCGCAAGGTTATACTGTCTTCTTTACCCTCCGCCAGGAGGCGACGAATCGACCGAATTCCTTGTAATGAGCATCACAGTTCAGTCCCAGATACGATCTTGTCCGGCGTATCAACTCCACCCTAGGCCCGTTGTACAGTGGGCATTCAAGAACTACATGTTCTGCAGTCTCGACGCCGCCGCACGAGCAGTTCGGGCTGTCCTTCTTGGAAGAGAAGAGTTTCATCTTTCATATTTATTGTATATTTTTGATTAATTTGTGTACGTATGTTGTCTGTTGCAGAGACAGGACCTGGTTGCAGTGATCGCCCAAATGATGAAACCCTCCCAAGACCAAATACATATAAAAGTAGATATGAACAAAGAAGACATGGACACATATGTATTCTGTATGGCCACTAAGAAGACCGCTAACAAACTGGCCAGGGATATGGCTGATTTGGTAACCATTTTATATATACACCACTTGTTCATGTCCCCTTCAATTGAGCTTATTGATAATTACATAAGGGAATATCAAAGAGACTGAATCAAAGGGAAAATTACACAAGGGAACATCAAAGGGCCTCAATCAAAGGGAAAAGTAGGCGGTGATTCACTTCTCCTGCTCGAATTAATCAACTAATTTTTTGCTTACCCTATGAAACCAATCACTCGATTTGAATGAAATGAAAAATAATCTTTATTCTGGGACATACGTCCTCTAAGAATAATAACATAAAGAATAAACAAGAGTATACAAGTATCAACCAGTTGAGAAGAATAAAAATGAAAGAAAAGAGGTCTCTAGGAATAAATATTAAATGTTAAAAACAGGCAATGAGTAAAACAATATAATAATATAGTGAAAAATGATAAAGAGAAATAAATAAATAAAAATTAGAAAAACAAGTATGAATAATAATGTGAAACATGATAACAATAATGATTTGTATATGAATGAATTGTAAGAAACTGGACTGATGAAACAGAAGAGTAACAATCGGTCCAGTGGAGTGAGAGACTTATAGGAAGACGAGAACCATCTCATAGGAGCTAGCCTTAGGAATCAGAGGTTTGCTGAATTAGGAGATAATGGAAAAGTAGGGACTTAAATGAAAGAAGAGTAGGAGGCATGGCGAATCTGGAGAGGGAGAGAGTTCCAGAGGGAGTTAGCCTGGAAAAGGAAGGAGTTGTGGTAGGTTGTTGTCCTGTGGGAAGGGAGGTAAAGATCAGAGGGAATCTGGTGACTTTCTGGTGGATATGGGATTTAAATTGGAGCATTTGGAAGATGTAGGAGGGCTTTTGGGAAGATATGGTTTGGCAGAAATTCAATAGGTATCCTTCTCAGGGGTTTCTGAATCCTAAAACTAAATTTCGTGTTGATACGTACATTATAACAACATTTACTAGGGTTTCATTTGAGCCTCTCTGATCATTTCATATCGATACAATTTAAACAAGTTTTTGTATTAAGGTCTTTCACAGTAGAGTCAGGCTTAAGTCTACCAGAGCGATAAAAGAGCGCTCTAGTAGTTGGCGATGTGACTTGGTAGTTAAAATAAAGTCATACACAACAGAATAGAAGAGGAAACCTGGCAGTTTTTTCTTAGCCCCTTTGTCCTTCTTGCCTAGTTGGAGACCATAACATCCTACATATGTACACATATGTCCTAGATACATATATTATCTATCTGTAGTTTATAGACAATTTGTGCTCATTAGAAAATTATAAGTATCTAGTATTCAAGTAATTTATACTAAATAGTAATGAAATCTAAAATAAAATATTACTATTATATACTAAAATATATATCGAAATAAAATAGCGGCATACGCAGCACAATCTCATCATTCATCGCGCCTATCGCAAGCGTCAGGGATGATGGAAGGGAGGGAGAGATGAAGGGGAAGCGCGCATGCTGTCCCGCCGCAAACCTCCATCTCGCATTCATCGCGCCTGCCGCACGCGGCGGGGATGACGGAAGGGAGGGAGAGATGAAAGGGAAGCGCGCATGCTGTCTCGTCGCTCACCTCCGCCTCGCATTCATCGCGCCTGCCGCACGCGGCGGGGATGACGGAAGGGAAGCGCGCATGCTGTCCCGCCGCTCACCTCCATCTCGCATTCATTGCGCCTGCCGCACGCGTCGGGGATGACGGGAGGGAAGGAGAGTAAGGATAAGCGCGCATGCTGTCCCGCTGCCGACTTCCGCCACGCATTCATCGCGCCTGCCGCCCGCGGCGGGGATGACGGAAGGGAGGGGGAGAGGAAAGGGAATCGCGCATGCTGTTCCGTCGCGTACGTCGGCTCCGCATTATAGAAATTTATTATTTTGACCAATTCATACTAGCCATTATGAATAATATCTGGACCAAGTAATTTTGAACTAGAGATTTAGTCATTATACATAAAGTCAATGTATAATCGATATTTAGTAATTTTGTCCATATCATATATAATAGAGGGCGCCGGTAGCTCAGTGGTAAGCGTGCTTGACTTCTGAGCTCAAGGTCGTGGGTTCGTAGCCCGACCGAGGCCCTTAGTTTATTTTATCTGGGAGGTAAAATAAACTTAAGCACGCCGTCCTTCGGATGGGACGTTAAGCGATGGTCCCGAGCCTGTACGATGTCAGGTACTCGTTAAAGACCCCTACCCTAGATGAATAAAAATTTAGGGTAGGCAAAATTTAGGACTCCCACAGTAGAGTCGGGCTCATGTCCACCAGAGTGACGAAAGAGCGCTCTGGTAGTAGGCGATATGACCTCGTAGTTAAAGCCCGGGCATGAGTCATAAAACCTAACCTAACCTCATATATAATATATATTTTCATGAAATTTCTTACTGATTTATAATTGTTGTTCTCTTGTAGAGTGTATATTGTGTGGAGAAGAGGAGTGGAGAAAAACACGGGATACCATCTCAGTTTAACATAATGTCAGAGATGGGTGAGGTAAGTTCGGCTGTTCTGGATACCAAAGTGAGCTCCCTTCTTAACAGATACCCCGATCTGGTGGAGTATATACATGTCTCCGACCAGTTCTCCGGACCTAAACAAACCGAGTAAGTCAACCTGTATTTTAACCATATTAATTATTTTTACTTTGCCCCCTGGAAAATATTTCTCCTGCTCCCAGAAAAGTATGACAGGTGTAGTATGTATAAACATGAACCCTGAAATGAACACATAATTGAAAATACATAAAGAAATAAAATAAACTAAAGAACTGTCTATGTAAGAGTTCTTGTAGTTTATGTTTAAACATAACTTGAAGAATCTTTAGCACGCCGTTCTTCGGGTGGAATTAAACAATTTTCCCGAGCCTGTATGCTAGGTAGTCGATAAAGACCCCTACTCTTGAATATACCTGGATTGCCAAATTTAGTAGAGTCGAGCTCATGTCCACCAGAGCGAAGAAAGAGCACTCTGGTGGTAGGCGATATAACCTCGTAGTTAGGGCATGAATTTAAAATAACTAACTATAATTTGTTTTAAATAATATTAATTTTTTTCTTTTAATTCTGTTTTAGAGAAACAAATTTGACCAAGTTGCCAGCTACAAAAAAGGTGTTAATGTTTGGCTTTAACATCCCTTCAAAAGGAAAGACTGTCCAAGAAGCTATGGACATGACCAAACCTCTCTTGAGCATGGTGTTCCATCTGATGGAGAAAGTGAAGCGGTTTAGGTTAAGCAAAGAGGTAATTGATATAGTCAACTCTTAGATTGAGCAAAGAGGTAATTGATAGTCAACTCATAGATTGAGCAAAGAGGTAATTGATAGTCAACTCATAGATTGAGCAAAGAGGTGATTGATATAGTCAACTCTTAGATTGAGCAAAGAGGTAATTGATAGTCAACTCATAGATTGAGCAAAGAGGTAATTGATAGTCAACTCATAGATTGAGCAAAGAGGTAATTGATAGTCAACTCATAGATTGAGCAAAGAGGTAATTGATAGTCAACTCATAGATTGAGCAAAGAGGTGATTGATAGTCAACTCATAGATTGAGCAAAGAGGTAATTGATAGTCAACTCATAGATTGAGCAAAGAGGTAATTGATATAGTCAACTCTTAGATGGCTTTCACACCGGAGCGACATGCGACGCAACACGTGTTGGACACAGGGCTTTCACATCGTTTCATACACGTTGTAACAGTAACCTCGAATTATCGGTCGCTAGTCAGTTGAAGTTGCTGATCATAATTATGTCTCCATCATCAGACGATGATGTGATGATATTGATGAGTGTGGTAATGAGTTCTAGAAGAAAGGCTCAACGAAGAAAACGCCGAATGTGGGTGCACCCCTACTGGAGAAATAACGTGGAAAATCACAGCCCTTACGTGATTTCAGAACAACTGCTGGCACACCCCAAGAAATTTCAGCAGATGTACAAAATGAAGATAGAAAAGTTTCAGAAACTGTTGAGGATTATTTTTACCGTTCACAAAACTATTTGTTTCTCTTTGTTGGTCAAAATGTATACACTTGTACACAATAAATTATTAAATATATTTGCCATTAGTTTGGCATTTTAGTGCACCAATATGACATATGTAAGTGGCATGACGCCAATTTTGTAAACAAAACATTGATCAGTGAGCAAAACGATTAACGAATTTACGTAGAATCAAGTGATCTAAAGACATTAGTTTGAACGACAAAATTCATTTCAAATGATCACCTCTGTTAACGCCACCGTTAAATAATAATTATAATTTTATACATTAATATTTTTATTTTATTGAATTTATTATTCATTATTCTGTACTTATTTATTATACATATAAGGCAATAAGCTGCAACACAAGGAAACATTGCCAAAAGAACGGGCCGGTCGGTTCCATGCGACAAGTGTTGGATTACATTTGTGTCCAGTGTGAAAGCCCCCATTGATTTCTCGGGGACAAATGTGTCCAACACGTGTTGCGTCGCATTTCGTTCCGGTGTGAAAGCCACCTTAGATTGAGCAAGAGGTGATTGATATAGTCAACTCTCTTCAATTAAACAGAGGAAGGGATAAGCGGCAACACCGCAGTTCACACCCAACCCACTTTCCAACGATCCGAAATCTGGTTGTAATTACTTTTACTAATTTTAGGGTAAAAATAAGGCTGACAAAAATAGACTGAAAGTAGAAGAGGCGTTTTTGAAGACAACGCATGCAGCTCGGGCTGAGGCAGCTGCCGCGAGACGGGAGCAGAAACGGAGGCAGGAGAAGGAGAGAATACTACAGGTAAATATGCAATATTTCCATCCTCTCTTATTATAGTTATATTTTAAATTATTATTATCGTCAAAAGCGGTTTTCCTAAAAAAAAGATATATTTTTTTAGCTGATTGATATTTTATTACTTGTTTGCGATCTGTGTCGATAGAGGAAAACTAAATAAAAAAATAAAGTCATCCATGAATTAGAAAGGATTAATCAATTACGTTTTCGCTCTGCCTCCAAAGCCAATCGACCGTTAGGACCAAAACGCAATATTTGACTTATATAGTGGCTTCTGAATCCATACTTAATTTTGTGTGGATACTTTCATTACATCGGCAGTTTTGGAGATTTTTGAGATGAGCCCCCTCTGATCCCGTCCTACCCTTCGGCTGAAAATGAATGTGTCGCCCTTATAGGACTTTGAATTTACATATTGGAATTTCGTGTCAATACATTCATTACAGTTTTTTTGTTAAGCTCCCCCCGCCCCCCCTAATCCCCCCTTCCCTATGGCAGATTTGGCTGAAAATCGATAGGTGTCGTCCTTGGAAGGTTTTGGATATACATATAAAATTTCGTGTCAATACATTCATTACAGTTTTTGTGTTAAGCCCCCCCCCCCCCCCCCCTAACCCCCCTTCCCTATGGCATATTTAGCTGAAAATCGATAGGTGTCGTCCTTGGAAGGTTTTGGATATACATATAAAATTTCGTGTCACTACATTCATTACAGTTTTTGTGTTAAGCCCCCTCCCCCCCCCCCCCTAATCCCCCTTCCCTATGGCAGATTTAGCTGAAAATCTATAGGTGTCGTCCTTGGAAAGTTTTGGATATACATATAAAATTTCGTGTCAATACATTCATTACAGTTTTTGTGTTAAGCCCCTCCCCCCCCCCCCCCCCCCTAACCCCCCTTCCCTATGGCAAATTTAGCTGAAAATCGATAGGTGTCGTCCTTGGAAGGTTTTGGATATACATATAAAATTTGGTGTTGATACATTCATTCTATCGGGAGTTATCGTGTTCTTTTTTTAAATTTTTCTAATCAATGTTTAGGGAGTGTCACCATTCTGTGATTTCTCCCCTCTAGACATTGCCATTATTTCTCTATTAGCACATTTGCTTGTATTTATTTTTTATACAATTGTAAATATCTATTTGTAAAATGAAATAAAAGAAAAAAAATTTGGAATCAGGAGCGGGAAAACATAAAATTCCGTTGAAAATTCCGCAACGAATTTTAAAATATACATTTTAAGAGGGCGCTGGTAGCTCAGTGGTATGCGTGCTTGCTTACTGAGCTAAAGATAGCGGGTTCGTAACCTTAGTTTATTTTATTTGGGAGTTCAAATAAATTTAAGCATGCCGCACAGTGTGTGAAATTTATGAGTTTTGATTTTCAAAATTCGAGCCCCCGCTCAATTTTTGATCAACTAGGTGCAAAATATTTGTGAAAGCTGGCTTTTTATCAGATAACTGCGGGTCTCACAGTCAAGAATTTTAATTATTTTTAATTTGGACCACTTTAGGCCAAAATGACAACATTAAAACCACTTTTGGCTAAAATAAATATTGAATTCGTAATCAGTGACCCAAAAAAACATTCATTTAAGTTGTAAAAATCCGTTAACAAAAACTTAGACAAAAAAAATAATTTTTTTTTTAAATTTTCTCGGGGTTTTGGCAGCTGTCAATTGGCATATAATACCTTGATTGTGAAACCCGCAGTTCCCTGATAAAAAGCCAACTTTCACAAATATTTTGCACCTAGTTTCATCCAAATTGATCAAAAATTGAGCGGGAGCTCGAATTTTGAAAATTAAAACTCATGAATTTCACACTGTGCGCCGCCTTTCGGATGGAACTTTAAGCGATGGACCCGAGCCTGTACGACCTCAGGTACTCGTTTAGAGACCCCTACCTTAATTTAGGGCAGGCAAAATTTAGGAGTCCCACAGTAGAGTCAGGCTCTTGTCCACCCAAAGAGCGCTCTGGTAGTAGGCGATATGACCTCGTAGTCGCCAAGACATGAGTCATAATAACTATACATTTTAATATTAATTTGTTTTTTTTAGGAGGATGATCCCGATAAACAAAGAAAATGGGAAGAAAAAGAGATGAAGAGACAGTTGAAGAAGAAAGCACCCCGAATGAAACAGCTAAAAGTCAAAGCCCTTTGATCGTAAAATACTCTTTTTAAACATTATTTATTAAAATAAAATAATTTATTTTGTCTGCTTTGGGACTTGGACAACTAAGAGACAAGGTCAGCTACTTCATCTACCAGCCAATAGACCTCTCTGTTGTAACATCTACGTTTCAGCTGTGAGTTTGATTGGATGATAGTTGATGACGCGTTGTGCCTGTACTCCCAACTTTAACAGACTATACACAAGTAGTAATAATAGTTAATTGTTTTAGTATTATTTACGGATTGAATATATGTTAATATTTCTTTTCCTTTATGTCATAAATTGTGTAAAAGTTTTTGGTAGAACCAATGCATATAGAGTTATCACTCTTTTGGCATTATTGTATAATATAAAAATAAAAACTTATTATATTGTAAAAAGTGTTCATTCTTATTCATTATTTAAAATGAGAATTAAGGATTTGAGTAAAAATAAACCACACTTTAAACAGATATAATTTTAATAAATATCAAAAAATCAACATTTAAAAATTAGCAAATCTTAACATCCTCTTTTTTTCTGAAAACTCTTGATCAATTTTTTTTTTATCCAGTCCCTTATTCGAATACCAAAATCTCAAAAATTAACGATTAGATAAGGTCTCTTTTCTATGATGCCTCAAATATCGAAGCACTAACATACGGTAATAACCTCTTTTCAGGGTAGAGACAAAACATTTTTATTTCATTTGTTTTTTCCTCAACGACGGCTTAAGCGTCAATGGTCTAGAGACCTCCTTAGCAGCAGCAGTGATTAGTTACAAATGAGAGAAAATCAGTGACTAGAAAGTGTCACCATTGGGTGATTTCTCCCCTCTTTTGACATTGCCATTATCTCTCCATTAGCACATTTGCTTGCTGTATTTATTTTTAGGTTATTTCTATTAATGGGAGTGTATATGAGATCACTGGAAACATCAACTAAAGAATCATAAGGATGGACAACATATCTATTTCAACATAAGATATTTTGCCAATATTTTCATGTTAAAAGCCCTAGAGGTGGATATTCGAATCCCTCGAGATTTAGTAAAAAATAAATTGTATACATAAAAACATTATAGTTAATGGTAACTTGTCCACATCTAATAATAAGGTTGTACACTGAAGAGCCTCTTATACCATAAATTGTTAACCTTCAAATGATCTGTACACCGTTGACGGTCAAATTTCAGAAACAAATGGCAGCAAAGCGCATCATGACTGAACAGTGGAATGTGCAATGTAAGTGTATAAAACTTGAAAAAACTTTACATCTGATGCTTTAATTCATAGATTTTTACTTACTAAGATTAAGTACGATTAGAACAAACAAAAAAATTAACACATAATACTTAAAAAATACTATATGGTGTCCCAGTGAGCACACTTTTAGGAATGTTTCAATAAACGGAGAAGTTTCACAAAGTTCTAGAAATTTTAATGAATTTTTCCCCAACGAGTCGAATGATAAAAATTAATTGAATGAAGATTTCAATTGAACTTCAGAGATAGCTTGTCCCGAGCCTGTAAAATGTCAGGTACTCGTTAAAGACATCTTCAGTAGAGTCGAGCTCATGTCCACCAGAGTGACAAAAGTGAAGCTCAGAGATGAGTTACAAAAAATAAGAACCAAACAATTGTGTGAAAATCTGCGAACATCAAGCTATTTTTTTTGCAATAACTAAGTTGTAATAGTGGACCTCGCTAGTTTGGTGGATGAAGTCGCTGCGTGAATTACAATTTATATTAGTGTCGATTTGTAATCTTAAGATAAACCTGTCGCTAATCACTGCTTTCCAAAAGAGTAAGCGAATAATTATCACCAAAGGAAAGACTGAGATCCCTAGGGAAGCCTTCCTACAATTTTGACGTTGGACAACTCAAGAGCACTCTGAAGAAAAATTCAACCTTTGCCCGAAATCGTTGCTCTAGGAAAAAATTGAAGAGTACCAATTACAAGATATTAAACATTTATTGATGAAACACTTGGGTGCAGACTGGGGGGAGATAAGCATCCTCACATTTTACAAACATCTCCTTGAGCAAGGGGAAAATGTCTCATCAGAAGAAGAGGATGGATCCTGATGATGACATCAACCTGCTGGGGGCCGAGGATGAAGACATCATGCGAATGTAGGTGATGACACATCAACTAACATCAAGCACACGACAATGATTGGCTATGAATGAACATCAATACAGTAGACTCTCCCTTATCCGACGCTCGCAAAATAATATCTTTGTTAAACTAAAATTAACATTCAATTATTAGATTATCAATTATGAACCACGTGTATTTACGAGCACATAATTCCGTAACTCACAAATCTTTTATGTATTTTTATTGTACATACATATGTACATTGTATTTATAATGAAGGGAACGCTAATACAATTTTTTTTTTATTACGCCGGATAAGGGAGAGTCTACTGTATTACTAAAAAATAAATCGTAAATAACGAAAAATATTGATGTTTTTACCTTTGTTTTATAATAATACTGTATTTTAATAAATTTTTTTAAATAAAATGTCGTTGCTTTTTTTTTTCAAGAAGAATGGGAACCATAATGAACTCATACTGCTGCAAAACTTGATAAATCCTTCATACAGCAACAAAACTCAGTAAATCCAAAAATGTTTGTTAAATAGCGCAGATACTACACAAAATTTAGGGAAAAATTTTATGGAATCGGATTCAGGACGAACTTTTGTGTTAAAATGCCAAATTTCAAGCAGCCAGCTCTAAAAATAAACTCTACAGAAACTTTTTTCACTTTCTGTTAAATGGATGGCACTTAACGAGTTTTGCAACTGAACGACTCACTTATAGAATGACCTTGATACAATTAATTCATAATACTAAATTAAAAATAATTTTTTTTTATATTCTAAAGAAAATAAACAATTTTACTCTTCAGTAAAATTACGTGCAATAACAGTTTTAGGGAAAGATGCATTATTCAGATGAATAAAATCAGCAATAGCAACGTTCAAAAGACCTGTATTTTGTTTATCAATCCACGGGAGAATGACTTTCGAAGCAGGGATTGCACATGATTTCTTTACATTTGAGTAGGGAGCTCTGACCACGGTCCAATTCGTCGGCGTGAGAACACACTGTGATACAAAACCACAATTTTTTGGACGATTTTTCAATCTACCAGTTAAAAATTTTATTAAATCACTTGCAGACATTGTTTCTGGCCAAGGCGTTGGCCAACTGTCCGATAGCCACATTAGTGGCTCTTCTGTGGCCACTTTGTGTCGGTAGATTACAATAACCTGAAAATAAAATAATTTTAATAGAAGTTACACAAATAGTAAGTTAATTCAGTCAATCACCCGTAATGTACTTCCCCAGAACGAATTAATTAACTTCTCAATCAAATCAACAACATGATGAATAAAACATTTTTTTTTTATTGAACAATAATTAAATTATTGTTGAACCTAGTGCTGACGATGGCGTAAGCCGAACCCGGTACACATTTATGTATATACATGTGGAATTAAACAATATAAGTAGTGGCCGACCGAAACAGAAACTTATTTAGACATGTTAAAATGTCCATTGTATACTAAAATTTAGTGTATTTTTTACACATACACCTACCTACAGACAGTTAACTCGTGTTAAATGAAATAAAAAACAATTGAAATACAGTAGGCAAAAAAAGTATTTGCACACCATAAAAATTTGGGTTTATTTTTAACTACTAACAGAGAATAACATGAAATTAATTTGTTTTATTCTATAATTGCTTAGATTCAAAAATATAATAGCAGTTGTCTAAAAAAAAATAATTTAATAATTATATCAACACAATTAACAGAATTTCACGCAAAAAAAGTATTTGCACGCTCATATTATTATACATATTATAATTATTAGTTTGGTTCGGTAGAGGTAATTCGTTCGGTAGTTTGTTTCGTTGTTTACAAACAAATAAGGATTAATACGCACTATGATTCAGTTGAACTTTGTGTTTGAATTGATTAACATGCCGAAGAAAAACGAAATATCGCGTTCTGATCGTGAAAAAATCATTTTTTTGCGTGAGTTAGGCAAAAGTTACCGTGAAATCGGAAAAATCGGGTTTTCAACAGTTCGATATATTGTTTAAAAAAAAAAGAATTGACTGGTAGTGTTGAAAACAAACCCCGGAAAGGACGACCATCCAAACTCACGCATCGACAAAAACGTGAAATAGTGCGAAATGCTCTTAAAAATCCAAAATCTAGCGCGCAAAAAATTGCTGATGACTTGGCGACAACATGGCGGAATGCTGTTACGTCACAAACAGTAAGGAACGTTCTCCATAATGAGGGAATAAAAGGAAGGCGCCCTCAAAAGAAAGACACTGTAATTTTCAGGCTGTGCAAATACGTATTTTGGGGAAAATTTTGTTAATTCTGTTACTGTTAAAGTTAAGTTAGTTATTATTAAATTTTTAAGGACAAATTCTTCTTACATTTAGACAAGAAAAAAATTTTATTGTGTTATTTACAATTACTTATTGTCGTTAAATAAAAAATTTCATGCTGTGCAAATACTTTTTTTGCCTACTGTATGTAACAAAAATAGTTATTTATTTATGTAACATTAACAATTTAACATGAACACAAATAATAAACATGTTGAAGTAAAGACCTACCTTGTAAGTAAACTTTGTCAAAAATCAACACTTAGATGAGATATAAAGTACAGACTCCTTAATTAAGTAAGTACCTATTTTGTGTGTGTTCACAATATTCTTAAGATTAATTTATTTTTTACTGAGATCTTGTATTTAGCACTTGGTGAATACCTAATTATCAGTCTTAACGATTACAATAATTTGTACGACTATCAAGTAATTACTTCATTTAAAAAAAAAACAGTTATAAAATCAAAAGAAAAAAAAGAAATATTATTATTAGATTACTAATTAATTTTAGTATTCGTATGGCAACCATACACGACTCATAAGCCACGAACTCATCCGAAGTTAGTCGTACGACGCACGACAAGTCACGAAAACTGAGTTTCGGCCGAAACCAAATCTTCGGTCGGTCACTAAATATAAGTGTTCAATAAAAAAGTGCTTTATTTATCATCTTTTTAGTTTTATTTATTAGTATTTCCACTAATCGACATAAAACGCAAAAAATGTATTCGGACAATTAACTTTTCGCTCCCCGTTCAAAATCAGTCGTTAGTTTGAATTGAATGAAAACACTTGAATGTACATTCGTTACTATGCTACGTTCAAAAAACAAATAATTTAAGTTTATATTTGCGAATGTGCCATATTCAACAGTTTGAAATTATGGTCAAATTTTGTGATCTGAACGATTCTGTAAAACTTTCGAATACGATTATTTGTTACTTGAGCATAAATATATCTAAGAAAGCCAGAAATTTGTAAAAATTACATTGCTGATTCTGATCTTTCGGTGCGATATAGTTTCGACACTTTACCACAAGGTGGGCCTTGTAGAGTAGTACGATAATCAAACTACTTTGAAAACTTATTTATTACTTAGATATAGTGCGACGATGTATAAATTCCAATGTGGAATATTTCAAAAATTATTTGTTTTATGTAGCAAATTGTTTCTTACTTGATGTCCGTTTTCCTTTAGCCAGTCAAGTGACACATTGTTAACAATAACTGAACGAGGGCAAATTAAATCTTTAAAAATATTCTTAATAAGCTCAATACAATTTTTATGATCATCTAAATTAAATTCGTAGAAATGTTGTAGATCCAAAATTACAATTTCCGTTGAATGTTTACTCAGAAATGTATTTATTTCGTTCAGTGGACCTTCAATTTGTGCTCCATACATTCCGTGAACGAAATATAAGTCGGAATTCCCTGTCTTGGTGGCCAAACGTAAATCAAAATATCTGAAAGATTGAGAAAATCTTTAATAAACAGAGAATACAATAGGCCTGTTTTAGATTTTATTTGAAGTTGCTACGGCCGGCTGTAGGACCCCGCCATTCGCCGAAGTGATCTGTTGGGCCCTCCAAACTACCTTATTGACACTTCCCGAGAAAGCTCAGGACCAGAGCGTCTATGTTGTTGGATTTTATGGCTGCCTTGCGCCATGGGTGATAAAGCACCCAGCGATCTTCCCCGGCGCTTGGTTAAACTCCCTTCTTTTTCCTCTGCCAAAGCCCTAATAAGGTATAGTGACTCATGCCCGGGCTTTAACTACGAGGTACTATCGCCTACTACCAGTGAGCACTTTCGTTACTCTGGTGAACATGAGCCCGGCTCTACTATGAGAGTCCTAAATTTTGCCTATCTATGTTTATTCATCTAGGGTAGCGATCTTGAGTACCTGACATTGCACAAGCTCGATCGCTTAATGTCATATCTGAAAGACGGTGTGCTCAAGGTTTTTTAAAACCCCTCTGCAACGGACAGTCACGGGACCAAGAAAATTGTCCGTTGCAGAAGGGTGTCCGTAGAAGAGGGTTTAAAAAAAAAACTTCATTATATGTACATATGCAGAATATACAAAACGTTTAATTTGCATTTATGTTTAATACTTCATATATAGGTAACGAACAATAGATAATTAGATAAAAACATATAATAATAGTCATTATGGGTTTAAGTTAATAAACCAAACAGTAGGTATGTATACCTGTTTTACAAACAGCGAATTCTACGAATAATAAAAAGCATTCAAAATTACATTTTTCAAATACACCATAAAGAGGTGTTGTACTGTATATATATATGGATGTTATTGTCTGTTTGGTGGGATATAGAAGGAATTATCCATTATACATTTTTAAAATGTAACCAAACAATTATGAAGGTCTACTGCGAACAACTTCCCCAATTGAAGCGAATCTTGAAAGACAAAACGTTGTTCTATGATAAATAGACGCGGAGTTTTATACGAGAACAATGCGAAAGCTCACTTTGCAAGAGACCCTACAATACTTGGGAAATTATAAATCAACCACAGTATTTTCCCCATATAGCACTTTCAGATAACCAATATTACAAATTATTTCAACTAACGAGTTATGTAAATAATGGATTAGTTGAAATTACCTAATGCCCAATTTTAATTGATCTTGAATAGAGGCAGTTTGTGTAATACACCATTTGTAAACAGTAGGACGAACAGCAAAGCCGCAATATTTCATCAATCGTCGCACAACTTCCTCAGAATCAGGAGACAATGGAGAATCACGTGAAATTGTACAGGTCATAGAATCGTGGGATCCTAAAATGTAAAAAAAATCAAGTATATTAGCGAGTAAAATATTTAATTTTATTATAAACAAAATAAAAAAGCACAAACCAGGAATGGCAACATTAACAAGAGGTACAGATTGCTTATGTTCACTTAAATGTCCCATCCAATTTTCGAGATCATAGCTCATGTTGTAATTGAGATGTTTTATTAATTAGAAATTCTCAAAAACGAAAGATGAAATACTTATAATTTGTAATTATGTTTCAAGTTTTACTAATAAATTTTGATGACAATAAAAAAATGAATAAGGTTTGTGTATCTACAACAGATAAATGTTTACTAAAATTTGACAGTAAATATAACCTCCTACATTGTTTACAACAAGGAGGTAGGAATCATAGAACAACTTAAAACTGGAATATAATAGGAGCGAGGCAGGAGTGGAGATAAGTTTAGCAATAGCACCGCCCTTACGTCCAACTCTACGGAACTATGTATTTAGCTTCTACAAAAAAACATGTTAGAGCAAATCAAATTCTTTATAAAATTGTGTGCAAAAAGAGAACATTGGACCAGCAGTTTTAAAGTTATGAAGAATACATTTTGCCTCAAAACTGCAGAAACACGTTTTCTGTGCATTTTGTCGAACAAATAATACAAATAATTGTTGGAAACCTAATTTTCTATTTAAAAATTGTTCCAGCAACATTAGTTTCTCAGAAAAATAAAGTTTTGCATACGTGCATAATTCAACCCCTGACTCTTGGTTCACCACCTCCACTGCTTTTCACCAAAATGTTTAAAACTAAACTGTCGACTTAGAAAAGAATAAAAAAGAAGGGGTGAAATGGGCATAAAAAACAGTTGCGAGAATTAATTATTAAAGTAAACTGTCAGAATAAGGAGTTCGCAATATGAACACAACGAATTCAAGAGAAACATTGGAGTCTCAATAAAAGGCTCGTACATGTGGCCAAACAGAAGCTTTAGTGGAAAAAATTTGGAAAAAAATGGGATTCATGTTTATTAATCGTCAGTATACCCTAGGTAATAAAAATTTAGGGTATGCACAATTTAGGACTTCCAAAGTTCACCAGAGTGATGAAAGAGCGTTTTGGTTGTAGGCGATATGACCTCGTAGTTAAAGCCCGGGCATGAGTCACAACAACTAACTACCTTCTTATGGTTGATAACATAATATTTGGATAATATACAAATAATAATAATTAATATTGAACATAACGCATTAGCAGAAAAGTATATAAATTGGACGATGATTTAGGTAAGGGTTTAAAGAAAAATGTCGATGATGACCCCAATTTCGGTCACTCCCGGAAAGAATTTTTCAATATTCCTAATTATAATCGCTCGCGCCACCTCATAAACAGAATAATTGTAGTTGTATCACATGTTTTTTTAAAATCTATTTGTTTCTATATAGAGCTGCGGGCTGCAAGCTCATCCTTAGTATCTAGGTTAGGTTAGGTTAGGTTTTATGACTCATGCCCGGGCTTTAACTACGAGGTCATATCGCCTACTACCAGAGCGCTCTTTCGTCACTCTGGTGGACATGAGCCCGACTCTACTGTGGGAGTCCTAAATTTTGCCTACCCTAAATTTTTATTCATCTAGGGTAGGGGTCTTTAACGAGTACCTGACATCGTACAGGCTCGGGACCATCGCTTAACGTCCCATCCGAAGGATGGCGTGCTTAAGTTTATTTTACCTCCCAGATAAAATAAACTAAGGGCCTCGGTCGGGCTACGAACCCACGACCTTGAGCTCAGAAGTCAAGCACGCATACCACTGAGCTACCGGCGCCCTCCCTTAGTATCTATACATTTTAAACATAATTGATTTAGAAGTAATTACATTCATAATTAACAATAATAATTTATTATATTTATTCTAACCAACCTATGTTTTGGTCGTCTATTTCTTATTTTTATGTGAAGTTTTTGTAACATAGATAAAATAAGTTTTTATATAAAGTGGGAGAAATTGAACTGCAACGAAACAATACAACTTTGTAGATATTAATATATAATAGTCTTAATCACACACCTCCAAAAATTGTGTTATTACCCCCCCCCCCCCCTGTCTTGTCTATTATTTTATATCTCAAAAATTTATTATCCAAAGTATCTTATTTCTCTTTGCTGGCCTACAAGGAAGTTTACTGTATAATTTTCAAGGAACAGTAGAAGTTTATATAGTCATGTAACAAGGTTTTTTTTATAATAGATTATTTCGTAAATGCAATTTGATACTTATTTAGAAGATTTGTTTGTATGGTAATAGTTTCTTTTTTGACTATTTTTTTTTTAAAGTATTATCTGTTATAGCTATTTCAATATTATTTTTTTTCTATATAATAAGTTGGAGAAAAATTGTATTATTTTGGTATCATTGTTGAAAAGGAGAGTTCTACACTACAAGGTTATAGGTGTGTATTTTAGTGGTTATTTGCATTTAGTGTTGCTTTGTGGTTTGACAATATGTCATATTATAAAAATGCCAGCAAAAATTCGGAAAGTATCTTTTCCAAAACAAATAGAAATGATAGATATCAACAAATGACCAAACAACAACAATTGATAGAAGAAAAAAAACGTCAAATCCAAGAAAAACTTGACGAACAAAAAAGAAAAGAAATTGAACAGGCAAAGTTAAAAGCTATGTTAGATGAACAAAAACTTGATAAGAAACAATTAGTATTTTCAAATGATGGTAGCTTTTTGGATCAATTTCGAAAATTGTCTAAAATGCAAGGTAAATGACATTTCTTCAATTAGTGAGTAACTATTTTGTGTTTATTTATATTTATTATAGTTGTAATAATATTGTATATTGCAGATAAAAATATTTCAGAAACAAATGCTGATGTAAATGTTAAAAGAGAGAACTTCCAAAATGAAGAATTTACAGAAAATAGGATAAGTGGAGATGGTAATTTATTTTTTTAAATGTTATTTATTTTATTATTATTATTGAGTGAATGTTTTTTTAATCTACCCTTTTTCGGAAAAGAATTAAAGCTACGGGATTATTTTGAGTGTAATTTGTATCTGGACCCCATTTTCACAGTTGAATTTATTCTCAGTAACTGAACGAAATCGTTCAAGTAAAGACACTTTTGATAAGTAGAATAACCTGACTATAATTTCATTCATATGCATGAATAATAATAAAAACAATAATAATAATTCATTCTGTTTTAAATTTTCACTCAAAAAAAATTTTGTAGTGGGTTCAAAATTAATATGGGATAATTTTATATGCGGCCCGCGGGATTATAATGCATTTCTAAAGTCGCAAGATCATTTGGGTTGGCCGCCCCTGCTATAAACAAGAGGGGCACCGGTAATTCAGAGGTAGCGAGCTTTTCTACTAAGCTCAAGATCGCGAATTCGAAATCCAGCCGAGATCCTTAGGTTTTTATTTGGATGGTGAAAAAACCTTAAACACTCCGCCTTTCGGATGGGACGTTAAGCGATGGTCCCGAGCCTGTACGATGTCAGGTACTCGTTAAAGACTCCTACCCCAGGTGAATAAACTTGAGTTGGTAAAAGTAGAGATGTTCACCAGAGAGAAGAAAGTGCCCTGTGTTAGTAGGGGATATGACCCCTTAGTTCAAGCCCGGGCATGAGTCTTAATACTAACTACACTATAATATATTAGTACGACAGTGTATTACAACATGAAAAGGGGGGCCAATTAGTTTTTATCGTGTCAATTATCTTTGGTTTATTAGAGGTCTCCAACCTTTTCCACGAATGGTTAATCTCGCTTTTGTGTAATAATGATACAGCGTGGTTATTCTAATTTTCGAAAGTGCCCTTATTTGATCAATATCGTGAGATTATCGAGAAGATATTTAATTGTGAAATTGAAGGCTTGTAACGAAGTAAACACATTTTTTCTAGCTAAGATTAGATCCTACCAATGTCAGTTTTTTTTTGTAGGTGTGAGAATAGAAGACAGAGATGTGAAGACTGGTCCAGGGGGTCCGCATGTTGCCTTAGGTCTAGGCCACGCCCTGCCGCCTCCAGACCCCCGCCACTTCTTACCCTTCCCTGTGCCACCTCCTCCCCCACCTCTTATCCCACCACTCATGCCGCCTAATGTACCACCTCCCATTCCTCCTGGAACCATCCCACCCCCAGGTCCTCTCAATCTTCAATCTATCCCTCCACCATCCCCGGGAGCTCTTCCTCCAAGGCTTCACATCCCTCCACCCCCATTCCCACCTGGCTATCCCCACCCGTCGATGGGACATCATTTTGGTCAGCAACCTCCGCAACATTTGCAACCTCCACAACATTTGCAACAGCAACCTCCTCCACCACCTCTTCAGCAACCTGCTTCACATCAACAGCAAGAACCATCACAACTTCAGCAACCACCTCTGCAACCTAAAAACTGTTCGCGACCTCAGTCCAATATGCCAAATCTTTCTGTACCGCCGCCTGTCTTCAATTCACCTCAAGGTAATTTTTTTTATAAACATATTCAGTTTTATCACTTTTTAATAAATATAATATATATATCATATACCATTAACATTTAACAGAGGAAAGAGTTTTCTATAGCATTATTACTATAGTAACTGAAAATAGTGTACAAGTAAATGATGAGGGTGTGAAGTGGGACGCGGTGGTAGTAACAGGTATTATTGGCGAGTAAGAATACAATACTGTAATCTCACCAAACACCAGAAAGCTAAAATGCCTATAGCACAGGCAAATCTGTCGCAAGTCTGAGGGGATTTTCTTAGGGTCTTAAACTCGCGAGCATAGCATATAGCAACTGTCAAACTTTAATTAATTACACTACGTATATACGCTATAAGCATACAACGTATGAAGCTATAAGCAGTCACAAATAATAATAATCTTTTTGTTTTAGTATGAGTTCGTTCTGTAAGAAATCATGAGCTCTCACCTGGTTGTTAAGACCTGCGAAAACAATGCTCTCCTCAAACAAATGCTCTCTGAAAACGATTTGAGGGAAATATCTTCTAAAAACCATTTATACGAAGTATAGGGGAAGTTATGTAATCGCTCAGAAATTCGATGTTGAATTTTCACTGGAATTTGTTTTTCCAACCCCTGATTCCAAAAAAAAAAAAAGAAAAATGCTGTCTGTGAACACGATAACTGCTAATAAAATGAATATATCAACACGAAATTATATATATATGCATCCAGAACCCCATAAGGACGACATCTATAGATTTTCAGCGAAATCGACTAAAGGGAAAACGGTGATTCGAGGGGAGGCCTAACACAAAAATTCTAATAACTGCCATTGTAATGAATGTATCGTAGCAAACTTTCTTATGTAAAATTTAGAAGTCTATAAGGACGACATCTAATAACTTTCAGCGGAATCAGCCAAATGGAGGAGGGGGATTGGATTCAAAAATTATAATAACTGGCGATGTAAAGTATCTATACACAATTTAGTATCAGGATATTTAGCTCAATCCGTCGAGTGGTTTTTGGGTGGAGAGTGAAAACTTGATTTAATAATTTGATTTTTTTTTTTTTTAACTACAAAATCCTTTTAAAGTGAATACCTAATATGGAAATCCGCTTTCTATAATTTCTGCTTGCGTGGACTTTTATTTTTGTTTCGTATTTCAATTCTTAGTTACGTTAGGTTTTATAACTCATGCCCGGGCTTTAACTACGAGGTCATATCGCCTACTACCAGAGCGCTCTACACGAGCCCGACGCTACCTACTATGGGAGTCCTAAATTTTGCCTGCAGGGCAATGAACTTTAACGAGTACCTGAGATCGTACAGGCTCGAGACCATCGCTTAACGTCCCATCCGAAGGACGGCATGCATTAAGTTTATTTTACCTTCCAGGTAAAATAAACTAAGGGCCTCGGTCTGGTTTCGAACCCACGTTCTTGAGCTCAGAAGGCAAGCACGCTTACCACTGAGCTACCGGCGCCCTCTTCAATTCTTAGTGCATATCAATTGAGCTATATAAAGCTAGGTCTGTGTCAAGGGAAGGTCTCGTTTTTTTTTTTCCATCTTATTTGAACTGTGTCGGATCTCATTAAGGTGTTCCCAATAGCGAGTCCTTCATTTGTCACACTTTAAATACATATAAACCTTGATTACTGCGGATATATGAGGGCAATTTTTTATTTTTTCAAAAGTAGTTGGTAGAGTAGGGATTTTTTTTCTTCCCCATCTATATACAGTAAAAATCGTTTATAAGAACATCCAATGGACCGTCTGAACTTGGTTCTTAAACCCGATAGTTGCTATATCCGGTAATCAATTTTTTTCTGTTTAATTGTCTGACTGAACATTGATTTATTATATGTACATATATTTATCCAAGCATTAAAAAGATATTTTGAAATCTACGTTTAATTAAGTGAAATAATAAAATATTGTATTAGCGTTCCATATGTATGTATGTACAATAAAAATACATAAAAGATTCGTGAGTTACGGAATTATTATGATCTCATAAATACATGTGGCTCATATAATTGATAATCTAATAATTGAATGTTAATTTTAGTTTAACAAATGTGATATTATTTTGCGAGTGCTGGATAAGGGAGCGCGCCGGTTAACACACGCCGGATAAGGGAGAGTCTACTGTACTTTATTTAAGAAGGAAATAGTAGTTATTATTGTTTAATATTTTTATCTCTTTCCTCTGTTACAAATGTCCATGTTTTTTTATATTTGGGTATAAATTAAAGGGATGGAGCAAACTATAATATTTTCAATTGATGATGTCCATAATAATTAATAATATTAAATATTGCTATGAAATGTACAATTTAACAATATCAATAAAATAATAAAAAAAAAAAAAGGCAAGGTTATGTTAGTGGTATTGGGAATGTTAGATTATACGAGGTGGGGTGGTGACACAGTGTTTAGAATGGTTTGATAAATATGAAATAGATGGATTGACTCGAGTTTCCTAGTTCCTGCAGACAATACCCAAGGCAACATTCAGGAAGAGTGTTTCGGTGCAACTCATCATCTCAACCAGGAGGAAGACTCCAAACATTGGTGAGTGTTTGTATAATAATTTCGAATTTTATTCTAAATTGAGTTCAAATATATTATTACGACAGTGTATTATAACAATTGCTTATTTAATGACTTCTACACAGTAAGGTTTCCATAGTGACTTAAATACATTGCGGTTTATTATTATCAACTTCTAAGTTGAGGAACGCGGACATATTGTGGAATTTGTAATAAATAAATAAAACAAACTTATTTTTTGAAATATTGTCTATTCCACTAAAGATATTTATGAAAATATAAAACTACCGGTTTCGGCCTCACACCATCGTCAGGTCTAGTTATGAACTAAGTTAGTTTGCAGAGTGCGACCCCTCCAATACATTTCTGATGAAAGGTGCCACTTCAATTAGAGAATCCCCCGGCTTAGCTGTTAGCTACATCATGAAATATTTGACAAAACTAAAAATAAAGAAAACATATTTAAAAAAAAAATATTGTCTATTTCACAGATAATATATAATATGGGAGTACTTTCGGTATTGCTACATCTTCAGCCACGACTTAACAAAAAAAAAAAAAAAAAATATATATATATATATATATATATATAAAATATTTTATCAAGTGTTTCACAATATCTCTGCAAAAATGTTAATTATCATTTGACAAAATATTTCATGATGTAGCTAACGGTTAAGCCGGGGGATTCCCTAGTTGAAGTGGCACCTTTCACCAGAGATGTATTGGAGGGGTCGCACTCTGCAAACTAACTTAGTTCATAACTAGACCTGACGATGGTGTGAGGCCGAAACCGGTAGTTTTATTTTTATAAATATCTTTAGTGGAATAGACAATATTTCAAAAAATAAGTTTGTTTTATTTGTTTATTATTATGACAGTGTATTAACAATGGTTTCTACACATTATGATTTCAAGAGTGACATATACATATACTGCGGTGTATTATTAAGACATTGTATTAACAATGGCTTCTACACATTAAGATTTCTATCGTGACTTATATACATTATTTCCTATAGTGACTTATGTACACTATTTCCTATAGTGATTTACATACAATATTTCATATAGTGACAACATTATTTCCTATATACACTGCTGTGTATTATTAAGACAGTGTATTAACAATGACCTCTACACATTAAGATTTCTATAGTGTTAGAGTACTCATAAAGTTAAGAACGGAACGGAGATAAATAACGTGGAAGTATTCGGTCTTCCAAAATGTTTTAATCTTTTAGTATTTAAGGGAATGTTGTATCGTAAAAATGTTTTTATTATTTCGGGGGTTTTTAACATTTTTAATTTTATTAATTATTCCATTTATTTTTTGTTTTTATAACAATATATTGACACATAATTGATGTTTAGGTTTAAACAAATGGATTCTAAAGAGAGTCTGTCAGGCGGTGATCATACTTTCTGTATCCCAGCTCTAATGGACGAAGAGAGCGTGAAGAGAGAGTTAAAAACAGAAGTAAAACTTGAACCGGACGACCACAAGAGAAATACAAAGTCAGGTATATTTGTTTTTTTTTCTAATTTTAATATGTAAACATCTTAGCTCGCATCCCCAATTTCGTAATGGAGTCACTTGACATGAAACTGTGACGAAACCGCAAACGTATATTCATCAAGCGCAGTAAGCCAGTTTAGTTAGGTGGGGGAGCATAGAAAAAAATATCTAATTGACATATTATATATTGAGAAATAAATTATTTTTATGAATTGGATATTTTTGTTATGCTTCCCTATGGAGGTTCTATATATCAGGAGAACCTAGACTGTTTCTCTATAAGGACCGACGGGAGAGTCAAAATTCTATTTCTTCTGATAAATCAACTGGATTTTTGAAATTCTTACTATGGTTTACAGTTTTATGCTCTAATCCTAGATTATTTCATTCAATATTAAGTAAAAAATATAATATTTACAGGCTGAACAAAAATTTTAAACAAACATAAAAAAATGTTTTTTTGGAAAAATAGGAAATTTTTTTTTCGCAAAAAACAGAGCATCCCCCACTTTAATATTATTATAGAACGTCTTCTACAGTCAATTCGACTTTATAAAGAAAAATTGAGCGTGATTCGGAATGGAGGCCCGATTCGGAATAATTACCTCTAACTTAAACGTAGCCAAATATTCAAAGAGAATAACTTATAAATATGTCCGAAAACTGAAAACTAATAACATCTTTTGAAATTTGTGCTGATGATGGCGTTAGCCGAAACCTGTATACTATATATATTTTTATGGGATTAGACAATATAGACGTATTTATTTTTATGTATTCCTAAATTTGCGAAGATGTTCATGTGTCACAAAATGTAATAATATTTTAAAATATAAAGACCTTTAATATATAAAAAAAAAGAGATATTAATCCCTTTTCAAACATTGTTTAAACAGGTAATCTAGCAACACACCGTCTTTCGGATGGGGCGTTAAGCGATGGTTGTATGATGTCAGCTACTCGTTAAAGAGTCTGCTTTATGTGAATACCTTAAAAAAAGTAGGAGTTCCAAAGTAGAGTCGGGCTTTGTCGCTCTGGTAGTAGGCGATATGACCTCGTAGTTAAAGCCTGGGCATGAGTCACAATAACTATTATCTAAAGGAATGATCTTATACTTTTGAATATTTTTGTCAGGAGAAAGGAAGAGAAAGAGCCGATGGAGTGACGACAAGGAGCCCGTTCTCAAGACTCCCATTCTGCTGCAACAGAACATACACTCAGCTGCGCCCAAAATCAACATAACTGGTAACCATTTTTGGGTTATATATTTACTCCCCCAGCTATACTAAGTATAGGTGAAGTTACGTAATCGGTGAGAAATTCGATCTTTAGTTTTCACCATAATTTCATATTTTTTTCCAATAATAATAAAGAAAAAAGTATTTCTTTTTGTGAATCTCTGATCAAGATAACTCCCGATAGAATGAATGTATCGACACGAAAATTTATATGTGTATCCGGAACCTCATAAAGACGACCCCGATCAGTCAAATCGGCCGGAGAGAAGAGTGGAGGGCTTAACACAAAAACTAAGAACTGTAACTTTGAGAACCAAACGTCTAATGTATGACGGCATACTCAAGCCTGAGTGAACTCATGGACTTGAACTCTGGGGTTCTGCCAAGGCTTCCAATCTCCAGCGTATCCACAATCCTTTCAATCAAAAATCCTTCGTAAAATACCTAATGCTCCTTACTACGTCTCCAACTAAACCCTTCACATTTATTCCCTTTGTCCACCGAATTAACTAAATCCAGAACAAAAAATTATTTTCCTTCTTTAGTACTCACATTAATCCTCCAGTCCGTGCCTTACCTTCTGCCACAGTTCTCTCGAACGACGCCTGCCAGTGACAGTGAGTTATAAGTGAGTACAACTCAGTGCTTTGGTAGGTGATTTCTCCTATCTTGACATTTTGTCATTGTCATTTTTTCTCCCTTAGCTCTGTTTGTAAATATTTAAACCAAAACACTATCTGTACAGGTATGTCTGGTACGATGTTGACTAAAGTGACGCAAGCTGACCCAGGACTTTTGCAGTACGCACTCACCGCCTATGGTTCAACCGCTTTATCTGAAGAGGACTGGAAAAAAGCAGAGGAAAACTATAAGGTATGAAGTGGAATTACTATTTGACAGAATCTGTAGAAATATATATATTTTTTTTATCTGGGATGAGAAAAAACCTTGAGCCTGCTTTCAGATGGGAGGTTTAGAGATGGTTCCGGGCCTGTGCGATGTCAGGCACATTAAAGTTCTCTTCCCTAGGTGAATAATCCAGTAGGGAAAATTTAGGAATCACTCAGTAGATTTGGGCTCATGTCTATCAGAGCAAAGAAAGAACTCTCTCGTAGTAGGCGATATGACCTCGTGGTTAAAGCAGTCTGGGCATGAATCACAATGACTAACTATAGAAATAAAGCTGAATGTCTTTCAGGCAAAATTTAGGACTAGGATAGTAGAGTTGGACTCAGGTACAGCAGAACGACGAAAGAGCGCTCTGGTAGTAGGCGATATGGAGGGTTCAGAGCACAAGTGTACCAAGTCCACCACATCTGATTCCGAGCAATTGGCTCTCAAAGCTTTTTTTATGAATGAAACCTGAGGCCAAGGACTTGATACAAGCTGCTATCCTGCGGCGTTAGAATCAACTAAGGACTTGGTTCACTGTAGCGCTGGAAGATATTACTTTTACGCCTATTTGACACGACAAACCTCACAAAGTGAAAAAATGGACTTAGTTCACTTGTGCACTGAACCCTCCATAAGTCACAATAACTAATTAGTTTCTAAGATTTAATACTGGTTGTAGCATATAATTTATAAGCTATTTGAAGTACATGTTATGGATTGGGGTGGGCTGGGAGTGACCGCCGATTGTCGCAGATGGACAGCGGTGGTCACTCCTAGCCGACTACATCAACAGAATTATTATATTTTTTGCTTTCAATAAACTTGTTAGGCCCTCTTTTCCCCGACGATTTGGGCGAACGGGTGTCGTGGCCTCCACCGGAAGTCGGCAACCCTATTAAAAAAAAAAAAAAAAATTGACGGAAATATAATTTCATGAAAATACTTGTTTGTCTTCAGGTTCACCTTCTTTACCAAAATATGATGGCCAAACGAGCGGAACTGGAAAAGTTGCGAGACGCTGGAAAAAATAAGTATGAATACGATTCTGACGAAGAGATCGACGAAAAAGGAACCTGGGAGCACAAACTGAGAGAAAAAGAGATGGTTGCAACAGAACAATGGGCAGAGTCTCTCACTGAAATGGCAAAGGGCAAACATCACATTGGCGATTTTCTTCCACCCGATGAACTGGAGAAGTTCTTGGCTAAGGTAACTCCAACTTTTTTTTTTACTTCCCCACCTATATGAAGTATAGGGGAAGTTATGTAAAGTAAAAATTCGATCTGGAGTTTTCAACGGAATTTCATGTTTCCCGACCTCTAGATCATAACACAACTCCCGATAGAACGAATGTATCGACACGAAATTTTATATGTGAATCCCAAATCCTCTAACATCGACATATATTCTTTTTCAGCCAATTCGACCAAAGAGAAGAAGGTGGGGGGGAGTCTTAACATAAAAACTCTAATAACTGTTGAATGTATTGACACGAAATTTTACTTTTACGAGGTGTGTTCAAAAAATAACGGGAATTTTCGGTTTTTTAAAAGAATTTTATTTATTCGTCGGGCCATTTCTGCCGAATATGGAGGCTGGGGCATCATTACAGTGTTGTTTTTGGCCAAAAATTCATGAACAAGCAATGAAGTGTGAGAAGGAGCATTATCGTGGTGCAAAAGTCATGAATTGTTTCGCCAAGAATCCTGGCGTTTTTTCGGATTGCTTCACGCAAGCGGCGTTGCACTTGTAGGGTAGTACTCCTTATTGATCGTTTGACCTTGTGTCAAGAACTCATGGTGCACTATGCCCTTGTGAGCATGACCTTCACATTCGACCGCACTTGTCGAGCTTTTATACCACTCGTAAACCCTAGTTTTACTCATAGCAGACTCACCAAAAGCAATATTTAACATTTCTAAAACTTTGCTGCACTTTATTCCATTCTTATAGCAAAATTTAATGCAAATTCTCTGATCCATTTTGTAAACAAATAAATAATCGCCGATCGTACCAAAACACATGTAACCTCTTTGATAGCTGACAGCAGACTAAATATCCGGTTTGGCTAACAATGTACAGATACTTTTCAGACATGTTTATCAACACAACAACGAAAAAAATCGTGCGAATCGGACTAATACAACCAGCAAAATTACAACATTCCCGTATCGACACAAAATTTCGTATAAGTATTCTGAAGCCACTTTGAAAGTCAAATATTAGTTTTAGCCCAAAGATTAAGAGTGAAAATAGTTGATTAATTCCTGTTGGGGAAGTACATAGCCGGTGATTCACCGACAACTTTTTTTACTAAATGATTGGTTTACTGTAGACTGCATGATGATGAGGGCAACCTCAAAAGCCGGCTAGCATAAAGTAATAAAATCAACCAATTTGGCCGAAAATCAATAAATGTTGTCCTTCAGTGGGTTCGTTGTTGATACATTCATTATATCGAGAGTTATCGTGTTTTCAGACAGACAGAATGTTTTTTGGAATCAGGGAACTCCGCATAGAATTTTTAACCGATTGGAATCCTTGGGATACAGGGAGCCGATAGTTCAGTGCCTGCTTACTGAGCTCAAGAACGCCAGTTCGAAACCCGACCGAGGCCCTTGGTTTACTTTATCTGGGAGGTAAAATAAACTTGAGCACGCCGTCATTCGGATGGGACGTTAAGCGATGGTCCCGAGCCTTGTACGAGGTCAGGTACTCGTTAAAGACCCCTACCCCTAGGTGAATAAAAATTTAGGGTAGGCAAAATTTAGGACTCCCACAGTAGAGTCGGGCTCATGTCCACCAGAGTGGCGGAAGAGCGCTCTGGTAGTAGGCGATATGACCTCGTAGTTAAAGCCCGGGCATGAGTCATAAAACCTAACCTAACCACGGACTAATACAACCCGCGAAATTACAAAATTCCCGTTACTTTTTGAATACACCTCGTAAATTCAAAGCCCTAAGGATGACACTTTTTATTTGACACTATTAATTTTCAGCAGAAGGGAAGGGAAGGATCAGAGGGGGGCTTAATTCCAAAACCCCAATAACGGTGGAAATGGTATGGAAAGTGGAAAGAGCGCTCTGGAAGTAGCCGATATAACATCGTAGTCATGAAGCCCTACTAACTTGTATAACTTATTTATTGAACTGAGTTTACGAAGCTCTTTCTTAGACGACACATGTATTTATTACCTTGTACTCGTACTCCTCCTAAACCCCTTTACCGATCACATTGAAATTTGCCACGATGGTAGTGGACACGGTGACGATGGTTTACTACTAAAAAAATCTGAAATCGAACATACCACGGAGGAATAATCACAGAAAAACGAAATCCCCATTGAAATCAATTGAGAGACAAAATTAAAATAGAATTTTTCGATTTCAAATGTAATAATCCGGGCGAAGCCCTTTTCGGTTTACTATCGAACACCACCGTTTTTTTCAGTGTTCTAACGTACAAACTTCGACTTTTTTTCGATAAAAATATTCACAGCTGTTGTCTACAAAAAGGCTAGAAAAAACTCCATTGAATTTAATTGAAATCTATTTAAAGTATTAATATATTCATAGAGAACATACAAGGTGAGAAGTTACTGATAATTATTAAAACATTAACTGAGTTTTTTATACAGATATGCCTGACTCAGTTTTTGCAAACAGCAGAATGTATTACACAACTAGTTTTAACTCATTATGCTTCTATATAATATTTTTGTTTTGTGAGTTTCAGTATCAGGCAGTGAAGGGCGGAGGTGAGCCAGATCTCTCCGACTATAAAGAGTACAAACTGGGTGAGGAGAACAAAGGTTTTCAGATGTTACAGAAACTTGGCTGGTCCGAGGGTCAAGGGCTAGGTTCTGACGGAGCTGGCCGGCTGGATCCTATCAATAAGTAGGTACACTACATTCTAGAACAGTTTTATTTTAACCTTTTTTTTTTTGGTTCGCCTATCCCCAAAAATATATATTATTTTTGTATCCACACAGGGTGTCTCAACACTGCTATGGATAGGGGTCTAGGGGCAGGTTCGAACAGATATTCCAATCATTCGCGAATATCAATCAAAAGTCAGTTCTGAATCATTCTGTACGTCGATGAGTGTTGTCAGTCTTTGTCTGTCAGTCTTGAGAACTTACCAAACATGTACCTATCCATCAAGCACAGCAAGTATGGCAACTTGAAGAACGATTAAAAAAATATTAATATAATATATATTATAGGTTAAGTTTTATGACTCATGCCCGGGCTTTAACTACGAGGCCATATCGCCTACTACCAGAGCGCTCTTTCTTCACTGGTGGACATGCGGCCGACTCTACTGTGGGAGTCCTAATTTTTGCCTACCCTAAATTTCTATTCACCTAGGGTAGGGGTCTTTATTGAGTGTTTGGCATCGTACAGGCTAACGTCCCATCCGAAGGACGCATGCTTACACTTTCTTTACCTACCACATAAAATAAATTAAGGGGCTCGGCCGGGCCTTGAAACCGCGATCTTGAACTCAGTAAGCAAGCACTCGTACCACTGAGTTACCGACGCGTTCGTAACTACGATTACTTTGAAATTTCTTGTTATAAGTTACAATTTAAATATATTGAAATAGTTCCTAAAGATTTGATTTTCTTAGAAGGGAGTCTGTTGTCAATTCTTAATTTTTTACGACGGTTTATTGCTAACCTCCCTGTCTTCTCAATAATAATCATAATAATACCATTGAGGATGACACTATAGTGTACGAAAATCTTTCTTTTATATTTGATACATCTCATACCACATCCTGCTATCATTTATATACATTTATATTATATGCTATATTTATATACATTTGTTTTGTATGATTTCAGAGGTAAGGTGCGGGACTCGAACGAAGGTTTGGGCCTGATGCGACCTGATGACGTTGTCACTGGAGATGATGAATATGATGCTTATAGAAAACGAATGATGTTGGCCTATAGGTTTCGACCCAATCCTCTGGTATGCTTATATTTTCATTTTTAATTGATCATAAATCATATTACTTTAATATAAAGCAAGTATTATAATCCTGCGAAAATCCGAGATCGAGTTTTCAATGAAATTTCTCGTTTCAACGTCCCCTAAATATGTTTCAACTATTTTCGCAATGATGTCTGTCTGTGTGTATGTAATTAAAACTTTGTGAGCGTTCTAACTAACGATTGTAGCTATGAACTTGAAATTTGAGATGCTAACTTAAGATATAAGATTTTGGCCGAGATCAGACGACTTTACTTCGGGATCTAAGTACATTTTACAAGATACCGTTTATATTTATGACTTAATCAATAATAACTTTAAATAAAAGTAGAGACAACTGAAAGACATATTCTATATGAAATACATTTTTTAATGACCTCTCGGTTTACGAGATAATAGCCGAAAACCTTCTTAAAATGACAAATTAAAATGTATAACTCCCATAGTAGAGTCGGACTCTTGTCCACCAGAGTGACGAAAGAATGTTCTAGTAGGAGGCGATATGATCTCGTTGTTAAAGCCCGGGCATGATAATAACTACCTGTGTTTTATTCTAAGATTTAATATAAGTTGTATGTATTTTATAAGTTATTTTGATGTATAAAATTGTATAACTTATCCAATTACCATTTTATGGTTTAGCGGTAATAAATATTATGATTAATATTATGAAAATACTAAAGTAATAATCTGTAATAATGTTTCTTTGTTACAGAACAACCCCAGAAGACCTTACTACTGATGTCAGCTTCTAATTCCTTGTTCTGACTTCTTTCTGTAATTTTATATGTACATTAGGTGGCTCCATATATATATATATTTTATATATATATATCAATTTTTCATGGTTGCTCCCTCACTTTTTATTCCTCTACATGCAAATTTTTTAATTGTCAACAATTTTATTTGTTGGAGTAATTCTAACCCTCATGGGTATATGTCATCATCGAAACCACAAATTTTTACATAAACTTTAAAAAAAAATAATAATAATAATAATTGAATTAATATGAAGCAAATAAATTATAGGAGGCGTTTCTTCTGAAATATTAAATTTGATTTAGTTGAATATTTTAGTAATGAGAGTTTTATCAGGTCCTTTGATTATTAACCTTTTTCAGCCAATTTTTATCATATTTGAATTAAAATTATATCGAATTTTTCAAAAATATCGCATTTTATTTACTTGCTATCAAGCTTAGAAAAAATTAAAAAAAAAAAAAAAAAAAAAAATTAAAATTTTCACACATTGAGCATGATCAAATGAAAATAAAATTTTGTGAATGTTATTAATCATAGTGAGGAATAAAAAATTGAAATAATACGTAAAAATAAATTTAAAAATATGGATGAACCCCAATGTACACATTTTGCTATTAGACAATGATTTTAACTCTTAACTAATAATTTGTAATGTATATTTTTTCCAAAGTATATAACACTTTTACCGTTTTGATATATATATTTTTTTACATTAAATAAAATGTAAATTTATGATTTTTTTTGTCTTTGTGATGAGATTTTATTAATTTTCATTGTGTATTTTGTTTATATATTTTCATAATTTTGTTTATTTTATATATTGAAGCCCAAATATTGTTCAGAAAGCGCACAATTTTTATTTATTTATTATTTTTTTTATTACTAAGAATTTATTATTTTATACGTGTTAAGTTTTATTTCTTAGATTTAAGGGATATTTTTTTATTCATTAAGCAAAAATTTCCTGTTAATATTTTTTGAGGTTATTATTTAAATAATTTTATTCTATTGTAGACAGCAGAATTCAAATTTTTTTACTTCATTAATTTATATGCATATAATGTTGCTAAAAAAATACTCTTTTCATCAGTACAGGAAAATAGTGTACATCTTAGAGTGTTTCCATGTGTACAGCTGTAAATATTCAAGCAATCATAAAATGTCAAATAAAACTTATAAATAAATTTAGTTTTATTGATTAAACCCTTTTTCAATTTTATTTCCCCATCTATATTTAGTGTAAGGGGTATTATGTAATCGCTCTGATATTCGATGTAGAGTTTTCATAGAAATTTCCACACCTTTGCAGATGATACTGCTATCCTTTCTCCTCATCCCAACCCAGTCCTATCATCCAGACACCTCCAAGAACACCTGATAACCCTTCAGTTCTGGTACAAAAAGTGGAGAGTGAAGGTGAACGACACAAAATCAGTTCACATCGCACCCTTCGTCGAAAATATACCTGCCATCCAGTGTACCTTGATAACAATCCCATCCCTTTAAAAAAGGAAGTCCGCTATCTAGGCCTCATACTCGACAAACGACTAATTTGGAATCCTCACACGAGACTGAAAAGACAAGAAATGAACAGACGTTAAAAACTTTTACTAAGACTACTAGACAAAAAATCCAAATATGTGGACTTATGGACTTGAACTCTGGGGTTCTGCCAAGGCTCCAGCGCATCCAATCCTTTCAATCAAAAATCCTTCGTAAAATAGCTAATGCTCCTTATTATGTCTCAAACAAAACTCTTCACACTGATCTTAACGTACCTTTTGTTACCGAAGTTGCTAAATCCAAGTATAAAAAAATTATTTTCCCTTCTTAGTTCCCACAATAATCCTCAAGTCCGTGCCCTCCATTCTGCCAAACTTCCCCAACGACGGTTTAAGCGTCAATGGCCTAGAGACCTCCTTAGCAGCAGCAGTAGTGACAGTGATTAGTTACAAATGAGTAGAAATCAGTGACTAGGGAGTGTCTCCACTGGGTGATTTCTACCCTCTCGACATTGCCATTATCTCCCTATTAGCACATTTGCTTGTTGTATTTATTTGTATACAGTTGTAAATAGCTATTTGTAAATAAAAACAATTGAAGGTATATCAATCTTATGTGATTCTGGATACCAATATAACGTAGTTGTGGATTAAGATAAATAAATACAAAAAAAAACCTTTTTCATTGAATACGTTCTATTACCTCTCTTTCTGTATCTGTAAGTTCATACGGTAATTTCCAGAAAACTGTAAGTTCCTTCTGGTTCAAAATGTGCCAAACAGGAAGACATCTCAGAAGAAGGGCCAGCACTTTGTTAGACCTACTTTAACGTGTCCTCTACCAACATTTTGTTTATACAATTCACAAAAATTTATTTACTAACAAGTTGAGAGAAAAAAATAAAACAATTTAAACGCTAAGATGAGGTGATAAAAAAAGTCAACTTTTTAGTCAAAGTTAAACTTAATTGCCACAAAATTAAATATCTTATAGCTAATCATGGAATAAGATATAAATATATACTTGATAGCTGGAGAAATATAGCGACAGAGATTTGTTAAAATAGAACCAATACATAAAAAGATAAATAGATAAATGCAAAGTAACTCAAAAATGAATAAAACAATATTCTTAGCCGCACATAAATGGAAGATTTAAAAAAATCATCCAGGAATTTACATTCAATAAAACAATGTTTTTCAGATAGACAGTAGTAAAGAAATGTAATAGTAATTGAGATGAAACTTTATTGCTTATAGAGATACAAATCTCATAGCAAGGGTTGACCTTACTAGTTCACACATAAATGTAATACATATGTAACATAATAAGTAAATGTGCGCATTTATTATAATATTTAGATATTTAGAAATTTATTAAGTTGTGAAATTCTTACTTTATTATTATATCGGATGTATATTCAAATTGTACCCCAACTCTCTACAATAAGCCTTAATAGGCTTCAATGTAGTAATAAATAAATAAAATAAAATATAACATAATATATACAAGTTTATTTATCAATACCTACAAATTATAATTAAAAATAGAAAATGTAACAAACTTAATTAAACAAAAAAATTTTAGAAGATACATTATAAATAAGTGCCGAAGTAAAGAAAAGAAAAATACCAACTGTTGTGAAATGTATAAGGTAAACGAGAGGGCAAATCACAATAAAATTGTTTTTCTAAATTTTAAACTATTAGTTACGAAAATAAATATATTATTCATTTTTTCATTGTCATCGTCATGAATACTTAACAAATTAATTATTTTATCGGAGATTGCATTATAGTGTGAAATATATTTATTGATAAATTTGTTTCTGTATTGGTTTAACATTGGACAAGTTATGAGAAGATGGAGTATGTTATCATTATCACTGTTACAAAGTGGACAGAGTCAAACTGAAATTTAATTTTAATTTGTATAATTCAAATGAGTAAGTAATTGTAACTACAGACAGACACGATAACTCCGGAAAGAAGGAATGTGTCGATCCGAAATTTTGTGTATCCAGAACCACAATAAGTACGACACCTATTGATTTTCAGCGGAGAGACGGATTGACATGCAACTTCTACACTTTGCTGAAGTTCTTCAACTGAGGTTTTGCAAGGTTGTGGGCGGCATAAACACTGTTTTTTTTTTTAATGTCCCCACAAGAAATAATCTAATGAAGTTAGATCGGGACTTTGACCAAGTGTTTAAATATAGAAGTCAACTCATAATAAATATGTTCTATAATTAAAAGATTCTGATAGAAGAAATACTTAACACGTTTGAAATTGATACTTTTTGAGAAAGCAAAAAATAATTGGCAGAAGTGATGCTGTAATTATTGTTATATATCGTAATATAAATATTGTTTCTCAAAAGAGTGATTTTTCAACCTAAAAAAAATTATTAGTATAAAAAAATAATATATAAATAAAATGTACTTACACATAACATCTTTTAAATACCACCACAGAAGTTCAAGGTTAAGGGCTATTTGTCTACAACGGCAGAGCCGGAGCAGCTTCAACAAAACAGATTAATATAACAAAACAACAGATAAATATAAATGAAACTCAGGTATCCCGGTTCCCTTTAACACTAACTGGCTTAGAAAAAAAACTATTCCTTCGAAGCCCCTGTCGATCGAATGATGCGGAACTCAAATTTCCTAAACACAGATCTTTGCAATATTAGCGTCTCCTATTTTAAAACGAGAGTTTTACTCCAACTTAAATTGTTCGTTTTATATATATATATATATATATATATATATATATATATATATATATATATATAAAATATATATATATATATATATAAAACGAACAATTTAAGTTATTAAACTCCCCAAATTATTAATAATATTAATAACATAAATACTAGATATTATATCTAGTATTTATGTTATTAATATTATTAATAATTTGGGGAGTTTATGTCTCTAGTCATGATATAGTTCTCGTGAGTTTATAATTTCTTCTTATTGTATTGTATAACATTTATGAATGTATGTTAATTGAATTGGTGCTTTTATTTTTTGTTCAATTTTATCTTATTATTATTATTTCTTGTTGAATATTCAAGCTCAATTATTGTTATTCTTCCGCGGAAATAATGTAAATACATACATCTATATGTGTTTATTATTATAATTTTTTTCCTTTGTAAATTTATTTAAATAAGTATATATGTATAACAATTGTAAATTGTCTAAATTATATATTGGGCTTAGTCCCGTCAGTAAAGATTATTATCATTATTATGTTACAAAATTGTCCAAACAAATTTGCATCTCAATATGCTACTTGACCCTGAGATGAATCTGCATGCGTGCTTGCCTTCTGAGCTCAAGATCGTGGGTTCGAAACCCGACCGAGGCCTTTAGCTTATTTTATCTGGGAGGTAAAATAAACTTAAGCACGCCGTCCTTCGGATGGGACGTTAAGCGATGGTCCCGAGCCTGTACAATGTCAGGTACTCGTTAAAGGCCCCTACCCTAGGTGAATAAAAATTTAGGGTAGGTAACATTTAGGACTCCTATAGTAGAGTCGGGCTCATGTCCACCAGAGTGACGAATGAGCGCTCTGGTAGTAGGCGATATGACCTCGTAGTTAAAGCCCGGGCATGAGTCATAAAACCTAACCTAACCTTATTATTTTTTTTTTTTATTTTTTTTTTTGGCTTTATGTACGGTGCATATTAGCCATGTCAATGTGTTATATATAATTATTTAAGACATCCATGGCCCCGGGAGGGAGTTCTATCTACGAAATAAAACTCACTCCCGGCGGGATTCGAACCCGCAAACCATGGTGAGACCATAAGATGATATTTCATGGTCTCACCATGGTTTGCGGGTTCGAATCCCGTCCGGGAGTGAGTTTTATTTCGTAGATAGAACTCCCTCCCGGGGCCATGGATGTCTTAAATAATTATATATAACACATTGACATGGCTAATATGCACCGTACATAAAGCCAAAAAAAAAAAAAAAAAAAAAAAAATTGTTTTTAGAGTACATTTAGTGCTATCAGCTGATCGAGAATGAAATAGTAAAAAATTAATTTCAGCTGAAAAAGTTTTGGACGATTTGCTAAAAAAGATAAATAAAGCTTATTTAGTTGAGAATACTTACTTATTATATAATATTATATTATTATAATATTAATATTATAATATTATTATAATATTAATATTATATAATATTATAATTATTTTCCCTTTTTACGGCTTTCATTGAATACATTCTAAAATATGCAGTTAGTCTTAATATTATTTTTATTTTAGGTAGACATTGCACCGCTGTGCGGAGTTTTTGGGAGAGATTTTAAAATGGCCGCGGGTTTTGTTGTGACACGCACGACGATGCGTTCGCTAAACTCTCATACTTCGCCGATTTGCAGCGTTCGTTGAGAGTTCAAACTTTAAGAAAGCATATTTGAATCCGAATAACGTTTGACTGAGAATTGAAGCTTTCAATATCCTTGTCTTGACTGTAATGTTTGTCTGTGGTGGAGTCGTTATATATTAAAATTTTTTTTAATTAGGTACATTAGATCGCAATTTTCGGGGGGGCACCGGGTATTCTGGGGGCGCGTCCACCCCTGCTCCCCCCCCCCTCCCCAGCTACTCCAACGCTTATTAAACAAATTTATTTATTTTTGACAAAACTTATTGTTGGCATTACTGAACGATGCTGCGGTAACCTGATTCACCTTTCTGACCTTGACCGACTCCTGCTTCTTGCATAACCCAACAGTTCATTGTCCTATTTACTCTACAGTAATCTTTTTTTTTTTTTTTTAAACTTTATTTATTCGTCTTACTTATCCATAAAAAATATTATCCTTACAATTTTTTTTTTACAATAAAGTTCAAATTTTTTAAAGTTAATTTCAGTATAAATGACAACAAAAATTTAAGCTATATTCTCATATTTTTTGATGTGTAATCTATTAATTTATTTGAATATAAATAGTTTAATATAATAAATAAGTGTTGTACAATACTGAGTTTGTATCTTATGGTGTCACTAGTTCTATTTGATAAGACGCATGCCTGGCCCAGTTTTCTGTTTGTGTTCTATGGACTCGTTCCTCTCTTATCAATTTATAATTTTACGGTTATCTTGACATTGAACAGATAAACAATAAGTGTTTTTAAAGGTAGTTACTGTTTATTTAACTTAGTTGTTTAAATTTTTTTTCTTTATTTGTGCCTTACTTTTTTTTTTCCTTCTTTAAAATGAGAATTTTTCAACATTCCACTTGTAATCTTCATTGTTTTTTTGTTTTTTTTTAAACATTATATTTATTCAAATGAAGCTTTGTATGGACGTTCAGAATATTTCATTGAACTGATTTTGATTTCATAGTAGCAGTTCCGAGGATATTAATAGTTTCTTATAATTTTAGTCATACAAAAATGAAATAGTAAAGATTACTTTGGGTTTGCGAGATTGCGTTTTTAATGATGGTATATTTTTGTCAAACTTCTTTTGATTATATATTCAAAAAAATATATTACTGATTTCTAGTAGCCTATTAGAAGAAATATGAATGTTCAAGCAGAAAATAGTTTTTTTTTCTTATGTGATTCCAAGCTTGTTTCTTTTTAATAAATTAAACATTTCTTTATTTATTCTTGTTTTTCTGTAAAATATCCCGATCTGTGGAAGAAATGATAATGTGTTGAAATTCCTCGTCTAATTTATTGTGGCAATTAAAACGTCATAAAAGCCACTTCATATTGAAGTTATAGTGAGAAATATAATTCAAAGTTTTTACACATACATGACCTTTGTCTGAATGAAAAACCGCACATATATTTGTTGAATTTAATAAAAGCAATATTTATTTCCCATAAATTGTAACATGGTAATTGGATACGTCGTACAATTTTATCAATCAAATTAGTTCATAAATAATATACATCAACCTATATTAAATTTCAGAATACAAACAATAATTATAAAAATAAATGAATATAAAATTGCTAATACTAATAAATGAAATAGATACTATTTCAAATAAATGTTGTAATTAAAGGATATTGGTGCAAAAACCTGCATTTTTTTATTGTATATATTTATTTTTAGGAATGAGTGCATTAAAGAAGTTAGTTCCTTTAAGAGTTGTACTTTTTTCAAAAAGATGGACAAGGATCAATGTTTAGTTATTCGAAATTCTACTTTCTTCCTGGTATCATAATCATGACTAGTTTTGTTGAGAGGGAAAATATTTTTATTTTTTTCTTATGACTATTAATGTTTCAAATATAAACAGTGCAGATAATGTCAAGATTTTAAGTTTATTAAATATCTCTCTGCTGCTTGACAGAAGACTTATTATCCTTAGTGCTTTCTTTTGAAGTCGAGGATGCTGGTAGCATGTTAGTATACTAAGATCGCAGGTTCGAAACTCGGCCGAGGCTCTTACGTTTTTTTTTTATCTGGGAGGTGAAAAATCGTTGAGGACACCGTCCTTCGGATGGGACGTTAAGTGATGGTCCCGAGCTTATACGATGTCTGGTACTCGTTAAACACCCCCTACCCTAGATGAATAAACTTGGATAGCAAAATTTCGGACTCCTAGAGTAGAGAAGAGCGCTCGGGTAGTAGGTGATATAACCTTGTAATTAAAGTCCGGGCATGAATCACAATACCTAACTATAAGCATTAGAGTTAGAAGCTCCCCAATGTATTAAACAAATAAAATAAAATAAGTTAATTATAGGTTAGGTTTTGTGACTCATGCCCGGGCTTGAACTACGAGGTCATATCGCCTACTACCAGAGCGCTCTTTCGCCACTCCGGTGGACATGAACCTGACTCTACTATGGGAGTCCTGAATTTGCCCACTCAGGTTTATTCACCTAGGGTAGGGGTCTTTAACGAGTACCTGACATCGTACAGGCTTGGGACCAACGCTTAACGTCCCATCCGAAGGACGGCGTGCTTAAGTTTATTTTACCTCCCAGATAAAATAAACTAAGAGCCTCAGCCGGGTTTCAAACCCATGACCTTGAGCTCGGAAGGCAAGCACGCATACCACTGAGCTACCGGCGCCCTTTAAGTTAATTAAATACTGGAAATATGCTTAATATAGAGTAATTAATATTTCTTTTGATACAATCTTTTTAAAATTATTTTATCTTGAAACCATAGTTAGGTTTTTGTTACTACTACTTAAAAAAATATATATATATTTGACCTTTAAAGGCCAAAAACCTTTGTTGGAAAAACACCGAAATATTCTTAATTGTTCATATCGTTTCCCCAGGTACGCACTGGTATTATATCCGTTGTTTTTCTAAGTTTGTGTAATTGCAATTTTTTGATTTTACATCTTATGGTTAGATCTTACAGGAAATATTATTTTTGTCTAACAATTCCTGCAATACTGAATGACCTCCAAATATGCAAGTTTCTCATGGAAAATCCTTATTAAATATTTTTTTGTACCTATATTCAAATGAAGACAAGAAACAAATTTAGAAGTCAAGGTTTTAGTTATATTTTAATTATTTAATCCTTTGTTTTAAAAAAAATTCCCATAATTAAGTATACTCAATCTTTGGATGGTGTAATAAATATTACAATTTATTTTTTGTTTAATTTTCCTAGTTATTTTCGTTTACTTCCCGGTTTTTACATGGTTCTCAGATCAATTCTCAGAGATTGTCGGTTAATCTTTCTTCATTTTGTTCTTTTAAACGTTGAATTGATTCAAGAAAAAACTGCCGCTACCGAAGAGTTAATTTTAAACTCAGAAAAAATGATACCAAATTATCTTTTATGACCGAGTTAGGAGTGCGCAAAAAGTTACACAAAAACTATTATGAATTTCTGTTATAAATTTCAATGTTTTTACAGGAATTTAGTATTTTTTGACTCTCTCAAATCAAAAATTGAAAAATGAATGTCGCGGAATCACTGGTTTTCTTATGATACCAATGAATTTGGTTGAAAATTAATAGGTGTCTTAATCAGGGACTTGTGAATTTCGTGTCGATATGTTCATTCTATCGGAAGTTATCTCTTTCAAAAATACAGACGGATTGTTTTTTGTTTTCTCACATAAATTTCATATCGATGCTTTCATTCTATCTGCAGTTAATAGAGTTTTTATGTTAAGCTTTCCCCCTAATTCCCCCCCTTCCCTTTGGTCGATTTAGCTGAAAAATAATAGGTGTCGTCGTTAGTCGGACCGATTACATAACTTCCCCTATACTATCTAGGGAAGTAAAAAGGGCGCCGGTAGCTCAGTGGTATGCGTGCTTACCATCTGAGCTCAAGATCGTGGGTTCGAAACCTGACCGAGTCCCTTAATTTATTTTATCTGGGAGGTAAAATAAACTTGAGCACGCCGTCCTTCGGATGGGACGTTAAGCGATGGTCCCGAGCCTGTACGATGTCAGGTACTCGTTCAAGACCCCTGCCCCAGATGAATAAAATTTAGGATAGGCAAAAAGGACTCCCAGAGTAGAGTCGGCCTCATGTCCACCAGAGTGACGAAAGAGCGCTTTGGTAGTAGGCGATATGACCTCGTAGTTAAAGCTCGAGCATGAGTCATAAAACCTATAATATATATTATATTAACATTTTTTTAATCGTTCTTCAAGTTGCCATACTTGGCACTGTGCTTGATGGATAGGTACATGTTTGGTAAGTTCTCAAGGCTGACAGACATAAAGACTGACAACACACATTGACGTACAGAATGATTCAGAACTAACATTTGATTGATATTCGCGAATGATTGGAATGTCTGTTCGAGAGGCCGAGCACGTAGCTGTCGGAACAAGGTCTGGACCGCGTGACTTGAGACTCGTCTTTCCACGAAATGGAGCGGCAAGATTTGTTTTGATATGAGGCTTGTTTTTATTCTATACATCAACCATCCTATCCATTGATTTCCAAGATTTCGGGAATCAGACAGTAAAGGGATAATGAATCATTTGACTTATTTATCATTTAAGTTTTCGCTCTCCCTCATCACATGTACAAAGTTCCAGCTCCTTATCCAGGCTCAGAGAACAACCCTTATAAGGGTCACAAAGGCTTGTCGACTGTCTCTACAGCAGCGCTGCAGTTACTAGCGGGGCGCCCTTTGACTTGGACGGAGACATAAGTCCGCCCAGATGAGACCAACATCATTTTCTTCACCAATGATTTCACCTTTCATACAACAGTTTTTTTATCAACTTATAAAAACATTATTTTATAAAGAAAATTATAACATTTTTGGAAAATTTCAGAAAATACGCTTGCTTATATTTTGACCAATTTATTTTTTATTCGATTAAGAATTAAAAGCAGGTTACCGCGGTGAAACTCGGGAATAAACATAACAAATGAAGGGCTTAGTTTCAAAACCGGCAAAGTCCACTTTTGTAAATTTTGAGAAAACAACAAAAAACTCTCCAGGTGCATGAATATTAAAAAAAAATAGAAAACTCTATATTTGGCGAATTGCTGATGGAAATAACTTTAAATTTCTGTAGTCCGACTACTTTTTGTAAGTGAATACACACAGAAAACGAAAAAAAATGTTTGGACTTAGCCGGTTTTGAATCTAAGCAAGTTGACTTAGCCGGTTTTGAAAATAAACAACTTGGACTTAGCACTTTTCAGAATAAATAAATGGACTTAGCCGGGTTTGAAAATAAAATACGAATTTATTCAATTTTGTAGAAAAAAAAAAAAAATTTGTTTGCTAATAATTATCGATATTTCAGTTGTATCGTCTGTTTAGATAACGCGAAATCCTTAAAGTCATGGTATAATGGGTAGAAAGGTAAGTCCAAGAATTCATTTCTAATATGAAGTCCACATATCATATCATGTGGACTTCATATTAGAAATGAATTCTTGGACTTAGCCGGTTTTGAAAATAAAAATATTGGACTAAGCTGGTTTTGAAAATAAAATTTTCTAAAAATACATTTTTTATTGATGTTCGTTAAGAAAACATTTTTTTTTTCGACAATCTTTGTTACTAAAAGTTGGAAAATATCTCAAAAAACATTTTCCTGAAATATCTCCGATTTTTTTTTTTTGGACTTAGCCGGTTTTGAAACTAAGCCCTTCAAATAGATAATTTTTAAAAAATTTAAATTTTTTTCAAAATGGGTCTTATAACTAGAGAAATATTGAAGATAAGTGAGTCGGAGTTGTGCTTAAAATGTTTGTTTATGATCCTCCTTATATACACAAGAGTTCATATTTATGTGATTAGGTTCATCCTTTTAATTAAATTTTACGCGTTATGGTTTACCAATTTTTTTTTAACGCCTTAGTAAACTCAACGTAGGAAAATCAATTTTTATCCAACTTAATATCTCCTGTTGCCAAAAGATAAGGAAGGCCTGCCCCAACAAATGTTATATAATAAAAAAAACAAAAACATATTTCATATTTTTATCAATTTATTTATATAATTTACTGTTAATAATTTGTTTTAAGGAGGCTCTCGACATCTAATGTCATTTTAATATCTTATCTAACTCGTTTATTTATTACTTCTAGTTAGTTCTAGTGGGTATTTGGCCATCTACGGCCAGAGCGCAGATAATAAAAATTAATCCCATTTTTATACGGCGAGAGCACAATGGTTTTAATTAAGTTTTTAATTTATTTTGAAGTTGCCCGTCTCGCCCGCCACAAAGGCCGCCACTGCAAAGGCCTACTGATTACTCGGCCATCTCAATTTCCATTGTTGTAAGCTGTCTAACAGCGATAATCATTCTAGGTACATAAATTCCTAGAACAAACATAAATAGAAATATTACAAAATTTGGGGGCGTATTTGCCGGCGTTCCGCCGGCGGGACGATATATCTTCCCCTCCCGTCGCTCCTATATTTGAAGTAGTACAAGTTCTAGCTTTAACATACAGCGGTCTTATCTTCTTAGCTTTAACATACAGCGGTCTTATCTTCTTAGCTTTAACATACAGCGGTCTTATTGATAATTAAAATCAGCTTTGTGCTCTCGCCGGCCAACGGCTTTGTTTGAAGTTCTGTGATAAAGAATTAATTAATTTGACAATTTGCGCTCTCGTCGTATAGTGACCCTCATAATAAAAATCAGCTTTGCGCTCTCGCCGGCCAACCCCGGGTATTTTACATTATATGACTGTAAAAAAAATGTCAAAAAAGCAATAATACGTACTTTAATAAAAAATTCGCACTCCCAAAAATATATTAAGAATAATCATACCATAAAAATTTATATGTAAGTACCTATTATTTTAACTGTAAAAAATAATTATTTAATAATTACGGTCCTGAAGAAATATTTTAAACAATTTTAATTCCCTTTTTTTTTATTTTATTATAAAATGAAATACCTTCTGAATTAAAATTTCTGATAATGTGGTGAAGCATATTATAAAAATCCTTTATAAGTCCTCTCATTATTGATACTTCATAGGTTAGTTGACCTTAAATGTCCATTAATTGCTGAGAATTGCTATTTTTATACAAATAATAATAATTGATTTTATAATATATTTATAATTTAAATGTGTGTAAGGAGAGCTTAACTCAAAAATCCCAATAACTGCCAATCGCACAGTGGGGCAAACGCATAATTAGCGCGAAAAAATTAAAAAGTACATTCCTCATATTTTAATATATAAAAATATGTTTATATATGGGGAGTTTGGAGCCAGGGCGGACCAACCCACAATTTTTCGGAAAATGAGTTATTACCATCCTGATGTTGGCTTAGGTTCCCTTTTTTCAAAACCAGTGTGGATCACTTAGTTTCTTCACTTCAGTGATAGATAGTAGCACTTTAAGTTTAGTCCACAAGTATTTTGTGCATATATTTTCAAAGTCACAATGGATCATACGGCCTTCAATCACTCGGATCACTCATCCAATACTATTCTAAAATTTCAAATATAAATAAATATTTGGGGCCCATTAATGGAGATAAACAAAATGTACTCAATTTTCAATTGCCATTTTCTACCTGTTCAGTTTCAACCAGTTGGTCCGCTCTGGCTCCAAACTCCTCATATATAAAAATGAAAAAGCACGTACAATAGCAGTTTAATAATGAAAATATAATAGAATAATTTAAAAAAAAATACGATGAATCATCCGATGAGTTGGTTGGCAACAAGTTGGGTTCTCTTAGCAGCGATAACACATCCTTCGGAAAATATTTTCTGGTAGAACGATACTTTCGACCTGTTAGAGAAATTATGGGATCAGAATATAGATAATGAATTAAATCTTGGTTCGTATGGATTCTGGTGTCCTTGCGAGTCCGGTGTTCTCTGACTTTTATTTGAAAAGGAATATCGAAGTCCTTCTGTAGCCAAACTTGGTTTTGACCATTCAAATTAGATAAATTACTTGCAGAGCGCTTCCAACGCAATTCCGCACTTTTTATGAAATTATTCAATTTTCTTGAAAGAGCTTCCTCATCGATTTTGTTGGATAATCGTTTTTGAAGTGCAACCGCCATTCCCCGAGCGGCTACGTTTCGTTTAAGACTCTCGAATTTCAACCGTAGTGAAAACATGTAAAGCTTAGTACACACCAGGTAAGAAATTGTTGGCAACATGTTGTCAACACAATGTTGTCAACATGTTGCTGTAAACAAGCAACATGTTGATGGATACTCGTCAACATTTGGCGGCATACATCAAAGAAATTTGTTGCTTGTTGCTTGTATCCGTGTATCCCGTTTTATACGGGTAACATCGCTCAATGTGGACAGTGTTGACAACATTTTGCGTTGAACACCAGCAGCTTTCACGTCCATTTTCAACATTTGACTGGTTGTGGTGTGGACGCACAACATCACAGACAACATGTATCCAGATACAATTGAAGCAACTTCATGTTGCCATGTCAAAGTGTTGGCAACATGTTGCCACCAATTTGTTGCCTAGTGTGGACATACCTTTAGAGTTCTTCACTACATTAGAACTTCCTGTAAAAGGAAAAAAAAATACTGTGGCTTATCAAGGAGAGCTAAAGTTCTGCTTCTTTTACAACAATTAGAATACTAAATTACCAAGTGAAAAATGCTAAGTAGAAGGCATGCAATCGCCTGCAATTTTTTGGACAGCTTTCAGATTATAAAAAATTAATTTATGCACTATTTTGTCAAAATAAACAATATAGTTTCTTCACTTACCTTCTCCTGAATCAGACATATTAGCTAAGGTTTGAAAAATATATGAACTGCACTATACCACTGTCAGAATGTAACTGATGTTAAAAGATAATGACGTGGCTTTCCTGTGTTTACATGCCGGCTTTGCTCACTTATTGTAAACAACGGAGGCCCACCTCTTGGGATCAATGTCTACAACTAGTCTACTTCCAATACCAATTGTTCCCATCTTTCTAGTGAGAGTTTCATAATTTGAATTTTTTCGTGCTAAGTTGTGCACATTATGCAATGTGAGGTTGGAAACGTAAAATGGCGCATTGACAATGTGGCGTAGTATAATGGATTGTATTGACTGAAGACGTTGTATGTTTGATTTTTTGGCTGATCCCCATATCTCGATGCCGTAGGTCCAGATGGGTTTTAGTATATTGTTGTATATGTGAAGTTTGTTTTCAAGCGATAATGTCGATCGTCGTCCGATGATTGATTTCAGTCGTTCAAATCGTCTTTTGAGGTCTGTGCGTTTCAGTCTGATGTGAGTTGTCCAAGTTAAACGTCTGTCTAAATGAAGTCCTAGATATCGGACAGCGTCGGATGCAGGAATGGGCTGGTTGTTAATGTAAACTGGTGGACAAGTGTTGTGTCTGAGGGTAAATGTGGTTTGCAGAGATTTGTCTCTATTAATTTTTATTCTCCATTTGTTGGCCCAATCTGTTAGCTGGTGTAAATGTTCCTAATATTATATTTAAATTAAAAAACTCATAAGAATGACATCGATTAATTTTTCGCCAAAATACGTCTTACAACAGAGGAAGTAAAAAGTATATTTGTCATGTCGTAAACGTATATCATATAAGTATATTTTACCACACTAAGCAACGTCATGCCTCCTTTCTCATTTAGCCTCAAATAATTTTTATTCTTTGTATTAATTTATCATTTTTTTCCCCAAGGATTGCACTTCGGAAATGCGAAGTAGGAAATTCATTATAATCAGCAGATTTATAATTAATGTTTGTACGAATAATTATCTGGCATCCTTCGGTATAGCGGTTGTCGAGGTTTTGTTAAACATTATCTAATAATTTATAGATAATGTGTTAATTATCAATAATACATAATATAATCTGTTTTTTTTTTGTCATTGTAATAAGTTTAGTAGGAAATGGAATGTACAGTTATAGAGGTTCCGTTTGTGGATCCAAAAAATCGGTGGATCACCGGCCACGAATTAACTAAGTTTTTGGTCTCCCAGCAAAGCCAATCGACCATTTACCTAAAACTAAAATATCTGACATTGTGGCTTCTGAATCCTCATAGTCGAGTTTGTATCGATACATTCACTATAGGGTATCGTGCTCCTCATCTCTGATCTTCGATGGATTTTGCGAAAAATTAATAGGTGCCATCCTTATGGGGTTTTGAGTTTAGATATAAAATTTCGTGACAATACATTCATTACAAGGGCAGTTATTAGAGTTTTTGTGTTAAAAAACCCTGCACGGCCACCAGGGCCCCCTAACTTCCCCAAAACGAATTAATTAAGTTTTTGCTCTCCCTCCAAAACCAGTCGATAGTTTGGGTTAATAATCAATAGTTGATTTACATAGGGGCTTATAAATTCTCAAAATTTTGTGTCAATAAATTTATTACATTTGTTGCTGATTCCAGTGAAAATTAGTAGGTGTCGTACTTATAAGGCTTTGAATTTACATATCAAATTCCGTTGAAAATTCCGTATCGAATTTCAGACCGATTACATAACTTCCCCTATACAACTTATAGCTAACGAAGTAAAAATTTGGCAAGGCCGTAAAGTAGTAAGTCAGTACCTCTGAGGTAGTGGCGCCCTCGTTATTATTCAAATTAGATCGCATCTCAAATAACTAAGATTAATCTTTCATTCCAAACAAATTAATAAAATAAATACAAAAACCACCTACAGAAAAAAAGTTGTCGGTGAATCACCGGCTAAGTACATCCCCAGAAAGAATTTATCAATTACGTTTTCCCTTTCCCTCCAAAGCCAACTTTAGTTATTAGAGTTTTTGAGTTAAACCTCCCCTCTAAACCCTACTTATTTTTTGGTCGATTTGGCTGAAAATTAGTAGGTGTCGTTCTAAGAGGGCTTTGAAATTATATATGAAATTTCGTGTCAATACATTCATTACAACGAAAGTTATTAGAGTTTTTGTGTTAAACCTCCCCTCTAAACCCTACTTATTTTCTGGTCGATTTGGCTGAAAATTAGTAGGTGTCGTTCTAAGAGGGCTTTGAAATTACATATGAAATTTCGTGTCAATACATTCATTACAACGGAAGTTATTAGAGTTTTTGAGTTAAAACTTCCCTCTAAACCCTACTCTTTTTTTGGTCGATTTGGCTGAAATTTAGTAGGTGTCGTTCTAAGAGGGCTTTGAAATTACATATGAAATTTCGTGTCAATACAATCATTACAACGGAAGTTATTAGAGTTCTTGTGTTAAGTCTGAATATATTTTATAATATTATATTATAATATAATATATTATTGTATATAAATAACATGGCTAATATGTATCGTACATAAGGCCAAAAAAAAAAAAAAATAATATATCGACACAAAATTTTATATGTATGTCCAAAAACCCCGAAGATCGACACCTATTGATTTTCAGAGGGCGCCGGTGGCTCGAAACCCGACCGAGGCCCTTAGTTTATTTTATCTGTGAGGTAAAATAAAAAAATAAACTTAAGCATGCCGTCCTTCGGACGGGACGTTAAGCGATGGTCCCGAGGCTGTACGATATCAGGTACTCGTTAAAGACCCCTGACCTAGGTGAATAAAAATTTAGGGTAGGCAAAATTTAGAACTCCCACAGTAGAGTTGGGCTCATGTCCACCAGAGTGACGAAAGAGCGCTCTGGTAGTAGGCGATATGACCTTGTAGTTATGGCCCGGGCATGAGTCATAAAATCTAACCTAACCTATTGATTTTCGGCCAAAGAGGATTGGGGGATCAGAGTAGGGACCCTAACTAAAAAACTCTAATAACTGTCGATGTAACGAATGTATCAACACACAATTTAGTATCATGATTCAGGTCAAAGAAACTTCGGTTTATTGGGTTTAGAGGGAGAGCGGAAACATAATTAATTCGTTTTGGGGAAGTACTGAAGTGGTGCTATCTCTTATCTGAGAAACACACTAACCCACATTCTGGACACTTGAACTAGAGCTTCCCTGTAATATAGGCTAAAGATGTGCCGTTTGTTATACTCTTGTCAAACGCCAAGGATGGGGAAGTTAATGTATAGTTACTGGAGAAGACCTTCAACTTCGGATGTCCTAGACACTAATACAGATCGAGTATCTCCAATCTCATTATGGGCAACTATAGAACTGGTTTTATATACTGGTTTGGGGTAACTCACAAGCGGATCTATGGGTATGTAATCGGGGTAATGCCACTCACTCCCCCCAAAAAAAGTTCGTGAATAGGTCATTTAACGTAGGACGGGTGATCAAAAAGTTTTAAGACTTTTTGGATTGCGCACCGACGGAGCGTCGGAGAGCGGTACGGTTGGCAGCATTGTGACTTCCTGAGCTCAGCTGTTTTTGTAGATTCTGTACAATCTATCTTACGCGTTTGTGTCAAGTTTTGAGTGAAGTTGAGTAAAACTTTTACAGAAACTTTTCAGATGTTGCAAGAGGCTTTTGGGAATGAATGTCTGAGTCGATCACGGTCTCATGAGTGGTACAAGAGGTTCAAAGAAGTTCAAGTCAAATCAAATGTCAAGGTCATGCTCACTGAGACATTTGCGCGAGGCTGTGACGAGTAAGAGACCTGAGCTGTGGCGAAGTGGGAAGTGAGTGCTGCACCATGACAACGCGCCTGTTCATTCTGCGTTGCCCATTCGCGATTATTGCACAAAAAACGCCATGGCCGTCATCCTCTAGTACCTATACTCACCAATCGTGGCCCCTGAGGACTTTTTCCTGTTTCCGAAACTTAAGAGACCCTTAAAAGAGCAGAGATTTCACTCAACTGACGAAATTAAAGAAAAAATTCTGGAGGAGCTGGAACAGCATTCCAGAAGATGAGTCCTCAGGGTCCTTCCAGCAGTGGAAACAGCGGTGGGAAAAATGAATGGCTTCCCAAAATAAGTACTTTGAAAGGGACAATGTCCAATAACTTTTGTTAGTTATAAAGGACAGTTGTATATTTTGTTAGTTATATAAGAACAGTTGTATATTTTGTTAGTTATATAAGGATAGTTGTATATTTTGTTAGTTATATAAGGACAGTTGTATATTTTGTTAGTTATATAAAGACAGTTGTATATTTTGTTAGTTATATAAGGACAGTTGTATATTTTGTTAGTTATATAAGGACAGTTGTATATTTTGTTAGTTATATAAGGACAGTTGTATATTTTGTTAGTTATATAAGGACAGTTGTATATTTTGTTAGTTATATAAGGACAGTTGTATATTTTGTTAGTTATATAAGGACAGTTGTATATTTTGTTAGTTATATAAGGACAGTTGTATATTTTGTTAGTTATATAAGGACAGTTGTATATTTTGTTAGTTATATAAGAACAGTTGTATATTTTGTTAGTTATATAAGGATAGTTGTATATTTTGTTAGTTATATAAGGACAGTTGTATATTTTCTGCTCATATTTTGTGTTAGTTAAGTTTTCCTGTGGACTGGTTGGGTTATTCAGCATATACTGGAACTAGCCAATAAAGAGTTATTTGAAAACCAGTTTTTCTCTACACATCCTACAAGATAGGTTGTTATTATAATATATTAAAACACGTATCCATTATAGTGAATACATATTTCTGTATACAAAAACACATTAAAATAATCAATGGTATCAATGTTCTCACAATTACGTGGAAACCTTCAATTAATGGCACTCATTTTACCAACAATTACTCTAATCTCTGTTTACAATTATATTTTTTGATTTGCTCTGAAAAAATTAGTGTAATGAGTCATTACTAATAACTAAACATTATATTCAGGATAAGTCAATGTTAAACTTGTTTTATGTAAAAGAAATAAAGGTTAATAAAGTTTAAATAAAGGTAATAACAAAAAGTGTATTAGTTAATCAAAAAGTTGAATTTATCAGATGCTGAAAATAAAAATCGTCTGGTGAATTAATACCCGAACGTAGTCAGAACGGAGGCTGGTGTTGTGATCACTGCTAGTCAGATGAAGTACACCAGATTCGTCCCAAATTGTATATTTCTAAATGTCAACTCGAAAGAGGAAACGCTAATAGCCCTGCTGCTCACGCGTATAAGGAAAAAAATAAACTAACCAAGTAATGAATATATCGGGCGGCCTTGGTGGCCGTGCGGGCTAGAGCGTAGGGCTTTGGTCGCATGGTTTCATCATGGTTTGCGGGTTCGAATCCCGTCCGGGAGTGAGTTTTATTTCGTAAATAGAACTCCCTCCAGGGGCCATGGATGTTGTAAATATAATGAATATAACACCGTTATTGAGAGATAGCTAATATGTATCGTACATAAGACCAAAAAATAAATAAAAAATTTTCAGGCAAATTGGTCAAAGAGAATTTGGGGATCAGAATAGGGGCCCTAACTAAAAAACTCTAATAACTGTCGAAGTAACGAGTGTATCAACACACAATTTAGTATGATGATTCAGAAGTCGAAGGAACTTTGGTTTATTGGGTTTAGAGGGAGAGCGAAAACATAATCGATAAATTCGAGCTGGGGAAGTACGCCTCAGTTAGTTATTATGACTCATGCTCGGGCTTTAACTACGAGGTCATATCGCCAACGAGCGCTCTTTCGTTACTCTGGACATGAGCCCGACTCAACTGTGAGAGTCCTACAATTGTGTCTACCATAAATTTTTATTCACCTGACATCGTACAGGCTCGTGTCCATTGATTAACGTCCCATCCGAAGGACGGCGTGCTTAAGTTTATTTTAAATCCCAGAGGAAATAAACTAAGGGCTTCGGCCGGGTTTCGAACTCACGATCTTGAGGTCAGAAGGCAAGCACGCTTACCACTGAGCTACCAGCACCCTCTAAAGGAAGTACGTCTACTCTCCTGTTAGTTTCCAATACACTCATTTCTTCACAACGTCCATATCCTGAAACCAAGAAATCCTTTAGTTAACATTTCCAAACTGTGTACATATAAGGTCTTAAGTCCCTAAATGGTAATCATTGTAAAAGGGACTAAACTAAATTTACTCAAATGGTCGAAGGTGAAAAGAAAAATTTACAAGAAATAGTGAAATGAAGAAATAGTAGAGACGTTGGTAAAACTTACAAAATAGTAAGTACTTAGGTTTAGTTTGAAAGTGACAATTGGTTCTTTAAAAGCTGAAATGTCTCTAGTAGAAGTATTACCTCACTACATCTAAGTTCCATTTTAGGTTTAGTCCCAAATCAAATTCGGCTTTGTGATGGAAGAGCAGCAGGGTTTAAGTTTCCTTTCCCTCGTCTGAACCCCTTCTTTCCTTCGACTGATATTGCTGAAATTTGACAGGCTATGTCCTCATTGTGTTTTGACGTTAAATATGAAATTTCATGTCGATACATTCATTACATCGACAGTTATTGAAGTTTCTGAAGAGCTTCCCTCTAATCCCTCCCTTCCTTTCAGCGGATATTGCTGAAATTTGACAGGCTATGTCCTCATTGTGTTTTGACTTTAAATATGAAATTTCATGTCGATACATTCATTACATCGACAGTTATTGAAGTTTCTGAAGAGCTTCCCTCTAATCCCTCCCTTCCTTTCAGCGGATATCGCCGAAATTTGACAGGCTATGTCCTCATTGTGTTTTGACTTTAAATATGAAATTTCATGTCGATACATTCATTACATCGACAGTTATTGAAGTTTCTGAAGAGCTTCCCTCTAATCCCTCCCTTCCTTTCAGCGGATATCGCTGAAATTTGACAGGCTATGTCCTCATTGTGTTTTGACTTTAAATATGAAATTTCATGTCGATATATTCATTACATCGACAGTTACTGGAGTTTATGAGAAGCTTCCCTCTAATCCCCCCCCCCCCCCCCCCCCCCCCTTACTTTCGGCCGATTCCACTGAAAGTTAATAAGTGTCGTCGTTAGAGGGTTCTGGATACACACATAAAATTTCATGTTGAAAAGTTCATTCTATCAGGAGTTATCGTGTTTACAGCCACACAGACAGACGTTTTTTTCAGTTCTAATTCTGAATCTAGAGTTTTCTGTTGAATTTTTGACATATTACATAACTTCCCCTATACTTCGTATATCTGGTGAAGTAAAATTGTATACTGGGCTCAGTCTCGTCTGTAAAAATTATTATTAATTCGAGCTGTGAATGTACATTGCCGGTGATTCAGTGGAAACTTTTTATTTTATTTTTTGACAATAAGGAAAAACCTTGAAAACATGCGTCAGGTTTTGCGCTTTGATGACTTGGTGCTAATTTTCAAAACAATTTCATGAGTCTTGGGTTGTTAGTGATCTTCGGACTGACACCTTGAAACTAATGCTAGTCCAATTGACACCTACAGCCTAGTTCAAAATGTCAGTTCCTATGTTTCAAATTTTTGAAAAAAATGTCAAAACAAAATGAGCAAAATCCTTCAGTACTAATTTTTATACATCCGCATTTTTTTTTTTTTTTTTTGTAAGTTAATTCAATTTGAAAATGTTAACATTTTGGGGATAATTTTTTATCAAAATAAAGGAACAAGGAATTTCTTTGAATGAATACAGATGGCTTGTTTTGGTAGTAGGATATAGAGAGAGCTTCCCATGGATATACCAAGTGGGCTGGTGTGTGCACCTAGGGACCTAAGCATCCAATGCTTTTATCCTTTCCCTGTTAGCTCTACTGTAGAAGCCCTTAATTTTGCCTACCAAGGTTTAGTTACCTAGGATTGGGAGGGAGGTGTTTATTACTGCTGTAATAATAATAATAATAATAAATTTATTTCCGTTAAAACAATACATGGTAATAAGATACGTCAAAAGAATTTATACATTAAGATAGCTTATAAATTAGATTTATAACTACTTGAGTCTAACACACCTATGATTAGTAGTAATAACAAAACTATTAAAAAAAGTAAAATGAAATTAATAAAAACTGAATAAATAAGTTCTTAAAAATATATGAGTATAAAAAAATAAAATAAAAATAAACCATAGAGAATAGAATATAATAGTTTTATTTTTCGGCGATTTTTACGCCGTACAAGTGATTAGATTAATTTGATGAGGTGACTTATCTTCATTGAGGATAGGACGGCTTCTATAGGCGAGTTGTTTGGCAGAATATGCAGGAGGAGGTATGTCTGATGCGGCACACTCGGCTAACCCATTGCCACCTCATCAACAGGGTGACTGCCCCGGGCTGTGGCAAGTGTGGGGCCTGGCCTCTCACAGTAAGCCACATCCTAGAGGAGTGCCCTGGATATAAGGAAATTCTAGAGGCCATGGGTTTACGAACAAGAAACCTAAATGAGATTTTCAATTTTGAAAATTTCATGAAATTTCCTGAAATATCATTGAAAACTCAACAACTAATTTCTGACCAATTATATAACTTCCTATATGCTTCGTATATGTTGAGTAGTAAAAATTAAGTCAATTAGTGAGGGTCTGTTATAGGGACCTTTAGGTTTTGAATAACAAAGGTAGAAAGCCACCCCCTATAACCTGCAAACTACTATTATTATTATAAAAATAGATTATCAAGGAAGAGTAATTCCCTAAACGAATTGCAGCCTAACAGATTGCCGGAAAAACATTTAATTGAGGAGTTATAAACAGATTAACTCGTTTTGAAATAAGGAAAATAGTGTTGTGATTTTTCCAGAAGGAAATGACAACAGGTAATTTGTTGTTATTTTTGTCTGAAGACTTAAGATTAGTCAGACAAAAATAAAATAAAATTAATACCATAAAATTAATGTCATCCTCGTTTTTCTTCATAGAGGAAAGAAATAGGTATTTATGGAAGGACACTCAAGTTAATTATAAAGAGGGAATGTTAGTTATAGTGATTCATGACTGGGCCTCAACTAGGAGGTCATATCGCCTACTACCAGAGCGCTCTTTCGTCACTCTGGTGGACAAGAGCCTGACTCTACTACGGAAGTAATAAATTTTAAGGGTAGGGGTCTTTAACGAGTACCTGAGATCGTAGAAGCTCGGGACCATCGCTTAACGAAGGGCCTCGGCCGCTATCTGTAGCTCAGTAAGCAAGCACGCATACCACTGAGCTACCGGCGCCCTCTTAAAATGTATATTTTAAAATTCGATGCGGAGTTTTCAACGGAATTTTATGTTTTTTTATTATTATTATTTACAAATAGATATTTACTATTGTATTAAAAATAAATACAAGCAAATGTGCTAATAGAGAGATAATGGAAGAAGAGAGAAATCACCCAGTGGTGACACTGCCTAGACATTGATTCGAAAAATAAAAAAAAAAATAAATAACACAATAACTCCCGATAGAATGAATGTATCAACACCAAATTTTATATGTATATTCAAAACCTTCCAAGGACGACAACTATCGATTTTCAGTCAAATCGGCCGGAGAGAAGGGTGGGGGGCTTAACACAAAAACTAAGAGCTGTAACTTTGAGAACCAAACGTCTAATGTAACGGCATACTCAAGCCTGAGTGAACTCATGGACTTGAACTCTGGGGTTCTGCCAAGGCTTCCAATCTCCAGCGCATCCACAATCAGGTGAAGTGTAAAGAACTTTGGAACACTCGTGTTCGAGTGTAGTCTTTATGAGATTATGTTGTTTTGTTTTATTTGTTTAATTAATTCAACCTTGACTACTTTCATCATCCAAATTAGTTACAGTCCAGGTAATTTATACCTAGAATTAAAGAAGAAAAAAAAAATAAGAATAATGTAATTGAGTTTTTTTTTGAAAATAAGATGAGTTTTTATCATCATCATTTTCAGAACTATACACTCTAATATGATCGTGAACAATGATATCATTTGTCGTTAACTGTGGAGGGGTCGGAAACCTTTTTGTAGTTTTGAACCTTGGTACTGAAGGACAGGCACTTGTCCTACGAGGTCATATCGCCAGTTCTACATTTTGCGTACCTAGGTTTAGTTACCTAAAGGGGTCTTTAAGGAGTACCTAATATCATATAGTCCGAAGGACGGCGTGCTCAAGTTATTACTTCCCATATAAAAATAAGTATCTAAATATAATAAAATGTTTCTAAAAAGTTCACAATATTCAAAAAACCTCGAAATTATATCATATAGTCAATTCTGAGACGGTAGTTGCTTCAACTGCTGCTAGGAAGCGCTAGTGTCTATCTTGACAATATTTTAGATTATTCTTCGTAAATTTACAATTTTTTTATTAAAAGTTGTATATGTAACATAATTAAATGCATTTGAAATGCATTATTATTTCAAAAAAGTTTAATAAATTAAAAATAAGATATTAGATGCAGTAATATTTTAATTTCGCAAGGGAACTGTCAAAAAGTTTTAACGGTCAGAAAACGACTACCCAACTTAGAGTTAAAATTGCATGGATATAACATTTTTTCGAGAACGAGCTATTGCAGTTTGCAACAGCTCAAAAAATATCATTCGAACTAAATTTGTTCGCGAACGTGAAAATGTATAAACGAATAATTATACTCAACTCGGTCAAAAACAATAACGTTTTTTTTTCAGGTTCAAAAAACGACTCGTTCAGATAATTTTATTAAGTCAACTGTTAAGGTTAAGTTAAGGTTAAGTTTTATGACTCATGCCCGGGCTTTAACTACGAGGTCATATCGCAACTGTTAGCAATGAAAGAAAAAAGTTCGTGAATCACCGGTACTTCACCAGCCCGAATTAATAAACTAAGTTTTCTCTCTCTCCGAAACCAGTGGGCTTTAAAAATTAATATTATATCAGACGTTATTAGGGTTTTTGTGTCTTCTGTTGGCAAATTTTGCTGCAAATTAATAGATGTCGTCCTTGTAGGGTTGTGGAAAAATCTGTCTCTGGTCCAACTGCTCCAGTGACGCCGTTGGAGCAGTGACAATTAACCGGTCCAGTGACAGTCACAGAACCCAATTATCACAAATGAAGGCAAGAATGCTGTTATTTTTAAATAATAACTTTAATAAAAAATGATATATATTTTTTTTTTGTCTTTTATTTATAAAGATGCAACTGTTGCTAGGGTGCAACAACCAGCATCTATGTTGGCAGGTACGGATATGTTGGCGTGAATGGCATGTGAGAGGAAGGCCACCCAGTGATAGGTCCTCGGGACGAAAATTTATATTAATTATAAGGACAAGGGGAAAAATAAAATAAAAAAAATAATTATTATAAAATAAAAAAATAAAAATAAAAAAAAAAGGAATTGAAAGTCAATTTTGATGAATGGGTAAGAAAGATGATAAAAGTAAAGGAAAATAATGTAAAAAAAAAATATATATTAAGAAGGAATAGGAATTAAGGTGGCAGTAAGTAGCGGTTCCACCTCCTCTTCAACCTTCGTGGGGGGTTTTGTGGTAAGTGTTGTGAAGATAAAGTACGTATTTCTGGATTTGTATGTGTGTAAAGTTTTCTAAAAAAACGTATGTAAATAGTTTGTATTGTGTCGGGTACTGTCTGTATCATAAGATCGTTATGAAGTGTTCTGTTGTTTATGTATGGGGGGCACTGTGTTATCAGTCTGAGGGTTAAAAAAAAAAAAAAAAAAAAAAATTTTTGGTTATTTTATTTTATTTTCTTTGTTCCATTGTAATAAATTTCTATATTACAACTGAGTGTATTACTTTTTATTGACCTACCTCTTATAATTATTATTTATTGCTACATAATTATAATAATAACACATTTATTTCTAGATATTATTCTAATAATTTATATTATGCCCTCCCTTCTACCTGCAGTACCAGTACCGGTACTGATATAGGAATAACCGCATGAGGATTGAATTTTTATGTCATAGCATGTTCAATATAAAACTCAGGTAAAGGAAAATAAAATAATCAAGGAAGGAGGGGATTTTGAAATCGGCGCGCTTTTTCCGCCAAGCGGCATTTTGTTTCGGATTGTCCAGTCATAGATCCTAAAAAAAACAGGAGGGGAAACTGGAAGTGACGGCGATCTCGATCCGAGTACTGGTACAGCGGAACAGGAGCAGAGATCATTGAGAAAATCCTCGCTCCCAAGATCTGTCCACTGCTTCTGCTCCAAACTGTACCGGTAATTTCAAACCCAATGGAGCAGGTAGCAACTGCTCCGGCCCGAGATTAGGTGACACGTCACAGCTCCAGCTGTACCGTCCCACCCCTGCGTCCTTGTGATGATTTGAATTTAAATATGAAATATGTCCCATCCAAAGGACGACGTGCTTTATTTTACTTCCCAGATAAAATGAACTAAGGACCTCGCGATCTTTAGCTCTGTAAGCAAGCTCTTGTAAATAATTCACTTGCGAGGGCGCCGCCGGTGGCTTAGTGGTATGCGTGCTTGCTTACTGAGTTGAAGATCACTGGTTCAAAACCCGGTTGAGGCCCTTAGTTTATATTATCTGGGAGGAAAGGAAAACTTAAGCACGCCGTCCTTCGGATGGACCCGAGCCTGATCGGTCAGGTACTCCTATCCAGCCTAGGTGGATAAAAATGCAAGATATAGGCATAAGTCATGATAACTCTTATTTCACTGGCGGAACTAACCCCTTAGATTATATAACTCTTATTTTATTTATAAGCCAATTGCATCAATTTTACCAAAAATGAACTTAAAATATTTTTACATTATGTATTTTGTTGATAACATTTATTAAATTGACAAATATGTACATGCTGAACATTGATTTATTATATGTACATACATATGTATATTTATCCAAGCATTGAAAAGATATTTTGAAATCTGCGTTTAATTAAGTGAAGTAATAAAATATTGTATTAGCGTTCCCTTCATTATAAATACAATGTACATATGTATGTACAATAAAAATACATAAAAGATTCATGAGTTACGGAATTATTATGTGCTCATAAATACCCGAGGCTCATATAATTGATAATGTAATAATTGAATGTTAATTTTAGTTTAACAAATTTGATATTATTTTGCGAGCGCCGGAAAAGGGAGCGCGCCGGATAAGGAAGAGTCTATTGTATGTTATATTCTCATCGGAGAAGACCTACTACCTAAAGATTTGAGTAACTTGTGTACATTGATGAACAGAGTAACCTTGAGTAGATGAGTATTAACATATCCGAACGAATAGGGTTAAGTCGTGAACAATAAACAGACCTAGGTTACCTACAAAGCTAGTTGACAGACCTAGGTTAGGACAGGCGGCGTTCGGATATAGGTCAAGGAGCCCGAGTTTGTTTCTTTTGTGAAACAGTCAATTATATACATGAGTAAAATTGAACTCTGTCCTTTATGTTTGTTTGTTTTGTGTATGTGTTTTGTGTATGCAGGCGCATTTTTCGGACGATAGAATGATACCCCCCTCATCTCGGACGTTTGAATTTGTGAATGTTTTTAGGCTTTATATTATTATAGGTTAGGTTAGGTTTTATGACTCATGCCCGGGCTTTAACTACTAGGCCCGACTCTACTGTGGGAGTCCTAAATTTTGCCTACCCTAAATTTTTATTCATCTAGGGTAGGGGTCTTTAACGAGTACCTGACATCGTACAGGCTCTGGACCATCGCTTAACGTCCCATCCGAAGGACGGCGTGCTTAAGTTTATTTTACCTCCCAGATAAAATAAACTAAGGGCCTCGGTCGGGCTACGAACCCACGACCTTGAGCTCAGAAGTCAAGCACGCATACCACTGAGCTACCGGCGCCCTCTATTATTATTAGATATATACATATTAATAATAAACTCGTTTTATTGAAATGATTTGTTATATTTGATTCTTGACACTTTCGCTATCTCGCAACTCAGACGTTGTCACGCTCATTTCGCCACGCATTGGAGTTGCACGCACCCGATTTTTTTTTTTTTTTGAGTTTAGTGCTTTTTCATCTTCTACGACGAAATGTCGCACCCGAAAAAACGGAGATCCCTCAAAAATTGGAATTTATTCAATGTCATGATAAAAAATTTTAAATTGGGAAATCTCAAGTGTCCGAAATTATTTAAAAAAAAAAAAAAAAGTATTGAAAATTAATCTGGAAAATAGATAGGTGAAAATATGTGCCGTTTAAATAAAAATGGTTCGGGAAATGTTATTGATAAATCGATTTTGGTGTGGTTCAATCGAGTTAGGTTAAAAAACATCACTCTAGAGGTTGCTCAACAAATAAAAGCAGAGAACTTTAAAGCTTCCAATGGATGGCTCGCTTCGAAACTAGACACAAAAGACCCCTCTATTACGGACGAAAATACATCCTTCCGTGTCCCTTGTATAGAGCTTTCACTGTAGTTTGTATTGTTTGGGGTAGTAACCCATCCATCGAAATTGTCTTTCAATTCCTTTTTGTTTATTTTATTATTATTTTTGTCAAATTTTATTTATTATATTTTTTTATTATTCTAGTAGATAAAAGTTGCACAAGGGAAATCATTTTTGATGTTCATAAACTCATGTTTATTTAGTATAGGGGGAGTGTATTTCTTTAGTCATTTTGTCAGGTTGAGGCAGATCTTTGGTGTGGGCATTATCCTGGGTTAAGTGCGCGCTAAGTCTATATGCCGCGTTTACACTATGCATCAAACAGCTATATAGTCCGGCTATATAGTTCAATTCAAGAGCTCTATAGATCAAAGGGAACTATATAGCCGGGCTGGAAATATCTCAGGGTGAGGGCAAGTTTTTCGCGAGCAAATATAGCTTCTGTAATGCTAGTGTCTTTTCAATTTTGTGTCCAATGGTGCCGAGTAGATATTCAGGTTACGAACCCACATTCTTGAGCTCAGAAGTCAAGCACGCATACCACTGAGCTACCGGCGCCCTCTATTTTTAGTTAATATAATATGCGTTATGTTGCCATTACAGGACTTTCTTTTACCAACCACTTTTTTACAGATCATTCTTCCCCTTCTCAAATTTCATACTGACATTTTTGTGTATAAGAAAGTCACTCACAATTAGATATCGTGTTCATAGAAACATGATTTTTTAACTTTCCCATTTATACTAGTATAGTGGAGGTTATGTAATGCTCAGAAATACAATAAGTCTATATGCCGCGTTTACACTATGCATCAAACAGCTATATAGTCCGGCTATATAGTTCAATTCAAGAGCTCTATAGATCAAAGGGAACTATATAGCCGGGCTGGAAGCGCCTTTTTTGTCTTGTAAATATCTCAGGGTGAGGGCAAGTTTTTCGCGAGCAAATATAGCTTCTGTAATGCTAGTGTCTTTTCAATTTTGTGTCCAATGGTGCCGAGTAGATATTCAAAATCAGCACTTGTCATTCGTAAGAAATTTTAAAACTTCCATGGCAGCGAATTTCATAACACAATGACGCGTCTTCTGCATTATCGTCAAGGTTCAAATCATTTAACTTATCACTACCACTGTACTTATTCTTGGCCTGAAGATATGGTCGCAGCCAAAACCTCGGTTCCCTTCTCAAAGTTGCCAGTAAGACTGTTGCTGCGGCGGCAACATCTACATGTTTCTTGCTTGCCATCTCGAAGTAAACTGGTTGGTTTCATCAAGTACATGCTCTTACAGCTGCTACAGCTACACAACAAAACTTTTTTAGTCATAGCTAAATAGCTCTTTTTAGTCATAGCTATATAGCTCTTTTTAGTCATAGCTATATAGCTCTTTTTAGTCATAGCTATCTAACAGTAAAAATCGTTTAAAAGAACACCGGTTGTAAAAACATATCGATTATAAGAACGAAATTTCTAGTTCCGGGCCAGCTTTAATGAAACTTAATATAAAAAATATCTGGTTATAAGAACATGGTTAGTAAGAACATATCGCTTTTAGTGACCTAAAGTTAATGGATTTCTGAGAAAACAAACCTTTTATAAGAACTTCAAGAGAAAACAAATCCCTCGAAAGAGGAGTTCAGACATAAAATATTTTACGAAAATAGTAATCAATTATTTTCATGGAATGTTTCCGTTGTTGTTTACATTATTTTCTGACTACACATTCTCTCTCAGTTCTCTGCAGTTGTTCAAACAGGACGGTGCAATGAGTGAAAAAAAACGAAAAACCTTTACGGTGGAGGAAAAACTCCATATAATTTCTCGTTTGGAAAATGTAGAAAAAAATGGAGTTTTGTCGAATGAACTAAAAGTGAGTCATGCAACCATTTCAAACATTTTTAAGAACCGTCAAAAATTAAAAGAAGAATTCGATAACGATCGTAACAGCAGGAAAAAAATTCGTACAAGTTCTCATGGTGATGTCGAAAAAGGTCTGTTGCAGTGGTTCAAGGTTCAAAGGAGTGCAAACATTCCGATAAATGGACCAATTTTTCAAGCAAAAGCAAATGATTTTGCAAAACTGTTGTTACTAAATGCGGTTGCTAATTTGCTCTTGGATGTTCTTATAAACGATTTTTACTGTATATAGCTCTTTTTAGTCATAGCTATATAGCTCACCTACATAGCTCGACTATATAGCTGTTTTGCTACATAATGTAAACGCGGCTTTATCTCTGCAATCTGGGTGTATAATCTTTATTCTAGTTTTTATTTATGCAAATTCGGAAGATTAAAACTAATGGATTCTCTCCTGTGAAAATACAAATAAAAACATGAGTTAAATGTATTGTGTTATTCCACATTTTTACTTATGTCTCATTGGAAACGGAAATCATTTTATCTCAATTCCTGTTTTATCAGAACTTCTGTTTGTTTAATTCAGAGATATTCATTATTCCATTTCCTATTTTTTGTTTGAATATTTACGTATATAATTATTAATAAGAGCAATTAAAATAAGTGGAGAATCTTCAAGGACGAGTTTAAAATTTAAATATGTGTGTATAAAAAACTGACTTCGAATTTTTTTTATAATATTCTTTATTTCACAGGTTGCAAAATAAAAATGTCTCAGGTTTTATTATTTTATTCTAGCCGGCTTTTGAGGTTGCCCTCATCATCATGCAGTCTACAATAAACCAATCCTTTAGTAAAAAAAGTTGTCGGTGAATCACCGGCTATATACTTCCCCAACAGGAATTAATCAACTACTTTCACTCTCAATCTTTGGGCTAAAACTTAATATTTGACATACGTAGTGGCTTCAAAATTCTCATACGAAATTTTGTGTCGAGATGGAAATTTTGTAATTTTGCAGGTTGTATTAGTCCGATTCGTGCGATTGTTTAGTTGTTGTGTTGGTAAATATGTCTGAAAAGTATCTGTACATTGTTAGCCAAACCGGATGTTTAGTCTGCTGTCAGCTGTCAAAGAGGTTACATGTGTTTTGATACGATCGGTGATTATTTGTTTACAAAATGGATCAGAGAATTTCCATTAAATTTTTCTATAAGAATGGAAGAGGGCGCCGGTAGCTCAGTGGTATGCGTGCTTGCCTTCTGAGCTCAAGATCGTGGGTTCGAAACCCGGCCGAGGCCCTTCGTTTATTTTATCAGGGAGGTAATATTTTAATAAACGTGAGCACGTCGACATTCGGATGGGACGTTGAGCGATGGTTCCGAGCCTGTACGATGTCAGGTACTCGTTAAAGACCCCTGCCCTAGGTGAATAAAAAGGGTAGGCAAAATTTAGGACTCCCTCAGTAGAATCGGGCTCATGTCCACCAGAGTGACGAAAGAGCGCTCTGGTAGTAGGCGATATAACCTCGTAGTTAAAGCCCGGGCATGAGTCATAAAACCTAACCTATAAGAATGGAATAAAGTGCAGCAAAGTTTTTAGAAATGTTAAATATTGCTTTTGGTGAGTCTGCTATGAGTAAAACTAGGGCTTACGAGTGGTATAAAAGCTCGACAAGTGCGGTGTTATGGTGACAATTCTCACTGTGTAATTCCATTTCAACGGCATAGTGCACCATGAGTTCTCAAGGTCAAACGATCAATAAGGAGTACTACCTACAAGTGCAACGCCGTTTGCTTGATGCAATGCTTGTTCGTGACTTTTTGGCCAAAAACAACCCTGTAATGATGCCCCAGCCTCCATATTCGCCAGACATGGCTCCGTGGGACTTTTTTCTGTTCCCAACAATAAAGAGAACCTTGAAGGGCCGTCGTTTCACAAGCATAGATGAGATTAAAAGCGCATCGCTGAGAGAGCTAAATGCTATCCCAAAGATCGAGTTCCAGAAGTGTTTCGGGGATTGGAACCGCTGCCATAAGTGTATAATATCTAATGGGCACTATTTTGAAGGGGATAACATTGATGTAGAGAAAACGAGGAAACAAAAAGACTCCTCACAACACTATACGCGATGAATTGTCCATCTATTTAAATAATTGTGTGAACCCTTTGAACACTAACCCTCTAGAAACTTGGGAGGACATGAAGAACGTGTTCCCAGAACTGTACAGAGTAGCCAGGACTTACTTGGTCAACATGGTCTCTGTTCCCTGCGAAAGGTTCTCCATAACAGGTGGTACAATAAGATAGGCAAAAAATAGACTTTCAGGAAAGTTGCTAGTTTTGCAAAGTGCTTAATAATTTTTAAATAATTTTCTTTCTTTAAATATTTTTTTTATTCACATATCTAATGTAATACTATTTTAAAACGTAAGTTAGCTTCGTAACTAATAATACATTTTTTTTTAACTTGACTGTATTCTAATTAAACCCTCTTTCTATGGATTCTTAATTGACACTTCAGATATCACCTAATATCGATAAAGTTGTCCGATAATTTTATCGTAATCGATACCTTCTTTTGATATGGCTTTATCGGTATCATATCGATAATGAGGTTATATCGAATAAACCCTACGAACAAATTTAGTTCGAATGATATTTTTTGAGCTGTTGCAAACTGCAATAGCTCGTTCTCGAAAAAATGAAAAATCCATGCATTATCTTACTTTGAGTTGGCTAGTTGTTTTCTGACCGTTAAAACTTTTTGTCACTTTCCTTGCAAATTAAAATATTACTGCACCTAAATATCTTCTTTTTAATTTATTAAATTTTTCTGAAATAATAATACATTTAAAATGCATTTAATTATATAACATATACATCTTTTAATAAAGAATTTGTGAATTTACAAAGAATAATCTACAATATTGTCAAGATAGACACTAGTGCTTCATAGCAGCAGATGAAACAACTATGTCTCAGAATTGACTATATCATATTATTTCGAGGTCATCTTTTTGAATATTGTGAACTTTTTAGAAAAATTTTATTGTTTGTAGATACTTACGTTTTTTATCTGGGAAGTAAAAATAAAACTTGAGCACCCCGTCCTTCGGACTATATGATATTAGGTACTCCTTAAAGGCCTCTTATCTTAGTTAACTAAACCTAGTTTGGGAAAATGTAAAACTCATGTTCACTGGAGTGACAAAAGAGCACACTGGTAGTAGGCGATTTGACCTCGTAGTGAAGTTTACATTAAAAGCACGTATTGTACTGGTAAATGATCACGAATGTATATTCATTATTGACTATTTTTTTCCATTTTGCTAGATGAATCCAATTATTTAAAAGATAGATCTGTAATCATCAACAATTTACTTGTACAGTTCGAAAATTTGAAAGGAAATTGGTAGTGGGCGAGAGGGCTGTTAAGAGTCCACTGTAAAGTGTGGGGGCTGTAAAGTGTCTACTCTTTTTTCCCTTCTCTTTGTCTGATTGACAATAATTTTTTCTTGTTCCGAAAATAGTTTCTGCCAGTTAAGCGATGGTCCCGAGCCTGTACGATGTCAGCTACTCGTTAATGACGCCTATCCTACGTAAATAAAAAATTAGGGTAGGCAAAATTTAGGACTCTTATAGTAGAGTCGGGCTCATGTCCACCAGAGTGACGAAAGAGCGTTCTGGTAGTAGGCGGACATGAGAAACAATAACAGTTTCTGCCTGGAATCATGAAAATCATGGGTTCGAATTTTGTCCACAAAAGCAATATATACTGGATAGTAAAAAAGTTAAGACTTCTAGTTTCTAACCCCGCCACTAGAGTATAACACGAGCTCTTTAGTAGTGAAATCATAAAAAAAATGTAGTTATTTCTTCAATATTTTTATATCATCTTTTACAAAAGCACAAAAAAAAAAAATTTAAGTTTTTTTATATCTGGGAGGTGAACAAGTCTTGAGCACCCCGTCCTTCGGATGGGATGTTAAGCGATGGTCCCGAGTCTGTTTGATGTCAGGCACTCGTTAAAAGATCCCTTATGCTAGCTGAAAAAAAAAAAAAAAAAAAAATGGTTAATTTGTCTGTTTCTATTTTCTAGTGTCTCTTGTGAGTCGCTCTTGTGTGGGATCCGTTCGTTGCCAGTTGCTGGTTGCTATATTAGTTGCTTATCGCTAGTTGAAAGTTGCTAGCTCTTTAGTGCTTGTTGCTTATTGCTATTTGCCAGTTGCTAGTTACTTATTGTTATTTACTACTTACTTATTGCTGGTTGCTACCTGTTTGTTGCTAGTTTCTAGGTGCTTATTGCTATTTGTCAGTTGCAAATTACCTACTGCTATTTACTAGTTGCTTTTTACTTATTGTTTGTTACATAGCTGTTTATTACATTTTTTTTTGCCAGTTCCTAGTTACTTATTGCTATTTACTAGTTTCTTATTGCTAAATTAGTTGCTTATCGCTAGTTGATAGTTGCTAGCTCTTTAGTGCTTATTGCTATTTTCCAGTTATTTACTAGTTGGTTATTGCTCTTTACTTATTGCTGGTTGCTAGCTGTTTATTGCTAGTTTCTAGTTGCTTATTGCTATTTGCCAGTTGCTAATTACTTACTGATATTTACTAGTTGCTTTTTACTTATTGTTTGTTACATATCTGTTTATTACAAGTTGCTAGTTCCTATTTGCCAGTTACTAGTTGCTTATTGCTACAGTAGAACCTCTATAAGTCGAACATCAAGGGAGGCGCCAAAAAAGAGAGAGAGTTATAGAGTTTTCGACTTATGGAGGATTTCGACAGGCGGATTTTGATTCGACTTGTAGAGGTTAAGATTCATTCCAACTCATTTTGAGTTAGAGAGGTGAAATAAATAAAAATTCAAGTTACAGAGGTAACAAACATATTTATATTTATTATAAATCAACTTTATTTCAAAACATTCTTAAAATAAAAAATACGTAGCATATGTAGGTATTAAAAAAAGTCAGTAATTTTTTTTTGCTTTAGATAATTGGTAATCCTATTTATTGTATACTCCTAAATTGTTTTCTAAGAAACAATGGTGTACATTGTCGGCAAATTCTTAAAGTCGGTAACTTATTTTTCTTCGAGCTATAGAGGTAATAAGTTTCAAATAATCGAGTTGTAAAGGTTGTAAAATAAAACATTGCTAGTTCGAGATACAGAGGTCCAATTCATTTTTTCGAGTTATAGAGGGAAATTATGTACCATAATGGCTTGTAGGGACTCACTGATTATTTCGACTAATAGAGGGTTGAGATTTCGAGTAATGGAGGTTTTGGGGTTTGAAGGGAAAGAAACAAAACTTTTTTTTCGAGTTTTGGAGGTTTTCGACTTATCGAGGTTCGACTTAAAGAGGTTCTACTGTATTTACTTATCGTTAGTTGCTACTTGTTCCCTTCTATATGTGAACCTACGCAAGGCTGCTGATGTTCGCTCCAACTCCGGGAGGCTGCCGCGATGCAGTATGGTGGGGAGCCCGTCAGCCACACACCCTTCTTCCGTTATCAGCCCACCACAGCCGGTACCAGTACCCTTATCTCTCAGTTGTCTGTGAGCTTGTGTGTCGGTCGTCTCTTGTCCAGTCTCCTCTCCGCCTTCTCGTTTCTACGTTACGTCCATTATACTCCGGACCACTAAGAAGGTACCTGCCATTTTTAGATACTTAGTAATTAAAGTATACTTAAAATTTGAAAAATTTAACACATATTTAAATAAATTCGTCATTGTATCATTTGGACCAATTTTGCGAAAAATCGGTTGGTACTAACTTATTAAGAATTTTTCTTCATATAAAATTTCGGGATAAATGGGAACAATTTAAAATAAGTTCAAATACGTAGGCAACTAAAACAGGAATACAATTTTTTTTCTCGTATATCTTACAACAATAAATCATAATGGTAAATTAATGAATATTTTTATATAAAAAATTATAACAATTTTTATGTAGGTATACTTAACTCATAAATTTGGCAGCTCTAGAAAGTTTTAAATAAGCAAGTTAAATTGCGTTAGATCACCTGTTTATTATGTTAATGCCCTTCCGGGAAATTTTAAATTTGTTATAAAAATGGATAGGTTAGGACAGTGGTCGGCAAAGTGCGGCTCCAGAGCCGCATGTGGCTGTGCGGCTCTGGCACAAATATCCACGAAAGGCGCAATAATATTTTGAACAATCTTTTTCAAGCATGAACATTATCAAGAGTTAACTGAGAAGTCGTCTTATTGATGAGAACTTGGAATCATGCCTAACATTAAAAACAACAACATACAAACCTGACTTACTCAAACTTTCCAAGGAGATGCAAGCACATTGTAAGCATTAATAAATATTTATTAAGTATGAAATTTAGTTTTATTTAGTGTAATAAAAGTTTACTTAACAAGCAGATTTGGCTCCAAATTTTTTTTAAAAATTGTAATGTTCATATTTGGCTCTTTGGCTAATAAGTTTGCCGACCACTGGGTTAGGACAACTGCTTTTAACTCTCCCGAGTAATACTGAATTTTTATTTTCGAAATTTCGATCCATAAAATTGGATTGGCTGTGTTCTGAGCCAAGTATAGGAACCACTGGAAGATGTTACAGCGACACTCAACAAAAAGTCCCCAACACAAATTAATGAATTAAGTTTTCGCTCTCCCTCCAAAACAAATCGACCACTTTAGTAAACAAAAAAAAACAATACTTGATTTAAACCCCATTTTCCTTTGTTCGATTTGGCTGAAAATCGATAGGTGTCGGTCTTATGAGGTTCTGGATATACATATCAAATTCCGTGTTAAGAGAGCGCCGGTAGCTCATGCGTGCTTGTCTTCTGAGCTCAAGAACTTGGGTTCAAAACCGGACCGAGGCCCTTAGTTTATTTTATCTGGGAGGTAAAGTAAACTTAAGCACGCCGTCCTTCGGATGGGACGTTAAGCGATGATCCCGAGTCTGTACGATGTCAGGTACTCGTTAAAGACCGACCCCTGCCCAAGGTGAATAAAAAATTTAGGACTCCAATTTGACAGGTTATGTCCGCATTGGTTTTTGATTCAATACATCGGCAGTTTATTGGAAATTTTGAGTTTTGCCCCTCCCCTCTGATCCTCCTCTTCCCCTCTACGGATTCCGCTGAAAATAAATAAGTGTCGTCCTTTTGGGGCTGCAAAAATTTGATCAACTGGAATACCCTTTTCAAGAATAACATATACGGAAAACTGACCAATTTATAGGTTCATATAGACCAAAATTATTTAAGTTTACTTTTTCTGGGAGGTAAAATAAACTTAAGCACGCCGTCCTTCGGATGGGACGTTAAGCGATGATCCCGAGCCTGTACGATGTCAGGTACTCGAGGACCCCTAACCTAGAATAAAAAATTAGGGTAGGCAAAATTTAGGAGTATAGTAGAATAGGGCTCATGTCCATCAGAGTGACGAAAGAGCGATCTGGTAGTAGGCGATATGACCTCGTAGTTAAAGCCCGGGCATGAGTCATAAAACCTAACCTTACCTCAAATTCCGTCTCAATAAAGTCATTCTATCGGGAGATCTCGTATTCACAGACACATACGATTTTTGTTTTCATTTTTGGAACTTGGGTGTCGGAAAACATGAAATTCTAGTGAAAACTAAACTTCGAATTTGCGACCGATTACATAACTTGCCGTATACAACGTATAGCAGAGGAAGTTAAACTGATGCCGCTTCATTGGCTTAGTCATGAGGAGAAAATGAGAGAATGAAATTAGCCGTTTATAGAACAGTCATCTATGGCAATTATGCATTAGTCATTTCGACCCACTTATCTAAAATATAACTATATACTAGTTTGTTTTTGTGACTCATGATGAGATTCGCCTACTACCAGACTTTCGTCGCTCTACATGAGCCCTTAATGTAAATTGTGCCTTTTCAGGTTTATTCACCAGGGATCTTTAACGAGTATCTGACGTTGTACAGGCTCAGGACTATAGCTCAACGTCCCCTCCGAAGGACAGCGTGCTCAAGGGTTTTTCATCTCTTAAATGAAATACCTAAGGGCTTGGCCGGGTTTCGAACCTGTGTACTTGAGCTCAGTAGGCAAGCACTTTATGTATAAAGGTACCGATCTTTGTGAAGCCCCATTGGCTTGGGGACTTGAGCTCAAGCATGTTCAAGTCCCGGAAGTCATGGTGCATCTCCGTTTACTTTTAGTGACTGATGGTTATTCAAAATGACTCAAGTGTTTTTCTTCCTCTACAACAAATTGCAACGTAATTGTCATAACTATCCCCGTTTTACAGTTAAATTACTTCTCTAACGGACATTGGGCGCCAATTTTACGCGGCGACTATTTGCAAAAAGACTCAATTTCTATCTTATTAGGGATATCCATAGGTCAAAGACCGTAAAATGTATCTTTTACGAGTGCAACGTTTGTCTGTCTGTTCCTTAACGTTATATTTATAATAATAATAGTATAAATAAAAACATTTATATAATAAATAAAAACAAAAGAAAAAATGTGTAGGTGAATCATTGGCTATGTACTTCCCCAGCAATAATTAATCAACTACGTTTTCGCTCTCCCTCCTAATCGACTGTTTGGGCTAAAACTCAATATTATATTTACATATTGGCTTTTGAATCATTGGTTTTTGTGTTAAGCCCTTCACCCTTCTCTTCAGCCAATTTGGCTGAAAATTAATAGGTGTCGTCCTACAAGGGTTCTCAATACACGTATAAAACTTCGTGTTGATACATTCATTCTATTAGTGTTCACAGATAAATGCAGGCAATTTTTTTTTTTCATTTTTGGAAAATACTCGACAAAAACTAAATTGTTATACCTATCTTCTCCGACCTCTCTGGACCTACGGCTTACAAATATATGGTACTGCCAAGACTTCGAACATCAAAAGAATACAGATATTTCAATCCAAGACTCTCCGACTGATCACGCAATGCCCACCATACGTTAGCAACAAGACTTTACACCGCGACTTGAACATCACATCCATAGACACAACAATTAAACATTTATACCAACGTTTCTACACCAAAATTTACTTACACACCAATCCAGAAGTTCGCAAAATCTTAAATACAAATTTACCCCACAATCCCCCAAGAAGATTAAAGAGAGTTTGGCATAGAGATCTCCTGGTATGAAGTGATGTCATGAGGGTTCACCGCTGGGTCATATTTATTTTCATTATTATTTTTTATTATTATGTTTTATTTGTATTATATTCGTTTAGCATATGTCAGTCCAGCCGCTGGTTGTGCAGTTTTTGCACAGTTGTGGCTTGAGAAAAATAAATACAAAAAAAAAAAAAAAAAAAAAATTGGAATCAAGGTAGGAAAACAAAATTCCGTTCAAAACTCCGCATCGAAATTTTGTTCAATTACCTAACTTCCCCTATACTTTGTATAGTTGGGGAAATATAAATGTTTAATTATAATATAATTAGTAGTGGTAATGTTTTTACCCATTTCAGGAGATACCGAACAGCTTACTTCATTTTTAAATGACAAACTTAATCTACAAATGAATACGAATTGAAGCATTTCAACAACAAATTCGAAAATTACCATTCTCGCGGTATTTAGAGACACTACAATCACAGTTGTATATATCTTATTTTATGAAAGAAAACTGACTTTATTGCAGAGATATTGTGTTATAATTCAAATGAACTTGAATAAAATAAAACTTGTTTATTTGTGGTATTGTCTAATTTCACAGAATATAATATATTATATAATAAAATATACAATATATAATTTATAATATAATATAAAATACAATATATAATATATTGTGTGAAATTAGAGAATACCACAAATAAATATATCAAAATACCAATACCACAAATATATTATATACTTGGGAGTACTTTCGGTATTTCTACCATCCTCAGCCAAAAGCGGCGGAAGGGAAGGGGGGATCAGAGGGGGCTCAACTAAAAAATCCTGTAAAAACGTAGTGGGGACAGAAATTCCTGTTATGTCTATATTTTTTTTTATTCTTTCGAATAAATACTATGCCTAATTAGTGGAAATTTACATGTTTAAATAGCAGTTAAATACATAGTTTTTTTTATGAAACTGTTTAGAATAAAAGTGATGGTCCCATGACAGGAAATGTGTGTGTGAGTATATCTCTAGCGGAAGTAGGTACCCCCATTTTCCATGTCACTCTCTGGAAGATAACACGGTCTTTCGTATCGAGTTCGGTGAAAATCCCGGTGAAGCATTCACACAAAGGTGATGTTCGCTTGGCTTCGGCCATTCTTATCAATACTTGCAACTCTTCCAAGAAACATAACGAGATTCGTGAAACCCAACTCACTTCCTACCTTTCATTCAAAATGCTTTAAAGAAATGTTAACATAATGTTTAGTATAAAAAATAGAAAAAAGGAAAATTCTTACATTTAATTTAATATAAAAATAACTAACAAAAAGTTTATATTTGTTCTTTTATTTTACTTCAGAGCTTCACAAGCATCAAGTAAGTATTACAGAACATCGAACAAAAAAATCTATTTTCTCGATGTTTCTTAATGCTTAAGTTTTATTTGTTCAACAAAAATGACTTGAAAAAAAAGGAGTCAATAAAATAAAAGTAGAAATATGTATTCGTTTTGGTGATTCGTCGAACATAGCAATATATCAATGTAATATTTCAAATTTGAAGTTAAAAAACCAATAAGATTGTATATGTGAATCCAGAACCCTCTAACGATGACACCTATGATTTTCAGCCAAATCGACGAAAAGGAAAGGGGAGATTAGGGAGGAGGAGGCTTACACATACTTATGCTTATTATATATATGAAACAAAATGTGTACTTTTTTCTGTGAACACAATAACTTCTAATAGAAAAAAAAAATTACATAAAATTTTATACGTGAATCCATAATCCTCTAGTGAGATGGGGTTTTGAATGCACATATGAAATTTTATGTGAATAAATTCATTACAACGGCAGTTATTAAAGTTTTTGAGTTAAGCCTCAACCTAATCCTCCTCTCCTTCGATCGATTTGACTGAAAATCGATAGATGGTGTCCTTATGGGAGCTACCCCTATTCTATAGGAGGATATGGCTGAAAATAAATAGATATCTTACTTATGGGGTTCTGGATACTCGTATAAATATATAAAATATTTAACAAAAATTAATTGCTACAGAGCTACCCCTATTCTATAGGAGGATATGGCTGAAAATAAATAGGTATCTTACTTATGGGGTTCTGGATACTCGTATAAATATATAAAATATTTAACAAAAATTAATTGCTACAGAGCTACCCCTATTCTATAGGAGGATATGGCTGAAAATAAATAGGTATCTTACTTATGGGGTTCTGGATACTCGTATAAAATGCCTACAGTGTTCACATAAAAAAACAGACACACAGAGGCAGACAGATTTTTTTTTTCATATTTGAAATCTCAGGATGTTGGAAAACATGAAATTCCGTTGAAAACCCAACATCGAATATAGGTATTTCTAGGATGTCGATCCCTTTTTTGCCCCTTTATCAGGTGTGTTGCGAGATTCCCTTATAACGAGTTTATGTGGTCTGTCTGTCTGGCATCTTGTGATATCCTTGAACAAGACAATTAACTCAAAAAAAAAAAATCATTAAATACTTAATAAAAATTGCAATTATCTATAGAAAAAATTATAGAAAAAATCAAGTAAAAAATTACAGCTTTAAGGATTCTAGATGTTAAGGTTAGTTAATAAAAACTTTTTTTTGCCTCAGAACTCGTCGCTTTTCTATTTATTTATAAAAAAAAGTTCAAACTGGAACCAAAACAACTTTTTACAGATTTACAATGTATAGAGGAAGTTATCAGTAAGTTTGATGTTGTTTTCAGCGAAATTTCATGTTTTTCGAACCCTGATTCTAAAAAAGAAAGAGTCAACGGTGATTCACCGATAATATACTGCCCCAGAAGGAATTAATCAATTAACGTTTTGCTCCTCCAGTTGCCCGTTTGCGCTAATAATAAATAGTTGACTTATATAGAGGCTCCTAAATCTTCATCTAAATTTCATGTCGATACATCGGCAGTTATTGGAGTTTTTGAGTTAAGCCCCCTCAGATCCCCCTTCCCTTTGGCCGATATGACTGAAAAACGATAGGTGTTGTCCTTATGGGGTTCTGGACATACATATAAGTGGGACTTCAGTTCAAAGTTCCAAATAACTCGTAATAGTTGATATTAAATATAGCGTGTCACGGCAAAACCCGATAAATCCATTTCATAAATTTTTACGTGATAAAAAAAAAAAAAAAAAATGTGTTATTTATTTTGTAGAATTATGTTATTTAGGCGGGTTTGGTTATTTAAATCCTTCTATTTGTTTATTTTTGTTCTAGCTTTTTAGGAAGCTGAAAATCTCAAAATTTTGGTTGGATTTATCTGGTTTTGATCCGACAGGTACTTATCCTTTGTGCTAAGTAGTTATTTCCTACTTTTTCTAACCTCTTTCTATTACTCTAGCCTTCTATTACTAACTAAATGTTTATTGAGTGGGAAAATGTTCTTTTCCTTTTTTCCATTGATTTGGATCACCTAGTTTGTTTTTATGGACAACCAATAGCCACATTCATTTTTACAAAAGTAATTAATTGTATTAATAGTTAGGAAAACTGCTTGAAGAAAAATTTATAATCAACGAGTGAACTGTGAAAATAATAAAAACCGTGAGTAGGCCTATTGTGTGCCCTGTGTGTTTTGGTCCCTACAGCAGCCCTGTATCTTTGATATAGTCAAGGATTTTTCTGCAGGTTCCTTCCTTCCATTACCTGCTTCGGTTCTGTTATGGCAGACCCGAAGAAGTGGAAACTTTCTAGTGCCCCGCACCGGCTTAGAATATGAACTGGAGTCTCATTTTCCTCGCCACATTTCCTGCACAGAGGGCTTCTAGCGATGCCCATATTGTATAGGTGTTTGTTCATATGACAGTGTCCTGTGATCAGCCCTGTCATAGCTCTTAGATCCATTCTGCTCATATTCAGGAGCTCTCGGCTCCTTTTCTCTGAGGGTTCCGCTATAAAGAGTTTTGAACGTCTTTGCTTTGGGACCCCTCTCCAGAACTGGAAGTGATTCCTGGTCAGCCAACCATTTATTGCCGCCCTTGCGGTGCTCTTAGAGATCCCGCAGAAAGGTTCCGGTCCTATAGGTTTTCTATCACCTCCTGACCGGGCCAGTTGATCAGCCCTTTCGTTGCCCTCAAACCCCCGGTGGCCTGGCACCCATCTCAATTCCACTCTATTCTGGTCCGTCAGGGACTCCAGTGCTTGAAGGCATTCTAGGACGATTTTTGAATCTATGATGACAGCTTGCAGCGCTGCTTGGCTGTCAGACAATGTCAAGATTTGCCCTCCCCTGATGTCCCGTCTCTTAATGAGCCAGGCACACCCGAGGATGGCATACTTCAGCTTGGAACACAGTAGGATACACATATATGGGTTACTCTCAGCACAACTAGCGGCGCGTTTGGATATAGAGGGAACTATGGATTTATCGGAATTTGTTTCAAACGAAAAATTCAAGACCCCTATTCACTAGGATATAACAGAGTTTTAAACAAACGCTTCCAGCACTATGTTCCAGTAAACTAAGACTTTGAAATTATTAAATAAAAATAAAATCCTGAAAAAGTGGATTTATCGGGTTTTGCCGTGAAACGCCTCATTTTAAATGAGGGTTCACAAGTTCATCGCACCTGGAGAGCAGAAACTTAATTGATCTGGGGAAGTACATTGGCGATGATGTGTGTCGATCACGTCATGCATCAAAGTACATCTCTGGCGAAGGTGTCATACGAGGAAAAACAGACTGACCTTGATCTTTATGAGGCGCAGTATATGTTGATTGCTAAACTTTCTCTGTACATAGCCATAATTTATAAATAATTATTTTGTGAAAATGTCGTCATGGTTCATTCATTACATCATCATTTTTGAAATATGGGCTTGGAAAACACGAAATTCCGGTAAAATACAACATTGAATTTTTTACTTATTATGTAACTTCCTCTATACCTCGTTTTTGAAACAACCCTTATTGCTTATCAGCCAAATCAGGCAAAGGGAAGGGGAAGTTAAGAGACAAACCCCAAATTCTTGCTGGGGAACTACAAAACCGGTGATTCACCGAACATTTTTTCCCATAAAAAATAATAATAATTCAATAAATATTTCATGTTGTCGCTATAATATGAAATTAGAGGGCGCCGCACACTGTGGCAAAATTAACGAATTTCTGGCCAAAATTATGAAATTTATATACTTAATGTTTTTTTGGTGTGCTGAACAAGAAAAAAAATTAAAAACATATGTGCAGTTCACACGCGGTAGAAGTGAAACCTTCAGAAAACGAAACTGCAAGAGAATGAGACGAATGCAGTATCAGAAGTGGGATAATTATAGGGTTATTATAATATTGGTACCAAGTTTAAAAATTATTTTATATTTTATTATTCAAACTCCATGTTTTTAATTTCAACAAATGACACGAGTGGCTTATGGTAACTAAAGTATGAAACAAATGTGTCCTTAATAAGTTCTTAAAAGTCTGGAGGGAGAGGAGGAGGCCATGGAATTTTGATTATCTTTTTTGTGTCGCAAGACTCGAGAAGAAGCATTATCGGCAACTCTATACATAGATAAGGCAATAGTGTCGCTTTTTCGTTTCATCGAGTTTCAAATCACAACGGTGCTAAAGAAGTTTTCACTTCAAAAATACTTAAAAAATTGCCCGACCCTTCATTTTGAGTATCTACTGTATTTTGAGAAATACATCAGCTCCTCAAGAGGAGGTGAAAACGTGTTGTAGCTCATACAGCTTATGAGAAATATACAATTCATATTAGGTAACTCAAATTAGAAATTGCAATAGCTTCATTTTCTTTGAAAATTCGCTAAAATTAAACGTCTGCGTCTTCTTCGGACGAATTTATAATTTTAAATTAAGTTTCTCCCAAATTTCGCAAAAACTGATTTCATTTTATGGTTATCTGATGAAAATACTTTACGAAGGTGAAAGAATGAGTGTCCGGCAACAACAAAAACTGATTTTTTTCAGTAGTTTTTTATTTAGCAGTGACGCTAATGATAGTAATTATAATTCAGTACACTTACCTTGAGAAGAGATCTCCATATTTAAGACAATAAAAGAATTAAAAAGATTGGGTTTTAACACGTTATAAATATAGACTGAGGCAATGTAGAGGGTATTAAAAGGCTGCAATGGTCTTGTTTATGTTTGTACAGGTGTATGCAAGTAAACCCACCTTCACTCCCTCCTTAAAATCTGCATCTGTTTTTCTTTGTATTTTGGCCAGGTTTTGAGGCCTTCTGCCCTAGTGTGCGCCGTTAGCTCAGCGGGAATCAAAATCACGGGTTCGAAAACCCGAGGCCCTTAGTTTATATTCTCTTTAAAGACTCTTAGTTAGATATAGATAGGCCTTTAGGACTACCATAGTAAAGTCGGGCTCATGTTCAGAGTGATGAAAGAGCGCTCTGGTAGTAGGCGATATGATAAAGCCCGGGCATGAGTAGGTATATGTGTGATGTTTAATAGTCCATTTGAGCGCTATTTCAATGTCACCGGATGCATGCACTCTTAATAAGGGTTCCTGTTATGAATATTCTGGCTATGTTTAGTTGGAGGTCGTCACTGCTCTCCGCCTCAATTTAATCTTATTATTATTTTAAACTATATTATTGTCTTAATTTCAATTCAAAATTGAAATTACTTCAAAAAGTGAATTCGAATTAATCAAGTAAGTTTGTGCTCTCCCTCCAAAACCAATCTATTATTAGGCACTTCTGAATGCCTAATACTAAATTTTGTGTCTAATATTCTGTGATTTATACTTCGACATGCCCCCCCGTTTTCATCTACGATAAGCCCCTCCCTCAAACTAATACTGTACGATACCTAGGACTGACATTAGATCGAAGACTGACATGGAATCCTCACACACGTCTCACACGAAACATGCTGAACCGTCGACTCAAAATACTCTACGGACTTCTAAATAGACGATCAAAATTAGACATGACACTTAAACGGAACTGTTATACCTACTTACTTAGACCATTACGGACATACGGATCACAGATATACGGTTCAGCAAAAACATCCAACATTAAACGAATTCAGGCGTTTCAGTCAAAAACCCTCAGACTGATAACACAGTGCCGCCCATACATAAACAACACTCTTCATAACGATCTTATGATACACACAGTACCCGACAGTATACAAACTACTTACCTATGGGTTTTTAGCAAACTTTACACAAATACAAACCCAGAAATACCTACTTTATCTTCACAACATTTACCACATAACCCCCACGAAGATGGAACCGCGACTTACTGCCTCCTTGAATCATATTCGTTCTTACCTTTTTTTTATTTTTTACATTATTTTCCTTTACTTTTATCATCTTTCTTACCCATCCATCAAAATTGTCTTCCAATTCCTTTTTATTTATTTTTTCTTCCTGTTCTTGTCCTAATAATTAAGATAAATTTTCGTCCCGAGGACCTACCACTGGGGTGGCCTTCCTCCCACATGCCATTCACGCCAACATGTCAAATACCTACCCTCATAGATGCTGGTTGTTGCACCCTAGCAACAGTTGCTTCTTTATAAATAAAATACAATTTTCTGTGATAATTAAAAAATATATATTTAAAATAAAATGATAAAAATAACCGAATAATAATATTATCACATTTCCTGTAGAAATTGTTGTTGGTCTTCTAATAAATGATTTCTACAATAGTTTCCGAAAAGGGTCCTAATTTGATGATATGCAATTTTTAATACATTGTACGTATATAAAGAAATTTCAACTAACATTTACTTCATTTGGATTCTTCTAAATATATAATTCTGAGATGCCATCAAATTTTTCTTTTGCAAAAAGTGTTTAATCTAATTCAAAGTTATTTTCTTATTTGGTTGACTAGGAAAATGAATAGCATAGAATCGAGAACAAAACATTGGCCTTATTTATACTTAACCTACGTTATAAAAAAAAGAATAGGTTAGGTTAGGTTTTATGACTCATGCCCGGGCTTTAACTACGAGGTCATATCGCCTACTACCAGAGCGCTCTTTCGTCACTCTGGTGGACATGAGCCCGACTCTACTGTGGGAGTCCTAAATTTTGCCTACCCTAAATTTTTATTCATCTAGGGCAGGGGTCTTTAACGAGTACCTGACATCGTACAGGCTCGGGACCATCGCTTAACGTCCCATCCGAAGGACGGCATGCTTAAGTTTATTTTACCTCCCAGATAAAATAAACTAAGGGCCTCGGTCGGGCTACGAACCCACGACCTTGAGCTCAGAAGTCAAGCACGCATACCACAAACGCGCCCTCAAAAAAAAGAATAAATATGGTAAATAAAAAATTAAATTATTTACAAAAATTCTTACTATTTTCTAAAACTACATCAGTATTTTTTTTTGTGGCCACTTTAACATTTTATATATTATTAAGTATAAAAATGTTAAAGTGGCCACAAAAAAAAATACTGATGTAGTTTTAGAAAATAGTAAGAATTTTTGTAAATAATTTAATTTTTTATTTACCATATTTATTTATTTTTTTTATAACGTAGGTTAAGTATAAATAAAAAGTACCTTCTTTAATAGAAATAAAAGACGTTGTCTTCCCACTGTTTTATTTATACCAGAACCGGTTTTCGACGCAACAGCGTCATCATCAGTGGTTCATCCCACCCACACAGCACAGCGGTTGGAAGATAACTGGCCAATCGCTGTGCTGTGTGGGTGGGATGAACCACTGATGATGAAGCTGTTGCTTTGAAAACCGGTTCTGGTATAAAATAAAACAGTGGGAAGACAACGTCTTTTATTTCTATTAGAAATCTAGTCCCACAACATCTTACTATCACATATGAAAAAGTACCTTCTTTTGTATATCTACTTTTTACTTGTCGTTGTCTCATCTCCGAACTGTGTTAAGTCTAACACTTCTTTCACTCGACTGTCTTATCCCTAAAACAACTGTGCTTGTCTATATAGAACAGCTGATCGCCTGCATTTCTTTTGTTCGTTGTTTGTTCTCCATTCATTTTTAACTATAGCGAATGGTCCAGTCTTCATATATTTATATTCACTAATTCTTTTATTAATATCTTAACAGTTGTTTTTATGAAAACTTTTACATTTTAGCTGTTTCCTTAAGAAAAATCAACACTTTTTCGATTCTTTTCTTACAAAAATTAATAATTAATTGTAGAATATTTTAATAATTATGTGTGTATTTTTTTTTCATTTTTGGTATCAGAGTGTCGGAAATAATGAAATTTCGGTTAAACTTAACATGGAATTTTTGTATATATGTATATGTATAATAACTTTCGACAGAATGAACATAATACAACCTGTGAAATGAATATATCGACACATTACACTGTCTGTTAATTTTAACTAAAGTAGTAGTATTTGGTAGTTTTTAACTAAAGTACGTGATAATATTATGGTCTATAGTACGTTCTTTATTTAAAATTACACACATAGGCCATTAGCGTCAATTAATTTTATTATTTATGATAAATACACATGAAATGTAAATATTTACAAAATACATTTATAAGTGTTTTTCAAGTGTTTTCGTTTTAAATTGTATTTGTCATTTTTGTGTCTGTCCCTGAGTACTAATAGCAAAGTGTTTTTACATATATGACTTCAAAATAATCAAAGTTTATGCTCCCTCCCCTCCCCCTGAACTTAATCTGTCGATAAGGCTGAAAATGTTGGGTTCTGTTCAGTTATTTGTTTTTTTATTAAGTCCCTCTCTGATCTTCATACGTTTCCCTCAGCCGATTTCCATGAAAGTCGTCAATTCATTACAAAGACAGTTTTTTTTTTTAGGGTTTTTTAGTACAAAAATGAATTTCATGTTTTCCGAAATCATGATTCCAAAAATTAAATAGAAAATGCTGTTTATCTGTGTGTTTGTGTATGTGTCCATGTACATCCCTATATAATATTTATATTTATCGACACGAAATTGTATATGTGTATCAACTGTTTAACGGCGACACCTATTGATTTTCAGCCAAATCGACCGACGAAAACTCTAATAACTGCCGCTGTAATGTTTGTATTGACACAAAATTTCAAAGCTCTATAGATAGATAAACCTTTTATTGCTCTAAAGCATATGTGAGCAAAAACCGGCCCGCTGTAAGATTTGGTCCGGCCCGCGAGACATTTTGAAAAACCCAATTAAAAAAAAAAATAATATTACACTAGTATATAATCTAAGGGGTTAGTTCCGCCAGTAAATATGTTACTGTTGTCATACCTTTCGGTGGATACCGTCGTCACTGGCTGCTGGTCGAGTACTGTGGGCGAGCGCTTTCGATGTAAAGACATCATCTTCAAGCCACTGTTAATGTTGTACTCATTACAACATTAACAGTGGCTTGAAGATGATGTCTTTACATCGAAAGCGCTCGCCCACAGTACTCGACCAGCAGCCAGTGACGACGGTATCCACCGAAAGGTATGACAACAGTAATATTACACTACTTACTCACACTCACTCCAAATTAGGAAGATCGAGTAGGATGGGGTTTGTCACTTGCTCCTGCGGAATCAAGTGAGCGAGCAAGGCGAGTGAGGAAAAATTCATGTCATCGCGTGTTTATACACGCTCATAATACCTCGAAGAAGACCATTTTCCGCAGCTTAGAAAATTCGCAAGAAGATTGATTTGTGCGTTTGGCAGTACTTATAAATGCGAACAGTTCTTTTCAATGATGAAAGTTAATAAATCATAACATCGTACAAGGCTCACTGAAGATAATTTGGAAAATTCTTTACGTCTTTGTATCAGTGGAATTAATCCAAACATCAATGGATTAGTTTCCCAAATTCAAGCTCAAGTGTCTCATTGATTTCGGTGTCGCTACTTAACTTTCGTAGTTTGTAATAATTCCAAATTTCACGATTTAATTATAATATTGTACCTATTTTTTTTTTCATTTCATTTAGTTATTTTAATTAATTGTATTATAATAACATTGTCTTATTATTTCATGTCTGATATCTATCGCTAAAAATTATGAACACTACTTTAAAGTCCGACATTATTTTATTTTGAACCATCTACGCGGCCCGCGAACGTATTTGCACACTAAAGTTTGGCCCGCAACATGTCAAAGGTTGCCCATACATGCTCTAAAGAATACAATCTTTATGGCAATGACTGTTTTTTTTTTAATATAATACATATTATTACAGTTATAGAAAAAGAAAAAAAAAATATATATATATACTTGTAACAAATAAGTAATAAGAAATGTTAGCCTGGGGATACACAAAGAGGGACAATGGTACCAAAAGTGTACTTCAAAGAACTATAAAGACGACGCATATTAATTTTCAGCGGAATCTAGCCCCTACCCTTCAACTGATTCCGCAGAAAATTACTATATGTCGTCTTTATAGCTCTTTGAAGTACATTTTTTGTACCATTGTTCCTCTTTGTGTATCTCCAGGCAAACATTTCTCCACAATTATCTCACTAATAGACCAACATTTGACTCATAACTAATTAACTCAAAAATCCCAATAACTGCCGAAGTAATGAACGTATCGACACAAAATTTTGTATGAGGATTCAGAAGCCACTATGTAAGTCAAATATTGAGTATTATCCCAAACGGTAGATTGACTCTGGAGGGAGAGCGACAACATAATCGATTAATTCTTACTGGGGAAGTACATATCCGGTGATTCACTGACGTCTTGTTTTGGTCATTAACCTCTCCATTTTTTTTTGTTTAACCTTCAATTTAAAATAAGGCCGTCTTGAAAAAACTTGTTTCTTTAAAAGTGATTATGGATTTATGAAAAAAAAAATTCTGAATAGCTGCATAAATTAATACAAACCGACTTAAACAGATCAAGTTACCATAGTTTTTTTTGCAGTTTTTGTCTGTCGCACTGAATAATTAATTTAGGCGCGAGTCGTTCAGTTGTTGTAAAAAAATATTTTTTTTTCATCCTCGTTTTTTTAGAGAAAAATGAAAAAAATAATATGAAAAACAAGTTTTTCAACTTATAGAAACTTTTTATTGCACTAAAGAATACAGCCTTTTGGCAATGATTTTTTTTTTTTATATATACATATTCTTATAGTTAAAGAAAAAAAATATCTATGTATAATTGTAATAAATAAGTAATATAGTACCTAACTAAATAAAAATATTATTAAAATAATCTCTTTAATATAAATAGTGCAAGCAGCTACGAAAAAAAAAACAATTCAAAATTTTGTAAAACAAAATATGACTTTTGGTAAGGGACAATAGTAAAATTGTAGTAGCCATAACACAAAAATAAAAACTGAAAAATATATATGATAAGTACAATGAATTAAATTATTTTTTTTTTTTTGGCCTTATGTTCGATGCATATTAGCCATGTCAATGTGTTATCTAGTTATCTACGACATCCATGGACCCGGGAGGGAGTTCCATCTACGAAATAAAACTCCGTCCCGGACGGGATTCGAACCCGTAAACCATGGTGAGACCATGCGACCAAAGCCCTACGCTCTAGCCCGCATGGCCACCATGGCTCCCTATCTTTTTCTTGATTTTTAAAGACAGACGATTGTCGATTCCTCATGGCTGCTACCAGATACTTTATATACCATATATTGCAACGCTCGTTAGCGTTCATTTTAAATCATTTAATACTAGATAACTATTCTATGTAATAACCTGGTTGATATAAATAAAAAAAATCACAGTTAGAAGGTGTTACATTATTTAATTTATTTAAATTTTTTTTTTTTTAAATATCCTTTATAAAAAAATTTCAAAAGGGTTAGTGAAAATTTTTTTTTTACACACAAAATTTTTACAACATTTAGAAACCTTCAAAAACTTCTTTCACTATAACTCACATTATTTTTTTTTTATACTTTTGACTAACTCACATTTTCACAGAACCACATCTGAACAGATCTCACACCAGACAGCCTTGCTACCACGTTGGAACACAATCTCCATATTTTTTGCACTTTACTCCCATTTTTCATTGGTCTAAATTAGCTCAGCCTTCTTTTTCTTACAAATTTTAATTTATTTTTATTTTATAGTATTTCTTATTTTCTAACATTATTATAATTTACAATTACATTATTACATCAATAATAAATTAATATGATTTAATTTTTTTTTTTTTTTTTTAACAAGAATCGATCATAGCATTATATCGAGTATTCTGATTATAATAACATACGGTAACCTCTCGCTAACCCCAGTGAACCATTCTCAATTACATTTCTTTCTATTTTTTGTTTCACAGTGTAATGTGGATCATTACAATATATATATACACTGAAAAGTAGAAAATAAACCTTTTTATGTCGTGTGACATTGAAAAAATAAATTCCGATATAATATAAGGTTACTTAGTTGATTCCTGCTGGGGAAGTACATTTTTGTGATTCAATGACGACTTATTGTGTCTATTTATGTAGAGAATCGATAGCAGAACGCCTGGGCGTTTGTTCGTTAGATAACTTACAGTGTGGTAACGGAAAGTACAGCAATGAAGCTGATTTGAATGCAAAATGTACCATTTCCGCTGTGAGCGGAAGTTGTCGATAACATCTAATAGTTGTGACGTGCGAACTACATAATATGAAGATATATATTCTTGATCATGTGTCTGTATGGCATATATATGTATATGTAAGTGTGTGTTTTGTATATCACAATTTGATAACCTATTTATTTGGTATCTTTCAATCATTGATGACACACATTATATCTACTAGCTGTGGTACTCACAGGCTGAACAGCATTCCAGAAGATGAGTTCTCAGGGTCCTTCCAGCAGTGGAAACGGCGATGGGAAAAATGTATAGTCCTGGAACTTTTTGATCACCCCTGAAATATTTATTCTAACGGGAGTTTTCGCGTTTTTAAAATTGTTGTAATGAAATTTCGTGACGATATATTCATTACATCGGCAATAATACAAGTTTTCGAGTTCCTTCTCCGATTCCTCTTTAGTTATGTAATCGTTCTGAAATTCTAATACCGAAATGTTGAGTTCACCAGAATTTCATGTTTTCCGACCCAAAAACATTTTAAAAAAAATCTATCTGTGAGTCTGTGAACACGATAACTCCCGATAGAATGAATATATCGATACCAAATGTTATATATGTATCCAGAACCCCATTGATTTTCAGCCAAATCGATCAAAAGGCAGGGGGGAGACTTAACACAAAAACTGGAATAACTGCCGTTGTGAATGTATTGGCACACAATTTCATATGTAAATTGAAATCCTTTTATACCTATGAATTTTCCGTGAACTCGGCCGAACGGAAGGGGGTGCTAAATTCAAAAACCTTATTAACAGCCATAGGGTTGTGGGGAATCAGAGGTCACTTGACTCAAAAACCTTAATAATGTTGATATAATTAATGTACCGATTGATTTTTTAGCCCAAACGGTCGATTGGTTGTAGTGAGAGCGCGTCAACATAATTGATTAATTCCTTTTGGGGAAGTACATTGCCGGTGAATCATCGACGACATTTTTTTTATTTGAGAATCTGATCGGAAAAGATGAAATTTTGCTGAAAACTCAAAATTGTTTTTCCGACCGGTTACATAACTTCGTGTTTCTCATGAAGTAAAAATATATCCATGCTCTTGAAAAAATTATATGACCCTGAACAGGTTCAAAATACCGGATTTGTAACCAATATTAATTTTTTTTATACTAGAATCACGAGTGGGAGTCACAATTACAAAGTACCTAGTATTTATTCACATAATTGTCTATATTGTTTGCTAATTACCGTATTATTTTTGCACCATACTCATTACCTATTCATTTTCTCACGTTCTAATACTAGGTACTACAATTACTCGAATTGGCTAATGAGAGACGGTAAAAAGACGGTAATTTCGCCTTTGGTACGAATACAAATATATTAATTATTTAAATAATAACGTTATTAGTTTAAATAAATAATAACCCTATTATTAAGTTAGTTTCCTACTACCAGAGAACCGATATGAGCCTGACTCTACTATGGGAGTCCTAAGCCTAGCTACTAAATTTTTATTCACATAGGGTTTAACGAATACTTGACATCGTACAGGCTCGGGATAATCGCTTAACGTCCCATACAAAGGTATGCTTAAGATAATTTGACCTCCCAGATATAATAAACTAAAGGCCTCGGCCGGGTAGAACCCACGATCTTGAGCTCAGTAAGCAAGCACGCATACCACTGAGCTACCGCCGCCCTCTTTGAATTTACAATCTAATTTCCATGAATTATATTGAAATTGCTGCTAGTTTGAATATAATAAAATTCTGATTCCTTAACATGGAAACACCACATAAACCTGTGTGATCATTTCACATTTCCATATTAATAATAATAATAATTTTTATTGTTTAAAGGGATTACACATGTAGAATTGAGTCAGTGAACATTATATTTACAGTATAAACAATTTCAAAATTACAGATTGATGAGCTCAACAATAATGACATATATAATGGAACCTTTAACGAACTAAATAAATAACATTGGTTAATTCAAGGTCCCTGTTCCTTTTGAATAGCGAAATCCTCAAATAAATTTAATTTTGCTGGAGATTCTTAATTATTGGACAAGCACATGATAGGGAAACGGAGAAAAAAAATTTAGGGAACCAAAATAATAATAATACAGAGAACAATGTAAAAAAAATATATATATGTTATAAGGAAAAAAAAAATATATATATACCGGGTGATTCATTTAACCTGAAAAACAAGAATAAGTCGAAAAATTAGCTTTATCGAAAAAAATTGTTCAAACAAAAGTTGCAGGGTTTAAAGGGGGACATATAATGGTAATATGAAATTTAACCTCGAGTGGCGTTTTCAGGGTTAAATCAAGAGCAACTTCGATTTTTTTGGGAACCCATAGTTTTAATTACATAGTTGTATTCTACCTGAAAAAATACGTATCTTTTGTAGGAAAAGTTTTGTTTGAAAATGTCAATTTTTTATGGTTTTGAGAATTTAAAAACACAAATTTGATGCACAAAGAAATAAACATCGATTAAATTGAAATGAATGTTATTGTAACAAAGAATTACTATTGTACACAAAATTTTGAAAACAAATAATTGAATAATTTCACACCACTTATCAACAATTAATTATCATCTTAATAAATGTTCAAAATGATGTCCCTGAACTTCAATACATTTTTCAACACGTGTAATGAAACATTGCACCGTCCTTAATAAAGTTTTTCTGTCAATTTCTCGACATGCATTTCTGATTCTCTCTTTCATATTTTCAGTTTTAGTTGGCACATTTTTGTATTCTTGTTCTTTTAAATATCCCCATAGAAAAAAATCTGGCGAAGTTAAGTCCGGTGACCTAGCTGGCCAGTTTACTGGACCACCTCGACCAAACCATCGGTTAGGATAGTCTCGTTTCTTATATTCTCAAAACCATAAAAAATTGACATTTTCAAACAAAACTTTTCCTACAAAAGATACGTATTTTTTTCACGTAGAATACAAGTATGCAATTAAAACTATGGGTTCCCATTGAAAAAATCGAAGTTGCCGTTGATTTGACCCTGAAAACGCCACTCGAGGCTAAATTTCGTATCACCATTATATGCCCCCCTTTAAACCCTGCAACTTTTGTTTGAACAATTTTTTTTGATAAAGCTTATTTTTCGATTTATTCTTGTTTTTCAGGTTAAATGAATCACCAGGTATATGTGTATTCAATGATGCAAAAAATAATAAATCTTGTTAATCAAAAAAGAAATTCTTATCAAAATATGTCAAAAAGATTGGGTAAATCCATAATCACTGAAAGTAATATAATAAAAAATATAATCGTCTATGGACTACGTACAACGAAAGTAGTTCCGTAAGAATCAATGTTTGAATGTAATTAAAACTGAAAATATTAACGTGAGCTCACGATGAAAATAAAAATAAAATGATAAATATCTTTATGTTGACAACAGTGTGGTGGAAATAGTGAAATTAAAATACAAACAAAAATGATGATCTTCGAAGGATGGAACCCGAAGAACGGTGAGATCAGAAGAACGAAGCTCATCGGACGAACGAAGACAAAGCTGAACGGGGACACTGGCAGATAGCAAGTCCAAACAGAAGTTCAAGAAAACCAAAAAAGGAAGGAGGCCGTAATAAAATAAATAAAATAAAATAAAAAAATAAAATAACTTTATTGACATTCTTTTAGAACAAAAGCCTCTCCTTTTGGAGGTTTTGAGTCTAGTCTAGTGCTCTTTCAACAGAAGAGATCAGAAAAGAAATTAACGAATGTTCCAAAATTAAATTAAATTATTTCTTAAGTATAACTGTTACTTCTTGATTAAAATAAAATTAAAATAAAACAAAACAAAAGCAAAAAGTAACAATGAGGGTTATTTCTTAAATAGTGCTGTAACACATTTGTGCCATCTTTCTCTGTTGCTGGCCACTGTGCACCATCCATCCCCTATTCTCTCCACTATCTCGTCCCTCCACCGCAGTCCTGGTCTTCCTTTTCCTCTTCTTCTGTCTCTAGGAATCCACTCCGTGCAGACTTTAGCCCATCGTAGAGGATCCATCCTTGTCACATGCCCGGCCCATCTCCACTTCATCAAGTGTGCTTCCTTCTGGAGGCTTCTTAGCCTCACCTTCCGTAGAACCTCGCTGTTTCTTATCTTGTCACTTATCTTTATTCCAAGCATGCTCCTCATCATCCTAAGTTGGTTTACTTCCAGACGACGATCCAGCTTTTGTGTCAGCGACCAGGTCTGTGCACCATATAGGATGGATGGATAGACGCAGCTCATCAGGATTTTGGCTTTCAGGTCAACTGCAATTTCTCCCTTAAGTCGTAATAAAATACGACAATAAATAGAAACTTATAATAGGTCCACTCACTGGCAACTATAGCATGGGACTCACCGAGGGATTAGCCGTGTGTTTACATTACGAACGTTTTTGACTAAACAAACATAAATAAATAAATAAAATATAAATAAAATAAATAATTACAAATTAGGAGTGGGGATGTAGGTATTGAATATAAATATAATATGTAAGTTGAAATACATTATTAGTTAACAATGAATGCTCTAAGTTTCAGAGCGCTGATGAAATAATAGAAAATGTTTGAGATCTCATTCTTGTTATGGGCCAGGAGTAATGTATGAAAGTTGGATAGGTCTATACTAACACTCTGAGGCAGGAAGTGGCTTCTAATGGGGGAGTATATCGGACAGGATATTAACGTGGTATATGTCTTCCGTTTGTTTTTATTGCAGACTATACAAAGTTCCTGGGGATTAACGGTGTATACATTATTCACATTTCCATATTATATTTAGTAATAAATGTTTTTTAAAATTTTAATTGAATAAATGTTAGTTTAAGAATTAGAGTTATATATTTTTAATTTATATTATTATATTTAATTCATTTTAGTACCTTTCAAATTGTAGGCCTGTTTGTTTTTAAATGAATTGTATAGGTACTCCTTTTTTTAAGTGTATTTATAATTTATTATATGTATATAATTTTGTACATATTTAATTAATTTCTGTTATTGTTAGATATAGTAATAATAATAATAATAATAATAATAAATTTATTTATATTATGTAGAAAGTAAGGGGTACAATTATAATTTAGTTTTGTTTTTGTTAATGATGGCCGGCCAAGCTTGGGGACGCTATCTACAGTTTCTGAGCTCAATAAACAAGCTCGCGGGTTCGAAACCCAGCCGATGCCCTTAGGTTTTTTTTATCTGGGAGGAGAAAAGACCTTGAGCATGCCGTCCTTCGGATGGGACATTAAGTAGTGGACTCAGGCTCTTGTCCACCAGAGCAACAAAAGAGCGCTCTTGTCAAATGACCTTGAAGTTAAATGCCCGGGCATGAGTCACAATAATTAATTAAGACTCTTAAACACTATCTTTGTCTTCATAACCAAACTGAAGATAGCGTCCCCAAGCTTGGCCAGCCGTCTTTATCAAAAACAAAACCACGCATTATAATTATACTTTATATCTAAAAAATATAAATAACTAAATATATTAATTATTATTACTATATCTAAAAATATTAGGAATTAATTAAATATGTACACACACATATATATAAGTGTTGTTTGGATGTTTGGGCAAGATGAATGTGTTTATGTGTAAAGGTACGTCCACACTGTGCCGAATGGTGCCGATCGACATTGTCTATCGGCAATGCCGAACAAGTATGGACGCCACGCCCGGCCTTGTCGAATGATGCCAGGCCGAACCGAACGCAACCCGAATCAAGTCGGTACGGATTAAAGGAAACCGAACCGATCAACACTATCAACAGCAGTGTGGACGTGTTGATCGACTGTTCAGTCATTCCGTGTTTGTTTTGCTATTGGTTTGGTTATTTTTTATTTCGTTTATTAATTATTTAGTTATTTATACGCCATGAGTTGGAGTGACGAACAAACAATTACATTCATTGAAATGTACCGCGAGCGTAATTTACTGTGGGATCCTACAAATCCCGAGTATAAAAATCGAAATAAACGACACGATGGCTTAATGGAAATCGCAGTTTCGTTTGGTATTGACAAACCAGAAATTGAAAAAAAAATCAAAAATTTGCAAAGCCATTTTAGCAGGGAGCGCAAGAAGGAGAAAGATTCCAAGACAACAGCTGACTTCCAGCAACTGCAATGATAATTGCCGCAGCCGCCGCTGCAGCATCATCCGAATCAATCATAAAATTAAAAATTAATATGAATCTGAAACAAATAACATTTATTTAAACACTTTTAAACTACGCATTTAAATTCATTTGTGCCGGTCGACACGTCCACACATACTGAGTTAATGTGGACAGGGCAAAAGCCGACCATGCCGTTCAACATTGCTGATCGGCCTTGCCGATCGGCACAGTGTGGACACAGCTTAAGAGGTTGTTAGTAATAAATTGCAATGTGTGAAATTTACAAAATTGTTTTCTATTAGTTTATTCATAAATAAAATTGGCGCCCTAAAAGAAGAAAGTATTATGCGGTCGTAGGAAACCCAATTTTGAATTTTGTTTTGATTACATCAACTTCTCTATGAGAAAGTAAAAAAATAAATGAAGCTATTGACTCAGATAATTATTACGTAGATTTGCCCAAGGCTCTTAGGTTTTTTATTCTGAGAGGCGAAAAAACTTTGAGCACGCCGTCCTTCGGATGGGACGTTAAGCTATGATCCCGACTCTAGGACCCATATAGGAGAATAAGAATTTAGGACTTCCATAGTAGAGTCGGGCTCATGTCCACCAGAGCTCTGGTAGTAGGCGGTATGACCTCATAGTTAAAGCCGGGGGACCACCTTCCGACCTGCACTGCGCTGGTTGATGTTATCCAAGACTGGGGTAACATGATAAATATAATCGTCCCATGATAAATATAATGTCCCATGATAATTATAATCGCCTTAGTCAGCACATAGTTCAACAGTAACATTTAAGTTAGATAGGTTGTCACTTTTATACCCCTGAGATTATCTAAGACTGAGAAACCTTGTCCCCTAACGAAGTCCATGAGGGAATAAATAATATATGTAATTCAAGAATATATTTTTTATTATATATTATAATATATATATTTATTCTTTATTCTTCTCCTAATTTATTTTTCGATCTTAACAAACCATCAAATAGAGTTTTTGGGAAGAATTCTCATCAGTATGTTTAATTTATTTGAACTTTTATGAACTTTTTTATGGACAATTTTTTTTTCTTATATTATTTATTTTACAATATTCACTATACAGAACGTATTTTTAGTCGACCACTGTGTTAAACACACTTAGTTTAGAATATTTGTGATTAATTAACTAACAATTGTTAGATTTTGTTTGTGGGGGTTTGAAGCCTTTGTTTGTGTGTGTCTGTCTGTCTGTGCCATCGTAGCTCCAAGATGGCTCGATTTCAATGCGGTTTTTTCGTTTCAAAAGCTGGTATTTGCAAGATGGTTCTTAGCCATGTTTGGTGGAAATCGGGTATGCCGTCTTCAAGATCTTCAGGTTTCATCAGAGCCTGTGTAGGGATCTCGGCCTCTATTACAGCTAGAGACTTGGGAGTTTGAGCTCAAATGTTTATAAGGGCAAACCCCTCCACCAAGCCTCCTCCTAACCCTTCAAGCCCCCCCCCCCCCCCCCCCCCCCCCAAAAAAAAAAGCTCTCTCCACAAGGTTTCAGTTCGTATTGAAGAATGTCAACCTCTCCATACATGGCCTATCTTATTGTTTGCGCCACCCTAAATATCTTCAGAAATACTTATCCCATTAGGGCGCAGGTGGATCAGAGGTAGCACGCTTGCTTACTAAGCTCAAGATCGAGGGCTCGAAACCCAGCCTATAGCGACGAAAGAGCGCTCTGGTAGTAGGCGATATGACCTTCCAGGTAAATAAAATAACTAATTATATTTTCAAATATTCTTTGGTGCGTACATTTCTCCTTCCTGCTGATCCTTCTTAAACGAAACATTGAAGCGTTGTTACATAAACCATATATCTATTTTCTAGTGGGTAACGCAGCTAGTATATGCCAGGCAACAACGGGCACCCCAGCTAGTATTAACTAATATCATTTGTTTAAATAAAAAAATTATATATGTTTAATGTCAAACTTTAAGATCGTGTAGAATTTCGTCATTATGACTCATATTAAATACCCTATCTGCCGCAAAGACATACTCCACATAAAAAAAAAAAAAACTGATGATGTAATGAAGGTTAAGCCATTATAATGTTGTATGACAAATGGTGACAAACATAAAAATAAAAGTCACTTTAAATAAAAAAAAAATAAAAACATTTTCCTATCAAAGACTAGTATTAGTCACTGACAAGAATAGATTTTCAATGAACAAAAGGAGACTATATTTTTCCTATTATACATTTACATAGCATTCATATACGAACGGACAATAGACATAGGCAACATAGAAATAGACATAAACAAGGAAGACAACGGCAAGGTCATTATTTGTAATTAATTAATGATAATTAGACATGAAAAGAGCCTTCAATACTCGGTGGGTAGATGAGAAATCCTGAGAGGTCCTCAATTCTTAGTACAGTAGAACCTCTTTAGTTCGAACCTCGATAAGTCGAAAACCTCCAAAACTCCAAAAAAAAGTTTTGTTCCTTTCCCTTCAAGCTCCAAAACCTCATTTTTCAGCGGAATCCGTAGAAGGGAAGAGTATAATGAACTGTATAATGAATTTATAATTTCTATTCAACTAGTTTAGGGGTCTTTAATGAGTCCTGAACTCGTATAGGCTCGGGACTATCGCTTAACGTCCCATCCGAAGGACTATATCGCCTGTCGATATCATGGCCAGCCCTTCAGTGGGAGTGTCAGTGTACTATCGTAGTTATGTGGTATATTAACTCGACTCTGCTTATGTATAACCTTGGTTGTTGGGCCCATTCTTTATGTTCTTTATCTGACTGACATTTATAACATGTAACAACCACACGTACTTACAACTTTTGTTGGCGGTACTAGATAGAGAGTAACTTAAAAACATTTTTTTAAAATGTTTTCTTTTTCGTTCTAAGGTTTATGCATTTTCCAACTCATGGCGAGAATGTCTAACTGTAAGGTTGGTCTCATATCTAAAATGAGAAAAATGATCAATTTTTTGGGATAACCTTAAAAAAAAAAGAGTACAAATATTTTTCTTTGATATTTTGTGTAAGGAGAGTTTCTCTTAATAATCAATAATTTTTCTGTTTTTTTCTTATAGATCTCTTCTCCCATTTCATCAATTATTTGTGATTTATATTTTGTAATAGAATGTTAAAATTAATAATGAATCCTGTAAAAAGGAGGATGGATGTTATTAATGGTATAATGATATCATAATTGTTATTTTCAGTCATTGATAATGGGCAAGGGCCGAAACTGTTTGATGTAAATTTATGATGAAGAAATAAATAATGTAATATCATTAAATTGGGAGAAGAGACCTATAAGAAAAAAATAGAAAAATTATTGATGAGTAAAAATATATCAACATTCACTGTTCGAGGGCGCCGGTAGCACAGTGGTATGCGTGCTTGCCTTCTGAGCTCAAGATCGTGTGTTCAAAACCCGACCGAGGCCCTTAGTTAGATGAGATGTCTAGATTTTTAGAGACAATAAAAGTCTCAAAAAAAATGTTTCAGACAAAAGTCGCTTCTTTTTGAAAGATTTTTAAAATGAGACACAATTGGCTCCCCTATATAGAGAGATGTATATAAGGTGGCCCAGATAAGCGGGTCACAAGTGAAATAACTCCTAAACGGTTAGAGATATCAAAATTGTGCATAGGACTAAAGTTGTAGCACTCGCCGAGAGCTATAGTATGCTGTCCTCGAGAAGACAAAAATGACCCTTTTAATGGCTCAAACAGCCCTTCAAAGGGCGTGGTTCCTTTTTGACCCTTAAGTTTCATTACATTTTATTAAAGTACTAAAGAAACAAGGAAGAACTGTGCAAACAGATTTTTGATACGTCAAGTAGTTCTTGGAAAAAAAAACGTTTAAATTTGCACGTTTTGCTTATTCTGAAGTTATTAAATTCCAACTAACTTCAGAATAAATAACGTGCAACTTTAAACGTTTTTTTTTCGAGAACTACTTGACGTTTCAAAAATCTGTTTGCACAGTTCTTCCTTGTTTCTTTAGTACTTTAATAAAATGTAATGAAACTTGAGGGTCAAAAGGGAACCCCGCCCTTCGAAGGGCTGTTTGAGCCATTAAAAGGATCATTTATGTCTTTTCGAGGACGCCATACTATAGCTCTCGGCGAGTGCTACAACTTTAGTCCTATACGCAATTTTGATATCTCTAACCGTTTAGAAGTTATTTCACTTGTGGCCCGCTTATCTGGGCCACCCTGTACTATATAAATGCCAGCAGTTAGACATGCAGTGATGTTACACAACGGATCAAGGTTTCTGAACCGCAAAAAGCAGACCAATTTTCGATAAAATTGTTATATCAAAATTGACCGACTTATTGACCTCAAAATTGATTGAGTGGTCGCGGGGATCTGAGCCCATCAGACCTGGGGCCTATCTAAGTTTAGTTGAGAAACGCGGATATATAGTGAAATCTTGTTTGTAACAGATAATTAAAACAAACTTATTTTTGAAATATTGTCTATTTCACAAAAAATGTGTACTGTGATAATTAATAAAATATGTTAAATATAATAAATATATAAATAATAATTGAATTAATAAAATTAATGATAAATAAACAAATAATAAAATTATAACATTTCCTAAAAAAATTGTTGCTGGTCTTCTACTAAATTTTGATTTCTACAGTAGTTTCCGAAAAGGGCCCTAAAAAATTTCGAAGGTTCAAGATGTGCAATTTTGAATAAAGTGCACCTATTTAAAAAAATTTCAATTAACACATTTTTCATTTGGATTTCTTCTAAATTTACTAAAAAGATGCCACCTTGTTTTTCTAAATTTGCAAAAATGTTCAAATCAATCCAAAGGTATAAATTATTTTACTGGGAAAATGAATAGCATAGAATAACAGAATAAATATTGGGTTTATTTAACACTAATCTACATTATAAATTTAGTAACTAATATTGGAAAAAAAAATAAAATAAAATTATTTACAAAAATGAATCTTACGAACTAATTACTTTTTTTTTTTTTTTCACCTTTATTACTTAATTTCCAACTATGAATTACTTCACAACTAGGAAATATGAACATAACAAAGAAAAACAGTAACACCACTTGAGTCTCTTGATGAGACGGCTGGTCAACACCACCGCCTCCTCAGGGGTCCTCCTCAGGCAGGAGGTCACGCGGCCAACGACGATTCAGTCGCCGAGGAGGTCTGCCCGGCAAGGACCGGACCGACATTGCTTCCACCAGTGTGTTTGGATGTGACGTGAATTTGTTGTGCAAATTTGTGTATAATTGTTGTCTAACTTCGTGTAAAAATGGTATGTTCAGGTCATGATGTAATGTTATGTTTGATACGTAGTAAGGGCATTGTGTGATTGTTCGGAGGATTTTATTTTGGATGGCTTGAATTCTTTTGGTGTGTGAGGGCTTAGCTGAACCCCAGAGCTGAACGCCATACGTCCAGATGGGTCTGATGACGGTCTTGTAAACACCCAGTTTGTGGTTGAGGCGAAGTTGAGATCGCTTGTCTAGTAGTCTTTTGAGTAGTCCAAATCGCCGTTTCATTTTCTGTCGAGTCTGTGAAACATGTTTATTCCATGTCAGTCGTCTGTCAAGATAGAGTCCTAAGTATCGTACGTCTTTGTCATGTTTCAGAGGGACATTATTCAGCCATACAGTTGGGCAGTCACCGCGCCTCAAGGCGAATGTAACATGAAGGGATTTGATCTCATTTATTTTTACCTTCCACAGATGCAACCAACCCTCTAGAAGGTGTAAGTGCTCCTGCAGAGATTTGGATGCGTCCCCAGCCGATTTATTAGTAGCTAAAATTGCTATATCGTCGGCATAGGTGGCTAACACCGTCTCAGGCGATGTTGGGATGCTGGATGTGCTTGCAACATAGAGAAGTGGACCCAGAATGCTCCCCTGTGGGACACCAGCTCTTATGGGTTGAACGTCAGAGTGGACACTGCCCTGTCTGACCTGGAAAAAACGATCATCCAGGTAGGAGCGGAGGAGACGATAATATCCGTCAGGGATCACATGTTTCAGCTTATACAGCAGCCCAACATGCCAGACACGGTCGAAAGCTTGACTCACATCCAAAAATGCTGCAGAGCAATAACACTTCCTTTCCAAAGCAGAGGAAATCTCATCAACTAATCTGTGACATTGTTGAAGTGTTGAGTGTTTCTGTCGGAATCCAAACTGATGATTCGGAATAAGGTCGTGTTCTTCGAAGAGAGGTAATAGGCGACTAAGAAGAATTTTTTCAAAGAGTTTAGAAGGAGTGGGAAGAAGACTTATGGGGCGGTATGAAGAGAGCAAGTGTTTAGGTTTATCTGGTTTCGGGACTAAAGTAATGATAGAAAATTTCCAAAGAACTGGGAAGTAGGAAAGGCGAAGGATGCAATTGTAAATGTAAGTAAGAAAGATGACAGCTTTGCGCGGAAGATTTTTCAACACTCTGGCAGTAATGAGATCATAGCCAGGGCTCTTCTTGTTGGGAAGCAGAAGGATAGCCTGTTGCACCTCAGACGGAGTGATGGGTTTCGGGGGTAAACTCAGTTGTAGAGGTATATTGAGGAAGTCGTGTATGTGTTTATGAAGTGGATGATGAATGTCATGAGGTGTAAAAGTGTCTGTTAAGTGTTGAGAAAATAATTGTGCTTTTTCCTCGTCCGACTTAGCCCATGTTCCGTCCGGGTTTTGAATGGGAAAGGAGGAGGAAGAAAAGTTCAGTAGACGTCTGGTTGCTCTCCACAGAGATCCATCGTCAGTGGCTAGTGTGTCAGTGTAAAGTGAAAACGTATCTGCTTTGTATTGTGATATAGTTGTTTTGAGTTCGTGTGTGAGTCTGTTGAGTCGTGTTTTGATGGATGGGTATCTATGTCTTTGCCACTGACGACGACATCTGCGTTTTTCAACCAGCAGTCTTCTAATGTGCTGTGGTACGTTGTGTGTGTGTATGTGGACAGGCTGGGCGGAGGTGCTACTGCTCCATGCCGCCTCCTGAATTGTTGTTGTGAAAGCGTTCACTGCATCATCCAGGTCAGGAGGTGCTTTCAGGGTGACTGACAGATTAAGTCTGTCTGTCACAATATCTCTGAATCTGTCCCAATCAATGAGCCCTGAAGTGAGGGAGGGTCGGGGTGTCTTCTGAATAGGTTGGGAGTCTAGGGTAAAAATTACTGGAGAATGGTCTGATGTCAAGTCGGGAATTATTTCTATTGATGTATAGGGATAGAATTTCGAAGCTACAAAAAAGTCTAGGATATCGGGAAGTTTTCTTCTGTTAGTTGGCCAATATGTGGGTTCTCGGGGGGAATAGACTCTGTATCGTCTGTCCGTCAAAACGTAGTTAAGTGTCTGTCCGCGCGGGTTGTTGACCCTACATCCCCACTCCAGGTGCTTAGCATTGTAGTCTCCACCGGCTATGAAGTCATCACCCAGAGTGTCGAAGTAGTTGTTGAAGTGTTGCGGGCTAATGTTGTGGCGTGGAGGACAGTAAACTGAAGCAAGTGTGAAATTGTGAGAAGCTGATGAGATTTCGACCGCTGTCGATTGAAGGTGAGGCTCGCAGAAGGAAGGCAGAAAGTGATGCACCAAACCTCTCCTGACAAGCACCGCCGTTCCTGCATGGCCTGTCCCGTCTGGATGGTCCGTCCGGTAAGTCGTGTATCCGTCTATGTGAAATCGGGTCAAATCTGTGAAGTGAGTTTCAGTTATTAAAGCGACGTCAATTCGCCTCTCCCGAAGTACGTAAGTCAGTTCACCTGAATGTCTAACAAGACCATTAGCATTCCATAGGAGCACTATCAGGGACCTGCCTGTGAAAGGATTAGACATGTGTAAGGGTTAACTTTTGGATAAGCGTAGTGAGCAAGGAAAATAGAGGGGTGACCAAGTTTTGAATTTGAGAAATGAAGGATGAAAGAAGATCGTTGATACCTTGGAATGAGTTTGGCTCGGTCCCTGACTGTACTGGGTCAGCCCGGGGTTGCTGCATTCGCACCCTCTTGAGGGGAGGCGGGGGTGGGGAAGTGACGTGTGCATAGGACAATGGGGGTTGTATGGTGTTGGTGGAGAAATGGGGCAGGGTAGCTGGCCGGGCAGCCTCCCGAGGACCTCCCAGAGGCCCACTTACCTGAGGAGGCGGGGCGGTGACCAGCCGGCTCCCCGCATTGGTCACTGGTGCTGGAACTGGGGCCGCACGTCGACTGCCAGGGTTGGTCCGCCGACTTCTGAGATCCCGGTAGACAGTGCACCCCTTATAGTTGGCAGGATGCTGGCCTTGACAGAGCGCGCATGTTGGGGGCTCCTTAAGACTCCTGGGGCACTCCGGGGATGGATGCTTCTCGCCGCACCGCACACAGCGCACTACGTTATTACAGTAGGTGCGAGAATGCCCGTAGGCCATGCACCTCTTGCACTGTATGATTTCCCGTTTCTTATTGGGTTCTTCCACTTTAATCCTTGTATATAACAAGCAGCTTAAATTAAAAATTTCTTTATTGTTTACTGCAGGCTCTAGATCTACAAAGAAAAGAGGGAGAGCCTTCTTCGTGCCCGCTTGTAGAACATTTGTGACGTTTCTTACGCTGAATCCTTTCTCCTGCAATCCTTCCTTTATTTCGATAAGGCTCGCAGAAGGGTGTAGGTGTCTTATCACCACCCGGAAAGCCCTATCCTGTTCCAATTGATAGGTGTGGAACTCATATCCCCTCTCTCGGAACAGCGTGACCGTCATTCGGTATGCCTCCGCTGTGTCAAGATAAATTATCAAAGAGCCTGCCGTAGTTTTGCACTCAAATTGGTCTTTTATGATGCCATTCAGCTGTTGGCATAGCTCCCGAAAATTGATATTGGTTTTCAAGTAAATAGGAGGTGGTTTACACTCCTCAGAAGGCATGTTCTCGAGTGGGCTATAAGGGTTGTTGGTACTCACCTGAAGATCCTTCAGTACCTTCACCTTATGATTATCACCTGATGGGGGTGGGTTTTTTCTTTTGACTGGCACCTGATGCCACTCCATCTCAGAGGTGCTTGACATGTTTGGATCGCTGACAGTTGCCACATCCATGTCCTGGATGAAGAACTCCCAGCAACACACAAGGTTTAAAACAAATGAAAATAATAGTTACAAACAAAACACAAAACACAATTATAAAAACAAACGAAAAGAAATAAACAAAATAACAAATAATCGAGAACAAAACTTATTTTTTAAATTGAGAAAAGAAAGTAAGGTTAACTAATTACTTAAAACTATTTCTGTTTTATAGTGGTCACTATTTATAGTTCTTTTATATTTTGGGAATATATAGATATAAATAAAAAGTATCTTTTCTCTTCTACGTACTTCCAATGTTATAATTTTCACTCCTACATCTCCTCTACATCTTCTCTCACACAGACTGGTTCACTACACCTTAACTAAAAACACTTCTCTCTCTAGACTGTCCACTTCCACAACACAATTAGACTGTTTCACACTATTTAAAACAACTGATTGTCGTCTTTTGTTTTCCATTCATTGGTTGTTCACATTTCGTTTTAAAACAAAATGCTACTGGTTCATGTTTGTATATTTATTCACTATTTAAGTTACTTCACTCCTAACAGCTGTTTTTATACAAATAATAATAATAATTGGTTTTATAATATATTAATAATGTTAATGTGTGTAATTTTTTTACTTCACAGTACATAAACTACTGATTTAAGCATTACGTCATCAGGTTTATCTATAAACTAATGGGATACCTGTTATTATAAGTTACCCTTGTTAATGATATTTAAAACTATTGAACTGCGCCATCTTTTCTAACTCATATTGAATTCCACCAACTGTATTTTTGAAATGTAAACATCTTAGCTCTCGGTAAGGGCTATGTCAGACCTTAAGTCTCGTTGATGTGCATGTTGCGTAAGCGTGTGTGTAGGACGGTTGCGCGCGCAGCGCACACACAACTACACACTAATTGAGGCACTGACATGGAAAAGGTAGTAAGTAAAAAAAAAAACAGATTTTGAGATTTTCATTGGAAAAAGTAGTAAGAAGTTATGCCAATGGCATAGAAAGAGTAGTAAGTCAGTGTTGAAAGTGGTTTAGTTTCTATAAACACCGAAAGATGCCTCTGGTAGTGAGTCTGATTGAGTTCAATATCGTTTATTACTCCCCCTGTAAAAATGGGTATTCCTGACTTACTACCTTATCCATGTCAACGCCTCAATTTATGTGTGATGTCAGCTGTTTTTGAGCATTTCTATTGTATTTTTACAACATTATTGTTCATATTTACCGTTGTAGTAAATTTAACTAGAATATCAATATTACGAACTATAAAATGATCTTTCGGTAAGAAACTTTTAGGTTAAGATGCTTCGATAGGTAGCTTAAATTTGTAACAATAAATAAAATTTGTGGTAAAAGAAAGTAATATTGCAGTAAAAAAATATAATATGTAATACATATATGATATATATTATTATACGATATTATATAGAATTATTATTAATATATAATAATGATAACTGCTGAAAATTAATAAATAGATACCGAACAGCTTATTTCATTTTTAAATGACAAACTTAATCTACAAATGAATCAGAATCGAAGCAATTCAACTACAAATTCGAAAACTACCATCGAAGCTGTATTCTCGTTGTATTTAGAGACACTACAATCACTATAATAGGTTATATTATAACCTATAAATTCATGTATAAAAGAAATTGAAGAACAAATTTGAACGTTTAATACTTCATGCTACTCTTCTTATTGTAACATTATAAAACAAATTTCTTAGGGAAAATTACTGGGAAATCCTGACCTTTGGAATCGGCTCGTGTCAACCAGAGCGAGAAAGGAGCTCTCAGGTAGTAGGCGATATGACCTCGAAGTTAAAAGCCCGGGCATGAGTCAAAATAACTAACACTTTTCTATCAATCAATATCATTGATTTTCTGTCCAAATCGTTAAATTGGGTTCAGAGGGAGAGCAAATTAGTTCATTTATTCGTACTGGTGAAGAACATTACCGGTGATTATTTTTTTTTTTTTTAACCTAGAAATTTCAAGGTTTTCTCATAGTAACATTTTACAATGTGAGACTTTTGTTTAAAAAAAATCTTCCTTAGTAAAATGTCACCCATTTAGTTCCTTCCGTGTGGTGATCTAGCACATGGTTGAAAACCTTGAAATTTTTGTGAAATTGGTTATTTGGAGATTTTTATCTCGTTTATATGTAAATACCTACTCGTATATGGTGTGGCCCAAGTTCAATGAGACAACCCAACATTTTCACCCAGATGATTGCAGGTGTTATTATTATACATGAGACTAAGGCCAACCTCACATTAGGCAATTCCGAAGCGACGCGACTGATTCTCAAGTATCAGCCATTTGAGTTGCCTGTGGGTATGATACCCGTAGGCAACTTTTCTCCTCACACTGAGGATACTGTGCAGCGACTAGGATCCCTTCAGTCTCCATCTAGCCGTGGCGAGAAGCTGAGTTGTTCACCATGTCAAGTGAAGATTCTTCAAGTGATGAAGATGTCGTTGTGTCTTATTATTATTATTATAGAAAAAGGAAAATCCGAAGATTATGGCGCCATCCTTACATCGAAAGGAAAAGTCGGATTCCAAGTTCGTAGCATTCTACTGAATGACGAAAGAATCATTCCTACACTTGATTGGCATTGGTTCTACATCCATAAGACAGAGGAACACACAAATGCGGAAATGTGTGAGTGGAGAAGAGTGTATTCACTAGCCATTGCGAGGCGACGCAGGAGATTCAAGGGACGAGCGACCTTCCTAGCAGGTCGCTTGAGACTGGTAGGATACGGGTAGGATACGCGTCTCCTGGAGTGGCGTCGTTTGTGTCTCCCCACCACTCAACATAGGAAGTGACTTCTAAGATACCCTCAAGATACTTGAGTATCGGTCGCGTCGCTTCGGAAATGCCTAATGTGAGGTTGGCCTAACACTTTTCTCTCCCCAGCTATACAGGAGTCTTCTGTGGACATTCTTATGTAATCGTACAGAAATTCGATGCTGTTTTTTCACAAGAATTTAATGTACTTCGACCCCATGATTCCAAAAAAGGAAAAAAAAAATCCTGCCTGTCTGTGTTACACGATAAGTCATGATAGAATGAATGATGGGCTTAAAATGTGACTTTGACTTGAAACAAAAAGCAAATGTATGAGTGACGCGGCACTGATGAGAATTGATGTGTAAACATCTGCTTCAGTTTCAAAAAGTTGCTGTCGTGGTTTTGATTAAAATTTGTTTTATAATGTTAGTACAATAAGAAAAATAGTATGAGGAATTAAACTTTCAAATTTATTGTTCTTCAATTTTCTTTATACCTATATGAAATTTTAGGATTGTGATAACTAATATAAGATATGTACAACTGTGATTGTAGTGTCTCTAAATACCGCGAGAGTACAGTGTTGATGGTAGTTTTCAAATTTGTTGTTGAAATGCTTCGATTAGTATCTTTTGTAGATTAAGTTTGTCATTTAAAAATGAAATAAGCTGTTCGGTATCTCCTGAAATGGGTAAAAACATTATGTTGTGACAATATGACAACAAATATATATATATATTTTTTTTTTATTTTTTTTTATTTATTTTTTTTTTATTTTTATTTTTTTATTTTTTTCTTTATTATTTTTTTTTTTGGCTTTATGTACGGTGCATATTAGCCATGTCAATGTGTTATATATAATTATTTAAGACATCCATGGCCCCGGGAGGGAGTTCTATCTACGAAATAAAACTCACTCCCGGACGGGATTCGAACCCGCAAACCATGGTGAGACCATGCGACCAAAGCCCTACGCTCTAGCCCGCATATTTTTTATTGATCGATATTTTCAGCAGTTATTATTAATATAGGTTAGGTTTGATGACTCATGCCCGGGCTTTAACTACGAGGTCATATCGCCTACTACCAGAGCGCTCTTTCGTCACTCTAGTAGACATCAGCCCTACTCTACCCTAAATTTTTATTCATCTATGTTAGGGGTCTTTAACGAGTACCTGACATCGTACATGCTCGGGACCATCGCTTAACGCCCCACGATTTTTCTTCATGTTTTTTAGTGTTGCTTTATTGTTTCACTTTCTTATTCCATGAACGTAGAAATGCTCAAAAATACCTACCAAAAACTAACAGATCAAAAATTCCTGCCTGTAACAATAAACGCAATAATTGCCGAAATAATGAATGTATCGAATTTTTTTATATAAATCCAAAACCCAATAAGGACAATACCTATTATTTTTTATATTATATTCTCTCTAAAACTATTTTTTTCTTCAAGTTTTCTTCAAATGTTAATCTCAATGATGGGGTAATGAGAAATTAAATGAACATTTGGTTCATCCACCTAAAATAAAATAAAAAATAATAATTATTAAAAAAATATAGAGAATGGACTTTGTCCCTCACGTTGCACATCGGTTTAATTTTCATGCAATTTTTATGTATGTCAGATGTCATAGTGTTATAGTTATTGCCAATTCTGTGTCATATGTTATCATATTTTTTTAGTTTCTAAATTCCTTCTTCTGATAAATAATAATTATTTATTTTTAATATTTTTATTTTTAATGATATTGGTTAGATATTATGACTCATGCCCGGGCTTTTAACGGAAAGTTCATATCGTCTACTACAAGAGCGCTCTTTCGTCACTCGTGGACATGAGCTCCTAAATTTTTCCTATCCTAAATTGTATTCATCTAGGGCAGGGGTCTTTAACGAGTACCTGACATCGTACAGCCTCGGGACCATCGCTTTACGTCCCATCCAAAGGACGGCGTGCTTGAGTTTATTTTACCTCCCAGTTGAAATAAACTTAAATAATTTTGGTCTATATGAACCTATAAATTGGTCAGTTCTCCGTATATGTTATTCTTGAAAAGGGTATTGCAGCAGATCAAATTTTTTGGATTGCAGCGCCTCAAAAGGAAGAAAAAGTCGATGGTTGAATTACCGGAAAGGATCTTCCCCAGATCGAATTATAAACATTATTAAGTTAATTTTTGATATCCTTGGAAACCTTTCATTTTGTGGTTATTGGGGTTTTTCAGTTAAGCTGTAATAACGGGCGGTAGAATGAATGTATCGACACAAAATTTCATATGTGAATTCAAAATCCCAAAAGGACGACTCTTATTTATTTTCAGCGGATTCGTAGAAGGGAAGAGAGGAGCTAACCTGAAAACTCCCAATAACTGCCGATGTTGTTAATTTATCGACAAAATTTAGTATAAGGATTTATGAGCCTCTATCTAAGTCAACTATCGACTGGTTTTGGATGGGGGCCGTAAAGTTTATATATTAATTCGTTCTGGGGAAGTTCATTGCTGGTGATTTATGCCCGGGCTTTAACTACAAGGTCATATCGCCTACTACCAGAGCGCTCTTTCGTCACTCTGGTGGACATGAGCCCGACTCTACTGTGGGAGTCCTAAATTTTGTCTACCCTAAATTTTTATTCACCTAGGTTAGGGGACTTTAACGAGTACCTGACATCGTACTGGCTCGGGACCATTGCTTAACGTCCCATCCGAAGGACGGCGTGCTTAAGTTTATTTTACCTCCCAGATACAATAAACTAAGGGCCTCTCCCGGGTTTTGAACCCACGTTCTTGAGCTCAGAAGGCAAGCATCGGGGCTGGTTTGTATAAAATGCATTAAAATATCGACATTCGATGCATATCGATAGTACGTTCTGTTGAATTTGTGTGTGTCTGCCTGAGTTCCTAATTCAAATTTATTATTTTCAATTTTTTTATATATTTTTATCTTGCAGGTCCAAGTTTTCGTTCTGGACCACAGCCACTTTTGTGGCAGCGATCTCCACGCCTCTTCAGTTTTCATCTGTAACCACATTTTAAGGTATGTGTGAAAGTTCTACGCTTCATTATTAGGAATAGTATAAATTAAACTATCTTATTCTTATAGCCTTTAATGGGCATTACTCTTTGAGCTTTATAAGGGATGGAGAGAGTAGCATTCTTCTGTCTGATCCAAAAACATCAGCTTTTTTTTTCATTTTAACATATACAAATATTTATAATTCAGTGCCTAAATGAAGTATTCAGTTACTCTCGCCAACTTCAACTTTAATTTAAAATTTAAGAAAATTTAAAGAAGAAAAAAGTTGTCGGTGAATCACCAGCAATGGGCAACTGGACGAAGACAGCGCCAACATATGTATATATAATATTTATAATAGCCTTGTAACTAGCTTCTACTGAACAGATTTTCAGGAAACTTTATTTTTTAAGAGTGAATTTTTCTATTTATCTCTCTCTCTTATATTATCCTTCATCAAACGACTACTGTACAAACATCATTAAAACAAGGATTGCAAAAATCTACCTTTCAACACCAGTGTCCACAATTAGTTCGTATATTTCTACTTCTCCTTCTCATGACACTAAATGGCTGTGTTCGCATGTCGTGATCCAGTCAGATTGCAAAACTTAATAATTTTGAAATACCGGAGAGGGGAGAGATTAGTCTAGTTTTACAAACTTAGTACGTGAAAAATATTAAACATAAAATTGGTTATGTCTCTAAAGTTTAACTTTCCCTCCTAGACATAAGAGTATGTAGTGAAGGGGAAATTATGTAATCGGCCTACTATTTTATGTTGTTTACTATGGAATTTTATGTTTTCTGAATTATGTTGTAAACATGTGTTGTGTCTGTGGCACTCCCGAATGAATGAATATATCGCCATTTTATATTCAATTTCAAAAAGAAATAAAAGAGTTTAGAGGGAGAGTAAATATTTAGTTACTTAAAGCTCGTTTTCACGGTGATAGTACTCTCATGATAATCATCTCAATAGTACTGTCATGATAGTGTACAGCAGGAGTGGCCAACCACATGCGGCCTTGAATAGTTATACGGCTCACGAGATTCATCATGATTTTACAAAATATATATTTTTTTTGTGCAATATTTTTGTTTTTAGTGTAGTGTTTTGTCACAAATATATAAAAATAAATTTTTATAACCCTTATGTCACAAAAGAAAATTTTTCTAATTTGTGAGGGCTTTTGGATCAACTTACACCTGCGAATCGTGTTTTTTTTTCGAAAATGAAATTTACCAAACATAAATCACGCTCGAACTTAAGGATGAAAACCTGCAACATCAATTACGATGTGCAAATACACGTATTGAGATCGACTTGCAAAAGCTAAGTGAAAGAGTTGAGAAAAAAATATCTCACTAATTAAATAAATTAAATATTATTCGATCATTTAATTATTATCATTATTATATTATCTATGTTTATATGTATGAATAATAATAAAAACGAGGGCGCCAGTAGCTCAGTGGTATGCTTGCTTGTCTTCTGAGCTCAAGAACGTGGGTTCGTAACCCTACCGAGGCCCTTAGTTTATTTGTTCTGGGAGGTAAAATAAACTTAAGCACGCCGTTCTTCGGATGGGACGTTAAGCGATGGTCCCGAGCCTATACGATGTCAGGTACTCGTTAAAGTCCCCTAACCTAGGTGAATGAAAATTTAGGGTATGCAAAATTTAGGACTCCCACAGTAGAGTCGGGCTCATGTCCACCAGAGTGAAGAGAGAGCGCCCTGGTAGTAGGCGATATGACCTCGTAGTTTTAGGGCATGAGTTATAAAACCTAATCTAACCTAATAATAAAAACAATAATAATAATTCATTCTGTTTTAAGTTTTTGTAGTGGGTCCAAATCTAATATGGGGATATATAATTTTATATGCGGCCCGCGGGATTTTAATGCATTTCCAAAGTGGCCCGCAAGATCATTTGGGTTGGCCACCCCTGGTGTACAGTCTACACGTTAGGAGATGACTGACAGTAGTTCAGTAATAGCGACATCTAACATGGCTGATGCCGACATGGAGCTAGCTGCGGTAGTTGACTGTCATTGATGAAATTATTAAAATCAAACGTGGGAGAAAAAATGAAAAGATGAATCCAAAGAGGAAGCGAATTGGGTTTGAGACAAAAACTTAGAAACACAAAACATCAACAACAGAGAACATCAACAAAATGGCGCCAAATATGAGAGATAAGAATGAGCTATCACTATCACACTGTCAGATTTCTGTTTTCACGTGACAGTTCTTGCGTCTGCCGCGAGAGTACTCTCAAGTGAGAGCACTGTTGTGATAGTGCGATAGTAACTCTCAAGTTATTTATACGATGACAGTTTATGTGATAGTTGCTATCATGACTGTTACTATCACATAAACTATCGCCATGAAAAGGAGGCTTTAAATAATCTTGAGCACGCCGTCCTTCGAATTGGACGTTAAGTGATGGTCCCATGCCTGGTAACTCCCACGCTAGGCAATGAAACCTGGGCAGTAAAAATTTAAGAATCTCATAATAGGGTCAGACTCATGTCCACCAGAGTGACGAAAGAGTCACAATAATTAATTAAAAAATGTCATGTGATATATTTATTTTTATGGTAGTTATGTCCACAGACACACAATTATAGTGACTCATGCCCGGGCTTTAAATACGAGGTATATCGCCTACTACCAGAGCGCTCTTTCATTTCTGGTGGACCTAAGCCCCACTTCACTTCATTTCCAATTTAAATCCCACATCCATCAAAAAGTCACCAGATCCCGTCCCTCCGATCTTCTCCTCCCTGCCCATAGGACTACATCCTATCACAACTCCTTCCTTGTCCAGGCTAACTCCCTCTGGAACTCTCTCCCTCTCCAGATTCGCCATGCTCCTAGTCTTATTTCCTTTAAATCCCCTGCTCCTCCAGCACCTCCTAACTCATCAAACGTCTGATTCCCAAGGCTAGCATCCTATGAGATAGTTCTCCTCTTCCCATGAGTCTCTCACTCTACAGCTGGACTGATGTCACTCTACAGTTTCATCATCCCAGTTGGATCACATGTTCTCTTTAGTCACTATATATTTTTATTCTATAAGTATTCATCCCTTTCTTTTTCTTTTTATTTATTTATCAGTACCATGCCGAATACTGTAGGTGTGTGTTATTTTGGATATATAACTGTAAATAAATGTATGTATGAGGGTGTGTGACACACATTATTTATTTATTTATTTTATTTTATTTATTTTTCTCTCTTCTCTCTCTCTCAGTGACGCTTCCTGTCATATATATTTATTTTTGCTATTATTTTTTACTTTATAATTTTAACTTTGTTCCTCATTTATTTTAATATGATTTGTTTATCCTTATTTCTAACTGTTTTCGTTTATTTAGTTGCTATAGACCCTTATTTTTTATCTTTATTTTTAACTTGGTTGATACTTGTATCTATTTTGTTTATTTCTTATGTTGTTATTCTTCGGGGATGTATGTCCCAGAATAAAAATTGTTTTTTCATTTCATTTCACTGGAAACAAAAGGTCGGAAAACATGAAATTCAACCGAAAACTCAACATAGAATTTTTGACTGATTAAATACCTATAACTTCCCCTATACGTCGCATAACTGGAAAAGTAAAAATAAAGAGCAACATTGTTGACATTTTCATTCCCTACAACTTCTACTTGAACAAATTGATGACTCGTTGAATATTTACATTGAAGAATGTACTCTATTTTTCTGTACCAATGTAGAGTAGGCTAATTGTCTTGGTTTTCCGTGTAAGTGCCATTATTCCGACATCCTGCTCAACAAGGCAGATTAGAAAGTCATGAGCTCAGATTTAATAATTGGCCTTATCTAATGAACATTGACCTTGTTTTTAGAAAGATTATGAAATTTAAAAAAAAATTATTTCTTTTTTTTTTCATAATCCCATCAATTTTTTGTATTTAAACATACTACAGACGGACTGACGCCTATTTATGCGTTTTTATTTTTAGTTGAGAATGTAAACAATTTTAAAATATTGTTTCCTACCCTCTTTGAAGCATCAGTTATGATTTCTTTCCAATTTCTTTCTTTTTTTTTTTTTTAATTATTATCTTTTCCACTGTATAAAAATGAATTCGGATTTTAATTAGATGTTTTGAAAATATATAAAGAATAACATTTCAATAAATGGAAAGGAAAAAAATTCATGAAATAATACATAAACAGCCTCTGAATTCTAATATATTTATATTGTTTTTAAAATTCAGTCATTAATCATCAATCATTAATCATTAATGTAGATAACTTTTTTCTTACAATGACATCTTATACCTTCACATATGTACAATATGATCTTCGGCATCTTTTGCACATAATTGAACAATGGGATAGGTTGAATTCCTGAATCCTGGCTGTGAGGATCCTTCTTGACTCACTTTCCCATCAATATCCCAACTCGCGTCAACTTTTTTTTTTTTTTTTTTTTGAGACCACGACCGAATCTTCGGGGAAATGAGGGCCTAACTATTTTATTTATCATTCAAAATAAAACAAAAACATAAATAATTATTTTTCTGTTGCTGTGGTAGGCTAGGAGCGACCGCTGCCGACCATCTCACTCCCAGCCCACCTTAATTTCCTTGAGCTCGGGATAAATGTGGGGCGTTCGCTAGCTGTAGTATGTTGGGCCGCTGGGGGCTACCACCGCGGCGTGCCTGCAGTCGTCCCTGGCACATGGTCATAGTGCTTTCTTCTCTCTCCGCCAGGAGGCGACAAATCGGCTAAACATTGGATAGCCGGTTTCCGTCACCAGCTGCCATAGTAGTCCCAAGTACGATCTTGAAACTAATAACTAATAATATTTTAATAACTGTCAATGTATCGACACGAAATTTGATTTGTGGGACCAAAATCGCATAAGAACAATAACTATCGATTTTCGGGATCGATTCGGGATTTAGCAGCTAGGGATGGGTATCGATTAACCGATTAGTAGAAATAATCGATGTTTTGGTAAAATAATCGGTGGTTTTTTAGTCGATGTCATCTAGGTTTGATTAATCGGATAACCGATGATTATTTAAAGATTATTACATTTTTAATTAAAATTACAACTCTTCCGGAAAACAGGAGAAAAAAAAGAAAAATGAATTAATTATTATTCATCCGAAGTGCAACTCGTCTAAAAAAGTGGGAGGAGACTATCGTATTGACTATCGATACAACACAGTGCCTCTGTGGTGAACTGATGATAAGTAAAAAGTAACCTTCTAATAGTTCTACTTCTAATTCTAATTTCTAATCATTTGTGTTTTGTCATTTGTGAGTTGTGATTGACTGATTGTATTAACTTTTGTTTGTGCTTTCGTTTAATCGATTAATCGATTATTTAACCAACAATTAATGAGTGTATCGATTAACTAGTATAAAATAATAATTGATGTCATTAATCGATGTTTTGTTGGTCGATACCCATCCCTATTAGAAGCCCCTTAAAGCCGGGTCCACACCTACAAATTCTTACGGCGCATTCTAGGTAGTGTGGACGTGTGCGGCGCACGGAAAGGACGCAAGCATTTTTGTCACATTCAACGCACACGATCCGTATCTTGTTGGTTTTTTGACGAACAACAAAGAGATTTGCGCCGCATGCTGTTTCTAGTGTGGACGCTTCCCAAACATTTCAATATTCATTTAGTAACCTGCACCCCAACTTTACTATATTTTGATGTTTATTATTTGCATTTGAGTTGTTTATCATGTCTGAGTTAATTATGAAGAAAAAGAGTGCTGCTTTTATTGTTTTGTACCATTTTTAAGCAAATGGTATCTTTTTAAGCAAAGAAGGAAGACGCTACTGGATAAAATATTTGTATAAACACAGAAGGGGTGAAGGTGGAGATCGCTTGTTGACTATTTTAGGTATACATGAAACTAACGACCATTTCAAAAACTTTTTGCATCCGTTTTCTTGATCTTGTGGAAGTGCCACTTATGTTTGGGGTTCCATAATAAAGTTTGATTTTCATAAAACTGGATCAACAAAAGTGCAGCTTCCTTGTCCATATCCATAGTTTATTATTTTTTAATATAAATAATAAATTTTTAAGCAGGAAAGTACAAAAACCTCGACAAAAATAAACAACTCGGGAAACAGTGATGTAATCTCCACTTGTTTTCACGTATGGCTTGAGCGGGGAGTAAACATTTTCGTGAATAAGTATTTGTGTGAGATAAATATTTAAGTATAAATTTGCGGCGAACGCGTACCCCCGGTGTGGACCCGGCTTTATACGGCAACTTTTGAATATGAGCCCAAAGGGTCGACTGGTTTTGGAGGATGAGCGAAAAGTGAAGAGACTTGAAGGGATTATAGAAGAGACTTAACTCAAAAAGTTTAATTGCCCTTGTATATCGATATTCATATGTGAATTCAAATCCCCAAAAGGACGACACTTTTTAATTTTCAGCGGAATCGGTAGAAGAGAGGGGAGGATCAGAGGGGGTCTTAATTCAGAAAATCCTAATAACGAATTTATCGACACAAAATTTTGTATGAGGATTTAGAAGCCCATTTATACGGAAACTCTTGAATATTAGCGCAAAGGGTCGACTGGTCGAGAGGAAGCGAAAATTTAATAGTTTAATTCGTTCTGGGGAAGTACATTGCCGGTGATTCACGAAGAACTGTTTTATTATTATTGAGTTTTCACCGGAATTGTTTTAATTTAAATTGTCCCCCCCCCCCCCCCCCCCCTCCCCCCATTGTAAAGTTGTCAATAACATAATGTGTTGTATAAAAATATATACACATTCAAATTATTAATATTATTAAATTAACTATAGGTTAGGTTAGGTTTTATGACTCATGCCCGGGCTTTAACTACGAGGTCATATCGCCTACTACCAGAGCGCTCTTTCGTCACTCTGGTGGACATGAGCCCGACTCTACTGTGGGAGTCCTAAATTTTGCCTACCCTAAATTTTTATTCACCTAGGGCAGGGGGCTTTAACAAGTACCTGACATCGTACAGGCTCGGGACCATCGCTTAACGTCCCAACCGATGGACGGCGTGCTTCAGTTTATTTTACCCCCCAGATAAAATAAACTAAGGGCCTCGGTCGGGTTACGAACCCACATTCTTGAGCTCAAAAGTCAAGCACGCATACCACTGAGCTACCGGCGCCCTCAAATTAACTATATTTATTAGTATAAAATAAAATCCAAGAAGCAACTAAATTAGTGAATAATAATATGAATGCATTTTGTTTTAAAACAACTCATGAATAAAAAACAAAACTCGAGGATCAGCTGTTTTTAATTAGTGTAGAAGAGTCGAGGTTTGAGTTGAGATGGAGTGAGAGTTTAGGCTTAAGGTGTGGAGAACTAAGTTGTAGTGAATTAATTGTGATTAATTGGAGTTTTAATTGAAATAGATGCACAATGAAGGTACTTTGATTTAATTATATGATTTATATGCCCTAAAATAACTTAAATTTGAAGACTGGCCAGTATTTAGAAAGAAAAGTGACTAAAACATAAATGTAAAAATTAGATTGTAAAATTTCTTTTTGTAGATAATTTGATTTTTTTAAATCTCTTAGTTATTAATTTTATTATGTAGTTTAAGTAAATAAACCCAATTATTAGTTCTCGTAAATGTTATGCTATTCATTTTCCCTGTTGGCCCAGTAAGATAATTTAAAAAACCTTTGGATTATATTTAATATTTTTAGAATTTAGAAAAACAATATGGTATCTCTTTAGAAATCAAAATGAAATGTTGGTTAATTTATTTATTTTTTTAAATACGTGCACTTTCTTAAAAATTGCACGTTCTGAATTTTTGATATTTTTTTAGGCCCCTTTTCGGAAACAACTGTAGAAATCAAAATTTAGTAAAAGATCAGATATAAAATTTTTACAGGAAATATGGTAATTTATTGTTTTAATTATTATATATTTTTATATTATACAACATTTATTTTATTATCACATTTTCGGTCGTTGGGATTGAGTAAATTTCCCATATTCCTCACGTTGGGGTCATATTGAAGCTCAACTATTTCCCCCATTAACCCTATTTCTCTCCCCTATTAACCCTATTTCTCCCCCGCAATTAACCCTATTTCCCCCTCTTGATCTAGGCTAAATGTTGACTCCCATATCTTATCAGCTGACTTTGACCCCCTATGGAAATGAAACATACATACAACAAAAAAATCTGAAAATTAGGTCACCCGATTGATGAGACAGTTCCATTTTTTTTTTTTCAAATCAGTTCCTTTCGAGTCTCTGTTCGTTGTTCGTCTCTTATTCGCCCCGCGCTCTTGACAATTCCTTTTCTTCATCAAATTCAGTAAGTGTTTTTCAATTTTGTATATATCGCTTGCATACCTCCCCGGCTACACCAAGTATAAGGAACGTTATGTAGTTATGTAACCTATATATCTACTGTGATGTATAAAAAAAATACATTAAAATTATTAATATTAAAAAATTAATTATATTTATTTTTCTATAAAAATCAAATTTCTTTTAAAACAAATGAGTAAAAAAACAAAACACAGCCATCAGCTGTTTTTAGTGTGTGTAGAGACGAGTCGAGGTCTGGGTTCAATGGAGACGGGCTGAGTGAACAGTGTGGTGTTTAGGCTTAGGATGTAATGAACTAAATAGAAGTGAATTGACGGTTAAATTGATCCGCAAAGAAGGTACTGTTGTTTGTTTATATGTAAAGGACATATGCCCAGAAATATATAATTTAAATTTAAAAAATGGCAAAAAAAAACAAAAAAAGATTGAATTAGTGTTAAAAATTTAGTTTTTAAATTTTTCTTTTGATTTTTGTTTGTTTCAATGTTTAGTTTTTAATTTTAATAATGTAGATTTAAGAAAATAAACCCAATATTTGTTCTCGTAAATTCTATTCTATTCATTTTCTTTGTTGGCCCAGTAAGATCATTTGAAAAACCTTTGGATTAGATTTATATTTTTGCAAAATTTAGAAAACAAGATGACATCTTTTTAGAAATCCAAATGAAAAGTTTGTTAATTGAAATAAAAAATTACGTGCACTTTCTTCAAAATTGCACATCTTGAACTTTTGATATTCTTTAGGGCCCTTTTCCGAAAAACTACTGTAGAAATCAAAATTTAGTAAAAGACCAAAGAGATAAAATTTCTACAGGAAATGTGGTAATTCATTGTTTATTTAATTATTATTATTTCATTATTATTAATTTTACTTATATTTTTTGATTTATTTTATAATTTTTACATTATTTTAATTATCACACTACATGTATAAAATCTAATGTCTGCATGTTTGTGTTTAATAGACTCCTAAACTTCGATCCGTTTTTGTTCTTATGTTCAGCAATTATGTTCGTCGAGTTACCGAGAAGGTTTAAAACATAGTTTTATCCCACCTTTACCCAACCCACCCCCGCATTTTGTGCATTCGCTTATGGAACAAATATCATTGAACGGATTGGCATAAAACCTTTTAGTATTGGATTCTATATATTCGTATCCTCTTTTTGCGATAATTAAAAAAGTATTTCTATCTGTTCGTGTGTTTGTGTCTTTTAACAAGGATAATGACGACATATAATATTAATTTTTTGACTTGAAAACGTCTATTCGCTCGTTAAGCACAGTGATAGCCGGTCAAACTTTCTTGTGTTACAAAATACCGTCAGATTTCAATCGATAATAACTACGAGACTAATAATGCGATAACAACGGTTGAGATCACAATGGATAGAGCATGTCTGTACGTGTTGGTTGTGCAGTGTTTGTTTTGCCTGTGACGTTATCGGGCTAGTGTGGGCGCCGGCGGATGCTTGTTCCGAATTAGCGTTGTGTAAAATTAGAAATTAGTGTAGCGTGATAACGCGTTTAGATGGACGTTGATTCGGGTGTCATTGTAAAGAACTTGAGGAGCACTACTAGGACTCAAAGTGAAACAATAAAAATATTGGTAAGTCCAGTGCCGAGCAAATGCAAGAGCTACGGCAGCATCGAAAAGAAAATGAAAAATGATTTTATCCCGACGTTTTCACGGAAAATCTACGGCGTGAACCTTGACTACGCCTTAATGTTTTTTTTAAATAATAATTTTTATTGTTTAAAGGGATCACCCATTATTACATTTACATTATAAACATTAACATATTCAAAGGGCGTCGGTAACTCAGTGGTATGCGTGCTTGCCTTTTGAGCTCAAGATTGTGGGTTCGAAACCCGACCGAGGCCCTTAGTTTATTTTATCTGGGAGGTATATGGGAGTTCATTGAGTTCCCAGCAGCTGAAGACGTACAAAAAAAAAGCGTGGAAATAGTCTGAAATTTAATTAATGTCAAGTCATGTCTTGTCTAGTCATGTCTTGTCTAGCCTAGTTTCTTCTATCTAAGTAGTGCACACTTTCTTTCTACACTTTCACACGTCCACAGCTCATCTTTTCTCCAGGTAGAACACTTTTAGAACAGATACAAAAATCACTTCAAAGAAGATGAGAAAAAAAAATGTCGGTAATTCACCGGCTATGTACTTCCCCAGCGCGAATTAATAATGAATTTTGTTGCAAATCAGTAGGTTCTTTATTACTTAAGGACTTTTTATTACTCATACTAAATTTCCTGCCGAAACATTCATAATATCGAAAGTTATTAAGGCTTTTGTGTTGAATCCCCCTGAAAAATTTCAAAATATAAAATTTTTTTTTTTTTTGTCTAGAATCTGTACAAAATATGGGTAGAAGTGAACAGGAAATAAAAATTTACAATTGATGGGAGAAGCCAGCCAGTGCTGACACTCCCTTAGACAGTCTCGTTATTTATTCGAAGAAGATTGCGAGGCCATCGTCGTCTTAGGTGGCATGGAGGGTTGTCGAGATAGGCTGCTCCTATGACACTGGAACAATTTTTTTCGTAAATTATCGCTTATCCGAACACCCCCAGTCCCCAATTGATTCGGATAATCGATGCACTACTGTATTATTCATTATTATTATTCATGAATGAAATAACTTTATTATCAATTTATTGATAATTCGTTATTCAGAATAAAATTTATCCAACACTGGTGGGGGTTGTATCGTGAAAGTGACTTCCCCCCGCACCCCATCTTTAATAGTTCTGCTTGCAAGAGAAATTTTCACCGGAAATTGTGAAAGCAGAGGAAATAATTGCTACATCCAGACTGATGTATACATTTATTTTTTTTTATTTCCTAAAATATTTTTAAGAAATAACTTATATAAGATTTGAAATTTGTAAATATGAGATAAGCTATCGAGGAGGCACCTCGAACACTAGCCAAGGCTGGCAGGATAGTTTCCTCTTAATTTTTGTTTTTATAGATTATAGATTTTTTTGTCATATGAACTATTTTTGTTAATAGGGACGGGCTATTTACAGGTTGCCATTCTGTTCAAAACAACCATTTGTTGTCGGAAGAAATATACAATTTTAATTTATATTCACCTGCTATTCCTTCAGTCCTGGTACAAAAAGTGGAGAGTGAAGGTGAACAACACGAAATCAGTTCACATCGTCTTCACCCTTCGTCGAAAATATACCTGCCCTCCAGAGTACCTTAACAAAAATCCCATCCCTTTAAACAACGAAGTCCGCTATCTAGGCTTCATACTCGGCAAACGATTAACTTGGAATCCTTAGAGGAGACTGAAAATACAAGAAATGAATAGACGCTATAAACTGTTACTAAGACTACTAGACAAAATATGTACTATGCCCGGGCTTTAACTACGAGGTCATATCGCCTACTACCAGAGCGCTCTTTCGTCACTCTGGTGGACATGAGCCCGACTCTACTGTGGGAGTCCTAAATTTTGCCTGCCCTAAATTTTTATTCACCTAGGGCAGGGGTCTTTAACAAGTACCTGACATCGTACAGGCTCGGGTCCATCGCTTAACGTCCCATCCGATGGACGGCGTGCTTCAGTTTATTTTACCTCCCAGATAAAATAAACTAAGGGCCTCGGCCGGGTTTCGAACCCACGACCTTGAGCTCAGAAGACAAGCACGCATACCACTGAGCTACCGGCGTCCTCAACATTATTAGGATATTAGAATATATCCTATATACAGGGGGGTAGCCCGGATTTTGAGCAGGGGAAGGGGGGGGGGAGGGCAAAGTTAGGCTACGAGAGTGGGGGGTATACTCCCGGAGGCACAGCCCGCAGTTTCCGTGGTTAGCGTTGCAGACTTTTTGTTATTAATTTGGGAAACTCGGACCTCTAGAAGCTCCCCCTGAGGTAACCACTGACTGTAATACTTAAGTCGACTTTACATGAGCAGCAAAAATGCAAAGCGCAGCAGCAGCATATGAGCGCTTTGGTTTCTGTGCTTTTAGAATTAAATGACTCATATCCAATAGCGTGCATTTGCTGCTGCTGCGCTTTGCATTTTTACTGAGCATGTAAAATCAGCTTTAATAGTATAAAGTATAACATAAATGACGATTTTGAGAGAGGAAATGAAAATAAATTTAATATGACTTGTTTTGTACATGTACATTTATGTGACAGCTGATTGCTGATTTAGGCATCAGACGCACGGGAAATTTGAAGATTCTATTAGTAACTTGCAAGCAATCCATTTTTAATAAAAACTATTTTTTTAGTTTATTTAATTTTTATCTTAGTTTTTGCTCTGGCCAGGGGGGGCACGCGTCCCCCCTGGCTACGCCCCTGCCTATATATAGGAAGGATATAATATATAGGAATATACTAAGTATACTTAATACTATGTACTAAGTATATAGTATATAGGAAGGATACCCTTGGTTTTCTCTATACTTGGTATGTAGGTTAACCAAAGACGAAATGTAAGGTCAAATTGTAAGGAGTTTATTGATACCTGTCTGTCCATCATTTAACTTTTGAACTGATTTGTTACCTTCTGTCCCATTAACCCTGTATTGGTGAGGTCATTTCTCTCTTAGTGACAATAACTTTTTTTTTTTTTATCTGTCATCACAACGGATAGACTTTCACAGGGTACTTGCGTAGTGTGTAAAGGAAATTTTGTAATCTGTCAAATTCTTATTGAGAAATTCGTTTTCAGTTTCTCTAATATTAAAAATGAACCACTGAAAGAAATTTTTTTATTTTATAAAGTCCTCGGTAAATTACCGGCAATATATTTTCTTAATATGAATAATAATTATTGAATTAATTATTATTATCTTAATAATTATTAAGAATAATTAAACTAAGTTTCCGCCCTTCCCAAAACCAAACGATCTTTTCGGTTAAAAATCAATAGTTGTCACAGAGACTCCTAAATCTCCACAATACATTTTGTGTCTATACATTCATTACATCGATAGTTGTTAAAGTGTTTGATTTGAGCCACCTCCTTTGACACTCCTTCCCCTTCTCTTTGGCCGATTTGACTGAAAATTAATAGGTGTCATCCTTATGGGGTTTTGAATTCAAATATATAATTTCATCTTGATACATTCATTACATCGGCAGTTATTGGAGTTTTTGTGTTAATCCTCCCCCTAATCCTCCTCTCCCCATTGGCCGATAAGACTGAAAATTAATAGGTGTCGTCCTTATGGGGTTTTGAATTCAAATATATAATTTCATCTTGATACATTCATTACATCGGCAATTATTGGAGTTTTTGTGTTAATCCTCCCCCTAATCCTCCTCTTCCCATTGGCCGATATGACTGAAAATTAATAGGTGTCGTCCTTATGGGGTTTTGAATTCAAATATATAATTTCATCTTGATACATTCATTACATCGGCAGTTATTGGAGTTTTTGTGTTAATGCTCCCCCTCTCCCCCTAATCCTCCTCTTCCCATAGGCCGATATGACTGAAAATTAATAGGTGTCGTCCTTATGGGGTTTCGAATTCAAATATATAATTTCATCTTGATACATTCATTATATCGGCAGTTATTAGAGTTTTTGTCTTAATCCTCCCCACAATCCTCCTCTTCCCATAGGCCGATATGACTGAAAATTAATAGGTGTCGTCCCTAGGGAATTATGGATACATATATATTATTTCGTGTCTATACATTTATTCTATCGGGAGTTGTGTTCACAGACACACGGATATTTTTTTGTTCATTTTTGGAATCATGGTGCCGGAAAACGTCAAATTCCATTGAAAACTCTATATCGGATTTTCGCATGATTACAATTTCCTCATTTCTATTTTCCCAAATAAAATCATAAACAATATCTAGAATCCCCAGGTATAGGATCCTTCGTAAGCCAGGACTCCAGACACGCCGTTCTGCTCCAAGTGGCGTTACGCTCCAGTTGGTTGGAACTAACACCAAGTTCAAGAACATTAACCTGCATAACTTCCGTTACTAAACTGCATTATATCCGTTACTAACCTTTGTCTCTAAACTAGAAGAGAAAATGAAGGAAAAACTGCTGTTGCAGAAAACTGCAGATGATTTTAGATCTATGAAGAGTATAACATGAAGATGAAGAAGGCTTTCCCAGTTCTGCATCTTGCAAATTTTTTAAATTTCTTATAAGGGAGTATTGCAATCGTGAAAAAATCCGAGATCGAGTTTTCAACAAAATTTCACATTTTGAGGTCCTCTCAACTATTTTCGTCATGATGTATGTCAGTGGTTGACACATTGTAAACGCTGTAACTGAAAGACGATTGTATCAATGACCATGAAATTTTCAAGTTGTCTCATAAGAGATTTTGGCCGAAATAATACGAAAATTAAGGAAAATTAAAAATTAACATTTTTAATCCGAAATACATAGGTACCTACCGAAAAATGTCTTAAAATAAAATCTCGAAATTAATTTTTTGAGCCTTTTCTTAATTTACGCAAAAATGGTTAGTCCTATCGGAAAATTTGTTCTTTCCAAAAATGTTCCTTAATAAAATTGCAACCATCAAGATGTCCTCTGATTTGAGGTATGGCGAAAACGACTAATTTCATAGCCCCCAAAAGATGTAGGTTAGGGTGGAACGAAAAAATCACCTTTTGATTTTTAATTTGCAATAGCGCGGAAAAGTTGCCTTTTAGTGTAGATAAGATAAATAAAAAATATGAAAAATATTGGAGTACGTCTTGAGGTGCCGCAAGGACCTTAAAGTTTCATAAAAACACACTTTTTTGGAACTTTTTCAAAGATTTTTGCGTGTCTCGATTATGTGATTTTTAATTTGGAATAGCGCGGAAAAGTTGCCTTTTAGTGTAGATAAGATAAATTAAAAATATGAAAAATATTGGAGTACGTCTTGAGGTGCCGCAAGGACCAGTTTAATGTGGCAATGAAGTAGAAACAAACATTTGTAATCATTAAGGATACAGAAGTAAGAAATACAAAGTTTGACATTACAAAATATTTTTTATTTTTTTTATATTTTATAATTAATAATTTTTTCCAATTCTAATGCTTATATATGTATTTAAAACCATCTTTTGTAACATTATATGTACGAGAAATTCATAAAAAATAATTTATCAAATTTTAAAATTTTTTTACAAACTTTAAGCTCTTTGCGGCACCTCAAGATGTTGTAGTATTGCAACCAATTTTTTTTAAATTCTTTTTGAACTTAAAAGGCAACTTTTCTCCACTATTACCAAACTAATAACTTAAAAAAATTTTAAAAGGCCATTTTCGTTCCACCCTAATGTAGGTACAATAAATAAAGATATTTTTATTTCGGGGCTTAAGTACATTTTATAAGATACCGCTTGTACTTATATATTAATCAAAAATGTTTTCGTATAAAAATTGTAGAGGATATTAAGAGGCAATTTTATATAAAATACATTTTTTTGAAGTCCTCCCGGTTCGCGAGATATATGTGAAAAACCCACATTATGTCTCGGAATCCATTTTTTGAGTTATTTGATCGATTTACGCAGAAACGTTTAGCTATCGAAAAATTGGATCTCACCAAAAATATTTTTTATTAAATTTCCAACAGTTTATGTGTTCTTAGATTTGGGATAGAACTAGTAAGAACAAAGTTACAGCGCTCCAAAAAATGTGCAATAAATGTTTCAAAGAACATAGTGCTAATGTTTCAAAGAACATAGTGCACTGAGCACAAAAATTGTCTACTTATTGTTTTTTTTTAACTCAACTGTTGTATGTGTTATTGTTGTCCTGTCTTTTGTATGTTTACACAGTTCATTGTTCGCCTATTCACCTTTCAATGCGGTGAAAGTGTCTGCTCATTATGTATTCAAAAAGTATTTTTTAAGTAGTTTACTTTCACTTTTTCATTTTGAACAACATTCTTTTTTAGAATTCGTCGGGTCTTTTTTTTTTATATAATAATAATAATAATAATAAATTTATTTCCGTTAAACCAATACATGGTAGTAGGATATAATATACATTAAGATAGCTTATAAATTAGATTTATAACTATTTGAGTCTAACACACATATAGTAGTATTAACAAAACTATTAAAAAAAGTAAAATGAAATTAATAAAAAGTGAACAAATAAATACTTAAAAATATATGAGTACATAAACAAAATTAATACATGATACTTTTATAATGAGTAGACACATTTTTCAATTTAATAAAAATTAAGATAACTATTTAAAAAAAAAAAACTCTTCGGAAGTGTTCGCACAGATTTTTGCAGTCTATTCGACTTTTTTTTTTTTTTTTTTTGCTTGTAAGTGGGGCCCCCGAGACACCCACCATGCACCGGGGCCCCGGGAGGGATCGTTACGCCACTGGTCAATACAAGTTGATATAACATAGAAGTGACACCAAGGCAACCTAAATCTAGGTTACGGTATCCCGCTAACTACCATGATGACATCTTTTACTGATTCCATTTTTGGTACAAATTGTTGAACTGTACTGACAGTACAAAGTTGTTCATTGTCCATCAGTAGCTATTTTCAAAGACATAGGCTGTCAGTAGTACAGTCAGGGTCAATACAAGTTGGGATAATATAGAAGTGACACCAAGGCAACCTCGATCTAGGTTAGTTAGTACACCGCTAACTGCCATCATGACATCTTTTAGTGATTCCATTTTTGGTACAATTTACAAGGTTTATTACCTTTTGGTTAACCAAATTTGAACAAATATACCTTCCCGATAACCTTAAAATGGATGTACCAACTCACTAATTTTAATTTTAATGTTAAGGTCATGTCGAAGTATGGTCATTTCATATACTCTTCGTTCACTGTGACTAGTTATTGTAACTGTACGAGGTTATATCGCCTACTTTCCTCGCTCTAGTAGATATGATCCTGACTACTATGGGAGTCATAATTTTCGCCAACGGCAGTTATTAGAATTTTTATAATAAGTCTCCTCTTTGTTTAATTTGGCTGATAATCAATCGGTGTCGTCGTTAGAGGGTTTTAAATTTTTATATAAAATTCTATCTGGAGTTATCGTGTTCACAGACACATAGACGACAATTTTTAGTGTTCCGTGCGAAAATTAGCAAAACTGGAATCACTTGGGGTGTCGGTCTATCTGTCACAGGCGATTTTTTCTGAAACTATTTCAACGAAAACATTTGAAATTTAGCACAGAGAGTGTGGTAGCCAAATTATAGACGGAAGAATAATTAATTGGGAAATGGAAAAAAAAAAAAAATCTAGGGCATCGTGTAGGGTGTCAAATGAAAGCTTATTGAAGTACAAGTTCAACAATATATATTATGTATTTTTTAAAACATTTTTCGGGAAAAACGCTTAAAAATTGCTGTCTCCCACCCTTATCATGAAAAGGATCGCTCAGAAAAATCTGAATAAAATCATGAACATTGAGAATTAGGTTTGATCAATTGTTATAAACAATTTAATTGTTTATTTCTTTATAACTCGGGGGCTGAACACTAATTGTGCAAGTATAGTTTGCACTTAGTCTCTCAGTCTATAGCTGGACTGATGTTACTCTTCAGTTTCATCATCCCAGTTGGATCACATGTAGGGTTAATTTGATGTTTAGGCACTATATAACTACACACTATATGTTCGGTCACTATGTGTTTAGTCACTACATATTTCATTTTAGAAGTAATCATTCCTTTTTTTTTCTTTTCACTCTTTTCTTTAAATTCCAAGCAGAATAATGTATAGGTGTGTGATATTCTGGATTTTGGATATATATCTGTAATTTAATGTATGTACCAGGCTGTATGACACATATTATATTTATTTATTTTATTATTTATTTTCTCTCTCTCTCTCAGTGACCCTTTCTGTCATTTATATTTACTTTTGCTATTATTTTTTTACTTTATAATTCTAACACTGTTCCTCATTTATTTTAATATGATCTGTTTATCCTTATTCCTAACTGCTTTTGTTTCTTTAGTTGCTATACTCCCTTATTTGTTATCTTTTATTCAACTTGTTTGATACTGGTATCTCTTTTGTTTATCTCTTATGCTGTTATTCTTAGGGGACGTATGTCCCAGAATAAAAATTGTTTTTTCATTCATTTCATTTTCATTCATTCATTCATTTCATTCATTCACTTAACCGATTTTTCTTTTTTCATATTTGGAATTGGAAGGTCGGAAAACATGAAATTTCGTAGAAAACTCGGCATCGAATTTTTGGCCGATTGCAAAACTTCCACTATACTTTGTATAGCTGAGAAAGTAAAATGAAAATGAAATAACGGGACCCAGCAATTAAAGGACAGTCTCATAAAAAAGGGGGTATATGGCCCCCAAAATACATCCCATCCTCAATACCCACAAGAGTTGAGATGAAGTAAAATGTACAAGGAAAAAAAAAAAAAATAACAGTTATTATCCAGTTATCTTAACGATGCATCTTCTAACCATGTGAAATTAACCAAAATTGCAGTATCAATTACTCAAATTAAAAAGTTTTCTCACATTTTTTCCTTTAAATTTATTGTTTAATTTTGTGTTCAACGCAATTTCTCAAGATTTCAATTCAGATAATCTTGAGGGCCAAATTATACTTTCTATTTTTAAGAGCTAGAAAATTTGAGATGAAGGGACTTTTCGCCGCCCCCCCGATAAGGGCTCCTTAATCCTCATACTTAATTTTGTGTCGATAAATTCATTACGTCGGTAGTTATTAGGGTTTTTGAAAGTCCCTTCCCCTGAACCCCATTCCCTTCGGTATCTCCAAAGTATCTTATACGGAGTTAGTATAGTATATAGTTTCTTATATGGATTAGTATAGTGTATAATATCAGTTTCTTATATGGATTATAGAGTATAGCGTATAGTATCTTATACGTTGTAGTATAATATATAGTAGTGTCTAATACGGAATAGTATAGTATATAAGAACTTTTATGGATTAGTATAGTATATAGTATAGCATACGGAGTAATATAGTTATTGTATCTTATACAGAGTAGTAGAGTATACAATATTTTATACGGAGCCGTATAGTACATATTATCTTATACGGAGTAGTATAGTTTATAGTATCTTATACGGATTAATATAGTTTATATTATCTTATACGGAGTAATATAGTTAAAGTAACTTATACAAAGTAGTATATTATATAATATCTTATAAGGAGCAGTATAGTTTATAGTGTCTTATACGGATTAATATAGTTATAATATCTTATACGGAGTAATATAGTTGAAGTAACTTATACAGAGTAGTATAGTATATAGTATCTTATACGGATTAATATAGTTATAATATCTTATACGGAGTAATATAGTTGAAGTACCTTATACAGAGTAGTATAGTATTTTATTCATAGTAGTATAGTTTATAGTATCTTATACGGAGTAGGATAGTGTAAAGTATCTTATACGGAGTAGTATAGTTTATAGCATCTTATACAGAGTAATATAGTTTATATTATCTTATACGGTCTTTGACCTGCGGAGCCCCTGAAAAAAAAAAGAAATCTATTTATGCAGCCTTTGTTCCAACTCTAATGACTCTTATTAAACAAAATTATTCTAATCGCAAAATTAATTAATGTAAATTATTCAGTGTGTAATCACCCTGAATCGGCCTACCTGCCTATTGTGACATGTGACATTAGTTACATTGGTTGGTGATGTATTTGTGTGAAATTAGCCATGAATTTGGCCCAAGGATCTCCAACCTCCTTGAGTCAAACAACGTTGTTTTCTTGCATAATACTATATATAAAATATCTATTGAATGTTTTGTATGATTTATCATATTTGAAGGTTCAATGAAATAGTTACTTGTCTGCTTCTGATATATCCTTTGTTGTACTTCCCCAGTACGAATTCAAGTTTTTGCTCTCCCATTAAAGCCAATCGACTATTTAATACTAACTGAACTATCGATAGTACTGCCGATTAATCGTTGAATTTGACCATCTAATATTATCGAGTCATATTTAATATCGATTGTATTATCGAATCTGAAATTTTTTAAAATTTTTTTTGAATGAAGTTTATTTGGTATATCTACAATCAGTTATAATATAACTATAAGTAAATTTAATAACAGTGAGTGTAAAAAAATAATAATAATAATAATAATAGATAAACAAAAAATTACAGAAAAAAATAAATAAATAAATAAAAAAATAATAATAATAATAATAAAATAAGTAAAATAAATAAATAAATAAAAATAATAATAATAAATACAATGGCAATATGCACAAATTAAGATAAAATATATACAAAATAAATAATATATACAAAATATGTACAAAATAATTATAATAATAAAATAGCTTTCAGCTCGAGACCCCTCGAAACACCCCGATTATCTGCCATCCCAATTCGTCCAACTTAATGGAGGCAGGGGAGGCCACAGGGGGCTGAGTGATCCCCCCGCCATCTTGTTCTACGCTGGAGGTAGATCAAGAAGGAAAGAAGAGCTGAAAGTAAGAGTTCATGAGGGGAGAAGCTGGTCACTACCAGCACTCCCAGTTATATATGCTATATTAACCTAGCAGGTCTCTCGGCCAGCACCGCCTCAGTCTTCTGGGAGGATTATCTGGGTGGGAGCGGGAGGACAAGTGTCGATCGACGGGATTGACATGGAAGGAAAGGTTAGAGTGGAATTTGGAGAAGCGGGACTTGATGAGGTCAATAACAAAAGGAATTTTAAGGTCATTATGGAGGGTAAGGTGAAATTGTGATTTAAAATTAGCGGTCTTGCACTTTTCAATTTCTCACCTATATTTTCTATATTCTATGATAAGTTTACTGAATTTTTACATTTTTTTGACTATTTTTTCCTGGGTTGACAAAAACATGACATGCACCAGACTTGTAAGGAGGAACTGTAAATTATTTGTGAATAAGGTAGGCACCTAATTTATTCATTTTCCATCTTACCACAAGCAGATGATCCTAGGGTCACAAAATAAAACAGCACATATGATGCTAAATTTTATTTAAATATAGATATTCAATATAACCTTTTTTCCAGTCTAGATTTTTGGTTTATGCACTTGTTCATTTCACATGAAGTGATAACTGAAGTATATATTTTTAAAAAAAACTTGTTTTTCTCAATAAAACATTTTTGACGTGACAACGTCTTATAATTTGGTAGGCCGGGCCCTCATGCACGAAAACGATGTCCCGTAACGAAAGTCACGCGGAACGCGGAACACACGTGTCGCGCATGCGCCGAGAGAGAGAGAGACAGCTGTTACTACTAATACAGAATATATATTATATTATAGTACAGCTGTTACTTTCTGCATATACAGATAACCTAGTTATCCAATATTATTATTAGATATATACAGATTAATAATAAGATATATACTTATTAATAATAAACTCGTTTTTTAACTATTATGCTTATGAATGTTTTCTTTCTATATTGTTTTTAAATTGTTTCAAGATCCAAAAATTTTATTGAAATGATTTGTTATATTTGATTCTTGACACTTTTGCTATCTCGCAACTCGCGTTGTCACGCTCATTTCGCCATGCATCGGAGTTGCACGCACCCGATTTTTTAAAAATAAAAACATATTAACTAGTAGGTTAAAAAAACTGATAATACTGATCAGGACGAGACCTCTTTTTTTGGTTACTGACAGAATAGCCAACTTTACGGCGAACCTTTTTTTTGTTCGAAATTCATGTTTCAGAATTTCGATACTACTATCGATTAATCAATGGTTGTGCTATGCACTATCGATACAATCGATTTGACACAACTAGTCGATACATTCAATACATTAGCAATTATTGGGGTTGCTGTGTTGAGCCCCTTCTGATTCCCCCTTCCCTTTGGTCGATTCTGCTGAAAGTTATGGGGAAATCGTAGTCGGAAAACTATTCATACTAATCTATTCAGAATCTCATTAGGACGACACCTATTGTTTTTCAGTCAAACCAGTCATTGGGATTGAAAGGATTGGGGAGCTTAACACATAAACTGCCGATGTAATGAATGTTTTGAAACGGAATTTCGTATGTAAATTCAAAACCTCATAAGGACACATATCTATAACATTGACTGCGAAAAATAACCGAAGGGTAGGTGGCGATCTGAGGCTCAATTTAAAAACTCTATTAACTGCCGATGTATTGACACGAAATTTTATAGATAAATTCAAGACCCTACAAGAATATCTACCAATTTTCAGCCAAATCTACCATTGTTTTCAAAAACTAAAATTCAAAAACCCCAATAATTGTCGAAGCAACGAATGTATCAACACGACAGTGATTCACCTTTCACTTCTTTTCTATTCAAAATGGACGGTATAATGACATTAATAGAATTAATTATACTTTCTCGTCAAATGTAAAATTCTAGCCATGTTTTCTTTTTCCTGTCATTATGTTAATGTACCTACTGACTTGTTTTGTTAGTCAGTTCTACTGTCAATCAGTGTTGTCCCACCTGCATATTTTTTTATTGTTTTTTTTTACTGAACGAATTGCGTTGTATTGAACAGTTTTTCTTATTACGAATAGAAAATTAAATTGTTAACAAATGATAAAATCAATATTTATAATTTTTTTAAAAAGAATTACCTATATTGAATATTAAAAAACTGTTTGGATACTAAAACGCAAATATTAACGTGGCAACACTGATGTTAGTTGATTCCAGTACGGAGTGTTATTCCGTACCATGTATAAGCCAATTTTTTTCTTTTTTTTGCTTATGTATATTTCGTTTCTTATGTTTCCTGATGTCATTGTTTCCATCCAAGGACACTAATGTCAAATTCAAAATGATTTTTTTTGTTTTTTGCCATCTATGAAAACAATGAGATGTCCTTGTAATTTTGCTAATTGGTTTTTTTGGTTTGTTTAGGCCTGGCGTAGTATTGTCCATTGTATTTAGCACTGCAAAAAAATAAATAAAATAAAAAGTAGTTGAATCACATGCGGTATACTTCCCCAACACGAATTTCTCAATGAAGTTCACCTCTCCCTCCAAAATTAATCGACATTTTCGCCTAAAAATCAATAGTTGACTTATATACGGACTTCTGAATCCTCACTAGGGTGGCCCTTATTTTGAAAAAGTTTAAATTTCTCAGACCTCCCCCAGGAATTTTGTTTAGAATGTTGAAAAAATGATCCCAGAATTTTTTCAGATTTTTTAGACCATATTAACCCATGCCTGTAAGGTGTTAAAGTTTAACATTGAGTTTAAATGGGGATTTTGCGATTCGAGAGACTTTAGAGCGTAACGTTTGATGCCTCGAATGGATTGTTCTGAAATTTCGTATTCTTACGTTTTGGGGGTCGCTTAATTCAAATTTGATGTCAAAAATCAAGTTTTGACAGTTACAGTTGTCATAAAACTCATTTGTTTTAACTAAAAAGCATTTTTTTTTTTTAATTCCATCCGTGATCTGATTTTAGAGGATTTTTTCAATTCCGAATAATGCTTTTAATTTTGAATTATTGACAGTTTTTTGACAACCGGAAATGTCAAAAATCAATTTTTGATATTAAAATTGAATTCAGCTGCCCCTAAATCATATATATAATCTTCATTGAAAAATGTATTCATTAAATTGTATATAAATTTGAATTATTGACAGTTTTTTTACATCAAATTTAAAATCAGCGACCTCTAAAACCTATAAAATTACATCATGGATGGATTTTTTTAGAAAATTGTTTATTAGTTAAAATTAATGACATTTTTTTGACAAGTGTAACTGTACGCTGTACGCTCTAAAGTCTCTCGAATCGCAAAATCCCCATTTAAACTCAATGTTAAACTTTAACACCTTACAGGCACGGGTTAATATGGTCAAAAAAATCTGAAAAACTTCAGGGGTCGTTTTTTCAACATTCTAAACAAAATTCCGGGTGGAGGTCTGAGAAATGTAAACTTTTTCAAAATAAGGGCCACCCTAATACACACATTGAATTTTGTGTTGATGCATTCATTGCAGCGGCAGTTATTAGTGTATTTGTGTTAAGCCCCCTCACTAATCAATTCAAAACACTAATAACTATAGATGTAATGAAGAAATAGACACTAACTCTATTATGAGGATTCAGAAGCCACAATGTAAGTCAAAATCAAGTTTTAGCCCAAACTGTCGAATGACTTTGGAGGGAGAGCGAACACATATTGATTAATTCGTGCTGGGGAAGTACATAGCTGGTGATGTACCGTCGATTTTTTTTTGTTTATTTTTAATTCATTTATTTTTAAAATACATTATTTCCCAGCAAATCCTTCGAATAACGGTGCATGTATTGATTATTCAAATTTGTCTTTCGACATTCGTTGTCATTCATTTCTCTCATTCGACAGCTACTATTAGTCACAACGATGTATGTAATTATTACAAAATTGTTTGAATGATTAATAATATTAATAACACAACAGTAAAAATAAGTGAAAGAGATAGTATATAATTTCTTAATATCCGAGAACGTTTAGTCATCCGGTTTTGAAACTATTTCCTGAGATTGCCCCTTTGCAGAACCTGCATTTCTTTCTTGTTTCTTCTTTTTGCAGTTACATGCAGTTGCATGTTTTGCATTAATTAACATTGTCTTTTTTTATACAGTTTTTTTTCCCATTTAAATTATATTTCTTCAGCATTTCATTGGTTTTTAAACGTTCTCTTGGGAAAGATCTTATGACCAGAGCCCGGATTTTTATGCAGTCGAAAACTGCGAAATATTCCATATAATATGGAGTAAAACAGTATATTATGCTGCAAAAATATTCTAAATATGGAATAAAACAGCTAAAATATTCAAATATATTAATGTGTAGTAAAATAATTCCATAAGTTTTGAACTGAGAAAGGAATTGGAGGATATTCAAAAATTAAAGAAAATCCCGGGAAAGATCTTATGACCCAAATCTCCCTTGGGAAAGATCTTATGATCTAAACCTCCCTTGGGAGAGGTCTTATGACCCACACCTCCCTTGGGAAAGATCTTATTACCCACACTGTCATTGGGAGAGGTATTACGACCCTCACCTCTCTTGGGAAAGATCTTATGAACCAAACCTCCCTTGGGAGAGGTCTTATGACCCACACCTCCCTTGGGAAATATCTTATTACCCACACTGCCCTTGGGAAAGATCTTATGACCCACACCTCCCTTGGGAAAGATCTTACTACCCACACTGCTCTTGGGAAAGATCTTATGATCTAAACCTCCCTTGGGAGAGGTCTTATGACCCACACCTCCCTTGGGAAAGATCTTATGACCCACACCTCCCCATGGGAAAAACCTGTAATCGCCCATACCCACAAATTAAAATTTTTGGATGACATTTATCCTATATTCTAGGTTCAACCTTCCTTGAGTTAATCTGTTTTTTAAATATCATGCCCCTTCAAAAAAATGTTTGTACTCTAGAGTTTCACCTTTATTCCATGTAAATTGGTCTAAAAAATTTCAAAATGTTCAGTAGTGCTATTTGAAAGAAAATAAAAATAAATAAAAATGAAACGTGCTTCACGCCAAGGACTTGCGTGTTCGAATTTAATTTTTTTTTTGACCAATTTAGTGATTTGCAAATAAAAGAAATTGAAATGAATGTTTCGTGAAGTTAATATTTCTTACCAAACAACTGGGTTTGTGTTTATCATTTCGTTGGTTTTTCTTAAAACGATTTTAAATGTTTCTAAACATTCAGTTATGTTGTAATAGCATAACTATTTAACTTTTTAATGAGTTAGTTTTTTATAATGTTATTATTATTATTATTATTATTATTATTTTTTTTTTTCCATGATGGAAATTCAGGGCGCTGCTTAGAAAGGAATTCGATGCGACATTTACAACCAAGTTTTATGTTTTCCATTCTCCTGATTCCAAAAATGAAAAAAAAATAAATGTCTGTCTGTTCGTATGTCTGTGAACACGATAACTCCCGATAGAATGAATGTATCGACACGAAATTTTATATGTGTGATCAGAACGCCGAAAGGACAACACCCACCGATTTTCAGCTAAATTGGCCAAAAGGAAGGGGTGATAAGAGGGGAGGTTTAACTCAAAAACACTAATAATTGTAATGCAGTTACCGACACAAATTTTAGTATGAGAATACAAATTTAAGGACGACACATATCAATTTTCAGCAGAGGCTCGAGTCCAAATTCCCAATAACTGCCGATGTAATCAATGTATCGACATGAAATTTAGTTTGAGGATGCAAAAGCCACTATATAAATCAAATATTGAGTTTTAGCCCGGGCTTTTAACTACTATCGCCTACTACCAGAGCGCTTTTTCGTCACTCTGGTGGACATGAGCCCGACTCCACTATTTTGCCTACCCTAAATTTTTATGCATCTAGGGTTCATATAAAACCTCGAACCGGCGATCTTGAGCTCAGTAAGCAAGAACGCATACCATTCAGCTACCGACGCCACGGTCGATGGGATTAGTTCGTCCGGAGGAAGAGCGTAACCCAAAGAAATTTCTGTCGGGGGGGGCCTCTTTCACAGAATTACTCTCAGGACCTCCGAAATTGTAGATCCGTCACAGGCCTTGTCCCTGTACAGTCCCAATCCTGTCCCGGTCCATTCGTCCGGTCTATTATCCGTTGATTGGTCTTATATTTTCCACATTGTCCATGGAATTATTTAAATAAATATTATAAATATATATATTTTTTTTAAAGAGGGGCACTCTATTCTTGTGCCAACCTTGGCCAAGGGATTCATTATTAATAGATTCAAACCAGTTTTCTACTAGCAATGGACTGTGGGTGTTTTCGTAAACTGTTGACAAAAAAACATCTTCTCATTTAAAATTCAGAAAGTTTTTCAAAATTTTTTCTCATAATTTTTTTTTCTTTCACCAACAGTCTCCTGAAAAAGTCAATGACATGTTCCAGGATATTAATCAAATTTGACCAGTCTTTTGTGTCCATTACCTTTTATTTCCACAGCTATACGAGGCATAGGGGAAGTCATGAAATCGGTCAAAAAATCGATGTTAAATTTTGATCGGAATTTCATGTTCTCCAACCCAATGATTCCAAAAATGAAAAAAAAAAAAACAAATCCTATCTGTGTGTGTAAACGCGATAACTTCCCTAAGGACGACACCTATTGATTTTCAGCAGATTCGGGCTTTTTATTATTTTATTTACAAATAGCTATTTACAACTGTATACAAATAAATACAACAAGCAAATGTGCTAATAAAGAGATAATGGCAATGTCAAAATGTCATGAGGGAAAAAATCACCCGATGGTGACACTCCCTAGTCACTGTTTTTCTTTTATTTGTAGCTAATCACTGTCACTGCTTCTGCTCAGGAGGTCTCTAGGCCATTGACGCTAGAGGATTATTGTGGAAACTAAGAAGGGAAAATAATTTTTTATACTTGGATTTAGCGATTTTGATGACAAAAGGTATGTTAAGGTCAGTGTGAAAAGTTTTGATGGAGACGTAGTAAGGAGCATTGGCTATTGTACGAAGGATTTTGGATTGAAAGGATTGGATGCGCCGGAGATTGTAAGCCTTGGCAGAACCCCAGAGTTCAAGTCCGTAAGTCCATATAGGTTTGAGTACTGCGTTATGTATAAGTCGTTTTGTTGTCAAAGTTAGTTTAGATCTTTTGTCTAGTAGTCTTAGTAGAAGTTTATAACGTCTGTTCATTTCTTGTCTTTTCAGTCTCGTGTCAGGATTCCAAGTTAGTCGTTTGTCGAGTATGATGCCTAGATAGCGGACTTCGTTTTTTAAAGGGATGGGATTATTGTTAAGGTACACTACAGGGCAGGTATATTTTCGACGAAGGGTGAAGAAGATGTGAACTGATTTTGTAGGTTCGGCCTAACACAGAAACTCTAATAACTGTTGTTGTAATGAAAGTATCGATACATTTATTATGAGGATTCCATAGACAACTATTAATTTTTAGTAAACGGTCCATTAGTTAATTTTGGAATGTGAGAGAAAACTTTATTAATTAATTCGTGCTGAGGAATTATTTTTTTTTGGGCTCAACATCGCATCAACATATAGACATTTACAATAGTAAGATGGCTGATGTATTGAGACCTCTCACAGATTTTATTATTTGTCCTAGCCACCTTTCGAGGTTTTCATTAAGTATAAATATTTAAAAACATAATTCTAAACAATCATGACTAGATGGGCTAAATTGAAATGTTCATGAAAAATAAATAAATTCAAAGATATAAACATTTAAAAAGGTAATATAAACAAATATTACAAGGAGGCCTTTAGTTTTTTATATCTGGGAGATAAAAAAACTTAAGGACGCCGTCCTTCGGATGGGGCGTTATGCGATGGTCCCGAACTTGTACTATGTCAGGTAGTTGTTAATGACTCCATAAAAACGTTCTTCCTGTACCGCAGATGGGTCAACTGGCATCACATAGCACGTAAGGGCAGACAAACGTATCCCCTCTCTAGAATTGAGGAGTCTTCTTTCTTCCACACTACACTTTCAATTAAATTCAACTTAATATTTTTATAATTTTATTATATTGTATGTTTTTTTAAAAATTAATTATAAATGTTTATATTTTTTACAGGATATGACGAACAGAATTTGAAAAAAAAAAAAAAAATGAAAACGGAAAAAATTGATCCATTTCCTCGGCGTCCAGCGGTGAATATCTCCTTTTCGGATGTTTTCTATAACGCTATCATATGGAACAAATTCAAACCAGGTATGTAATCTTTTATTATAACTACAGAGGGCGCCGGTAGCTCAGTGGTATGCGTGCTTGACTTCTGAGGTCAAGAACGTGGGTTCGTAACCCGACCGAGGCCCTTAGTTTATTTTATCTGGGTGATAAAATAAACTTAAGCATGCCGTCCTTCGGATGGGACGTTAAGCGATGGTCCCGAGCCTGTACGATGTCAGGTACTCGTTAAAGACCCCTTCCCTAGGTGAATAAAAATTTAGGTTAGGCAAAATTTAGGACTCCCACAGTAGAGTCGGGCTCATGTCCACCAGAGTGACGAAAGAGCGCTCTGGTAGTAGGCGATATGACCTCGTAGTTAAAGCGTGGGCATGAGTCATAAAACCTAACCTAACCTTATAACTACATACTAGGGATGCCTGTTATTTAGGAACTGTTATTTTGTAGCAGGTTTCTTGTTAATAAATATTTTTTCTTTATTACTTCCTCAGCCATACGAAGTATAGGGAAATTATGTAATCGGTAATGAGTATCAGAATTTCATGTTTTCTCATCTCCCTGATTCCAAATATGAAAAAAAAATGCATCTGTGTGTCTGTGAAAACGATAACTCCCGATAGAATAAATGTATCGAGACGAAATTTTATATGTGTGATCGAAATTCTATTAAGTTAAAAAGTATCGATTTCCAGCCAAATCGGTCAAAGGGGAGAGGGGGATTAGGGGAGAAGCTTAACTCAAAAACCCCAATAACTGACGATATATCGACATGAAACTTCGTATTTAAAGTTAAAACCCAATGTTGACATACTCTGTAAAATTTCAGCGATATCGGCTCAACGGAAGAGGGGGTTCCGGAGAGGGGGGGGGGGGGGGGGGGCACAATTCAAACACAGTAGACTCTTCTTTATCCGGCGTTGCCGGGACCGACGTGACGCCCGTGATAATAGAAAACGCCGGTTAACGGAAATCATCAATTAATGAGAAAAAATATATCAATTAAAGCATAAAAAAAAGTGTTTTTAGATGAGCTAAGGAATAAAACACGTCTGTATTTTGTTGATAACATTTATTAAATTGACAAATATGTACATACTTTACTAGTTAAGTGTTCATTTCCCGATTAGACGATATTGTTGCGTCTCTAGGAAACATTTTTTATAAATCTTTAGATTTTCAACTATGTATTTATTATAATTTGTTTATAGGATATTAGTGAAGTAATAAAATATTGGCATCCCTTCGTTATAAATACAATGTACATATGTACGTACAATAAAAATACATAAAAGATTCGTGAATTACGGAATTATTATTTACTCGTACACGTGGCTTATATAATTGATAATCTAATAATTGAATATTAATTTTAGTTTAACAAATTTGATATTATTTTGCGAGCGCTGGATAAGGGAGCGCGTCGGTTAACAGGACGCCGGATAAGGGAGAGACTGCTGTATATAACTACCAAACACAGCAAATGTAATGTATTTATCGATACACAAAATTTAGTCTGAGGATTTAGGAGACCCTGTGTAAGCCAATTGTTGAATATTAGCATAAACTGGGGAAGGACATTGTCGGTGATCCACTGACGTCTCTCAGGGAAGTGTTCCACTGACGCCTCTCAGGGAAGTGATCCACTGACGCCTCTAGGGAAGTGATCCACTGACTACCATATATTTATCATCAATTGTATATCTTTTGATTACTTCACGCCATGAATCCGGCACAACACATCAACTATCGACAGTCATATACGTTGTATACAGTTAGTGACGAACCAAGGACGTTGTTGATAAGAAACAAAGACACTTTATTAATTATTAAATAGAGAATGATAGTGCTCGATGATCGGTAAGATCAGCTTCAAGATGGACTGATAATCTTATATAGGTCTTATCATGACAGAAAATATCTCCAGGAACAATGAAAATCACGGAATTGTTCAGGTCAATAGTGTAGCACCATTTTTATTTCTATTGTCTCCAAAATAAAGGAATAACGAAGCGTAGAAGGATTCTCTTTTATTTATATAGTAGATACTTTTATTTATTTTTTTCTTCATAATTAAGCTGTTTATTTTATGTTTTTTCATGTTAATCTTTTGTATATCTATATATTATTAATTTCTAGTTTTCTCCAATGTAGTACTAATTTATTTATTTATTTGTACGTCATACTGATACTATATTTCATTGTTTCCTGTTCTTTACTCTATATATCTTCATTCGAATCCCTGATTCCACCAGTACTATCGTACACAGACCACTCACCACTTGGACGACCAGACAGACACAGTTTATTATAGCCAACTCTTTTCAATAATTTGCCCAAAGATACAAAACTAGAAATAGAAAACCAGAGAGGTTCTCTAAGGAGGTATATGACTAAGGTCATGGATTGAGCACGGATCAGGTTGAGTCCTTGTTAAGTTCTCTCTACTCTGACTAGCACGACGCTCTGTTCTGCTCTCTTCTCCCTGAGGAGGTATATGACTAGAGTCATGGAGTGGGTCACCGGACTGAGCTCTGATCAGGTTGAGTCCTTGTTAAGTTCTCTATACTCTGACTAGCACGACGCTCTATTCTGCTCTCTTCTCTCTGAGGAGGTATATGACTAGAGTCATGGAGTGGGTCACCGGACTGAGCTCTGATCAGGTTAAGTCCTTGTTAAGTTCTCTCTACTCTGACTAGCACGACGCTCTGTTCTGCTCTCTTCTCTCTCAAGATCCGCCCCATGTATGCTGTTGTACTCTGCTAATTTCATGTCCACTTCTCTTGTCTCTCACGGGTTGCCAGGTTCATTCCATCACTACTCTATTATTCATCTATTTTTATTTTATTTTTCTTCTATATTACAAGAATATTTCTTATTTTAGTCACTTTCTCTTTTTACTAAAGATTCTATTTTTATTTATTATTTTTTTGTATTGCTTCTCTTTATTAGTTTTCTTTATTCTTGGGGATTCTTCTATCTTAAAATGTACTTTATTAATTTATCAAGTTACTGTCGTGTCCACTCGTATTATTATTCTCATTATTATTGCTGATTATATCTAAGTGTATATTTATTTACTTTTGAGGGCGCCTGTAGCCCAGTGGTATGCATGCTTGACTTCTTAGCTCAAGAACGTGGGTTCGTAACCCGACCGAGGCCCTTAGTTTATTTTATCTGGGAGGTAAAATAAACTTAAGCACGCCTTCCTTCGGATGGGACGTTAAGCGATGGTCCCGAGCCTGTACGATGTCAGGTACTCGTTAAAGACCCCTAACCTAGGTGAATAAATATTTAGGGTAGGAAAAATTTAGGACTTCCACAGTAGAGTCGGGCTCATGTCCACCAGAGTGGCGAAAGAGCGCTCTGGTAGTAGGCGATATGACCTCGTAGTTAAAGCCCGGGCATGAGTCATAAAACCTAACCTATATTTACTTTTTCTTCTCATTGATATTATGTCAAAGATATAATGTATATGTTTAATTATTAACAGCGATGTACAGTCCTAGCTGACCGCTCCCCCTCCCACACTCAGACTCCATCTTCTGGGAGGATGTAGCCTATTTATCATTTGTCTTGTCTCTAGAAGAATGAAATTTAGACGTTTTTATTCTTAGGGGACCTTGGTCCCAGGATAATAAAATTTATTTTCATTTTCATTTTCATTTCATTTCAAAGTTACACTGGCCATATTGGCTATGAAACAGGAAATTTGTTTTCATCCTTGGAATGAGGAAATAGGAAAACTTGATGAAATTCAATTTTAAGGTGAGTGGGAAATAGTAGAGTAGTTAATGTGGAAATTTTCGCTATTAGTTTTGCAATTTAGAATGGCAAATGGACATTTATCATTTGATTGTAATTGTATGTTGTCCTATATAAGAATATGGAGCAATCACTACACCAAAATCCAATTATATCTCGTAACTATTACATGGTAGGACATTGTTTATATATAGTTGCATATATAAGGGGAGTGTCCAAGGTCGAAAATATATCAGAATTCGCTACTCAATCACTGGTTATGTACTTCCCCTGCCATAATTAAACAATTACGTTTTTGTAAATATAATGGCTTCTGAATCCTCATATTAAATTTTGTGTCGATACATTCATTACATCGGCAGTTATTGGGGTATTTAGGTTGAGCCCCCAACTTCCCTTCTATCGAGTTCACGGAAAATTAATAGGTGCCGTCCTTATGGTGTTTTGAATTTTAAATATAAAATTTCGATGTAGATGCAGCCCCCATTCCATCGATCTCAAGCTCTCTCGGCGCCACCAGACAGCCGCATCTCAAGGAGGTGGGGGAGCGCCAGTCTGTCCCGTAAGGGACAAGGGGCTGTCGCCCCCAGACACCCTAGCAACCTGTATTGTTGTAAATAAAAATAAAACCTAATTATTATTATGTTAACTCTTTTTAAAAAAAAAATGTTTGTTAAGCTCTTCCGCTTATTGGTCAATTTGATTGAAAATCTATAGATGTCCTTAGACGGTTCTGGATACACATATAAAGTTATTCGAGATTCTATATTAAGCCTCCCCCTAATCACCCCTTACCTTTGGTCGTTTTGGCTGAAAAACAATAGGTGTCGTCTTTAGAGGGTTCTGGATTCACATATAAAATGTTAAGTCGATACATTCATTCTATCGGGAGTTGTGTTCACAGACAAACAGAAATAGTTTTTTTCATTTTTGGTATCATGATGTCGGAAAACATGAAATTCCGATGAAAACTTTGCATAGAATTTTTGACAGATTACATAACTTCCCCCATGCTTCGTATATCTGGGGAAGTAAAAATGATCGGTGAATCTCAGGCAATGCAGTTCCACAAAATGAATTAATCAATTACGTTTTCGTTCTTTCTCCAAAACAAATCAACTGGTTTGTTTGAAAAACAATAGGTATCCTTTCTCAGTGACTGAATCCTCATACTAAATTTTATATTGAGACATTTGACAGCTGGTCAAGATCGCGGGTTCGAAAGTCGGCCAAGGCTTTGTAAGTTTTTTTTGTTTGGGAGTTAAAAACCTTGAGCACGCCATCCTTCGGATGAGATGTCAATTTATAATCCCGAGCCTGTATGATGTGAGGTACAGTGGACTCTCCCTTATCCGGCGTTCTGTTAACCGGCGCGCTTCCTTATCCGGCGCTCGCAAAATAATATCAAATTTTTTAAACTAAAATTAACATTCAATTATTAGATTATCAATTTTATGAGCCACGTGTATTTACTAGCACATAATAATTCCGTAACTCACGAATCTTTTATGTATTTTTATTGTACATACATAATACATATGTACATTGTATTTATAATGAAGGGAACGCTAATACAATATTTTATTACTTCACTTAATTGAACACAGATTTCAAAATATCTTTTTAATGCTTGGATAAATATATGTACATATTATGTACGTACATATAATAAATCAATGTTCAGTATGTTCATATTATTGTCAATTCTATAAATATTATCAACAAAATACATACGTGTTTTATTCCATAGCTCACCTGAAAACACTTCTTTTTATGCTTTAATTGATATATTTCTTCTCATTAATTGATGATTTCCGTTATCCGGCGTTTTCTGTTATCCGGGAGAGTCTACTGTACTCGTTAAGAACTCCTACAGAAGACCCGGGCATTTAGGATTGCACACGTAATACTAATATTAAAATACGACGTTTACGCTATTATCGATTTCATTCATTCGGCCTTCTGCATTTCATTGATAAAATAGTAAAGGTGAGTTGAAAGGAAGTTAAACAGGTTTTTTTTTTTTGTAATGGCAAAGTACAGGAAACTGACTTTACACAAGTTGCAGTTTTTTTTTCCCTTCCTTTCTTGGACTAGAAAAAAAAACTTGAGGTCACCCTCCTATGGGGGTCATGTGTACTACGTGTTGTTATTCTCTTGTTTACTCACGATCATGTAGCTTTAAAATGATGTAAAACACTAATTTGTCCTCTCATTTTATGACGCTCTCTGTCATTTATTTTACTTTCTCAGTTACACGAAGTATAGTGATAGTTTGTAATCGGTTAGAAATTCCGATCTCCAGATTCCAAAAATAAAAAAAAATGTCTGTCTGTCAGTATGTCTGTGAACACGATAGAACTCCCGATATAATTTGACCAAAATTATAGCGCCCCAAAGGACTTTCTTATATTCTCTGATGTATAAAAAATACACACACTTATATTCAGGGGCGTAGCAAGGATTTTGAGCAGTGGGGGGCAAAGTTAGGCTACGGGGGGGGGGGGGGGGGGGTTAGTTATAGACTCCCGGGGGCACAGCCCGCAGTTTCCGTGGTTAGCGCTGCAGATTTTTTGTTATTCATTTGCTGCTGCTGCGCTTTACATTTTTATAAAGTATAACATAAATTAAGATTTTGAGCGAGGAAATGAAACGATTGAATTCATGTATATTTAAATAAATGTAATATGACTTGTTTTGTACATATACATTTAAGTAAAGCACAATGTTCGTTTATCCTAAGAAAATCGTGAAAGAACTTCCTCTTTGAAGTGTTCTCGATAGTTTTCCAGCAACTTTCTGTGCACTCTTAGCATGCAGAGACCATTGAGACGGTCTTGTACCATGGTAGATCTCAGCCATGTCTTCACACGCCTCACAGGATGCTAAATGTCCTCTTTACCACAGCTGTTGTGCATGGCTGTGCCAAGCAAATCATCAACGCCTGAATTGTCTGGGGGAAAAACTGCTCTGTTTCGTTCAAAACATGAATAAGGTCCAGTGCTTTCAGGTCTTCTTTTCCCATGTTTTTCTCTTTCCACAGGTTGAACTACAGCTCATCTCGTTTCAGTTTGGAGCGTAACTTGCAAGCAATCTATTTTTAATGAAAACGATTTTTTCAGTTTATTTAATTTTTATCTTGGTTTTTTGCTCTGGCCAGGAGAGGGGGCACCCCTGCTTATATTATTAATATCAAAAAATTAATTATATTTATTTTTCTATAAAATCCAAGAAGCAACTGAATTAGTAAATAAATAATATGAATGCATTTTTTTTTTTTTTAAACAAACGAGTAGAAAACAAAAAAGCTGTTTTTGAATTAGTGTAGAGGAGTGAATGGTGTTGAGGTTGAGATGTGAAGGTGGACAGAGAGTTGTTGTTTAGGCTTAAGATGTGATGAACTAATTAGGAGTGAATTAACAATCAAATTGATGGGCAAAGATGGTACTGTTATTTATTTATAATTGCAAAATATATATGCCTCCCAAAAAATATATATATAACTTTCATTTGAAGAATTGACAAAATATAAAACAAAAAAAGGATTGAAATAGTTTTAAGAATTTTTTACGATTTTTCTTTTGATTTTTTTTCAATGTTTAGTTTTTAATTTTATAATGATGTAAGAAAATAAACCCAATTATTTGTTCTCGTAAATTCTATGCCATTCATTTTCCCTGTTAACCCAGGAAGATAATTTGAAAACCTTTGCATTAAATTTAATATTATTGAAAAAAACTGAAAAAAAAAAAAAAAAAAATTATGGCATCTCTTTAGAAATCCAAATGAAAAATTAGTTAATTGAATTTTTTTTTTCACGTGCGCTTTCTTCAAAATTGCACGTCTTGAACTTTGGATATTTTTTTAGGGTCCTTTTCGGAAATTACTGTAGAAATTAAAATTTAGTAAAAGACCAGTTATACAATTTCTACAAGAAATATGGTAATTTATTGTTTATTTATTTATTTTTATATTTATTATTTGAATTATATATATATTTATTTAATTATTTTAATTTTATATAATTTTTTAATTATCACAATTCATTTTCAAATTCATTTCATACTGACATTACTGGGTATAGGAACGTCACTCTCGGAACTATGCTGTACAATGAAACAGAGAAAACTGCTAACTCCAACACATTACATTCATATACCTAACATAATGCTAACACGAAACGAATTTGGGAAGGAGAAGGAGAGTGGTTGGTAATGAAAGTTTTATTTTGTAATATTTATACATTTAAAATGATTAATACCTTTTAAATGATATGTTACTCAATACTATCGTACGAAATTCAATATTTTTGGTAACTTGTGACATCTATCTCACCGGTTTCACTATGAAGGAACGTACCCTACAATGATAACAAGACGCCCCCCAGTAGGTCGGATATTGAACCTGTGTCCCGGCCTTGACCGACTAACCAGTTTACTAGATAGGCTTACCCTTGGAAACTTTCCCCAGACTCACATCCACCAGACACTAGTCATTGTCAGTAGGACAATTGTCAAAAAAATTATATATTTCCTTGATCAAACAATAATAATAATAATAATAATAATATTTATTTCCGTTAAACAATAACATGATAAAAAGATACGTCATAAGAATGGATACATCAGGATAGCTTATAAATTAGATACATAAACTTTATGTAGCGTAGTGTAATAAGCTATCTTAATGTATACATTCTTATGACGTATCCTTTTATCATGTTTTGGTTTAACGGAAATAAATATTATTATTATTATTGTTTGACCAAGGAAACATAGTGTGATGTAAACAATTTACACACATTAAGATTATTAAAATATTATTAAATCAATAAGAGAGCGCCGGTAGCTCAGTGGTATGCTTGCTTGGCTTCTGAGCTCAAGATCGTGGGTTCGAAACCCGACCGAGGCCCTTAGTTTATTTTATCTGGGAGGTAAAATAAACTTAAGCACGCCGTCCTTCGCATGGGACGTTAAGCGATGGTCCCGAGCCTGTACGATGTCACTGGGTGAATAAAAATTTAGGGTAGGCAAAATTTAGGACTCCCACAGTAGAGTCGGGGCGTTTTGACTAGTAGGCGTTATGACCTCGTAGTTAAAGCCCGGGGATGAGTCATACAACCTAACCTATAAAAACAGCTGTTAGGAGTGAAGTAACTTAAATAGTGAAAATATATACAAAGATAGACAAGTCGCATTTTTTTTTAAACGAAATGTGAACAACCAATGAATGGAGAACAAAAACAAAGATCAGCTGTTCTAATAGTCTGAAACAGTCTAAGTTGAGATGTGGAGGTGGACAATCTAGAGAGAGAAGTGTTTTTAGGGTTAAGGTAGTGAACCACGTAGGAGTGAAAATAACAGTGAAGTAGATGCGCAAAGGTACTTTTATTTATTTATATGTTTATATGCCCAAAATAACATTGAATTAAAGAATGACCACAATATTTAAAAAGAAAAGAGACTAAAGTAGATGTAGAAATTAGTTTGTGAAATTTTTATTGTTAGTAATTTGATTTTTTATTTCATATTGATATTTTGATTTTATTTATAATGTACGTTTAGAGAAATACACCCAATACTTGTTCTCTTATTCTGTGCTATTCATTTTAATAAATAGTTAATCCCAATAATGGATTGTATCGATATGGAATTATAGGTTAGGTTAGGTTTTATGACTCATGCCCGGGCTTTAACTACGAGGTCATATCGCCTACTAGCAGAGCGCTCTTTCGTCACTCTGGTGGACATGAGCCCGACTCTACTGTGGGAGTCCTAAATTTTGCCTACCCTAAATTTTTATTCACCTAGGGTAGGGATCTTTAACGAGTACCTGACATCGTACAGGCTCGGGACCATCGCTTAACGTCCCATCCGAAGGACGGCGTGCTTAAGTTTATTTTACCTCCCAGATAAAATAAACTAAGGGCCTCGGTCGGGTTTCGAACCCTCGCTCATGAGCTCAGAAGACAAACACGTATACCACTGAGCTACCGGCGCCCTCTATGAAATTATATATTTAAATACAAAATTCAATGAGGACATAACCTGACTAATTTCAGTGATATCGGCCGAAGAAAAAGAGGGATCAGGGAAGGGGGCTGAATTTGGAAAACTCTAATAATCCAATAGCCAATGTAACGAATCTATCGACATTTCGTATGAGAATTCAGAAGCGACTACTGTCAATTATTGCTCTTCGGCCCAAACGGTCGGATGTCATAAACAGATACAGTAGAACCTCTGTAAGTCGAACATCAAGGGAGACGCCAAAAAATTCGAGTTATAGAGTTTTCGACTTATGGAGGATTTCGACTTAGGTGGATTTTGATTCGACTTGTAGAGATTAAGATTCATTTTAACTAATTTTGAGTTAGAGAGGTGAAATAAATAAAAATTCAAATTACAGATGTAACAAACATATTTATATTTATTATAAATCAACATTATTTCAAAACATCCTTAAAATAAAAAATACGTAGTACATATATGTAGGTATTAAAGAAAGTCAGTAATTTTTTTTTTGCTTTAGATAATTGGTAATTCCATTAATTGTATACTCCTAAATTGTTTTCTAAGAAACAATGGTGTACATTGTCGGCAAATTCTTAAAGTCGGTAACTTATTTTTCTTCGAGCTATAGAGGTAATATGTTTCAAATAATCGAGTTGTAAAGGTTGTAAAATAAAACATTGCATTGTTCGAGATACAGAGGTCCAATTTATTTTTTCGAGTTATAGAGGGAAAATATGTACCAAAATGGCTTGTAGGGACTCACTGATTATTTCGACTAATAGAGGGTTGAGATTTCGAGTAATGGAGGTTTTGGGGCTTGAAGGGAAAGGAACAAAACTTTTTTCGAGTTTTGGAGGTTTTCGACTTATCGAGGTTCGACTTAAAGAGATTCTATTGTATTAACATTACGTCGGCAGTTATTATGGTATTTAGGTTGAGCCCTCCACTTTCCTTCAATCGATTTCACGGAAAATTAATAGGTGATGTTTTGAATTAAGGTATAAAAATTCATGTCGATACATTCCTTACAACGACAGTTATTAGATTATGTGTTAAGCCCCTTCTACTTTTACTCTATCAAGAGTTATCGTGCCTCATAGACAGGCATTTTTGGAATCAGGGGGTCGAAAAGTATAATATTTCGATGACTATAACTTCCCCTATACTTGGTATAGATGGGGAAATATAATAACATAATGGTAAATTGCCACGACTGGTATGAATGAGAAACTATTGTCAGTTAAGCAGGAGCGACCTCTGTGGATGACGGGACCTGCATCAATGATTAATGATGCATCTACTAACAATACATTGTTGTATACCGTTACCATTGTTATTATTGGTTAGATTAACAATAACCGTTAGTTTTGTACAAGTCATCTCTTAAAATTCATATATTTTAATAGAAAATGGATTCTTACTGTCTTCTTACATATCCCACAGTTAGTTATTATGACCCATGCCCGGGTTTCACCTACTACCAGAGCGCTCTTTCGTCACTGTGGTGGACATGAGCCCGACTCTACTCTGGGAGTCCTAAATATCTACCCTAAATTCTTATTCATCTAGAAGGGGTCTTTAATGAGTATGTGACATCATAAAGGCTTAGACCATTGCTTAACGTCCCATCCAAAGGACGGCGTGCTTAAGTTTATTTTACCTCCCACATTAAATGAAGTAAGAGCTTTGGCCGGGTTTCGAACCGGCGTTCTTGAGCTCAATAAGCAAGCACTGAACTACCGGCTCCCTCTATCCCAATGATTCCAAAATTGCAATGCGGAGTTGCCTGATTCCAAAAACCATTCTGTCTGTCTGTAAACACGATACCTCTCGATAGAATGAATATATCAACAACGAACCCCCTAAGGGACAACATTTATAGATTTTCAGCCAAATTGGCCAAAGGGTAGGGGATGATTGGAGGGGAGGTCTAACACAAAAACACTTCCGTTGTAATAAATATATTGACAAGAAATTTCATATGTGAAGTCAAAGCCCTATAAGGACAAACAACACTGCCGTTGTAATAAATGTATTGACAAGAAATTTCATATGTGAAGTCAAAGCCCTATAAGGACAAACAACACTGCCGTTGTAATAAATGTATTGACAAGAAATTTCATATGGAAATTCAAAGCCCTAGAAGGACAATACCGTTGTAATGAATGTATTGACAAGAAATTTCATATGTAAATTCAAAACCCTATAAGGACAATACCGTTGTAATGAATGTATAGACAAGAAACATATGTAAATTCAAAGCTCTATAAGGACAAACAGCACTACCGTTATAATAAATGTATTCACAAGAAATTTCATAATAAATAATAATATATTCATAAAAATAATAGTAAATTCAGCTCATCATCATCATAGGCGCTACAACCCATCATGAAATGTCCCCATGCAGCTCTGTCCTGGGCCCGTCTCCACCAGCCCACCTCCACATTCACGAGTTTCCTTGGTATAAGGTCCTCGTCCATCCGGTCGAGAGGAAGTGAAGGCTAGAGAATGGGGGATCGACTCAAATACTCTAATAACTTCCGTTTTAATGAATTTATTGTCACGAAATTTAATATGAATATTCATAAGCCACTATGCAAGTCAAATATTGAGTTTTAGCCCAAAATTTATATAATTTATTAGTAATTGATTAAATCGTGCTGGGGAAGCACGTAGGTGATCCACCAACGTAGGTGTCCGCCCCTGTCAAAAAGACAAGCCATAGTGTTATTTTAATGAAACTTGTTTTATAAGTTCGGTTTGGTATTGAAACGACCGTCGCAGATTGGGGCGAAAATAAAAAAAAATCTGTACATATTTATTTTTTATAATATTAAGAAATTTAACAACATCGAATTTCTAACCAATAAATATATACTTCATATAGTTGGTGAAATAAAACATGATTTGTTGGCTACTTTCTGTTTCGTTATGAGAAGAAAGTAGCTGACGTTTTTTGAAAAGATGTGTAATTGCCACCCTCTCTCCTTCCGGGAACTAACCTGCCTCAAGGGCTTAACTTTCACCGAACAGACTACTTTTCATATTTTCTGTTGTATTATTTATATTATTATTACCATGCAATCCTGGGATATAATAGATAGTTACTTACCAATTGGGTGAATCATGCCCGGGCTTCAAATACGGTCACATCGCTTATTACCAGAGGGCGTCACTTTCTAAATTTTGCCAAACGAGTGCCTGACAATTAACGAGTACCTGACATTGCACAAGATCCGGGACAATCATTTAACGTCCCATCCAAAGGACGGCATTCTCAAGGGGTTTTCAACTATCAGATAAAAAAACTATGGGTCTTGGCCAGGTTTCAAACCCACGATCTTAATAGATAAGCACGTTACCTCTGAGCTATCGCTAAAATTTAGAACTCCCACAGTAGAGTCGAGTTCATGTCCACCAGAGTGACTAATGAGCGCTCTTGTAGTAGACGATAAGGCCTTATAGTTAAAGCCCGGGCATGAGTCATAGTAACTAACCACTGAGCTACTGACGCACTCTAAGACAAAAATATGTTTGTACATAATATGTACAGTAATATTCAATAATATACCTATATGTTATTGAATATTATGTTTGACAAAAATATTAAGACATGGAAAAAAATGAATTAATTAAAAATGCCCCAAATGGGTGAAACGTCAACAGATATATAAAAATAAATAAATCTATATAATAAATAAATAAATCTGTATAATAAACAATAAGTACAGTTGTGTTGTTTCGTCAACCTTTTACAAAAAAATATATAAATTTCTCTATGTTTGATTTAGATAATTTATTATATACTTAATGTATTTTTCAGAGAAAAAAACCATATTACATGGGGTGAGCGGAGAATTTCGCTCTGGAGAGCTGACCGCCATTATGGGGCCTTCAGGAGCTGGCAAATCCACACTTCTCAATATATTGGCAGGTTTCACGTAAGTTGTCTTTTTACATATTTTCACATTTTAAACAAGTCTATATTCCCCACAAAAATTTGATATTATTAATTGAATTTGCGATGTGTTGCCCCTGCACTAATGCTGCTATAGAGAGGGCATTTTCCCTTGCAAATGATTATTGAAGCAGTGAAAAATCACAGTTATCTGCAGAAACACTAGCTGCAGTTTTAACGGTTAAGTTCAACATGTGGGACGTAAGTTGTTGACATAAGTGCGCTCTTAGAAGAAAATTCAGAACTATCGAAAAAAATGCATTCAAAAGGAAACTAAACTTACTTTCCCCGGCACTACGGTCCTTGTAGAACCTGGGCCTCCGCAACAATCTTCCGCCATTCTTCTCTATCCTCGGCCTCCCGTCTCCATCTTCTCACGCCCATCGTTCTGAGGTCGTCCTCCAGCCAACGTAAGCAGGGTCTACCTCTTCCACTTTGTCCTCCCGGATGTCCCTCCAGTATCCTCCTCGGCAATCTGTCTGGCTCCATCCTCTATAAATGCCCCAGCCATCGCAGCCGCCCCTGCTTCACTAAGGCCACCAGGTCCGGGCACTTGTACAGGTCCCTCAGCTCCCTATTGGTCCGTATCCTCCATCTATCCCCCTCAGTTTATCTTCCTCAATACCTTTCTCTCCCACGTATTGAGTAAGACTTCGTCCCTCCTAGTTAGGACCCAGGTTTCACTCGCATATGTGACGACCGGTCTCAGGACTATTTATTCTAAAGAAAACTATGATTTCAAGAATTAAAATGATGTAGGTATATAAAATAATTAAATTTATATTCATTTTATATTATTTCTAAAAATATAAAGCCGAATGTGACTAAAAGTAACTAAAATACATTTAAAAAAATGATTTCTGTTTCCTTGGCTCTTAGTTAGTTAATTTCCTGGCTGTTCCGTAGGTCACCATGGTGGCCCTGTCTTATGATACGCATCTAATGTTACCATTTTGTTGTTCACAGAGTTCGCGGGAGTCGGGGAACAATCATGGTGAACGGGGAAGTGCGGAAAGAACGTCAGGGGATTGAAGAGTTCAAAAAGGTGTCATGCTACATTCAACAGGATGATGTGGTGAGGCCACTTCTCACTGTAAGAGAGGCCATGGCACTAGCCACTCATCTGAAACTGGGCTGTCACATCACCCTTAAACAGAAGGAACACAAGGTAACAAGATAGTTAAGTACGAGGGTAGCCCTATAAGTACCCGACCTGACGTATAGATGGTGGTTGTTGTTTGAAAAAAATTACTATGGTACAAAGTACGAACCTTATAAAGCTTAAGTTTGAAGTTTGAAGACGCTACATTGTTTAGTATTTGTTTGGCAGCCATCAGTAGTGAACTCTCTCAGTGAATTTGTAAACTGGAAAAAATTGGTCATCTTTATGTGATACAATACTCTCATTTGAAAGGTCTCAGTCCAACCAATATCAAAGCCGAGCTAGATTCTACTCTGGGACAGTCTGCTGCTTCGTTTACAACAGTAAAATATTGGGTGGCAGAGTTTAAACCAGGCCATACGAGCTGCCAAGACGAACATCGCAGTGGCCCACCAAGCCAGAAATGATGAAGAAAATCCACAAAATGGTATTGGATGACCGTCGACAGAAAGTGCGCGAGTTAGCAGACAAGGTAGGCATTTCAAAAAGTGCTGTACATCGCATATTGACTGAACATTTGGACATGAGAAAGCTGTGCGCAAGATGGGTGCCGCGTTTGCTCACAATGGAACAAAAACAGCGTTGCAATCAAAGGTGGTTGCAATCGAGTGTTTGGCGATGTTTCACAGCAATAAAGCCGAGTTTTTGCATCGATTCATAACCATGGATGAAACATGGGTCCATGAGACGAAGGAACAGTCAAAACAATGGACTGACAGGGGAGAAGCGGCTCCAAAGAAGGCGAAGACAGTTCCATCTGCAGGCAAGGTCATGGCGTCCGTTTTTTGGGATGCGCGTGGGATAATTTTCATTGATTATTTTCAAAAAGGAAAAACAATCAACGGCGAGTATTATGCGAACTTATTGCAGCGTTTGAGTAATGAAATCAAGAAAAAACGGCCGCATTTGGCGAAAAAGAAAGTGTTGTTTCATCAAGACAATGCACCAGTTAACACATCCGTTATCGCGGTGGCCAAAATCGATGAGGTAAAGTTCGAATTGCTTCCTCACGCATCCTATTTGCCAGATTTAGCCCCCTTGGATTATTTTCTCTTTCCAAACTTGAAAAAATGGCTCGGAGGTAAAAAAATTGCCATGAAGGGGTGGAATCTGGGGTTGATGGCTATTTTGAGGAGCTCGATGGTTCTCACTATAAACAGGGTATCGAAGCTATTGAACATCGCTGGGAAAGGTGTATCGAGCTAAAAGGAGACCATGTTGAGAAATAAGGATATTTTTTCTTAAATTTTTTCTGTTTTCTTTGTTAGGTCGGGTACTTCTGGGACTCCTCGTATCCTATACTCATAATAGACTGACTGTAAGAGAGGCCATGACACTTTCGAGCTGTTGGTGGCCCTGCTAAGTGTTTTCTGTAACAGAAGGAACGCAAAGGGTGCTGCATACACAGAAGCACTGCACTAAACAAAGTAGCGAAAAAATAACTTAATTTTTTTCAAGTACATAAAAAAAATCGGTCAAGTGCAAACTATACTTACACAATTAGTGTTCCTCTAGGCTGCCCTGATTTTTCTTTTCCTTATTTTAAATCTATCATTGACAAAGTCAAATATAGACAAGAGAGCAAAAAGAAACCGGAACCAAGGGGAAAAGCAAGATAAATGCATATGAAGGGATGGGGAAAAAAGGGAAATATGGATAATCAAAAGGCAGCCTGCTTTTGTAGAGAGACTGACGGGCCTTTCGTTATTATCCATCGAAAGTGATCTCTTGAATTCTATCGACACAAAACGTGCTGTAGAAAATGTTGTTTCCATTAAGGCCAGAAAAGCCATGCTTTGATTACAATTTACTTTTATTTAATAAAAAATGACTATTTATGATATATGTTTCTAGTTTTATTTGAAAAAAAAGTAGATTTGTGTTCCTTAAAAACTACTTTGCTAAATGAAAACTGACATTATTGCAGAGATATTGTGAAATAATTCAAATAAACTTGAAAGAAATAAAACTTGTTTATTTATGATATTGTCTAATTTCACCAACTATATTTACATGGGAGTACTTTCGGTATTTCTACCATCCTCAGCCAAAAGCATAAGAGATAAGACTTAGTCTAAGACAAAGTCTAAGAAAGTACTCCCATGTAAATATAGTTGGTGAAATTAGACAATATCATAAATAAACAAGTTTTATTTCTTTCAAGTTTACTTTGCTAAAGTTAATGTTGTGTTCTTAAAAAAAATTTATTATTATGTTTTTTAATATTAACAATATCAAAGTTTATTATATAAAGTAAATTTCATATGTATATATATATGTAAATGTTATTACCTATGATTATTATGTACATAGGTAATAATTTTGTTTAGTAGTTCATAATAAAATGTCTGAAAATAAAATTTTCGGTACACATTTTATTAATTTCCTTGCTCAAGTATTTATTTGGAAAATAAAAATCATTAATTTATTCAAAATGTAAAGGGGAAAATCATAAAAACATTGGGATAGGTATTTTAATTGTGGAGGGGCGGCGGCGTTATCCTTATTTGCATACGGATGGCCAATACTCGTTGCACGGCCCTGCAGGGGGGAATCTGTCAATTTTAGGTATAAGAAAGTGTTGTTATGACCATATTGTATGCATTTGTTGGTGATTATGAATTGAAGAGGAAAATTTCTTAAATTAAAAAAAAAAAAAAATTCATAAGAAAATGTGTGTAGAATTGATCGGTTCTTACTCTCCAGTACTTATAGGGGATATAGATCTGGGGGAGAAAATCGGGGTAGGAGGCTTTGAATAGAAAATAGGTTTTTTTCATTATTATTCTCAATTTCTGATTTGTTGATTATTGGTTGCAGATATTCGAACTTCTGGAGATGTTAGGTCTGACAGAGACGGCCAACACTTACTGCAGCCACCTCTCTGGGGGTCAGAAGAAGAGATTGTCCATGGCTCTGGAGCTGGTCACCAACCCTCCTGTCATCTTCCTGGACGAACCAACCACGTATGTTCTTACCATCTAGGGATTGCAATCCCGGCATTGGAACTTGATCCCGAATTTTGGGGATTCAATTCTTTCAATTCCGGGATTAACGGAAAAAAAAACTCAATTTTACAGTTAACATATTTACATATTTATGCTGAAAAATATGTCCTTAAAAAGCATAATGTTTTCAAAGAGTTATCGCATTTTGACCTCAGGTTGGTACAAATGTCTGTACGACTAGATCGCAGAAAAGGCCCTTTCGGCCCTAATGGTCGGTGGAATTGTTAGCAATCTGTACACAAAGTTTAAGTACAATCTTCTTTTACCACTGTTTTCGAAAACACTCATTTCTTTCCTCAGCTGGCTCTCCAGATCTTCTTTCATTCTCTTCGGTGAACTTTCGGTTGTAAATTTTTTTTTTCCTATTTAAGTACATTTCTCATTGATTTTTCGTCATTACTGGGCAAGTTCTTAACTTAATAGTTTTGATTGGATTATATTCCAAGAAGGAAGAGTATGCCCAGTTATTTCAAAAAGCTTTCTGAGGTCTACTGAAGTCTCTCACACTTACATAAAATCCCTACTTGCCTTCTTTTAATATTATACCTTATTGTTATTCCCTTAGATAGATACTTATTTAAAAAATGTACAAACACTTAAAATAAAATAAATTTCGAAAATCCCGGGATTGAAACATTTCAATCTCGAGATTGTAAATGCGAAAAATGCCGGGATCCCGGAATTGCAATTCTTAGTTACATCCAATCATCCAACCCAATTCTTGAAAAAGATTTATCCGATCTAATTTGTTCTGGTAACAATGTAGCATCCTTTAGAGCCAGATTGAAAAATAGGCTATATGGCGTCTGAAAATTTTGAACGGGAGGGGGGTTATGAGAGGGGCTCAGAATAAAAATTGTTCTAGCTCATTATTTCTCTTATTTTTGACCAAGGAAATGTACTCTGTAGTCTGAAAGTTGCCTTTTGATCTCAATGCCAATGAAAATATGACCTCAATGAAAATAATTTATATGATTGCTTAGATCTCAAAGAATTATATTTAAACCCCCAAAAAAATAAACTTCCTATTATAAAACAAAATTTCCATTTTCATTTATATTTGTTCCGTCATGTTGTTCACACTTTATCAGTCGATATGACGTAAAGCCATAAGTGTATTCTGTTGCGCAGGAAACAATAATTTATATGGTAAATTGTACAAGTAAGCATAAGGTCATGTTATCATATAAATCTTGTTATTCACCTAACATTGGTAATTGAACTTGTCAGCTTATATAATTAATCAATTTTATTGATAAAAATATCTAAGTTTGAATAAATATTAAAATGGAGCACCGCCATCTATCTTCATTACTTACACTTTCAAGAAAAATAAGACTTATATAACAACCACGTTTTTACTAAACGTGGTAATTGTGAAATAGTAATTTGACGACTTCTTTACTTCATGTATAACCTTGATTTCTCTCCATTAAAATTAACCTTTGCGCAAACATTTGTATTGTGACAAAGAGCGCTCTGGTTTGCGGGAAATAGTCAATATATTTTATACAATTATAACATATACATTATTTTTTTAAACTTATTTATTGTATACATTTTGTTAATATATATTTTGATCTGTATTGAAGTATACATTTTGTGTATAGAGGCCTGGACTGCGTTTCAACATCCTCCTGTGTTGCACTCATGCGTCAGTTGGCTGAACAAGGCCGCACTATGGTCTGCACAATGCATCAACCCTCCGCCATGTTGTTTTCACAATTTTCCAACCTCTATTGCGTCGCAGAGGGTCGCTCCATCTACCAAGGTCCCCCCTCCGAAATGACAACGTTTTTGTCCGATTTTGGACTTCGATGTCCACCCTATCACAACCCTGCTGACTTCAGTAAGTAAAAAAATGTATATAAAAATAAAAAATAAAATATCGTAGGTGGATCACTGGCTGTGTACTTCCCCAGAACGAATTAATCAATTAATTTTTCGCTCCCCCTTCTTTATACTGGAGATTCCTAATTGACCCACCAACCGTCTTCTCACTTTTTATATATCTTATAGTAGGGCGCCGGTAGCTCAGTGGTATGCGTGCTTGTCTTCTGAGCTCAAGATCGTGGGTTCGAAACCCGGCCGAGGTCCTTAGTTTATTTTATCTGGGAGGTAAAATATACTTAAGCACGCCGTCCTTCGGATGGGACGTTAAGCGATGGTCCCGAGCCTGTACGATGTCAGGTACTCGTTAAAGACCCCTATCCTAAGTGAATAAAATTTAGGGTAGGCAAAATTTAGGACTTCCACATTAGAGTCGGGCTTATGTCCACCAGAGTGACGGAAGAGCGCTCTGGTAGTAGGCGATATGACTTCTTAGTTAAAGCCCGGGCATGAGTCAATAACTAACTATTCATTTCAGTTACTTTGTATTTTTTTTTTTCTTTTTTCTTTAAGAGTTTTTTTAATTTATTCTTACGGAGCAGTAGCATTGTTTTTAATTTAACTGATTATTTTTGATTTGTATTTAGTGTATAAGGGTAATGGTTAAGGAACCTTATTGTATAATTGTACCTCTGTAAATGCGACTGTTATAATAAACTCTTCTTCTTCTTCTTCAAAAAAAAAAAGATATCTTTGAGTACTACCTAATACATAAATTCATTTTCAATCAAATCCTTGGGAAGAGCGGAAACTTATTAGAAACATTTATCCACGTTGAGGAAGTAACTCGCCATTGATTCACTCTTTTTTTTTATATACAATTTCTTATCTAAAAAGGAACATAAATGATATAATGTACGTATTATTTAATAATTTACCAAAAGTGGTGTTTATACTACCAATTTTCGTATTCTCTTGAGATAGAATACGGAATAACGTTGTTAGTTATTGGGTAATTTTCTCAGTAAGTCTGTAAGTCGTGCATTTAGTAATGGGCTAATAATATAATAAAAGATTGCCTTAAGGTAGTCGGATGAGGTACATATTGTGGCTCTCACGACTGTTGCTCAACTCAAGCTTATATGATACCCGTAATCAACTGTTTATTATGAAATATTGCACACAATTGGGGTCATTTCACAAGATATAAACGCTTCCGTAAGTGAGCATTGATGTAAAATGAAAAAAAAAATATATATATACTGTACTATTCATTTACATTTATTAGTTTCGCTCTCCCTCTGAAGCCACTCGACCCGTTTGGACTAAAACTAAATATTTGACTTGCATAGTAGCTTCTGAATGCTCATACTAAATTTTGTGTCGATACATTCATAACATTGGCAGTAATAACGGAATTCGAGCCCCCTTTTCTGGTCCCCTCCTTAACTTGAACCGATTTCGCTGAAAATCAATAGGTGTCGTCCTTAGAAGGTTCTGGTTACACATATGAAATTTTGTGTCGATACATTCATTACAACGGCAGTTATTAGAGTTTTTGTGTTAAGCCTTCCTCCCTAATCCCCCGCTTTCTTGCTGTTTTGGCTGAAAATCAATAGGTGTCGTCCTTAGAAGGTTCTGGTTACACATATGAAATTTTGTGTCGATACATTCATTACAACGGCAGTTATTAGAGTTTTTGTGTTAAGCCTTCCTCCCTAATCCCCCGCTTTCTTGCTGTTTTGGCTGAAAATCAATAGGTGTCGTCCTTAGAAGGTTCTGGTTACACATATGAAATTTTGTGTCGATACATTCATTACAACGGCAGTTATTAGAGTTTTTCTGTTAAGCCTTCCTCCCTAATCCCCCGCTTTCTTGCTGTTTTGGCTGAAAATCGATAGGTGTCGTCCTTAGAAGGTTCTGTATACACATATGAAATTTTGTGTCGATACATTCATTACAACGGCAGTTATTAGAGTTTTTGTGTTAAGCCTTCCTCCCTAATCCCCCGCTTTCTTGCTGTTTTGGCTGAAAATCAATAGGTGTCGTCCTTAGAAGGTTCTGGTTACACATATGAAATTTTGTGTCGATACATTCATTACAACGGCAGTTATTAGAGTTTTTGTGTTAAGCCTTCCTCCCTAATCCCCCGCTTTCTTGCTGTTTTGGCTGAAAATCGATAGGTGTCGTCCTTAGAAGGTTCTGTATACACATATAAAATTTTGTGTCGATACATTCATTCAATCAGGAGTTACGTTCACAAATATACACAGATTTTTTTTTCATTGCACTTTGCAAGACCTTTATAGAATTGTTCAATTTAAAATAAAGGCTTTATGGCAACTCACAACTCACGAAAAAATAAGAAAGAGATTTTTAAAATTATTGACAAATTTAGTTGTACCTATATCATTGATGGTACATTACTATTATTGATGGCGGGTGAATTTAATTTTAATTTTAACAATACATTGTTGATTGTTGATTATTTTAATTTATTTCTCTATTTTGTTGAATTTTCTAGCACCTCAGGTCAAATTTTCTTTAGACAATATATTTACAAATATTGTTTTGTTGACTCCCAAAATTATTTTTACAGCCATGTCGGTTATTACAGTATGGTTGGCAAAATTATCTGTAATAATACAGGGGAAAATGGATGATTGGATTCATATTAGTTCAGAAGTAATTTTCTTTAAGGTAAAACCAGATCCGGGTCTCAGCTAGCGTTCGGTTTTTTTTCTGGGAGGTGATAAAACCTTGAGCACACTGTCCTTCGGATGTTAAAACTTGGGCATGAGTCATAATAACTAGCTAGCATTCGGGCCTTAGATGAGAAGTTAAAACCTCTAACTACCCATATATGTATATATATTTTCATATTGAAATATATATAAATCATCGGTAGAGTTAGTTATTATGACTCATGCCCGGGCTTTAACTACGAGGTCATATCGCCTACTACCAGAGCGCTCTTTCGTCACTCTGGTGGACATGAGCCCGATTCTACTATGGGCATCAATTTTGCCTACCCTAAATTTTTATTCACCTAGGGTAGGGGTCTTTAACGAGTTCTTGACATCGTACAGGCTCGGGGACCATCACTTAACCACCCATTGGAAGGACGGTCGGGTTTCGAACCCACATCTTGATCTCAGAAGGCAAGCACGCATACCACAGAGTCATTCTCTGAATTTCCGATTTTTTTCCGTGTATTTGTGAACACGATAACTCTTGATGGAATAAACGAATGGACACAAAATTTTACATGTTTATTCAGAACCCTCTAAGGACGACACCTATTAATTTTCAGCCAAATGGGGAAAAGGGGAATTAGTAGGAGGCTTAACACAAAAACACAGAAATTGTATGTGTAAATTCAAAGCCTAATAAGGATGACACCTATTAATTTTCAGCTTAATCAGCCGAAAGGGAGGACGGATCAGAGAGGGTTTGATTTAAAAACCATAATAACTGCCGATCTAATGAATAAAATTCTATATATTTAAATTCAAAACACTATAAGGGTGGCACCCACTAATTTTCCTTATCACCGTACGAGAGAAAGAAAATAAACAAGACCCAGAAATCATCGGTAGATCTTGTCGATTATTCGATGTATTACATTATTCAGTAAATAGATAGATAAACTTTTATTGCACATAAGATTACAACTTCTATGGCAATGAGTGTTTTTTTTTTTTTTATAAAATAAATATTCTTATAGTTAAGTATATAAAATAAAATAAAAGAAAAAATATCTATATAAAGCGTTGTACATAATAAGATATATAACAACTGGGCTTTATAACAACTGAATAAAAAGATACCAATAATAATGAAATAGTAAAAATGGACATGCTTTTTAATATGAATAGTGCAAGCAACCAGGATAAAAGAAACAATTAAAAAATTATATAAAACAAGATATGACGTGAACATGGATAAATAAATAAATAATAAAATATATACAAAAATCTCTGCATCGAATTTTTGACCGATTCTATAACTTCCTTCATATCTGGGGAAGTGAATACAGTACTGTGATGGAGGCATGAGTTAGTTATTATGACTCATGCCCGGGCTTTAACTACAAGGTCATATCTCCTACTACCAGAGCGCTCTTTCGTCACTCTGGTGGACATGAGCCCGACTCCTAAATTTTGCCGACCCTAAACTTTTATTCACCACGGGTAGGAGGGGATCTTGTAGGTCGAGTAGGTCGGGTCTTGAACCCGCGATCTTGAGCTCAATAAGCAAGAAATGATCCCTGAGGTTAATGATTTTCATATTCAAACCAACATTTGGATCACATGCAATGTACTTCACCACCTTAAATAAATCAATTAAATTTTGCTTAGTCAGAAAATATGGTATATATATATATCTATTTTATATATATATATATATATATATATATATATATATATATATATATATATATATATATATATATATATCCATCTTACATGCAAGAAATTAAATTATGTTATTCTTTATTTTCAAGACAACAGTAAAAAATAAAAATAAATTGTTAATTTTTCTAACTTCTAAATTATTTAAAATATGCACAAATGTTTCTGAGTAATATTCTGGTCTATTGGTGAGATAATTGTGGAGAAATGTTTGCCTGGGGATACACAAGGAGGGACAATGGAATATTTATTCAGTAAATGAATAGTTATTAACTGTTAGATAAATACATTTTATTAATTAATTTTGTTTTCATAATTTCAGTGATTGAAGTTGCCTGTGGGGAGTACTCTAGAGATTTACGAACAATGGAAATGGCAGCCCGAGACAAAGGAAGAATAGGATCCCTCAACGTGAACGCACAGGACAAAGGTAATTGCATTGTTGCAAATGGTCATGTTGCACATCGCTTGAAACCTTATTTTAAAACTAGAGAAAAGTTAATTTTTATTTTTTTTATTTCCCCATATATACGAAGTATAGAGGAACACGGTTCCAATAATGAAAGAGGAAAAAAAAATTCCTGTGTCTCTTTGAGTGTGTCGTTGAATGTACTCACAAAATTTTTTATCCCGTCCCATGTTGGCATTTCTGGGAACGAAAAAGCAGACATTGCTGCAAAAGACGCTGCACTCTCCTCCTTACTGCCGCAACAAACAGTTAACACAGCACAAGACCTTTCAACCTACTTCAAAAACAAGATTGAACAACACTGGAACAATCAATGGACTCAGACGACTGACAACAAACTCAGAAAAATAAAATACGAAAACAAGCCATGGAAACCTCCAAGCAACATGAACAGACGAGACACGGTAGTCATCACAAGACTAAGACTTGGACATTCCTACTTACTTCTTGGACTTGAACACCCGACATGCTCCTGCAACCAAGACTACACAGAGCTCACAGTACAACATATACTGACTAACTGCACAAACTACACCGCATTAAGAAACAAATACAAACTACCGACTGACATGAAAAAACTACTTCAAACACCCACCGACGAATACAACGTACTCATCCAGTTCCTTCAAGACACAAAATTCTACGAAGACATATAGAAGCAATAGTCGTCGCTAATAGCCCTGCAGTCGATGCGACGTTAAATAAAAACTAAGGAAAAAAAAAAAAAAAAAAAAAAAAATTTATGTGTCCAGAACTTTTTAAGGACGGCACTTGTTGATTTTCAGGGAAATCGGCCAAAAGAAAATTGGAAGATTAGGGTGAGACACAGAAACCCTAATAACTGCCGTTGTAATAAATGTATCGACACAAAATTTTATCAGCCAAAATAGACATTTTGCTGAGACTTATGTACATTTGTACTGTTTAGTGTTTATTTATTTGAATTTTACTTAAGATTTCAAATACAGTGTAAACTCTATACAGCGACACTTAAGGGACTGCGCATTTTATGGCGTTATTGAGAGTTGTCGTTAAATGAAGAGAAGAAAAATTCGATACATATTACATTACATTTAATAGTTAGTTAGTTATTATGACTCATGCCCGGGCTTTAACTACGAGGTCATATCGCCTACTACCAGAGCGCTCTTTCGTCACTCTGGTGGACATGAGCCCGACTCTACTGTGGGAGTCCTAAATTTTGCCTACCCTAAATTTTTATTCACCTAGGGTAGGGGTCTTTAACGAGTACCTGACATCGTACAGGCTCGGGACTATCGCTTAACGTCCCATTCGAAGGACGGCGTGCTTAAGTTTATTTTACCTCCCAGATAAAATAAACTAAGGGCCTCAGTCGGGTTTGAACCCACTATCTTGAGCTCAGAAGTCAAGCACGCTTACCACTGAGCTACCGGCGCCCTCTTACATTTAATAGTATTTTACTATTATAATATGTATTTACTAATAAAGTATAAAATTTACAAACAACAAACATTAATATTGATACAAATAACAACGCTTATTGCGTATAGTTGACAGTCGAGGTAAATACGTGATAGACAATAAAGCAACAAAATAACAAACAAAAGAACGTACACAGCTGCAGTTATTAATTTTGGCAACTTGAAAGTACTGTTTATTGCTTAGTGATGACGTATTGTTGTCGTTATTTAGAGTGGGTATGATGCTACATAGAGTGTATCATTGTATGGACAACCAGATTCAAGTAATTTCGATGTTTTAGGGAGTTTGTTGTTAAATCGAGTGGCGTTAAATGGAGTTTACACTGTATATATATCGTTAGATGTAACTTACATATACATATGTACATATTGATATATGATAATCGCTAAGTCTACACTGATTTTTTTTGCCAACATTATAAATTATTTATATACATTTATTATCATATGTATTTATTTATTTAGATATTTACAACGGCATAACATTTGTCATTAGTAATTGTGATGTTGAGCAGTGGCAAGTGTGTGACCTCATGGCGGATTTGTGAGGAGAGTGTTTGTGGATAATTGCAGAATAAGTGGATTGGCATGATAATGAAGTTTGTCGTGAAGACATTGATCGTGACCGTGTCCTGATAACAGTTATGTTAGTTACCGTGACTGATGCCCGGGCTTTAACTACGAGGCCATATCTCCTACTACTATAGAGCGCTTTTCCGCCGCTCTGGTGGACATGAGACAGACTATGGGAGTCCAAAATTTTGTCAACCCTAAATGTTTTTTCATCTCCCAAATAAAAAATTTAAGGGCCCGGTTTCGAACCCGCAATCTAGAGCTCAGTAAGCAAGCACTCTTATGTATATATCAAAATATAAATCAAGGGTGAAATTGCAATTGCAATAATATTAATTTATTTTTTTATTTATTAATATAATAAATATATAATTTATAATAGAAATATTTAACAGTAGTTAATCTAAGTTTCATCACAGGGATCTTTTGCATACAATCATTCGGTGGATTTGATCCCTAAATTTTATTAGCTACTTAATAGCATTTATTGTAACTTAATTCTGTAAAAACTATAAAAATCCATCCAAGTTATTCAGTCTCTTTATATGCTACGTCGCTCAACAAGTACAGTCTTACAAAAGTGGGCCTCCCGCAGTTTTTATGATGGTCACAAAATGTTGCTAGGCGCATGCAGTTATTAATCTTGTTTTCTCATTGACTAAAATGTTATTATATTTTTTAAATATTATTTTTCAGATTACAATTTATTTAGTCTGAGTTCTAGTAAAAAAAAGACTCGAATTTCGGATTCTGATTTTGGTGCAGTGAACAGTTGCCTGTCGCACCGAACCTCTTTTTGGATCCAACTCTTCCATTTGTACAATCGAAATTTGATGGTGTTCAGGCGTGATCACGTAAGTTTTTGAAAATTGTATTTTTGTCTTTATATAAAATATATATATATATTTATTGGATCAGCACAAATCAATTATAATTGATAAATCGTGGTAGAGACAAGGTTTGAGCCTCCTATCTGGTGTTGGTTCTTCGAACTTGTAGAGCTAGGCTCCAGGCACCAGGACGAGATTGTCATGGTAGTCTAGGGTCAGTTTGGCGATGAAAGCCTTGATGTCCGGGATGTCCACTTCTTTGTGGGTCTGCTGATTGCGGACGAACCAAGGTGCGCCCACTGCTAAACGAAGGACCTTGTTTTCAAAACTTCGAAGTTTATCTTGGTGAGTTTTGCTTGTACCTTGCCAAATGGATGATGCATATGTGATGAGTGGTCGTGCAGAATGTGTGGCTGAGTGGTGTACGTCTGTTCAGATGTAGGTATAGTTAGTTAGTTTACATATTTACAACGACATAACATTTGTCATTAGTAATTGGAAAGTGTGTATATAACTGCAACATAATAACTGACTCATGCCCGGGCTTTAACTATGAGGTCATATCGCCTACTACGAGAGCGCTCTTTCGTCACTCTGGTGGCCATGGGCCCGTCTCTACTATGGGAGTCCTAAATTTTGCCTACCCTAAATTTTTATTCACCTAAGGCAGGGGTCTTTAACGAGTACCTGACATCGTACAGGCTCGGGACCATCGCTTAACGTCCCATCCGAAGGACAGCGTGCTTATGTTTATTTTACCTTATAGAAGTAGGTATAGTTGTGATAGTCGAGTTTAGGATGAGGATTTAGAAGCCCTTAAGTAAGTCAACTATTGATTATTGCGCAATCAGTAGACTGTTTTGGAGGGGAGGAGCTAAAATGTAATAGATTAATTCGTTCTGGGGAAGTACATTGCCGGTGATTTATTGACGATTTTTCTTTTTTTTATACTATTCAATGAGAATTAACTATTGTTATGTTTCAGTTGCAGATCCTGCTCCGACTCGTAGCACATCTCATCATTGGAGTTCTCTTCGGCTATCTGTACCGAGGGGTTGGCAACAATGCTGAGACCCTATTGGCCAACTTTATATATGTCTATGGAACCAATCTTTTCCTTCACTATACTGGGCAGATGACTGTCCTACTATCCTGTAAGTATTGCAAAAATGGTGGCCTCTACTCCAAACAGCTCAATTTAAATCCAATAATTATATCAATCTAGGTGTATTTTACCCGTCGATGCCGCGTCAAGTACCGTGCGCGGGGGACGACTGCAGGCACGCCGGTGGTCACACTGTGCGCAGTGTGAAATTTATGAGTTTTGATTTTCCATATTCGAGCCCCCGCTCAATTTTTGATCAATTTGGATAAAACTAGGTGCAAAATATTTGTGAAAGCTGGCTTTTTATCAGATAACTGCGGGTTTCACAATCAAGGTATTATATGCCAGTGGCAAAAATAGCCAATATATTGAATTTGAACCATTTCAGGGCAAAATGACAACATTAGGACCACTTTTGGCTAAAATAAATATTGAATTCGTAATCAGCGATCCAAAAAACATTCATTCAAGTTATAAAAATCCGTTAACAAAAACTTAGACAAAAACAATTAAAATTTTCGCGGGGTTTTGGCAGCTGTCAATTGGCATATATTACTTTGATTGTGAAACCCGCAGTTACCTGATAAAAAGCAAGCTTTCACAAATATTTTGCACCCAGTTTCATCCAAATTGATCAAAAATTGAGCAGGGGCTCGAATTTTGAAAATCAAAACTCATAAATTTCATACTATGCCCCGGCGCCCCACATTTATCCCGACCTCTCTGTGCGCCAAGAAAATGAAGGTGGCCTGGGAGTGACCGCCGATCGTCGCAGATGTAGCTCAAAGCCGACCACAGCAACAATAAATTATTATATTTTTTGCTTTATTTGAATCATAATAAACTTGTTAGGCTCTCTTTTCCCCGACAATTCGGCGAACGGGTGTCGACAACCCCCAAAAAATAAAAGATACCACATGAATATAAGAATTGAATATTAAATATATTTTAGTTGAAAATTAATTGAATATTACCAGCCGTTCGATTGTGTACATCAAGAAAAAATGGTCATTTCATGAAGATCCTAGGCTATTTAATGTATTTTCACAATATGTCGGCAGTTCATGAAATGCCTTGTTCGCACGATTACAATACGTATACTTCCTTATACTATAGATTCAATAAAGTTAAAGTTTAATTGAGTGGTTGACGCGAAAAAGGTTCTAAGCGTCACTTTAGTCAAAAATGAGATTTCTATGGAATAAGGTTCTATACGCCTTTAGGGACTGTGTAGGGAAGTTTTTTTTTGCCGTTACAGCAGCAGTTGGTAGTATTGAGCCCCACGTCAACGTTGAGCCTCATGGAAGAAGGTTCTAACAGCCACCAGTAGTTCTCAACATGACAGAGGAAGGAAGTGTTATTTTGGCGTTTAGAACCTTTTTCGCGTCAACCACTCAATTCTTTCCCCCGGAGGACACTATGTCCATTTTCTTATGAAATGTAGTTGACACCATTGTAGATTTTTCGCTTTATATAGTGCTATAAAGCTCTATGTCCTAAATAGCGAAAATTTCATAGAGCAATTCTTATTATTAGCGAAGAAACATGAAAATAAAGTAAAAAAATCAAAAGTTTATTTTTTGCTGAAAAAATACATTTTTGTGACTTGGTGTTCTTTACCTTCGGAGTACAGAATTATAATGTAAAATATAAAGTTACTTATCGAACAACTTGTATTTTCCTAATTTCCAGGTATCTTTATATTTTGATTCCTGTTTCAGTTCCCCTGGAATACAAGGTGTTGACCCGGGAACACTTCAACAGATGGTACACTCTGGCTCCATACTGTGTTGCACTCCTCCTAGTAGAGTTACCATTTCAGGTAATCTTACAAAAACAAACATTTGAATTTAAATTACATTTTAGTTCCATATAACCCAATTTTGCGATATTCTTCCTATGATCTATGCATTAAGTTTTTTTTTTAAGTGCAATTGTGGTATATTCTTGAGTTTGCTCAGCTAAATATCTTCTTTTAATGAATTTTTACACATTGTTAACTTGCGAATGTGCCACATTTGCAATAACTCTGTATAACATAGTAATAGGATACATCATAAGAATGTTTACATTAAGATAGCTTATAAATTAGATACATAAACAGATATTTTTTTTTTTTTTTTTTTTTTTTTTTAATTATTGTAAACTTTATTATTCTATACATGAATATTATAGTTGGGCTGTCTATAACAATAATACCTAGGCCAATGGCCTAATTAACATGAGATATGAACTCAGGTACAATTCAATAATTGCCCTAAACAAGTAACTTTAAACTAGATAAAATGAACATAATATAGAAAAGAAAAAAAAAAAAATAAAAAAATAAAAAAAAAAAAAAAAAAAAATGTCTTTTGATCAATTGATGAGAAGAAAATCATGCGGTCGCTTCTTTTTAAGTCTGCGTTCCAGTGGTAAAGGTGGTGGGTGTTCAGCAATTTCCCGGACCAGTGGATTTGGGTGGTTGGCCATTGTTGTCTGCATTCGGATGTAGGATTCTTTGAGGACCTCCGCTACTTCCGGTATTTCAAGATCAGCATGTAGAACTGTGTTGCGAACATACCACGGTGCATCGGTGATGAGTCTCATGACGCGATTTTGAGTGGTTTGTATCCTGGTTATGTGGCTTTTAGCAGCTGAACCCCATAGGCCACAAGCGTACTGCCAGATCGGACGTATCAGCACCAAATATAGCAGTCTTTTTACTGATAAAGCAAGGGGTGAGCGGTGGTCGAGGAGACACTTCAAGTTTGTTATTCGTCCGCGAGTCTTCGCTACTAGGTGCTGGACATGATGGGACCATGTTAGCTTCGCGTCAAATATTAGTCCTAGGTATCTTACTCGTTCTGCACAAGGGATTTGCATGTCATTAAGAAAGATGGTTGGATTTGGTATATTTTTTTTATATGTGAAAGTTACCACTGTTGACTTAGTGGAGTTCATTTTTATGCGCCATTTGCAACACCATAAGTTGACTGCGTTCAGGAATTGTTGTAGATAATGTTTGGCATCTTCATAAGTCAGGGCTCTGCTGAGGGCAGCAACATCATCTGCGAATTGTGCTACAGTCACATTTTCTGAGGTAGGAAAGTCACTTGCATAAATTAGATAAAGAAAGGGCCCCAGAACACTACCCTGCGGCACTCCTGCTGATATCGCTTTAGATGTTGAGCTTGTGTTACCATATTTTACGGAAAATGTACGGCAATACAAGTATGATTTTATAATTCTGTAGTAGGTGTCCGGTAGATGGGGTTTTAGCTTGCAGAGTAGTCCAGGGTGCCAAACCTTGTCAAAGGCTTTTTCCGTATCCAGGAAGAGCCCAAAGCATACTTGTTTTTCCTCGTATGTGTTTAATATTTCATTTACTATTCGATGAAGTTGCTGCGGACATGAGTGCGACTGTCTAAATCCTAGCTGTGTATCAGGCACGAGAGGAGAAAGGAACATTAATAGTTTTGGTAACAGCAAGCGTTCAAATATTTTAGCAAACAGGGGAAGTAAACTTATGGGTCTATAACTAGTTGGATCACTGGCCATCTTATTAGGTTTTTTCACCATGACGATTTTAGCATGTTTCCACTGATTCGGGATGTGGGTCGTCCGTAGAATAGCATTGAATATCTGGGTGAGATATACTATAGCTTTTCGTGGCAGTGCTTTTAGTAATGGCTGGACAATCTGATCATGACCTGGCGCCTTCTTTGTCGGTGAACGATTTATGGCGTTAGTCACCTGACCCGGAGTGAAGTAGTCTGAAAACAGGCTGAGTTGTAGGGGCTCATCCAGTCGCTTATATACATTTTGTGTGGATACCAAATCACTTTCATCGTGTGGGGTAAATTGCTGAACAAGTATGTTAGCAAACAGGTCACATTTCTCCTGAGACGAAGCATACCATTCAGGTCCCACCTTTAAAGGAGGAATATTAATTGGCACTTTCATGATAGTTTTTGTTTTCATCCAGAGAGAGCCATCTGTGGCGCTAAGAGCATTGATGCTGCTTCGGGTCGACACATTCTTCTCCTCTTTCAGAGCTCGAGTTAAATCCCTGGTTGCCCTGTTGAATCTCTGCTTGTCTGTTGGATGCCTCGTTCTCATCCACTCTGCGCGAGCTGAGTGTTTTACAGTTAGAAGTTGTTGAATAATCAGAGTAGGTTTATACGGTGATTTAGGGCCCAGTGGATTGGATGAAGATGCTTCGCTGGCTGCAGTTTGAATTATCTTGGTGATTTGAGCCACCGCAGCATCTACATCGGCTGGGGTTTTCAGAGGTACTTTTAAATCCACGCTCTGATTGATGACTTTATTGTACAACTTCCAATTGAACGGGTGCCTGATTAAGCCTGCGTTGTGTTGTAAAGAACCATCGAAGTGAAGAGTAAGAAGTACTGGCAAATGGTCAGAGTTTAGTTCTTTTAATACCTGAGGAGTAGAGGAGATGTGTTGAACACGCTTCCCAATGAAGAAATCAAGGATGTCAGGGGTACGGACTGTATCAAGTGGATAGTAAGACGGCTCAGAGGGGTGGATCACATCCAGTTGTAGTGCAGTAACGGTGTTTAGCAGTACTCTCCCTCTGGGGTTGGCTAGTCGGCATCCCCAACGTGGATGCTTGGCGTTGAAATCCCCACCGATTATAAAATCAGTTTTCATTTCATGTATAATACCCCAAAAATCCGATTGAGATAGTCTGTTTTCAGGAGCAGAATAAAATGAGCCTATTTGTAATTTTTTGTTAGTATGATGGAGTTCTACTCGAGTTATCTGAAACTTGTCTTCTTTTATAAGTGGAAGCTCATCGTGACCTATCGAATGTTTTATTAGTAACGCTGATCCTCCTTTGCGACGACCGCTGGGGTGGTCTGATCTGTATGATTTGTAGCCTGATATATAGAAATTTAAATTATGGGACAATTTAGTTTCAGTGATGAGTATTATGTCAACGTTATATCTTCTTAGAAATAACTCCAGTATACTATGTTTATTGTTCAGCCCTTGAGCATTCCAAGTGCAAACTGTTAGGGTTTTGTTGTTGGGGAGAGTCATGGTTTTTTTGCTATTAACATTGGTAAGATTTGGGCTAATGTTTGCACTAAGGGGTGCAGTAAGGACAACAGAGAATCAATTTTTTTCATGAGGTTATCTATATTTGACCCGGGACTCGCTGCTGCTTCGGCATATGATTTGCTAATTGTAGGAGCGGTGTGTTTAGCAGTAAGGTTGTTGCGGCCATTATCTGCACGTTGTGGGACTTCTTCGTGTTGTTGATTTTGCCTCTGAAATGTGGAAGTGTAAGGTTTGGTACTTAGCTGTAGTTTTTTATGCAGAGGGCATCCCTTGTAATTGGCCGTGTGCTGACCTTTACAGTTTACACAAACAGGGGGTGAGTTTGGTACCTTTGTACAAGATTCGGTTGGATGAGGTTGGTCGCATTTTACACACCTCGGGGGCCGGTGGCAGTAATTTTTTGTGTGTCCGTAGTCTTGGCATCGTATGCATTGTATAACTGCGCGACGTGGCCTAGGTGCTTCTACCTTAATTTTTGCATAGTAGAGTTTATCTAGAGTGTATATTTCTGAGTTTTTTGGAGAATTTTTGAGGTCGAGAAAAAATAGTGGTAAAGGGATTTTTGTTATAGGATGATGAACAGGAATCATTTGGACTGGTTCATAGCCGAGAGTTTGAAGCTCTTCCATCATTGCCTTAGTATCACATGTTGGGTGGAGACCCCTGATCACAACTCTGAAATGTCGTTCAGATTTGACTTGGAATGTATGAAATTCCGCCTTATTGTCTTGTTGCAAAAATGCAACAATTTTTCTATAATCCTCCACCGTATCGAAGTTAAACTTGACTTTTCCATCCGTAGAATGGTGTCTGATGGATGTAACACCTAATTGCGCACAGTCTCTTAGGAATAAATTTATATTGCCTATATTATTAATGAAGATAGGTGGAGGTTTGGTGGGCTTTTCTGTTATCTCGGTGCTCATTGATGCAGAGTTGTCTTCTTGTAAATTCGACAAGGGCTCAAATTTATTGGAAGTTACAAAAGACGAATCATAATTGCTTAACTTACGTTTTTTTTCTTTCCAATTGTCCATGGCTAGGGAGCAAATGTAAGTATTAATCCGCTCTCAGTAGGTAAACACAAGCCGTTATCACACAAACAGTAACAATAACGCCGACGTTCACTCGTCAATGTCTAGTCGCATAAACAATTTCTATTAAACATAAACAGATATTAACTCTTAGAAACTGATTCACAGGTTATAAGTAATAACAATACTATTAAAAAATGAAATTAAATTAAATAAATACTAGAAAAAATGAGTGTAAAAATGATAATATTTTTATTATAATATATAATAAAATACATATGTAGATATAGTTCCTAATTTAATTAAAATTGATAAATATTTTTAACTCTTCCGTAAGTGCTGTTTCACGACGATATTTCGGGACGTTCTTACGTCCCTTCATCGGGTCAGAGTGTGTTAAATATAGGAAAGAGAAAGAAAACAAAATATAAATTATATATAATAATAAACATAACAATAACAATTATTAAAAAGTAATAATGAATGAAAAAAAAATAACAAGAAATAGAAAAAAAATCTAAGAAAATATTTAAAAAAATAATAATAAATTGGTTTAAATATGAAATTAAATATGTATTGATTATGAATATTATGATTTGATCGCGCAGTGACAGTGATTAGTCATAAATGAGTCCATCTTAATGCCTATGGAGTAACTTTTTACTAATTTCTCCTCTCTTGACATTTTACACATTGCCATTTTTCTCTCACAGCTCATTTGCTCGATGCATATAGGTTAGGTTAGGTTTTATGACTCATGCCCGGGCTTTAACTACGAGGTCATATCGCCTACTGCCAGAGCGCTCTTTCGTCACTCTGGTGGACATGAGCCCGACTCTACTGTGGGAGTCCTAAATTTTGCCCACCCTAAATTTTTATTCATCTAGGGTAGGGGTCTTTAACGAGTACCTGACATTGTACAGGCTCGGGACCATCGCTTAACGTCCCATCCGAAGGACGGCGTGCTTATGTTTATTTTACCTCCCAGATAAAATAAACTAAGGGCCTCGGTCGGGCTACGAACCCACTACCTTGAGCTCAGAAGTCAAGCACGCATACCACTGAGCTACCGGCGCCCTCTCGATGCATATATATATTCTTTTTACAGTTGTAAATATTTCTTTCCAAAAAAAAAAATATATATATATATATATTTTAAAGAAAAACACAAAGGAAAAAAGTAGGGTGTTGGTAGCTCAAAGATAGTGTGCTTGCTTACTGAGCTGAAGATCGCGGGTCCAAAAACCGGCTGAGGCCCTTAGTTTTATCTGGAAGGTGAACAAACCTTGACCACGTCTTCCTATGGATGGAACGCTAAGCTATGGTCCCGAGCCAGTGGAATGTCAGGGAACTAGTTAAAGACCCTACTTTAGGCGACGAAAGAGCGCTCTGCTAGTAAGCGATATGACCCCAAAGTGTTATTCTGGAATGTACAATATATCAAATAGAATGTTTATTTTATTTATTAAATCATAAATATGCATTTCTCAACTTAGAAGTTTTATCATTTGTGTGTTTTTTTGCATACTGTTGGACACAGTGAACTAAGTGTATTTTGCCTTTTACTTGCGTCAAACTGATAGATAAGACACTATTTGTCAGCTACGTCAAGGTATAGCCAAACAGTACGCTAACGATATTCTGTTGTTGCTTATTCTCTATTTTTATTTGACTATTGCAGGTTGCCTGCGCTATGACGTATATCTTCCCCAGTTACTACCTCACAGAGCAGCCTCTAGAATTGTCCAGGTTTGGATCCTTCGTTATGTTCAACATTGCTATCTCTCTGACTGCTCAGGCTACTGGCTTCTTGACAGGGGCACTTCTCCCCATCACGGTATGTATAGTTCATCAGTTACCTTCGAGGTAGTTCAGTAAAACTTATACTAACCACTCTCAAAACATTCATCCCCTCAACTGTAAATAGTCAGAAACGTGGCTGATATGTTTGGAACAGACTGGAGAATAACTCCCCATCCGTCGAGAACTGATCTACCTCAGGGACTTTCTATTCTTCACTTATTTTCATCAGTTGGGTATACTATATACTAAATGCTACTAATTTGAAAAAGGAAACATTAAAAAAAAAATCTAACTTACAATAAAAATGAAAAAAAAAAAAATTGAGAATAGAGGACAAAAAAATAATAATAAAGTTAATGAAAAATAAATTAAAGTTAAGATTTTCATATTAAGTTTTTGTTAAATACTTGTTATTTACAGTTTAAGTACAAAGTGGTTTGACTTAATGTTTATTACTTTGGTTTTATTTAAAGTCATTATATGTATATGTGTATGTATGTATATAAAAGTATATATTTTTTCTGTTTTTCATTTCTCTTGGCTGTATGTATACAAGTAAATGTGCGGCATTTATTATTATTATTTATTATAATATTTAGATATTTAGGAACTTATTAAGCTGTAATATTCTTACTTTATTATTATATCGGATGTATATTCAAATTGTACCCCAACTTAATAGGCTTCATTGTAGTAATAAATAAATATAAATATATTTTCATCAAAGCGACGGTAGCTCAGAGGTAATGTGCTTGCCTACTTAGCTCAAGATCGCGGGTTCAATACTCGGCCGAGGCCCTTAGGTTGTTTATCTGGGAGGTGAAAAAACCTTGAGCACGCCGTCCTTCGTATGTGACGTTAAGCGATGGTTCCGAGCCTGTACGATGTTATGTACTCGTTAAAGACCTCTACCCTTGGTTAATACAAATTTAAGGTGTTTACCTTAAATTTAAGAAATGGAATTTAAGAAATGTCTGAAATTAGCTCATATTTTTAACTTAATAGCAAAAATATAAGTCTGAGTAATGTGTCATTAGAAATACAGAAATTTAAAATATCTATATTGGTATTACATTTCAGACTGCTCTTATGAACCTACTATTGTTTTACAGGTCTTATAAATATCTACTTTTTACCAATAACACATTATTTAGACTTACATCGAATTCAGAAGTTAATATCGTTCCAACCTTTATGACTGTTTACTTAGATCTCTAGAGCTATTTCTTATTCAGTTTGATTATTTATTTAAAAAATGGCTGCATTAGGTTTATTTTCAACCCCCGACGCAAAAGGATGGGTGTTATAGGTTTGAAGCCTATGTCTGTGTCTATCTATGGCATCGTAGCTCCAAGACGGCTGAAATGTTTTCAAAGCGATTTTTTTCGTTTTAAAAGCTGGTATTTGCGAGATGGTTCTTAGCCATGTTTGGTGGAAATCGGGTATGCCGTCTCCAAGATATTCAGGTTTCATCAGAGCCTGTGTAGGGATCTCGGCCTCTATTAGCTGGAGACTTGAAGTTTGAGCTCAAATGTTAAATGTTTATAAAGCCAAGCCCCCCCCCCCCCCCCCCCCCACCCCCCCCTTGTTTGTGTCTGTGCGTGTGTGTCTGTGCGTGTGTGTCTGTGAACACGGTTACTCCCAATAGAATAAATGTATCAATACGCAATTTTATATATAAATTTAGTACTATTTAAGGACAGCATCTAATTATTTTCAGCTAAATCGGCCACAGAAAAAGAAGGATTAGAGAGAGTTCAACTCATAAATCCCAATCACTGCCGATATAATGAATTTATCGAGATGAAATTTTATATTTACATTTCAAATCCCGTAAGGATAAAACCTATTAATGTTCCGAAGAAATCGGTCGAAGGGAATGGAGAAAAGCAAAGAGGTGCTCGGCTAAAACACCCAAAAAAGGCCGATGTAATAAATGTATCGCCACAATATTTAGTATGAGAACTCAGAAGCTACTATGTGAGTCAAATAATGAGTTTTAATGCGTGGGGTTTTAACTAAATATGAAATTTCATGATGATACATTCATTACAACAACAATTATTACTGTTTTTGTGTTAAGCCTCCCCCTAATCACCTCTTCCCTTCGGCCGATCCTGCTGAAAATTAATTAGTGTCATCCTTATGGCCTTCTGGATATACATATAAAATTTTGTGTCGATACATTCATTCTATCGGGAGTTACCTTGTTCAAAAATACACATACATGAAATTTCGGTGAAAACACAAAAAGTGTAGTATCTGGCGTTGTAATGAACGTATCCACACAAAATTTCATATATAAACACAAAACCCAATTATTAAAAAAAAAAATACTCATTGTGCACACAGCCACTTCTTTAAAGTTTCATTTATAAAAATATTTTTTGTTTAGTTGGCAGTGTTCCTGGGCCCAGTGATCACGTGCTTCTTCTCTGTGTTTGGTTTCACCTCCAAGTACACAGACATCACAGCTCCGATGCGCCCATTCTACAACATCTCCTACTTCAGATCTGCCTTTCAGGGCTCTTTCTTGTCGCTCTATGGAAACGGACGGATGGATCTGCCCTGTTCAGAGCTATACTGTCATTTCAAAAAGCCAGACAAGTTTCTCCTCGAAATGGACTTCAGTGGATTTCGCCCACTACCTGAACTTTGCTACATTCTACTTATTGGTGCTGTGGCATATTTATTCACTTTAATTGTAGTCTGGCATAGACTGAATAGACGATGAAAATATGTAATCTATAGGTATTCTTTAAAAAAGAGTTTTTATATTCTAGATGTTTAAAAGTATGAGTTTAAGGTTTTATCAGAAAAGTATAGCAATTGTTTTAGACCTGTCTTTCAAATATTTTATTTTTTGTTTATAAGTAAACCAGGTCCGCGACACAATTCAGGATCTTCACAAATATTTGCATAACAAATTGCATTCACACGATTCTCCCAAGGTGTAAAATTGTAATTAACTATCATTAGAACGTTTAAACAAACTTTTAAAGATAATTAATATAAAAAAGAAGATCTGTATAGAACTTCAACCCGGAATTGGAAAATGTCAAGTCTTTTTGTGCAAAATACTGAATTAGTTCTTTAAAACATTTTATCTAAAAAAAAAATAAAGAAATGTTTCATAAAATATTGTCTATTTCACAAAATATACAATATATGGAAGTACTTTCGGTATTGCTACCATATTCAGCCACGATTTAAAAAATGCTGTATTTGTTAAGTATGTGTTAAGAATTGACTGAAAATGGTAGCAGTACCGAAATTTCCATTTATTTTGTGAAATAGACAATATTTAGAAAAAAAACATTAGTTTTTTATTTATTTTTAATTAGGTGGTTCACTGTAGAAAGTGTTAAATTAATTATAATGACCATATATATAATAATTTAAAAATATTATATGAAAATATAATATTTTAAAATTATTTCAACAAAACCTCGAGCTCTACTCCATTGTAAAGATGATAACTTTTATTTTTAACTACTATTTTTGTACTTATTAGCTATATATATATTTTATTTTTAATTATTTGGGCAAAAGTTCATTTTTCTTATATATTATTTTTAATTTTATATTTTCAATATACGTACACTTATTTAGATGTTACGTTTCTTACTGTTAGTATTTAAAAATACTTTTAAATTGATGATAATTTTATTTTGAAATTTGTCAAATGTTTTGTTGAGAGTTGTATTATTATGATATTCTCAGGTTCTTTTATACAATTAAAAATGTGTTTTTAGGAGAACAAAAGAAAAAAATATGTACATCGTATTTTTTATACACAACAGGTTAACATTAGCTACTTATAAATATATATATTATGTGCTATGTATGCGTCAGGAATATTCATCCTCTATCGGTTATGTAAAAATACTCTGATATTATATTCCTTCAAATTGTTGGTTAGGCAAACTTTTCGCTTAGTCTCCTCCAATGTGGAGAGATCCAATCCAACAGGAGGCTCCGCAGGGCCGCATAAATAATGTCTCATTACACATTCGATTAAATTGTAAAATTTCGTGACTCATGCCCGGTGTTTTATATTTTACTTTTTCAAACTTTATTTTATTATTATTATTCGAAAGATTTGGGGGATGACTACTCTTTGCATAAAATTGCACTTTTTCAAAACTGTTATTTTTGAGAATTTAACTTCAATTGATAATATTTCGACAAATTGTATGACTAAAGACATACATTTTTTTTTCTTATACTCAGCTATCAGTCCCTTATTCGAAGTTGCAAAATTGACAAAAACTAATATAAGATCCTCACGTATACTGGAGACGCAATATTTAACAACAAACAAATTCTCTCAGATCCTGCTAGTTTATGATATATGTCAAAACAATTTAAAAATGTTGCTATCAGTCATTTGTTTTCAAAAAAATATTTTTTATTTTTTAGAAATATTAATCTTTTTGGTAACACAAATAAACTTTTTTGATAATGTCTTTCAATAATAATATTTTAAAACATTTTTTTTCTTGAGAAATGTGAATTTGTGTAAATTGTCAATGATATTGTGAGATGAATTCGATGCAGAAAACTTCTTGTAAACGTTTTGTGCACCAATTATCTATTATCTATCAGCGTGTTTAAAAAACGAACCCAAATAATAGCACAGTTAACCTTGCCATTATATTATTTAGTATTATTTATAAATTATATTTTATTGTACATTCATACACTTATATATCTATATTTGTATGAGTTATATCTGCCTATAACTATGTATACATTTTTATTTTATTTTTTATATTGCCCAAAATACATTGTTACTTTTTCATAGGGAAATTTATATCATAATAAAATTCAAAGTTGTTTTTTTTGCATTTTTTAAAATGTTTTATGACTAAAGGGTCAAAGACACCACTTCTGAAAAATGTATTTATGTATAAAATAAAGAAAAACGTATGTTTGTTAAATATTGTCTATTTCACAAAATATATATATATAATATAGGGTAGCCTTACCAAAAGTACTCTCATATATTATATATATATTTTGTGAAATAGACAATATTTAAAAAAAAACATGCATTTTTCCTTATTTATTAGTAAGTGTTTCACAATATCTCTGCTGAAAGTGGTAAGTATTTACGAATATGTGTTAGTCGTTCCTGATATCTTCAAAAGTAATGTATACATTTTAATCACATTTTCTATAGAAACTATTGTGTGCATCTCTACTGGGTGAGCCATTCTCATGCGAAATGCTTTTATGAAAATTATGGTACCTTTTATGCTGTAATGATTTTAAATTTGAACTTGAAATGACATATTGCATTGCTTCTTTTAATTTAAAAAAAAAAAAAATCTAAAATGGCTAAGGAATGTTGTGAACTTTTTTATTTATTGATGAGTAAGATCAAGTAACTTGTTTAAAATCGGTACAGACAACAGATATTTTACAGGTTCTGGTATAAGAAACGCGAACATAAATGTAGAAACTTGTAATAAATAAAACATATTTATTTTTTTAAATATTGTCTGTTGCGTTATACCATCAGGTTTAATACTAAGTTAGTTTGCTTAGTGTGAATAATTCTTACATATCAGGTAAGGAAGGGGATTTGTTTAGTTTAGTTTTTTTCTTTTTTGGGGCCCTCAACTATTGGGTTATTAGCGCCGAGGATGGCTACTATGTAGTAGCCCTTTACACTTATAAGAAATTATTACAAACGAACAGTATATATACTAACTTCTAATTTATAATTATTTATTTATTTTATTATTATTTTTTTTTAACTTCTCTTTTTGTTTTTCTTTTCTCTTTTTATTTATTTTTTCATTTTATTTTATTTTTTTTTTATTTCTTTTATTTATTCATTATTATTTTCCCCCTATATTCCAGCACATAATTATCTACTCCCCCCTCAGGATTATGAGATTATGTTATTTGTTTTGGAATTCACAAACTCTTTCCTTACCTGATACACAAGAATAGTTCACACTCGGCCAACTTAAATAACTAACCGAACCTGATGATATAATGCTGAAATCGTTAGTTTATGTATAAATTTTTTCGTGGAATAGACAGTATTTTAAAATTATATTAATTAGTTTTTTTATATTATCTAAATTTATTTAAATAGCCCTATGGAAGAGTTCTGTGCAGCTCCAACCTGTTTGTATTTTTTTAAATTATAGTTTTATTAGTTGAACATATTAGATTATTTTATTATAGTAACATGAAAACAAATTTCGTATTATTATTATTATTATTGATAAGTATCGAGTCAGCTTATTGTTTTATTTGTGTTTATACATCAAGTGGCGTAGTTTTAAGAAATGTTTGAAATTATTCATATTTTTGGAGTTATTCTAAACTATATTGTTATTTATTAATTATTAGCAGAAGCTTTATAATTATTTATTATTATTTGAAAACCAAAATAATTATAATGTAAATTCTGTGGATGAGCAAGGTAAGGAAATGTTGAGAAATTAATTTTGCTGTCTCCGAAAACCTGCCTCAATTTTGTCTGAAAACCCTAAGATGTCATATTTGAATCCAGGTATATTTTAATTTTGAAATGTTCATTATTTTGGAATCCAGGCAGGCCCTCTCTAAACGTTTTTTTTTTTTTTTTTTTTTTTTTTAATGATTTGGTTGAAAATTAATTGTTTTAATATTGATTTATGGGACTTTTTTTTTTTTTTTACAAATAGCTATTTACAACTGTATACAATTAAATACAACAAGCAAATTTGCTGATAAAGAGGTAATGGCAATGTCAAAATGTCATGAGGGGAGAAATCACCCAGTGGTGACACTCCCTAGTCACTGTTTTTCTCTCATTTATAGCTAATCACTGTCACTGCTTCTGCTCAGGTGGCCTCTAGGCCATTGACGCTTAACCCGTCGTTGGGGAAGTATGGCAGAATGGAGGGCACGGACTAGAGGATTATTGTGGGAACTAAGAAGGGAAAATAATTTTTTATATATGATTTCTGGGACTAACATTATATATTGTTTCGTAGGGCTCCAGTAGGTCAGTGGTATGCGTGCTTGCCTTCAAATCGTGGGTTTGAAACCCGGCCGAGACCCTTAGTTTATTTTATTTGGGAGGTAAAATAAACTTAAGCACGCCATCCTTCGGATGGTTTATTTTCGACTTTATTTACACCTATGTATTTGTATCTGTGAACACGATAAGGTCCGATGTAATGAATGTATTTACACGAAATTTCATATGTAAATTCGAAGACCTTTAAGGATGACGTCTATTAAATTTCAGCGATGTAAGTCAAGTATTGAATTTTAGCCCAAACCTTCTCCTTGGAGGGAGAGCGAAAACGTACGAATTCTTGCTGAGGTGATTAACAACTTTTTTTAAACTACGCCACATTGTTCAACTATTTTTATTGTTTAGACATATTTTTATTATCAAGGCTTATGGTGACCATTTTATTGTTTTTTAATTTTAACAAAATACATTAAAAAATTTATATTGATCATCAATAATTTATGAATGTAATAGTTCTACATTTTTTTGTAAAACTTTGTCTTGAAATAAATAATATTATTATCAAATAATTTAAATCATACTGAGCTCAAGTTTGCGGGGTCGAAATCAGGCTTTATTTTATCTGGGATGTAAAAAAAAAACATAAACACGCTGTCCTTCGGATGAGAGGGTAAGCGATGGTCCCGCGCCTGTACATTGTCAAGTACTCGTTAAAGACTCCTGCCCTATGTGAATAATAAATCAGGGTAGGCAAAATTTAATACTCGTATAGGAGAATCGGGCTCATGTCCACCAGAATGACGAGAGAGCGCTCTGGTAGTAGGCGATATGACCTTGTAGTTAAAGCCCGGGCATGAGTCATAATAACTCACTAACCAAATAATTTATTGATGATTTTTATTGTAAATAGTTACTTTATTTATTATCGTATTTATAAGTTGATAGTAATTATTCGACTATTAGTGTTCTGTGATATGTTATTATATATATATATTTGTGTAAAGAATAATTTGTTGAGTTTTCCGTTTTTGTGAAAGCCACTTAGTATAAGGCATATACAAATTTAAAAAAATGTTTCTAAAAATTATAATTTTTTTCTATTTTTTACTAGCACATTTTATACAATGTATTTTTAAAAAATGTATTTTTTGGCTACTTTTAAATACTATTTTCCCAGTATTTCTACTACTTATTAAAATAGCATATATTGAGCAGTACGGGGAATAACACCGTAAGTAAATATGCATTATGCAAGTAAGCGAAATAACGTATTTTAAAAAATATTTTTCAATTTTTTGCATATATTTTCATTTTCAGATACAATATTCTTCTGCTCCTAGCTCAGATTGACTTGTTATGCCTTAAACATACTATTATTGTAAATTTGTCTTAGGTATTATAAGATTGTACATTTATTTTGTGTAATATACAACAATGTTTTGTGATATTAAAGAATTTATGAAACAAAATATGTTATTAATCCATTTTGTTTTTCCCAGTTTATTTTTTATAATAAGATATTTTTCACATTTATTTTATTGGTTTTCAAAGACGTTTCTGGAAGAACTATCATCAGTATTTCAAATTTAATTTCTGTATTTTTATGTAAACATTCATTTCTCAGACATATTTTACGCTTCGACATTTTTTATTGATAATCACTGAGTCTAGGACCGAGTGAGTGATTATCAAATATGTCGACTCGTAAAATATGTTTCAACAAATATAAAATGGGTCCCAAACTAAACCTTTATTTGTTTATCTGGGAGGTGAAAATACCTTGAGCACGCCGTCCTTTGGATTGGACGTTAAGCGATAGTCCCGAGCCTGTACGATGTCAGATACTTTTTAAAGATTCCTACTCTTGGTGAATAAAAATTTAGGTTAGGAAAAATTGAGGATTCCCATAGTAGAGTCGGGCTCATGTCCACCAGAGTGACGAAAGAGCGCTCTGGTAGTAGGCGATATGACCTCGTAGCTGCGATGTTGCCGCTTGCTCTTGCCAACTCCCACCATCACCGGCTTTACTATTGAAACTTTTATCCAATGATTGCAAGCACTGAAAAAATAATCAACCAATTCAATCAAACATTGTGTGAGCTTACTTATTTCTATTCAAAATATAACAATTTAGTTCAATATAAAACATATAATAAATAACCTACTGTATAAAGACTTTCAAAATTATATGTTATCAATAATGAATCATAACAAAACATCAAAAACATAAGGTCAATACGAAAAATTAGGTCTAATGAAAATACAAGCGGAGGTTAATGAAGGGAATTACCATGAATAATAAATTCCAGTTGAAAATTTGATCATTTCTTAATTGGTATGTATGTGTACCATATATTTGAAAAATTTAATAGGTTACATTTTTTATTTTATTGTTTTCAAAAATTTTTTTTTTTCTTATATATTTTTATACATTCACTCTCAGACACAACACTTGTCCACCAGTTCACATTAACAACCAGTCCATTCCTGTATCCGACACTGTCCGATATCTAGGACATCATTTAGACAAACGTTTAACTTGGACAACTCACATCTAACTGAAACGTCAAAAAAAGATTTGGACGACTGAAATCAATGATCGGACGACGATCGACGCTTGAAAACAAACTTCACATTTACACTATACTAAAACCCATCTGGACTTACGGCATCGAGATATGGGGATCAGCCAAAAAATCAAACATACAACGTCTTCAGTCAATACAATCCATTATACTACGCCACATTGCCAATGGGCCATTTTACGTTTCCAACCTCACAATACATAATGACCTCAACATCCCATTTGTACCCTCTGTTAACAGGAAACGCTATCAACATTTTCACAACAAACTCCATCGTCACGCCGATCTACTTATTCAACAATTATTAATAGACACTCTTCCCACAAATCCACCAGGACGCCTCAATCGGGCATGGCAGAGGGACCTGCTCCAGGACTAGCCTGAACTTCTTCGTTCACGAACCTCAGAAGTACAGCCACACACTCGAGACTCTTCAACTCACCTCACTTCCTAATGATAAAGTTATATCCTTGTAAATATAAATATAAATAAATAAGAATTATTCTCTACAAAAGTTTTCATTTTTTTGACGTGTAAGGATTTGTACACACTTGTGCCTTTATATAATCAATCGCTCGACATGTCTATAGACAGTCCCTATTCATATCTATAGACAATCGCTCGACATGTCTATAGACAGTCCCTATTCATATCTTTAAACAATCGCTCGACATGTCTATAGACAGTCCCTATTCATATCTATAGACAATCGCTCGACATGTCTATAGACAGTCCCTATTCATATCTTTAGACAATCGCTCGACATGTCTATAGACAGTCCCTATTCATATCTTTAGACAATCGCTCGACTTCGATATACAAGTGCGTACAAGGCATAAAAAGTGTGGCCGCAATTTGAAATCTTTGCAGTTCAGGGGTTCACGACCGCCAGAGTGGCCTTCTAGTAGAAGACAAAATGACGTTAAAGCCCGGGCATGAATACTAAAAACAAACTCATATTTTACAGTATGAACATGTATATAAATAACTTAAAAAATAAATATGACAATATTTAATTAGTTCTTTTTATGTTTTCGTGACGTTAGATTAGAATTTTAGTAGACTGTTAAAGAAATTGCGTGTCGAATCCAGTTTTTCTTTCTTCACTTTTCCCCATTGCAAAATTTTGGAAAAAAAAAATTGTATGGGCGAAGGAAGAATAAACAAACGCATTACTTTTTATGTACAATATATTTTGTATATCAATTCGACATTTTTCGTCTGGTCTTTTTCTCTAAATGGCATATTTTATTATTTACAATAAATAATTAATCCTAATTTAAGTATACTATTGGTATATTATATTATAATATTATAATATACTATTAGTATATACACTATTGGTAAAAATAATATTAGCAAAACTATTGGTGTAAACTTATTTCATTTTTTTCTACAAAACTATAAGTGACAGTATCATTATTAGTACTATCTACAGTATTTACTGATCATTGGTTTAATTAATAACTTCTAAGTTGAAAAACGCGGATATATTAATGAAACTTATAATAAAAATAAATAAATTTTTTTTTTTTAAATATTGACTATTCCACAAAAACTTTTATATATAAACTACCGGTTTCTGCATTATACCATGTATACATTTTCCCCAAAATTTAGGTATATAGTCTTATTATATTTTAATAATATATATATTACTTCTTGGTTTATGTAAGGAGATCCCTAATTCATGTACACAATATTACAGAATCAATGTAGAAGAAATTGGAGGTTCTGTCGTGTAAATGAAAACTCGATATTTGGCCAAAGTTTCGGAAACTATTTACTTCCTTCTTCAGGGCCTACAGAATACAACAAAAAAATTAGTTAATATGGACAATGGTATAACTAGATACCTAATAATAATGTTAAAAAGAGTTGGAAATTGTTTTTATAAATAAATGAAAGAGAAAAAAAAAATAACAATAAAAATTAAATAAACATTTTTGAAAGTAGTAATAAAATAATCTATATATAATAATATATATATATATATAAATAATAATAAAATAATAAATATAAATTACCTTATAATGATTTGAGTGGATGTGTGTGTTGAAGGTGTTGATAGTTTGTATACTGGACACAAACAAACCTTCACCACACACATCCACTCAAGTCATTATAAGGTAATTTTTATTTATATATACAATTCTTTATTATTCAATTCAATTCTTTAGTAGCCTTTAAGAAATACATCTTTTAGGCTCAGGGTTCGGCCTGATATATATATCATCAAATAATAATAATAATAAAATACAAAGTAATATAGAACCTAACTGTTAATTAACAAATTAAAACAAAAATAAAAACGGTATTTTATTTAAATACTTCAATGTCCTCTAATTTTTAGCGCCCTTACTATGTATAGTATAATATTACTGAGGTTTTGGTTGTTTGCAATGTTGAAAAGGGTCTTGTGAGGTTGCGGGCTCTTTAGTGCTTCTACCAGGTACTTTTTTCTTAGTTAGGCTGGACACATAGTAAGGGCGCTAAAAATTAGAGGACATTGAAGTATTCAAATAAAATACCATTTTTATTTTTGTTTTAATTTGTTAATTAACAGTTAGGTTCTATATTACTTTGTATTTTATTATTATTATTATTATTTTCTATTTTCATTTATTTGTACTTTTTTTAAACTGAATAATGTATACATCAGGCCAAACCCTGAGCCTAAAAGATGTATTTCTTAAAGGCTAATAAAGAATTGAATTCATTATATATATATATATATATATATATATATATATATATATATATATATATATATATATATATATATATATATATAGGTTATTTTATTACTACTTTCAAAAATTTTTATTATTCATTTTTTTTTTTTCTTCTCTTTTATTTTTTTATAAAAATTGTTTCCATCTTTTTTTTAACATTATTATTATCAAGTTATATTATTGTCCATAATGACTAATTTGTTTGTTGTATTCTGTAGGCCCTGAAGAAGGAAATAAATAGTTTCCGAAATGTTGGCCAAATATTGAGTTTTCATTTACACGACAGAACCTCGAATTGCTTCTACATTGAAAAGATACTGTCGACTCTATTAATCATTATTACAGAATCACTTCTCCCATTTATTTTTTGTCTTTCACAAAAAAAAAAAAAATACAGACGTTTCGGGAAGCACTCCTATCTTCAATATCTATAATATATGTGTTAACAATTCCTATTACTATTATTTTATACGTTTTATAACTAAAGCTGAGGATGTATTGCCCAAACCGGTAGCTTTTGTATAATTTATTTTTTTTTCTGTGGAATAAACAGTTATTTCAAATAAATAAGTTTGTTTTATTTATTTATTGGTTTAATATACTAAGCCAATTGGATCAAAATAAATAATCGTGAACAATATTAAGAATAAAACAATATTACTGAAGGCTCAAGCCATGTTTGTACCGCGACATTATTTAATAGTTCGTGAATAATGAACTAATTTTGTTCTGGTTCAAATAAAGTGTGTTGTTAAAACATGTTATAAATTATTAAATATTTTCTGAAAGTACTAAAGTTTTAAAACCAAGTTGAATTTACAGAAAAAACAAATTTATAATATTAATAATTATAATAACATTGATTTTTTCGTTCTCAATTTTGAATATCGCTTATTTCCGAGAACAAATAAGTCAAAATTGTCATTTTTGATGTGATTGTACAAAAACTGCAATACTGCATTCTCGAGGCCATTTTTAAAACTTATATTTTTATAGATGGAGTGAATGTTATATTAATAAAACAACTATAAATAAACTAGCTTTATCCAGTATAAATTTATTAATAATATAAATAAAATTGTGAGTTTTTGATGTTTAAGGAAATTAATAACTTTCAACCTCCTCATTCCAAAAATGAAAAAAAAAACATTGGTGTGTTTTATTTATTTATTAATCCCATAAAGCTGGGGTCACGTCCACCAAAGCGACGAAAGAGCGCTCTGGTAGTAGGCGATATGATCTCGTGAAAGCCCGGGCATGAGCCACAATAACTAATATTTAAAACTGATAAATTAAACACGATGTGACCTGACAGATCACATGGTGTTTAATTGACCATTTTAAATATTGATTGATCAACTAATAAAATATATTTTAGAGTGACCGAAGGTCAATCTGTGGTTTGTTTGACACCATCTGTAAGTGAAAATTACCAACATAAAATTTAGTCTATCTGGAGTTCGAAACAACAATAACTCCACGATGAAAATCTGTTCGTTATATGCAGAAACTTTTTTTATTTTTATTTTCTACAAAAATGTCGCGCGCACACTGGCGAACATAGGCCAATAAGTAGACTTACAACATATGTCTATATGTTGTTACACAAAACAAAAAATTTACAAAAAAAACAACAAAAAAAACTTAAATTTAGGATATTTACAATATATACCTATAAGTATACATGTGTTATTCGTTGATGGCGACTTACAAATCTATTTTTTTTAAAATGTCATATTTACATGTCTTAAAATATCTTATTGAGAAACTAAAGGTTTATGCTTACAATTTAACATAAAATAGATTACAGGAGTAATGTTTATGTTATAATATGTAAATATATAAAATGTATATAAATTTTAGGGTACAATGTGCCCTTGTAAAAAATATTTTTTCACAATAAATTTATACATCACACTGTATAGCGTTTTGATTTGAATATAATTATTATTTCTTTATTACATTTGTTGTCAAGAAATATTTTTAATTGCACATAATAGTTATGATTATTATTGTTAATGATTATTTTTAATTGTGATCTGAGAGCAACACAACAATAACTAATAAATAATGTTATCTTCTATCCACTAGAACAAAAATAGTTAAATTTTCATATCTTCTGACTTATTTTAAGAAATTTTTTTATATAATTTTTGCACAATAAAAAACCCTATTTGGTTAAAAAAATACTTTGTTCAAATTATCGCTCTTATGTATGAGAAAATATCCGTTGATTGGCTAAAGCTTTCTCTCCACTCTTTGCTTACATAATTTCATAAATATATATTTTTTTCTTTCCACCGCTATACGAAGTATACGGGAATTTATGTATTCAAAGAAATTAATGTTTTTCGAGAAAAATTAAAAGAAAAATATCTATCTTGTCTGTGAACATGATAACTCTCAAGAAGGGAGGTTTGGCTCAAAAACCCTAATATCTATCGATATATTCAAATGAATGTATCGATACAACATTTAGTATGAGGGTTTAGAACATGAAAGTGTCCCAAAGACTTCAACAGAACTCATTTACTTTTTATATAGCGATGATAAAAATAAAAAAATTAAAAAACAATAATTAATATAGTAATCAATTATTCAATCGAATATAGTTAACGTTGAGGCGCTACGGTTTATGAAAAGCTGACGACCGATAATTCAACGATGTTTTTAAACTGAATCCTTAGGGTATTAAACTGAAAACAAGCGCTTAGGGCGCCGGTAGCTCAGTGGTATGCGTGCTTGACTTCTGAGCTCAAGGTCGTGGGTTCGTAACCCGACCGAGGCCCTTAGTTTATTTTATCTGGGAGTTAAAATAAACTTAAGCACGCCGTCCTTCGGATGGGACGTTAAGCGATGGTCCCGAGCCTGTACGATGCCAGGTACTCGTTAAAAACCCCTACCCTAGATGAATAAAAATGTAGGGTAGGCAAAATTTAGGACTCCCACAGTAGAGTCGGGCTCATGTCCACCAGAGTGACGAAAGAGCGCTCTGGTAGTAGGCGATATGACCTCGTTGTTAAAGCCCGGGCATGAGTCATAAAAACCTAAACCTATAAAACCCTAACTGAAAACAAGCGGTTTTGTTTTGTTCAAGTGCATCACAATTGCATATATTTCTAGCGCAAGATTTTTCATGAATTTGATAATTATATATAATCAAAGAATGAAAGCTATGAGGGTTTATGGAAGACTTCTTTCACAATGGAGTGTCGCCTTTTTGAAAATTTAATTCTCATTCATGTTAAACACTTTGAACACTTCATTTTTTGAAGTTTTTTTTTTTTTCAAGTATACCGCAACTTTGCGCATGTCTAGTAAAACGAGGTTAAAAAAAATTATTAATATATTTGTCCGAATACATTTTTTGCGTTCTGTGTTGATATATTGGAAATACTAATAAATAAATAAAATGATAGATAAAACACTTTTTTGAACACTTATATTGTCTAATTCCACATACATATATATAAATGTGTACCGGTTTCGGCTTACGCCATCGTTAAAAAACAACAATAATTGAGATATTTACCAGGCATACATATTTATATTAACCTAAGAGTACCTGAGGTGAAAGGGTCCCCTTCCTCTGGTAAAACCAGGAGGTGGAAATCTCTATTCTAACGGTAATAACCAACTGTGCACTTATTTGAAAAACAAAGTACAAGGTTCTGAAAGACGGGATCCTGAACCTCAAAAGGAACGAGGAGCTTAGGCAACTGACTGGAGTTCTCACAGGACATGGTGCGTTTAATAGACACCTACACACTGTAGGAGTCAAGGACAGTCTTACCTGTGATAGATGTGGGGAAGAAGACGAAACGGCGGCACACTTCCTGGGCATCTGCTCGGGATATGCGTGAACGAGATTCCACATCTTTGGTAGAGATGTAATCGCAGAGGAGGACTTTAGAAGATTGGACTATGAGAGCATTCTCAGGTTCATTAAGGAAACTGGGAGACTGAGCACTTCATGAAGGGCTTGGTTCAGGTAGTATAAACATATAGGTAATATAATAACGGGGAAGCCCAGCGCTTCCAGGGAAGGGATAAAAGCACTGGATGCTTAGGTCCCTAGGTGTAATACACCAGCCTACCATATATATATATATATATATTTAAAAAACAAGAAAATAAAATTAATATAATACCAAAAACTAACATTCCAAAAAACAATATAACATAACTGTACAATATATAGCATATAACATTGTACAATATATATAAATATGTGTGCCTGGCAAATATCTCAATTATTGTTGAACCTTGTGCTGACGATGGCGTAAGCCGAAACCGGTACACATTTAAGTATATGTTTGTGGAATTAGACAATATAAGTGTTTAAAAAAGTGTTTTATCTATCATTTTAATAATATATTTGTTTAGGTATTTTGAATAAATATAATTAGCAGAGGGCGCCGGTAGCTCAGTGGTATGCGTGCTTGACTTCTGAGCTCAAGGTCGTGGGTTCGTAGCCCGACCGACGCCCTTAGTTTATTTTATCTGGGAGGTAAAATAAACTTAAGCACGCCGTCCTTCGGATGGGACGTTAAGCGATGGTCCTGAGCCTGTACGATGTCAGGTACTCGTTAAAGACCCCTACCCTAGATGAATAAAAAATTTAGGGTAGGCAAAATTTAGGACTCCCACAGTAGAGTCGGACTCATGTCCACCAGAGTGACGAAAGAGCGCTCTGGTAGTAGGCGATATGAACTCGTAGTTAAAGCCCGGGCATGAGTCATAAAACCTAACCTAACCTATAATTAGCAGGTGAGAAATGAAACATGGCCATCAAGATACCTGAGAATCAGGAAGTGTTATTTCACAGTTATCTGTGGGACTCTCTGGAGAGTCTAGGTTGATATTCTCAACATCCCTTCACTCCTTGATTTGTACAATCCCTCAAGGGCTTATAAAGAGAAGAAGGCGATGAAAGCTTCAGAGAGACAGACAGAAAGTTGATAAGGTTTAAGGAACACGTAGAACCTTTTAAACGAGTTATGACGTTTATACTCTGGGGGAATTAAAGCCCCCCCCCCCCCCCCTCCCTATACGCCAAGAGAATTTTATTCGTGTAGCGTGTATATGTGCGTCTAGCGTGTAGAAAGGGGGGGAATGTTGAGATGAGTCACGTGACCTCCCCTCTCACCCCCAGGCCAATCACCGAGCTCACTTCATCAACTTTTAACTCCAGAGGTTTGGGAAGGAGGGTGGGGGGGGGGGGGAGGGGGTGTTAAGCCCCCCATCGTAACTTCATAAGTGAGAAGCTCCAACTGATGATTGGACCGCCTCCAAGTGGCCGTTCGCTCAACTCAAGAGATCACAACTTTTTATATGACTCCATTTTGACGACCTAAAACTGTTTATTTTCTGCAAAAATAACTTCTATGGCTATATAACTTTATTTATGTACTAAGAATATGTTTTTCGGGCATTACAGAGATGCGCGAATCTCTTGCAAACTGTGGTTATAGATTGCCTCCATGTTTTACAGATACAGTAAACTCTCCCTTATCCGGCGTTCTGTTAACCGCCGCGCTCTCTTATCCGGCGCTCGCAAAATAATATCAAATTTGTTAAACTAAAATTAACATTCAATTATTAGATTATCAATTATATAATAATAGTACCCACATAATAATTCCGTAACTCACGAATCTTTCATGTATTTTTATTGTACATAGATACATATGTACATTGTATTTATAATGAAGGGAACGCTAATACAATATTTTATTACTTCACTAATATCCTATAAATAAATTATTATAAATACATAGTTGAAAATCAAACATTTATAAAAAATGCTTCCTAGAATAGAAAAACCAAGGTACCGTCCCGTCCGTGGCACAATAATATCGTCTTACCGGGAAATGAACACTAACTAGTAAAGTCAAAGTTTAATTTTTTTCCACAGAAACCTTCTCCTCCTATTTATTTTTCCTTTACACCAGTTCTATTTTTCTCAGTTTTCATTTGATTCTCATAGTGAAAAGAATCGTTGGATCGTTTTTCAGACGTCTTAACACTATAGAAGTGGTGGGACTATGCAGCACGGAACAGCATTGTTTATGGGAAACCAAAGAAAATTACCGATTTTTTTAACAAATAATATTTTTAGAATTTTTGATTTTGTTTTAAATATGTATGTAGTTAAACGCAGATTTCAAAATATATTTTTAATGCTTCGATAAATATATATAATATATTTATCCAAGCATAAAATAAATCAATGTTCAGTATGTACATATTTGTCAATTTAATAAATGTTATCAACAAAATACCTACGTGTTTTATTCCTTAGCTCACCTAAAAACACTTTTTTTTATGCTTTATTAATTGATATATATTTTCTCATTAATTGATGATTTCCGTTATCCGGAGTTTTCTGTTATCCGGCTTCACGTCGGTCCCGGCAACGCCGGATAAGGGAGAGTCTACTGTAATACCAAATTGAAGCCGAAATACATGAGCGACTGATAACCAAATGTAACCATTATAGGATTATCAAATAACTATATGTCGAAAGAGATGAAGAAAATTGTTTTTTAATTATAGACCCAATAAGTGACTGAAGTTTTTCTTTTGATAATTTTCGCAAAGCGCACAACCTATGTAAACCGTAAATTTTTAGCTGAAAAATTGAGGGAGGACACACAAAATAAAAAAAATTTATATTTGAAACTTACAGTGAGATCTTTTCAACGGTATATAATGAACTAAAATCGATCCCTCCTCAGTTATATTTTTACTAACAACAATCAAGAAGACTTTAAGATAGCCCAAGTGATATATAAATGTATGAGAGAGACAGACGGACGGACAGACAACAGAGTGGCATAAGGGTTCTCATTCGAGATTACAAACCTAATAAAAAATAAATAAAATATAATGAAGACATGATGACAGTGGAGAGATATGCTAACTATTCAAAGTAGAGTCGTTGAATCATGGCAGCTAAGCTTCTAGGGGTAGAAAAGAGGCAATAGCCAATGAAAGGGGTGTATTTCCACATTTCGCTTGTCCTTGATAATCCCTCAAGAAATAGCGAAATCCACTACACTCTGGCAGGGATGGGGTGCATGTCTTGGCAACGTTGCACCCCTACCACTTCAAGATCTCAGCTGCTATGATTTATCAATTCTACTTTAAACTGATTTGATAGAGATATGGACCTCCTCTACTCGTATTTATTGTTCAAATCAAAACGCTATGTGCAGGAACAGTTCCTGGCTTGACATCTACGTTGCTCTTCGTATGAGCTAGGCATGTTTAGCTCTAGCTTCAGATGGTGTACACATGGATGGTGATGTTGTCTCGTTGCTATCTCGACTGACGAACAAGAGCCTCGGTCTCTTCCAAGATTCGGCCCGAGTCCCAACCGTTATGTCCCCTAAACAAAACAAACAAAAAAATATAAATATAAGTGTCCGAATACATTTTTTTTTCGTTTTGTGTCGATGTAGTGGAAAGACTAATAAATAAAATTAGAAAAATGATAAATAAAGCACTTTTTTATTGAATCCTTATATTGTCTAATTCCACATATATGTACATAAATTCTGAGGGCGCCGGTAGCTCAGTGGTATGCATGCTTGCCTTCTGAGCTCAAGAACGTGTGTTCGAAACCCGACCGAGGCCCTGCAATTTTATCTGGGAGGTAAAATAAACTTAAGCACACCTTCGGATAGGACGTTAAGCGATGGTCCCGAGCCTGTACGTCAGTTATTCGTTAAAGACCCCAGCCCTATGTGAATTAAAATTTAGGACTCCCACAGTAGAGTCAGGCTCATGACCACTAGAGTGACGAAAGAGCGCTCTGGTAGGCGATATGACCTCGTAGTTAAAGCCCGGGCATGAGTCATAAAACCTAACCTAATCTGTACATAAATTCTCTCGAAATAGTAAAGAACAGGGAAAAATCCACATTTGCAAAACATATTAATGACATGGGTCACTCTTCCAAGGAAACAACCGGAATAAAATAGCTCCACTTACGTGGAATAGATAATTAAAATGCACTATTTCTTTGTCAAACTTCACTATATATTCTCAAATACTCAACTAGTTTCGCCGTGTTAAGGCATTATCAAGAGTCACTTACAAACTGACAGAATTGGTTGACAGGGTAGAGGGTACAGTTAAGGAGGGGGTTTTTAGGTAATGACGGGGAATCCCTTGTTTTTGTTACTCTATACATCCCAATAAACAGATATTTACAAGATAATAATAAATATAAAATAAAAAAGAAAGAATATATATATATATATATATATAAAATCTAATAAAGCGAATCTAACAGTAAAGTGTTGGTATTTATATAGGTATGACTCATGAATTATATAAATGTAAAATATAATAAATATTAAAGTGAATAAAAACAAATACATAGAATTTAAAGGCAAATTAAAACATCAAATGAAAATTATAGTATTCTCTGAATGTCAGTTGGCAAAACATTTCCACAATCATCAGACTCTTAGCTACTTGATATTTAAATTAAGAAGGGGGGAATGGTTCAGTTCTATTTGTTCATTTAGCATTATAATATCGTTATTTTTGTTCAGTTTATTTTTTTCTACCGCTTCCAGTAAATTCAAAAGTGGACCTTTTTGGCAGATATGTATTATATTTGGTTTGTGTTGTGTGTCTATGGTATGTCCTGTTTCTGTGAGATGTTGGTGAAATGAGGAAGTGTTGGAGTTTGTATGTCTTGTGTGTTCCCTGTATCTAATCTTAAAGGATCTCCCTGTCTGTCCCGCGTATTTGGCATTACATTCTGGGCATTCCAATTGATACACTCCACATTTATCCATTAAATCTATTTTTTCTTTTGAATTAAATAATATTCTACCCAGATTGGGGTTGGATTTGAAGGCTGGATTCAAGTTATGCTTACTTAATTTCTTTTTTATTATTTGCGATAATCTACCAGTGTAAGGGATACTTACGTACTAAGGGATACTTCCACTTACGTGAAAATGGTAGACAATTAGATTCTCTAGAAGAGCTAGAAATTAATAGAACCCGTAAAAATGGGAATTGTTTGAACGACCAAACACACTTCAAATTTTCTCCTATGTTAATACCTCTTAACTAACAAGTTTTTATGTCAATATTAACATAGATTACATTTCTTCTGTTCAGACATGTAATAGCTCTATAACGTACATCTATGTTACATTGACTTCATAGAATTATTTGTTTCTTGTTATGTTACATTGACTTCATAGAATTATTTGTTTCTTGTTATATTACATTGACTTCATAGAATTATTTGTTTCTTGTTATGTTACATTGACTTCATAGAATTATTTGTTTCTTGTTATGTTACATTGACTTCATAGAATTATTTGTTTCTTGTTATGTTACATTGACTTCATAGAATTATTTGTTTCTTGTTATGTTACATTGACTTCATAGAATTATTTGTTTCTTGTTATGTTATATTGACTTCATAGAATTATTTGTTTCTTGTTATGTTACATTGACTTCATAGAATTATTTGTTTCTTGTTATGTTACATTGACTTCATAGAATTATTTGTTTCTTGTTATATTACATTGACTTCATAGAATTATTTGTTTCTTGTTATGTTACATTGACTTCATAGAATTATTTGTTTCTTGTTATGTTACATTGACTTCATAGAATTATTTGTTTCTTGTTATGTTACATTGACTTCATAGAATTATTTGTTTCTTGTTATGTTACATTGACTTCATAGAATTATTTGTTTCTTGTTATGTTATATTGACTTCATAGAATTATTTGTTTCTTGTTATGTTACATTGACTTCATAGAATTATTTGTTTCTTGTTATGTTACATTGACTTCATAGAATTATTTGTTTCTTGTTATGTTACATTGACTTCATAGAATTATTTGTTTCTTGTTATGTTACATTGACTTCATAGAATTATTTGTTTCTTGTTATGTTATATTGACTTCATAGAATTATTTGTTTCTTGTTATGTTATATTGACTTCATAAAACTTTTTATATTTTATTTTATTTTGCTTTCTTGTTATTTTCTAGTTTTCAAATACATCCACAGTTGGTCAATACCGTTACAATAGGGATTTCCACCCCCTAGGGAGGAAGACCTCCTACCCCGGATAAGTCTGCCTAGCTCATATCTCCATTATTGTTGGACTTTGTGCTGACGATGGCGTAAGCAGAAACCGGTACACATTTACGTATTTGTATGTAGAATTAGACAATATAAGTGTTCAATAAAAAAGTGTTTTATTTATCATCTTTTTAATTTTATTTAAAAATATAAGTTACAATACTAAATATTTGAAGCTAGTCCCCTGCCTCTTCTTCACTAGAGTCCCTTAACGTATCTCTGTATTTAGGGAATATAAGTATTTTGAATTTATAAGTGAAGTAACATTTTTTTCTAAATTCACTAAGTGTACCAATTTTATTTATGTGAGTCACATACGAAGTATAGGGGAAGATACGTATGTAATCCGATGTTGAGTTTTCCACAAAAATGCATCTTTTACAAGCCCCGATTCAGACTAGAACACTTGGCAAAGATGAGAGATTATGGCGTCACAGAGGAAATTATTGGAGGAAATTCAAGTGTTGCGCATAATGCACATCCTACTTGGAGTCCGGATCTGGAGGTCAGCTCCACAGGACCGAGACGACTGACGAAGGCTAATCCAGGAGGCTTTGACTCAGAAATTGTTGCCCACATCATGAAAATCATATTTAAATTCAAAACTTCATGAAAAACTCGTACATACTAATTTTCCACCAAATCCGCCGAAGAGAAGAGATAGATCAAGGAGAGGGACTCGACTCAAAAACTATAATAACTGCCAATGTAATAAATATATCGACACAAAAATTAGTGTGAGAATTTAGAAGCTCCTAATGTAAATCAACTATTTATTATGTTGTACTGTAATACTATATTTATACAGGGTGTAACAAGTCGAAAGGGCGATACTTAGGGATCTTATAGTAAACTTAATTCTGAACAAAAAAGTTCCTATAAACATAGGTCCGCAAATGCTTTGTTTAAAAGTTATAATCAAAAAACTGCAGGGCGAAGAAAGAAATACTTGCAATTGGTATAAGGGATTAGGATCTGAATAGGGTTCAAAGTTCAATGCCATTCATCTTTATGAATGTTGGGTTCTATTTCAATGCAACTAATCTGATTTTTGTGAACCAGTTTTGCATAAAATGCCGCGAATGTTCACGAATGCGGAATATGCAGATATTCTATTTGTGTACGGTTTTTGTAACGGGAACAGTGATGCAGCTGTTAAGGAGTACCGAAGACGTTTCCCTCTTCGACGGATCCCCCATCGAAGGGTTTTCCAGGCTACTTATCAACGAATAAGAGAAACTGGCCGTGTTGCAGAGCTGCCCACCAGAATAATCAAATGGATGGATGCCCAGCACATAATGGCAGAGTCATTCGTGATTGGATGGACAGAAATTATCCAAGGAGATGGATCGGACGCTTTGGACCAGTAAGATGGCCAGCAAGAAGTCCCGACTTAACGCCCATGGAATTTTACGTTTGTGGGGCGTTAAAAACTAACGTTTATTAGCAATCTGTAAACACTAGGGAAGAACTGGTTTAACGGATTCGGAGCTCTTGTGACGAAATGAGAGGACAGGAACAAGAGGTACTAACAGCCATAAATGCAGTTGCCCGGAGGTGTCAATTATGTGTACAACAGGGAAGACATTTTGAACAACTATTGTAGTTACTCTTTACTTTCAAGTGATTAGTGTTGTATTAGCGTTTTTTTATTATAACTTTTAAACAAAGCATTTGCGTACCTATGTTTATAGGAACTTTTTTGTTCAGAATTATGTTTACTATAAGATCCCTATAAGTATCGCCCTCTCGACTTGTTACACTCTGTATATATTTTGAATGCGGTGGTAAAGTGGTCTAGAGTGAATTTCCCAAGCAATGTGGGGTAACATAACTAGTTAATTAATATAATGTACATAGGATACCTGTACGCTTGGAGGATGCTCCTGACCTGCGGCTCAAGGCCGGCTGGGCCACTCTCTGGAAGAACATGACGAACTAGGTCTTCGCCAGCCCGGAGGATATTGGATCGCTCGTTGTGACCACGACATCGACCACCCACACAGTACACAGAGTCTCCATCTGATAACAAGCAACATCAACATTTCAATATCTTAAATTCATAAAAATAAAATGGTACAATCTTTATTGAAACGATGACAATAATTATTTTTAATATTCAAATATATATTTTTATTTAGATTCTTATATAATATTCGTTTATATATATATTATTTTGTACATAATCTTCAAGACTTCACAGTCATTTTTTTTTAAAATTATTATTTATTTTATTTCTTATTACTTATATTTATTTATAATTGTACATAAATTGTTCCATTAACTATTATCAACAAATTTACTTATGGTCTGTACCGATTGTAAATATGCATAATAAAATTCAATCAATAAAAAAAAAAAAATCAAATATCTAGTATTTAGTTAAGTAAAATACATTGTGAGAAACAAAGAAAAATAAACAGGTACATACTCTTAATGTAAGTAAAAAATATATATGATGTGGTCATAACAGACGATTCTTATACCAACTACTTTTTTACAGATCATTCTCTTTCCCTCTTTCTTCAAATTCATAAATGATTTTCGCAGAAATATTGTGAAACAATAAAAATATAAAGAAAAACTAATGTTTTTTTGAAATATTGTCTATTTCATAAGATATATAAAAAAACATTCCTTTTAAATTCATAAAGATGTTATTTGGAGGACATCCTTAGTTAGTTATTGTGACTCATGCCCGGGATTTATCTAAGAGGTCATATCGCCAATTCCAATTATGTCGCTCTGCTGGACATGAGCTCGAGTCTATCGAGGTTTTTTCGCCTAAGGTAGAAATCTTCAATATGAACCTCATATCGTATGCTTAACGTCCCAAAGGATGGCGTGTTAAGATTTTTTTACCTCCCAGATAAAAAATCCAAGGGCCACGGCCGGGTTTCGAACCCGTGATCTTGAACTTAGAAGACTAGCACGCTACCTCTGAGCTACCGGCACCGTCGAATATGATTATTTGACGCATCTTTATAATAGGAAGAGGGGGGGGGGGGGGGGGGAGGCGCTGCTAATATTCCGAAGTTTACGTAATTCATTAATTCGTGGTGGGGAAGTACATAGCCGGTGATTTACTGACGACTATTTTAAGATATTCTGGAAAATTCTAATTGAACAGAGTAAATCAAGCTTTGTCTTTAGAAAGTACACTTCAAAGGAAATTATAATTATTACAGTACCCGATATTGTACAGGCTCGGGATCATCTCTTAACATCCCATCCGAAAGACGACATTCTCAAGGATTTTTCACCTCCTAGACAAAAAAAATCTATGGATCTCGAAAAAAAACTTGAGGGATCTTGAAGCGTGAAATACTTTTAAAAAAATAGATTTTTGATTTTCACACGAATACAATACTTCCTTATACTAACGACATACGAAAGTTAAATATATATATATACATATATACAAGTAGCCAGGAAGAGGGGGAGGGGGGGGGGGGGGGGGGCGTGCCCCCCTGGCCAGAGCGAAAATAAACAAGATTAAAAAAATAGTTTTTATTAAAAATGGATTGCTTGCAAGTTACCAATAGGATCTTCAAATTTCCCGTGCGTCTGATTCCTAAATCAGCAATCAGCTGTTACATAAATGTACATGTACAAAACAAGTCATATTACATTTATTTAAATATATATGAATTTCATAATTTCATTTCCTCGCTCAAAATCGTCATTTATGTTATACTTTATACTCTTAAAGCTGATTTTACATGCGCAGTAAAAATGCAAAAGCCTCACAGGGGGAGCTTCTAGAGTCTCCCAAATTAATAACAAAGTCTGCAACGCTAACCACGAAAACTGTGGGCTGTGCCCCCGGGAGTCGATACCCCCACCCTCGTAGCCTAACTTTGCCCCCCCCCCCCCCCCCCCCCCTGCTCAAAAATCTTGCTATGTCCCTGTATATATATATATAGAATGACAAGAAGGTGAAACGGATATTGGATATAACTAAATGCATAATATATGAGGAAAGTGGGGATCTAAGAGGTCGAAATGTGACAGGTGTGATATTGGAATAAATCTGGCGGGAAATTCCGTGGTTCCCGCCAACTTATTTGACAGTGTTTAAATAAAGGCGGGAGATCCCCTGTCAGAGTGCCCCCCTATCAGCCTTCTCTCTCTTCTATTTGTCACCCCCTCCCCCTCTTTCTTCAAGGAACACTTTTCATTTCCCCTGCTTTCTTTTCTTTTTTTTTTTTCTTTTTTTCTCGAGAAACGTCCTTTTCCCTGTTCTTCTTGCTCTGAAAAATTAGGGCTTCCCCTCATCAGACCCCCCCCCCCCCCCCTGTCTCTGTCTCAGATATTTTTTTATAAGGATGGCACATAACATACACTCCCGGACAAAATTCAAGGATCACTTAAATTTTGAAATTTTAATGGGATTGTAGTGTTTATTTCTCTCACGAGTATGTTTGCTATAATCCTTTATCTTTCTTTAATATTTATTTATTATTATGGATTAAAGAAATGGACTTTTCTTTACTCCAGTGATCAACTCTTTAATTGACTTCTTATAGGCCCTTTGCACCATTTGTCGGCCCTCGATTTCTTTTAAAGCACGACAATGGCCGACCCCATGTTGCAGGTATTGTTCAAGAGTACCTTCCTGAAGTTCAAATTGTGGCAATGAACTAGCCCGCAAGACGTCCAGACATGAACCCCATAGAGCATCTCTGGGACATGCTTGCAATATGCGTCAGATCACGACAGCCACATAATTTAGAGGATTTGCGGAACTTCTTGCTTCAAGAGTGGGAAAACATACCGGAAGAACTTAATCAAGGGAATGCTCAGAAGAATATATGCTATCATTCAAGCTAGCGGAGAGAACAGCAGATACAATTTTTTTTTTCGAAATTTCATGTATTTTTATAAAAATTTTCTTTGTTAACTTTTCTGTTTTTGTTTAAATTTTTCCATATTTCAAGAAAATAAAGAATATTACTTTTCCTGTTAACTTTTTATTACCTTTATCAATAAAACTGCAACAAATTAAAATTGCAAAAATTGAAGTGGTCCTTTAACTTTGTCCGGGAGTGTTTACTCGTATGTCCACTAAGACAATCATCATAGTTACTGATACGTTCCGTGAATATGAACCAAATAAAACTAGTTTAACTTCCCCACGCTCTCTATATACTAAGTATAGGGGAAGTTATGTATTCGTTCAGAAATTCGATGTTGATTTTTCACCGAAGTAATATGTTAGTTTAATTCATGTCCGAGCTTTAAGTACAAGGTCTGTGGCTTTTTAAGCAGGAATTTTCTCAAACTGATTGTTTCTAGAATAAAATAATAATGGGATGCCAGATCGCCTATCTAATAGAACGATATTTGAATTACTGATTTTAATATAATATATTAAAATCAGTAATTTACAATAAATAGAATGGAAATAAAACAAAAAAAAACACACATAGTCAACATAAGGGTCATTTATTGTATGTATGATTATTTTATGTAAATATATTCTTTTTATTATGAGTTTTTAGATTTGAGTAGTTTGTTTCCCATGCTCAAACCTAGTCAATAGTGATTTAACAATTTAGTTTTTCAAAACTTTCTTAGCTGATCGAACTTTCGCCTTTGGTTTTTCTATAATTGGATTTCTATAAATCAGAGGAGAAAGTTCGATCAGCTAAGAAACTTTTGAAAAACTAAATTGTTAAATCACTATTGACTAGGTTTGAGCATGGGAAACAAACTACTCAAATCTAAAAACTCATAATAAAAAGAATATATATTTACATAAAATAAACATACATACAATAAATGACCCTTATGTTGACCATGTATATTTGTTATTAAACAATCAATGAAACGGGTCGCACTTTTAATACATTCAGGTCATATCGCCTACTACCAGAGCGCTCTTACACAACAATTTTTATGTGTATCGAGAACTTTCTAAAGACGAAATCTATTGCTGTTCAGCAAAATCGGCCAAAGGGAAGGGGAGGTTTAGAGAGGATTATGTGGGAGATAAAATAAAGTTAAGCATGCCGTCCTTCGGATGGGACGTTAAGCGATGGTCCCGAGCCTATACTATGTCAGGTACTCGTTAAAGACCCCTACCCTAAGTGAATAAACATTTAGGGTAGGCAAAATTTAGGAGGGGCTTATAAACTCTGACTATGAACTCAGACTCCAAGTCTCTAGCTGTAATAGAGGCCGAGATCCCAACACAGGCTCTGATGAAACTTAAAAACTTCGAGACGGCATGCCCGATTTCCACTAAACATGGCTAAGAACCATCTCGCAAATAATAGCATTTGAAACGAAAAAACTGCGTTGAAATTGAGCCGTCTTGGAGCTATGATGCCACAGACAGACAAAGGCTTCAAACCTATAAAAAGCCTCCTTTTGCATAGGGGGTTAAAAAACATCAGAACTTTACCCAAAAACCAAATCTAACAATTGTTAGTTAATTAATCACAAACAGTCTAAGCGTCACAAACTGTGTTTAACACAGTGATCGACTCGTAAAATACGTTCTGTATAGAGAGTATGAAATTTTATATTTACATTCAAAACCCCATAAAGACAACAACTACTACTAATTTTCTGCGATATCAGCCAGAGTTAAGAGGGAGCTCAGAGGGTTGACTCAAAAAATCCTAATAATCTATCCACAGAAAATTTGTTTTTTCATTTTTGTATTAAATAACTTCCCCTATACATGGAATAGTTAGGAAAACAAATGCCCCGTGAATTTAGTAGTATACTCGTCCATTTTGTTTTGTCTGATGCGCTCGGACAAATAAACATAAATTTTCATCTTTCATTTCACACATTTCTACATTCTCTCTCCTCTCCTTTTAACTTTTATCTCCTCTGTGATAATACATTTAGAATAATTAAGCTCTAAATTAGAGATTTAATTACACATTTTTGCACCCTCTTATCTTTTCTCTCTGTAATTTATTCGTAGCTAAATTTTTATTTTATTTCTTTTTTTTATGTTCTTTTTTTTTTTTCCTTAACAAAATTAAACGCTTACAATCATTATAATTTCCTTTGAAGTGTACTGTGTAAAGACAAAAACTTGATCTACTCTGTATAATTAAAAATTTTCAATTTTTTTTTAAAAAAGTCGTCGGTGAATCATTAGCAAGAAATAATCAATTATGTTTGCGTTCTGCCTCCAAAGTCTCGGCATGTTAGCAATATGTATGTGTAACATTTCATGAATAGCCGAGGTCCAACCTTAAGCGATTACTGAGCTCAAGATAAGTTCGAAACCCGACCCAGGCCCAAAGTTTATTTTATGTGAGAGATAAAATAAATTTAAGCATGTCGTCCTTCACATGGGACGTTAACCGATGGTCCCGAGCCTGTGCGATGTCATGTACTCGTTAAAGAACCCTGCCCTAGGTGAATAAAAATTTAGGGTAGGCAAAATTTAGGACTCCCACAATAGAGTCGAGCTCATGTATACCAGAGTGACGAAAGAGCGCTCTGGTTTGTCGGCTCCTTGAGAGAGCAGAAAAAGGCGGTGTGTTTTTGGGTGCATGTTGCAAACGTGCAATATGCACCCAAAAACAATAAATAGTTATAATAACTATTAGTATAGATCTGGGTTTGTATTTAATTAGAAATTGGGGGTATGTGTAATTACCTGTCTTGAAGTCAATAGATACAATAAAAAAATTTAAATTTCAACTAAAAATGTTCATGTTAGAGGAAACCCATGGAAACGGAATTTTAATCTCACTGTTCAAAAAGAATAATATAATCACAATAAAGAATCGTTTTTCATATCCAAAATCATTATTTGATACAAAGCTTTCATTTTTATATTTTGGGCAGAGTTCCTCCACACCTTAAAAGTCAGTCCAATGTACGTTTTGGTTTTATTTATTGATTTATATATATTTTTTTCTATTTTAGACATTTTAATACATTCATTTATAATTGACTAATTATATATATACTATTTTTCATATATTGTTATAGTTACATTGTTTTCTTTCTTTTCTATATCTCGCCACATTGGGACCTGATGATGGGACGTAAGAACGTCCCGAAACATCGTTGGGGGATAAAGACACTTCCGAAGAGTTTTCTTTGAAAAATAGTTACCTATCTTAATTTTTATTAAATTGAAAAATGTGTCTTTTTATTATGAACGTATCTTGTATTATTATTTTTTTAAATTGTTTTATTTTTTATTTTTATATACTCATATATTTTTAAGTATTTATTTGTACAGTTTTTATTAATTTAATTTTACTTTTTTTAATGTTTTTTTTGTTACTACTAATCATAGATTTGTTAGACTCAAGTAGTTATACATCTAATTTATAAGCTATCCTAATGTATAAATTTATTTGACTTATCCTATTACCATGTATTGGTTTAACGGAAATAAATTATTATTATTATTATTTAATTAGAAATTGGCTGTTGACTGGCCATTGGCTGTTAGAAATTGACTGAATTATTTATGGGAGCAATTAAGAGCGAACCAGTCGTCTGAACTTCTCTGCTAGTGAAGACTATCCCAAAATCTCATTAAGTATCTCCTCTTCACTTAAGGAGTGTGGGGAGTGGTTGGTGCCAAGTATCCGATATACGGAGGTCAAGTAGGGGGCCAGGGCTAGCATGTGGATTAATTTGCCACTGGGACTGAGAAGAGGGGGCGGGGGGGAGCTTGCGGCAAATATTTGCCAAGAAGGGGGGGGGGGGGGGCTGGTAGTCAAGTCACGAGGCCCCTCAAATCAGAGCTCTCCCGGCAATCACTCGGCCTCCGGTCTCATCTTATTGCCCCTTCAGTTTGCAATCACTGTTAACCCTAGCTCCGGTCGACCCTCATCCACCTCCTACCTTGCTTTTAACACCAATCAACATTTCTCCATTCGACTCCTTGTCTTTATTCCCCTCAATTTTTTTCACAATACTGCTATCGAAAAAAGTCAGCAGTAAATCATAGTTGTATAGACCATGAGTGGAATCCAAATAGGAATTTCCAATTAGCCGAGCTACGATTCTTCTGGAGATTCAATGGAGGACCACTCAAAAATATTGGAGAACATAATAAGATTGAAGAAGTTTGAAAAAATATAAAAGAATATAATAAACACAATATAAACTTGGAAGATGCAGTTGGCCAACTGAAAATAAAACATAGACTAAATATAAATATGAGCAAGCAGATAAACATAAGATGCAGTCTTGGTGACTCCCAGTGGGCTACTGGCCAGCTTAGGTAGAGCCAGTGTTTACAACTTGAAGCCATGCAACTATCGTACCAGTAGCGTACAATTATCGTACATGAAGCAAAATTATCGTACTTTTCAAAATAATGACTATAATTAATAAATAAATCGTATTAAACGTAATATCAATATTTTTGCGTATGCTTTCTAATTACTTGTAAACTATTGCTCCGAAAATAAAATAACCTTTTTTAAATATATTTTTTACATATGGGACAGGCCTCAACTAACTTGAAGATCAATAATGGCGCCAACATTTTAAATTCGATTGGAAAAACTGCACTGTTTTTAAGATCCAGCGGACTAATATTTCGAATTTATAATTAAAGATTTTTTAATTTTATCTCAATATATTGTGATTATAACTTGTTTGCTACCACATTTCCTGTAGAAATTTGATCTCTTTTGTTTATTTAAATTTTGATTTCTACAGTAGTTTTTCGAAAAAGGCCCTAAAAAAATATTATCAATAATTAAAGACGTGCAATTTTTAAGAAAGTACACGTATACAACTAAAAAAGAATTCCATTTAACAAACTTTATACTTGGATTTACAAAGAGATATCAGTTTTTTAATAATTTTAAATAATATTAATTCTAATCCAAAGATTTTTCAAATGATACTACTGGGCCAACAGGGAAGATGAATAGAATAGAATTTTAAGAGGACAAATATTAGGGTTATTTGCTTTATTTACACATTATACTTAAAAAACTAAACATTTAACAAAACAGAACAAAAGAAAAAACAATAGAACAAAAATCATTAAACTAAATACTTAAAAAACTATTATTTTTTTGTTTGTTTGGGCATATTGAAAAATATATATATATAATCAAATGTAACTTATTTTCAAGTTTCTACCACATATCATCTCAACTTCACCCCAGTCAACTTTCATTTAATTGTTCAACTTCGTTTTTATTTAAAACATATCAATTCACAGTGCACCGTTTAAGAGCTAGCTCACGACTCCACTCTCGACTCTACTCCATTTGTTTCACAGCTGTTTTATATATTTTCTTGTTTGTTTTTTTAAACACCTTGATATATATATATATAATATATAATATATATAACCCACGTTCTTGAGCTCAGAAGTCAAGCACACATACCACTGAGCTACCGGCGCCCTCTTGAAGATTATATGTAAAATGTCATTAAGTAGTTCTCGAGAATACCTATAGAATATTGTGATGTACACTACGGAACATTTTTTTATGAATAAAAAGTAATTTTTTTTATTATAATATAATATAGGTATATAATATATACCTATATTATATTATAATAAAAAAAATTACTTTTTATTCATAAAAAAATGTTCCATAGTGTACATCACAATATTCTATAGGTATTCTCGAGAACTACTTAATGACATTTTACATATAATCTTCAAGAGGGCGCCGCAGCTCAGTGGTATGCGTGCTTGACTTCTGAGCTCAAGAACGTGGGTTCGTAACCCGACCGAGGCCCTTAGTTTATTTTATCTGGGAGGTTAAATAAACTTAAGCACGCCGTCCTTCGGATGGGACGTTAAGCGATGGTCCCGAGCCTGTACGATGTCAGGTACTCGTTAAAGACCCCTACCCTAGATGAATAAAAATTTAGGGTAGGCAAAATTTAGGACTCCCACAGTAGAGTCGGGCTCATGTCCACCAGAGTGACGAAAGAGCGCTCTGGTAGTAGGCGATATGACCTCGTAGTTGAAGCCCGGGCATGAGTCATAAAACCAAACCTAACCTAACCTAAATATAAATGTTTGATTAAAAAAATACTAGAGATATGTAGAATACAAAACAGTTCACCACATTACTCGAGGCCGAGAATTTGACTTCAATTATATTGATATATATTTTTTACTTCAGCATTTGATGCATTAATATTTACTAGTAAATACCTTTCAAAATTCTTGCCTGAAAAACTGTGCCGCATGTCGCTAAGTACAAATGTGTTTAACGTCAGGGACGCTGACGTCTGTGATGGGACATTTTTTGTAGTTAGTGTCAGGTTGTAAATCCAATCCAATATCTTCACCATTTATCCAGGATTTTTTCCCAAAACTGTTCTAAACTTGTTGATTGACAATTTACAAATAAATTTTGTAATTACGACAAAATATGCTATTTTAGGCAAAAACATCTAAAACGTATAATTTTGACAAAAAAGTGCAATTTCGTGCAAATAAAATTTATGAATATTAATCATGATGCCTTAATTCGTAAAAAAGGGAGCCATGATGGCCATGCGGGCTAGAGCGTAGGGCTTTGTTCGCATGGTCTCACCATGGTTTGCGGGTTCGAATCCCGTCCGGGAGTGAGTTTTATTTCGTAGATAGAACTCCCTCCCGGGGCCATAGATGTCGTAAATAACTAGATATAACACATTGACGTGGCTAATATGAATCGTACATAAAGAAAAAAAAAAAAAAAGAAAAAAAAAATTGTTATTTTATGATTTCAAGCAAGCGAAAAAAATGCAATTGCACGGGAATCCGGACTCTAGTTATGTCTATTCAAGTTTTTTTAATTACTTGTTTTGTTTTTTTTTCAAGAAAGAATATGCATATAACATCCTGAATATATTGTTTTATTTATTATCAATCAGAAAGTTAGGAGATCGTTACCAAAGCCAGGAGGTGATGTGCAATCAGTGTGAGTGTCACAGCGCGGCTCCGATATCCCAAGATCGTCTGCATCTGCCAGTTTGAGTTGTCCGTCGACAAGGACGAACTGTTGCCGCTTGAGGTCGGGAGCAGCCAGGGACCCAAGCGGGGAGTGAGCCAGCAAATGGAGCAGCGAAGCTACACTCAGTGCCACCTGAATCAAAACAGTCCATATATTACAAATAGTCATCCCATAAGTAATGTCAGTTATTATTTTTTTTGTCTTCTATTTATAAAGATGCAACTGTTGCTGAGGTGCAACAATAAGCATCTATGATGTACATATAGATATAGTGGGAATGGCGTGTGAGAAGAAGGCCACCCAATGGAGGTCCTCGGGATAAAAATTTATCTTAATTATCAAAACAAAAAAATTAAATAAAAAAATAATAATTAATAAATAAAATCATAATAAAATAAATAAAAAGGAATTGAAAGACAATTATGATGGATGGGTAGTAAAAGCAAGGAAGTAAAGAAATATTAAGAAGGAAGATTATTTAAAGAGGCAATAAGTCGCGGTTCTATCTCCTGTTCAACCTTCTTGGTAAGATAAGATACTGGTATTGATATTGGTAAGATAATGTACGTATTTCTGGGTTTGTATATGTGTAAAGTTTACTAAAAAGCCGTATGTAAGTAGTTTGTATGGTTTCGGGTACTGTGTGTATCATAAGATCGTTATGAAGTGTTCCGTTGTTTATGTATGGGGGGCACTGTGTTATCAGTCTGAGGGTTTTTGACTGAAACGCCTGAATTCGTTTTCATATTCAGCTAAATCGGTTGAAGAGAAAGTGTGGAATCAGAAGGTGATGCTCAACACAAAATTCCCAATCACTGGAAATGTAATGAATGTATCGTGTGATAAAATATAAAAGATTTGCAATGAATAATACAATTTGCAAAATTGGATCAACACAAGGGATGCCAACAAGTGTTAAAATATAAAAGTTTTACGATGATTAATGAAATTTCCAAATTAGATCCCCATAAGGGATGCCAAAATGTGATATAAATTGTGGTAATCAAAATTATATAAAATAAATAATAAAAAAAATATAAGTATAAATAATAATTGAATTAATAATAATGAAATAATAATAATATAAACAATAAATTACCACATTTCCTGTAGAAATTTTATCTCTTTTCTTTTACTAAATTTTGATTTCTACAGTAGTTTTTTGAAAAGGGCCATAAAAAAGTATCAAAAGTTCAAGACGTGCAGTTTTTAAGAAAGTGCACGTATTTTTAAAAAAATTTCAATTAACAAACTTTTCATTTGGATTTCTAAAGAGATGCCATTCTAATCCAAAGGTTTTCAAATAATCTTACTGGACCAACACGGAAAATGAATAGAATAGAATTACTAGCACAAATATTGTTTTTATTTTCTTAAATCATCTACATTATAAAATAAAAAAACTAAACATTGAAACAAATAAAAATCAAAAGAAAAATCTTAACACTAATTCAATCTTTTTTGTTTTATATTTTGGCCATTTTTAAAAAATTGAGTTATATATTTCTGGGCATATATTCTGTACATATAACACAATAAAAGTACCTTCTTTTTGATCAATTTCACCGTCAATTCACTTCTATTTAGTTCATTATATTTTAAGCCTAAACACCACTCTACACACAGACCGTCGCCATTCTTAGGCCTCGACTCTTTTCTCTATACACTAAAAAACAGCTGATGGCCGTGTTTTGTTTTTTACTGGCATTCGTTTCAAAATAAATGGTTTCTTATTATTTATTTACTAATTCAGATTCTTTTTATAGAAGAATAAATATAATTAATTTTTTATTATTATTAATAATTTAATGTGTGTATTATTTTTATACATCACAAAAGATAATTATTCTTTTAATATTAATAATTTAAATGTGTTTATTCTTTACAATCACAAACTCAAACATTTTACACTCATAATCAGTCTGTAATTATCGTATTAAATAATAAATCACTATTGACACAGAAGTTAGTAAGTATGAGGATCCAGGGTCCTATATCAGCCAACTATTGATTTTTAGCACAAACGATCGATTGGTTTTGCACGAAGAGCAAAAATATAATTGATTTCGTGCTGAAGAATTACATTGTCGATGATTCATCGAAGTTTGTAACAATATTTTTTATAATTTTTCAATTAAATCTGGATTTGTTTCATCTGAAAGTGGGACGTACTCTTCTATTGTGAATGTTTCTAAAACCAGACTCCAGTCTTTAACAAGATACAGAACGGAACCCACAATCGACTTTCTTCAAGTCAGTCTCAGTCGTAAAGACCTGACTAATCTGAGTCTATAAGGTTTTTAGGGGAAGATTTCAACCCCAATTGAAATTTACTTGACAACTTTGAAGGAATCTAAACTGTACCACAGACTCAGACAAAGACGCAAAACTTTTGTTGAAGTTCAGTTCATAAACTGAATAATAACTGAGAAAAGGAAATCAGTTTGAACTGAACTACTTTGTGTCTTGATACATATCCAGACTACAGTGAATCATGATTTTTTTAACTGGGTTACAAAAACCTTGAGTATGACGTCCTTCGGTACTTATTCAAGATTCCTAACCTGGGTGAATAAACCTGAGTAGGTAGTAAAATGAAGGTCTACCATATTAGAGTCGGACTCAAACCCACCAGAGCAACGAAAGAACGCTCTGGTAGTAGGCGATATGACCTCGAAGTTAAAGCCCGGGCATGTGACACATAACTACAGTCCTCCTTGAGAAGAACGTGGGTTCGTAACCCGGCCGAGGCCCTTAGTTTATTTTATCTGGGAGGTAAAATAAACTTAAGCACGCCGTCCTTCGTATGGGACGTTAAGCGATGGTCCCGAGCCTCTATGATGTCAAGTACTCGTTAAAGACCCCTGCCCTAGGTGAATAAAAATTTAGGGTAGGAAAAATTTAGGACACCCAGAGTAGAGTCGGGCTCATGTCCACCAGAGTGACGAAAGAGCGCTCTGGGTGTAGGCGATAAGACCTCGCAGTTAAAGCCCGGGCATGAATCATAATAACTAATTAACTCGACACGACGTTTTTAGCAAAATTGAGCAAAGGGAAGAAGGATTAGGGAGTAGGCTTAACCTAAAAACTCTAATAACTGCCAATAGAATGAATGTATCGATAAAAATTTCATACCTGAATTCAAAACTCAATTAGGACGACATTTATTATTTTTTAGGAACCCTTATGTAATTCAAATATTGAATATTAGCGCTAACGTTCGACTGGTTTTTGAGGGGGAGAGAAAAGTTAATTGATTAATTCGTTCTGGGGAAGTACATTCTGGTGATTCTCAAACCTTTTTTTTTTTTCATCTTTTTTGAAATTCCGTTGAAAAACTGAATCGAATTACAGACGGATTACATAACTTCCCTGATGAAAAATTGAGATGAAGATGACACATGTGCCAACCAGTGTTGCCAGATGCACCGCATTTCCGCATTTTGTAACACATTTTGGTAGTTCAATCTACAATCCGCATTGACCGATGCGGATTCCGCATTTTCCATTTTTGAGTTGAATGAAAAAAAAAGACCATAATAAACAAAACTGACCAAAGTTTCTAATCAGCAAACAAACAAAAACAAAAAAAAAAAATAACAAAACGAACACAACTGACCAGTGATTTAAGGCAGGCAGAGATTGCTGATTTTATTCGACAACTTATGTTAAACTCTGGTCCACTTTGTTAATTTTGTTTTATTTAACGTAACCTTGCTTCTGATAGCTTTTAATATTGTGATATGAGAAGGCGCCGGTAGCTCAGTGGTATGCGTGCTTGACTTCTGAGCTCAAGAACGTGGGTTCGTAACCCGACCGAGGCCCTTAGTTTATTTTATCTGGGAGGTAAAATAAACTTAAGCACGCCGTCCTTCGGATGGGACGTTAAGCGATGGTCCCGAGCCTGTACAATGTCAGGTACTCGTTAAAGACCCTACCCTAGGTGAATAAAAATTTAGGGTAGGCAAAATTTAGGACTCCCACAGTAGAGTCGGGCTCATGTCCACCAGAGTGACGAAAGAGCACTCTGGTAGTAGGCGATATGACCTCGTAGTTAAAGCCCGGACATGAGTCATAAAACCTAACCAAACCTAACCTATTGTGATATGTCTGAGTAATGACTTAGTTATATGAATTGCCTTTTCGTAAATACTTTATACATTCTCTATATTTTACCAGCTTATCCCTTTATTCTAAATGCCCAATCTGAAATTGCACAATCTAAAATGATGATTATTTCGTATGTATAAGAAACAAAATTTATTTACTGAAATTTAAATAAATCATATTTTTCTATCAATATTCTTCTATCATTTTGAAACACTGGTCAGTTTTTTTTTTTTTTTTTTTTTTTTTTTTTTTTTTTTTTTTTTTTTTGGGTTAAATGAGGAGTTTGGAGCCAGAGCGGACCAACCCACAATTTTTCGGAAAATGAGTTATTACCATCCTGATGTTGGCATAGGTTCCCTTTTTCAAAACCAGTGTGGATCACTTAGTTTCTTCACTTCAGTGATAGATAGCAGCACTTTAAGTTTAGTCCACAAGTATTTTGTGCATATATTTTCAAAGTCACAATGGATCATACGGCTTTCAAAAACGTTATAGAACACAAAAAGGGATCACTCATCCAATACTATTCTAAAATTTCAAATATAAATAAATATTTGGGGTCCATTTATGGAGATAAACAAAATGTACTCAATTTTCAATTGTCATTTTCTACCTGTTCAGTTTCAACCAGTTGGTCTGCTCTGGCTCCAAACTCCTCAAATAGACTATTAATTTCTATATTTTAAAAATTCCGCATTTTTTTGGTTCATTCCGCAATTTCAAACGCTCGAATCCGCAATCCCTTGTTCCAGATCTGGCAACACTGGTGCCAACATAGATCTGATTAGATTTCCCGCGAAATCAACCGAAAGTCAGTTGAGGATCAGATGTCTCGACTCAAAAATCCCAATAACTGCCGAAGTAATGAATGTATTAACATAAAATTTATTATGAGGATTTACAGAATGGGTTTAGAGTGAGAGCAACAACTTAAATAATTCGTTCAATAAGTACATTGCTGGTGAGTCGACTTTTTATAATGTTTTGTGCATTTTTTTTATGATGAAAGTGCTCCGCCAAAGATATAAATCACTTTTGCTGTGAATTAATTCCAGACGATGGCATTTTATCCCCAGTCCTGGCATTAACCGCTACTGCACTATGCTAAAATATATTTTTTTTAAATGCCTTTTTCTTGTTCCTGTAATATTTTAAAATATTAGAACTTTTTGTGTTAAGTTCAGCAGAAAATGAAAATATATTACCTTTGTCTCTGCAGAGCATTTATTATTCTACATATTTCCTCCTTCTAGAAAAATATTTGGAGGGCGCAAGTAGCTCAGTGGTATGCATGCTTGCTTACTAAGCTCAAGATCGCGGGTTCAAAACCCGGCCATCTGGGAGATAAAATAAACTTAAGTACGTTGTCCTTCGGTTGGGACGTTGGGCAATGTCATGTAATCGTTAAAGACTCCTACCCTAGGTGAAATTTAGAACTCCGATAGTGTAGTCGGCTCATGTCCACCAGAGTGTTGAAAGAGCGCTCTTGTAGTAGGCGATCTGACCTCGTAGTTAAAGCCCGGGCATGAGTCATTGCAATTACATCGGCAGTTATTGGGATTTTTGAATTGAGCCCCCACCCCGGAACTCCCCCCTCCTCTGAGCCGATATCGCTGAAATTTGACTGGTTATGTCCTCAGTGAATTTTAATTTTAAATACGAAATTTGATGTTGATACATTCATTACATCGGCACTTATTGGCATTTTTGAATTGGGGGGGCTCTTATCTACCCGTTCTCTTCAACCGACTTTTATAATCTGTAGCTGAAACGGGGTTTGTGTGTTTGTATGTTTGTTCCAGTATCACACCCAAACCGCTGGACGGATCTTCATGATACTCCACATGTAGCATCCTTTCGAGCCCGATTGAATAATAGGCTATGTGGCGTCCCGACATTTCGAACGGGAGGGGGGGGTTGTAAGGGGGGCTAAGCATAAAAATAGTGCTAACTCATTAATTAATGGTCGGATTGTCACGAAATTTTACATGTAGTATTCCTGAAGACCAAATAAAAACATAGGGTGTGTGACGTCACAAAATTGTGAACGGGAGGGGGGTTGTGGGGGTAGGCCTAAGTATAAATATAGTGGTAGCTCATTAACTAATGGTCGGGTTATCATGACATTTTGTGAGAATGACACCATTTGATTTTGTGCCAAATTGGATAAAGAGAAGGGGAGGATTAGAAAGAAGGGGGGGGGGGGGGGGAGAATAAATCAAAAGTTGTAATAACTGCCGTTGTAATGAATGTATAGACACAAAATTTCATACGTAAAATCAAAATTTTATAAGGACGACATCTATTAACTTTGAGCGGAATTCTGATGTGTGATTACTACCAACTAAAAAAATTAAAAGTAACTTCCTTATAACAGATCATCCCATAAGTAATGTCGGTTTCTCATTATTGCCTGTTTGTATACAAAATTAAAGCCAACTGCCTTTGGATAATGATTTGTTTACCAATAATTTTGAAATAGGTATTAATAAGTAATTAACTTATATTGTTTTGATTGAGGAATACCTATCTTTAGGTCTTCAGTTCTCATTTTACCATGGAAGTAACTAGTGAACATATTTTGTTTTGGCATATTTTGTTACGGAAATTTAACAAAGGCGAAAAAGCGGCTTCCAAGCATTGAAAAATTTAGGAAGTTTATGGCGAGGGTCAACTTAGTGAGAGGCAGGTGCAACGATGGTTTGAAAAATTTCGTGATGGACATTTCGACCTTGTAGACGAGCCTCGCTCAGGCCGACCTGTTCAATTAGACGAGGATCTTCTGAGAGCTGCAGTTGGAGAAAATCCAGCTGTAACAGTTGAAGAACTTGCCAACAAACTTGAATCAACCCATTCCACCATCCACCGGCATCTCCATCAGATCGGGAAAATTTCCAAATTAGAAAAATGGGTGCCACATGTTCTTAGCGAAGCAAATCTGAGAGGACTTATCTCAGTCTAGAGCAGACCTCCATCCCGATAAGGTTTTGCTTTCTGTTTGGTGGGATGTGTAAAGACACGATTACAAAAATCCATGGCTTTGGTTGGGAAATTATGGCTTACCCACATTATTCGCCTGATTTAGCCCCCTCAGATTATCATATTTTCTGGAGTCTTCAAAATTATTTGAAGGGAAAAACAATGAAGTTGTCAGAACAAGTGAAAATGATAATGAGTCAAGTTTTTAATTCAAAAGAGAAAGATTAAAAAAAAAAAGGAATAGGACTTGAAAATTAGGTGGAAAAACGTTGTACAAAATGAGGGAAAATATATAGTTGATTGATAACATTTTTCACATTTTTATACACAATCTCATCCAACTTATTTAAAAAGCGACATTAAGGCTACCTTACACGGTCAATATTATTGAAGCAATATCGATATTGATCAATATATTAAACGTGTAAGGAGTACATTGAAACAATAATATTGATGGCAATAATATTGAAAAAAATAAAATCAGTTTGATTTTTATTGGAGTCCCGTCAATACATTGAGGCGCCGAGAATATTATTGACACCGTGTGAGGGGTATACACCATATTGTGCAATAAAACGTCAGTCGTTCTACAGACGCTGTAGAGGGTGTTTGTTTTGGAGATGGAAACTGATGTAAAAAGTGAAATTGATAGTGAAAAGAAGCGAAACAAGTGTTCACAAGATAAAAAAGAAGAAGAAAGGTTTATTTTAACGTGCATAGAGGTGAGGTAGGTGCTGTATTTACATCGATTTTGAAAATAAAATAATAATAAAAGTGGTTATTTTGTCATTTCAAAAGGAGTAATAATTTGTATTAATGATTGTTTTAGTTATATAAGTCCATGCCAGTTTTATGGAAAATACAATCAGAGGAATACAGGGACAGAGACAAAACAGCTCAAGCAATGGAACGGTTGCTTCATTTTTATCAACAGAAATTCCCTAATGCTACGACAGATGATGTAAAAAAAAATTCAACTCCCTCCGAACCCACTTAGAAACGCTAGATCCATCCTCCTTGACTGCACAATTGAAACTGACACTTTATTGATCAATATTATTGAGTCGTGTGAGGGCTACCGTTTTTTTACCATATATTGCGTCAATAATATTGCTTCAATAATATTGACCGTGTAAGGTAGTCTTTACTTATGGGATGACCTGATGCCATAGTTATAAGAAAGTAAAAATAATTTTAAAGTAACAGTTACTTGCGAATATCTGATACAAAGTAACGAGTATCACCTTATCCATCTCTACTTCAAACCCCAGCACGATCTGTGTAAGTTGAAGGGAAGCTTGTCTTCCTCAAGCGCCAAACTTCATTCACAAAGTCTGTTCGTTCATCTGGAACTGAGGTGGTTTATGATGAAAGTTCAAACAAGAACCACCAACCTGGAGTGGAACTGGGGGACTTATGATGGGTGGTTTGGTGGTTTTTGGCACTGACTCCCTAGCTACCGGTTGTTTTCGCATCGTTTCTCCAGTACTACATTAATAATATGAAATTTTATTTATGTAGCTCTATCCATCCCAGACAGTCCCTTTCTCACTCTCTCTCTCTCTCTCTCTAGGTATATACGAAAACTTCATCAACCACATTACTTTTCTCATCAAATTTTCAATTTTTTCACTTACGTTAACCTATAAGTAGGGAGGTGGTTTACCCAAACGTAAGTAGGGAGGTGGGGTGCTCACAACACCCAAACGAAAAAAATCGTAAAAAAGTTTTTGAAAATTAGTATCTATTATTACTATTTCATTCTTTAAACCCTACACCTATATTATATAAATGAATAATTAACTAAAATGCTAGAATTTTGTATTTTTTTTAATGATACAATTTTAATAGGATTTCTTCTTGAGTTATTATTTTTCTATACCTTTATCAAAAATATGATATTGTAAAATCATATACAACTCTAAACTAAGTTACAGTTGATTGTTGAAGGATAGCAGGAGACAAAAAAACTACTTTTTATAAAATATATTGTTGCTAACTATACAAATTCAAACAGTAAAGTAGTACCTATCACTTACTCGTAAACATTCAGAACAAATTTTTTTCATGTAATTCATACACATAAATGTTTTGCAAGAACAACAAAAAAACTTTGTTTTCTTATCTGCGTTTCATGGGCAAACAGTACATCTACCGTAAAGTCTCTACTCTGATTTTGGTGCTGGTTCTGGTGTGCTCTTCCCGGACATTTTTGCCGCCTTTAGCCTGATGTTTTTGGGAATCAAAGACCTCTATTCAATTTCTGGTCCAATCAAAAAGTTTGATCAATCCAAGTTTGTGGTAGGATTATTGGTCACATATATTGCCTGAGAGTTAATGTCGAGGATTCTAAAGAAGACAGTTAGGGGCCAACGTTTACATCGCCGAGCTACAGTATATGTAGCCCACATCTTGTCAATGACGTCCACACCACCTTTCGTTAGATTATAGAATGCAATTATTTCTGGCTTATTATTATCTCTAGTCGATTCATCCAAATCTTTAGAATTTGGATGCATACTTGAAAGGTGTAGGTAAAACATTTTTACCTTTCCGTATATAGGAAAGAGCAGTGAGCTGGTCACAGTAGGCAAAAATGGTGCTATTTTCTGTCCTGCCTTTTATCAAACCTAGCTCAGTAGGAAGCTCCAGTTTATTTTTCCTTATAGTTCCGACATAGGTCAAATTTTTATCTAGGAGTTCTCATACGACATATTAAACTGAAGTCGAACAAAAAATTATATTTTATATTATAATAACGTAAGTAGGGATGTGGGGTGTTATGAGCACCCACAGACAATAAATGATCCTAAAGATAAACAAGGAAAGTTAAATCTGATGCCATTGCCACCTCAATATATAAACAGCTGTTATTTAGGAAGGTGGCAAATAGATCAACAGGATTGCAAATCTATTAATTAAAAGTACAGAGCAACTGATGTCGTGGGGTGCTGTGAACATCTCACCTCCCTACTTAAAGGTTAATATCTTTTTTCCTTCAGTCTCCTCTTTTTACATGTGAGATCGTTGTGCTGTTTATGTACTCTCCTTTCCCCCACTTAACATTTACTGAACGGATTTTCATGAAACTTTATATTTCAAATTAATAAAATAATTTTATATATTTTATCTTCCCGATTAAAACATCTGACCTAAGTGCCTTGGCTAGATTTCTAAATGGCGATCCTGAGCTCGATAGACTCCATATGTATGATAAAATAAGTTACCGTTTGGTTCCAACTAAAATTATCAAGGAAGAAATGTGGAATATAAGTGGGCTTTGAGGTACCTACCGTTTTGACATATTTTCTGAAAACCAAATTAATACAGCTATGTTGGTAGATAGGCAGCATCCAGAAACGAAGATGGTCAACCAAAGAAAGATTCAGAAGTATCGGGAAAGTCCCATCCGAAGGACGACGTGCTCAAGTTATTTTTATCTTCCAGATTAAAACATCTGACCTAATTGACTTGACTAGATTTCGAAATGGCGATCCTGAGCTCGTTAGACTCCATTCTTCAAATTTCTCCCTTTTTAACGGTTTTTAGATTTAATATTTGTTAAAACTGATGAACAACCGGGATATCTGAATCCTACACAAAAAATGAAATAAAAATGTTTTTCGAAAAAAGTCGGGCTGAATACCATTCTTCAAATTACCTGCTTTTTAACGGTTTATAGATTTAATATTTGTTAAAACTGATAGACAGATTCAGATATATCGGAAAAGTCCCATCCGAATGACGACGTGCTCAAGGTTTAATGAACCTAACTGAAATTTTAGCTACCCAGGTTTAGTTACATAACATACGACTCATTATCGAGCACCTGGCATACAAAAAGGCCCTCGATCATAGCTTGAAGTCCAATCCGAAGGACGACGTGCTCAAATTTATTTTTGTCTTCTCGATTAAAACATCTGACCTAAGTGCCTTGGCTAGATTTCGAAATGGCGATCCTAAGCTCGGTAAACTCCATTCTTCAAATTTCTAGCTTTTAAAGGGTTTTTAGATTTAATATTTGTTAAAACTGATGAACAACCGGGATATCTGAATCCTACACTAAAATCGAAATAAAAATGTTTTTCGAAAAAAGTCGGGCTAAATACCATTCTTCAAATTTCTCGCTTTTTAACGGTTTATAGGCTTAATATTAGTTAAAACTGATAGACAGATTCAGATATATCGGGAAAGTCCCATCCGAAGGACGACGTGCTCAAGTTATTTTTAACGTTAATGAAATATCAACTACCCAGGTTTAGTTACATAACATACGACACATTATCGAGCACCTGACATACAAAAAGGCCCTCGATCATAGCCTAAAGTCCAATCCGAAGGACGACGTGCTCAAATTTATTTTTGTCGTTTCGATTAAAACATCTGACCTAAGTGCCTTAGCTAGATTTCTAAGTGGCGATCCTGAGCTCGATAGACTCCATATGTATGATAAAATAAGTTACCGTTTGGTTCCAACTAAAATTATCAAGGAAGAAATGTGGAATATAAGTGGGCTTTGAGGTACCGTTTTGACATATTTTCTGAAAAACAAATTAATACAGCTATGTTGGTAGATAGGCAGCATCCAGAAACGAAGATGGTCAACCAAAGAAAGATTCAGAAGTATCGGGCAAGTCCCATCCGAAGGACGACGTGCTCAAGTTATTTTCAACGTAAATGAAATTTCAACTACCCAGGTTTAGATACATAACATACGACTCATTATCGAGTACCTGACATACGATAAGGCCCTCGTTCATAGCTGAAAGCCCAATCCGAAGGACGACGTGCTCAAATTTATTTTTATATTCCCGATTAAAACATTTGAGCTAAGTGACTTGGCTAAATTTCTAAATGGCGATTCTGAGCTCGGTAGACTCCATTCTTCAAATTTCTCGATTTTAAACGGTTTATAGGCTTAATATTAGTTATAACTGATAGACAGATTCAGATATTTCGGGAAAGTCCCATCCGAAGGACGACGTGCTCAAGGTTTTTTCAACCTAACTGAAATTTCAGCTACCCAGGTTTAGATACATAACATACGACTCATTATCCAGTACCTGACATACAAAAAGGCCCTCGATCATAGCTTGAAGTCCAATCCGAAGGACGACGTGCTCAAGTTATTTTCAACGTAAATAAAATTTCAATTACCCAGGTTTAGATACATAACATACGACTCATTATCGAGTACCTGACATACGATAAGGCCCTCGTTCATAGCTTAAAACCCAATCCGAAGGACGACGTGCTGAAATTTATTTTTATCTTCCCGATTAAAACATTTGAGCTAAGTGACTTGGCTAGATTTCTAAATGGCGATCCTGAGCTCGGTAGACTCCATTCTTCAAATTTCTAGCTTTTAAAGGGTTTTTAGATTTAATATTTGTTAAAACTGATGAACAACCGGGATATCTGAATCCTACACTAAAATCGAAATAAAAATGTTTTTCGAAAAAGTCGGGCTAAATACCATTCTTCAAATTTCCTGCTTTTAAACGGTTTATAGATTAAATATTTGTTAAAACTGATAGACAGATTCAGATATATCGGGAAAGTCCCATCCGAAGGACGACGTGCTCAAGTTATTTTTAACGTTAATGAAATTTCAACTACCCAGGTTTAGTTACATAACATACGACTCATTATCGACCACCTGACATACAAAAAGGCCCTTGATCATAGCCTAAAGTCCAATCCGAAGGACGACGTGCTCAAATTTATTTTTGTCTTCTCGATTAAAACATCTGACCTAAGTGCCTTGGCTAGATTTCGAAATGGCGATCCTGAGCTCGGTAGACTCCATTCTTCAAATTTCTCCCTTTTTAACGATTTTTAGATTTAATATTTGTTAAAACTGATGAACAACCGGGATATCTGAATCTACACAAAAAGTGAAATAAAAATGTTTTTCGAAAAAAGTCGGGCTAAATACCATTCTTTAAATTTCCTGCTTTTTAACGGTTTATAGATTTACTATTTGTTAAAACTGATAGACAGATTAAGATATATCGGGAAAGTCCCATCCGAAGGACGACGTGCTCAAGGTTTTTTCAACCTAACTGAAATTTCAGCTACCCAGGTTTAGATACATAACATACGACTCATTATCCAGTACCTGACATACAAAAAGGCCCTCGATCGTAGCTTGAAGTCCAATCCGAAGGACGACGTGCTCAAGTTATTTTCAACGTAAATGAAATTTCAACTACCCAGGTTTAGATACATAACATACGACTCATTATCGAGTACCTGACATACGATAAGGCCCTCGTTCATAGCTTAAAGCCCAATCCGAAGGACGACGTGCTCAAATTTATTTTTATCTTCCCGATTAAAACATCTGAGCTAAGTGACTTGACTAGATTTCTAAGTGGCGATCCAGAGCTCGGTAAACTCCATATGTACGATAAAATAAGTTACCGTTTGGTTCCAACTAAAATTATCAAGGAAGAAATGTGGAATATAAGTGGGCTTTGAGGTACCGTTTTGACATATTTTCTGAAAACCAAATTAATACAGCTATGTTGGTAGATAGGCAGCATCCAGAAACGAAGATGGTCAACCAAAGAAAGATTCAGAAGTATCGGGAAAGTCTCATCCGAAGGACGACGTGCTCAAATTTATTTTTATCTTCCCGATAAAAACATTTGAGCTAAGTGACTTGGCTAGATTTCTGAATGGCGATCCAGAGCTCGGTAGACTCCATTCTTCAAATTTCTAGCTTTTAGACGGTTTTTAGATTTAATATTTGTTAAAACTGATGAACAACCGGGATATCTGAATCCTACACTAAAATCGAAATAAAAATGTTTTTCGAAAAAAGTCGGGCTAAATACCATTCTTCAAATTTCCTGCTTTTTAACGGTTTATAGATTTAATATTTGTTAAAACTGATAGACAGATTCAGTTATATTGGGAAAGTCCCATCCGAAGGACGACGTGCTCAAGTTATTTTTAACGTTAATGAAATTTCAACTACCCAGGTTTAGTTACATAACATACGACTCATTATCGACCACCTGACATACAAAAAGGCCCTTGATCATAGCCTAAAGTCCAATCCGAAGGACGACGTGCTCAAATTTATTTTTGTCTTCTCGATTAAAACATCTGACCTAAGTGCCTTGGCTAGATTTCGAAATGGCGATCCTGAGCTCGGTAGACTCCATTCTTCAAATTTCTCCCTTTTTAACGATTTTTAGATTTAATATTTGTTAAAACTGATGAACAACCGGGATATCTGAATCTACACAAAAAGTGAAATAAAAATGTTTTTCGAAAAAAGTCGGGCTAAATACCATTCTTTAAATTTCCTGCTTTTTAACGGTTTATAGATTTACTATTTGTTAAAACTGATAGACAGATTAAGATATATCGGGAAAGTCCCATCCGAAGGACGACGTGCTCAAGGTTTTTTCAACCTAACTGAAATTTCAGCTACCCAGGTTTAGATACATAACATACGACTCATTATCCAGTACCTGACATACAAAAAGGCCCTCGATCGTAGCTTGAAGTCCAATCCGAAGGACGACGTGCTCAAGTTATTTTCAACGTAAATGAAATTTCAACTACCCAGGTTTAGATACATAACATACGACTCATTATCGAGTACCTGACATACGATAAGGCCCTCGTTCATAGCTTAAAGCCCAATCCGAAGGACGACGTGCTCAAATTTATTTTTATCTTCCCGATTAAAACATCTGAGCTAAGTGACTTGACTAGATTTCTAAGTGGCGATCCAGAGCTCGGTAAACTCCATATGTACGATAAAATAAGTTACCGTTTGGTTCCAACTAAAATTATCAAGGAAGAAATGTGGAATATAAGTGGGCTTTGAGGTACCGTTTTGACATATTTTCTGAAAACCAAATTAATACAGCTATGTTGGTAGATAGGCAGCATCCAGAAACGAAGATGGTCAACCAAAGAAAGATTCAGAAGTATCGGGAAAGTCTCATCCGAAGGACGACGTGCTCAAATTTATTTTTATCTTCCCGATAAAAACATTTGAGCTAAGTGACTTGGCTAGATTTCTGAATGGCGATCCAGAGCTCGGTAGACTCCATTCTTCAAATTTCTAGCTTTTAGACGGTTTTTAGATTTAATATTTGTTAAAACTGATGAACAACCGGGATATCTGAATCCTACACTAAAATCGAAATAAAAATGTTTTTCGAAAAAAGTCGGGCTAAATACCATTCTTCAAATTTCCTGCTTTTTAACGGTTTATAGATTTAATATTTGTTAAAACTGATAGACAGATTCAGTTATATTGGGAAAGTCCCATCCGAAGGACGACGTGCTCAAGGTGTTTTGAACCTAAGTGATATTTTAGCTACCTAGGTTCAGTTACATAACATACGACTCATTATCGAGCACCTGACATACAAAAAGGCCCTTGATCATAGCCTAAAGTCCAATCCGAAGGACGACGTGCTCAAATTTATTTTTGTCTTCTCGATTAAACCATCTGACCTAAGTGCCTTGGCTAGATTTCTAAATGGCGATCCTGAGCTCGATAGACTCCATATGTATGATAAAATAAGTTACCGATTGGTTCCAACTAAAATTATTAAGGAAGAAATGTGGAATATAAGTGGGCTTTGAGGTACCGTTTTGACATATTTTCTGAAAACCAAATTAATACAGCTATGTTGGTAGATAGGCAGCATCCAGAAACGAAGATGGTCAACCAAAGAAAGATTCAGAAGTATCGGGAAAGTCCCATCCGAAGGACGACGTGCTCAAGACGTACACAAAAATCGAAATAAAAATGTTTTTCGAAAAAAGTCGGGCTAAATCCCATTCTTCAAATTTCTCGCTTTTTAATGGTTTATAGGCTTAATATTATTTATAACTGATAGGCAGATTCAGATATATTGGGAAAGTCCCATCCGAAGGACGACGTGCTCAAGGTTTTTTCAACCTAACTGAAATTTCAGCTACCCAGGTTTAGATACATAACATACGACTCATTATCCAGTACCTGACATACAAAAAGGCCCTCGATCATTGCTTGAAGTCCAATCCGAAGGACGACGTGCTCAAGTTATTTTCAACGTAAATGAAATTTCAACTACCCAGGTTTAGATACATAACATACGACTCATTATCGAGTACCTGACATACGATAAGGCCCTCGTTCATAGCTTAAAGCCCAATCCGAAGGACGACGTGCTCAAATTTATTTTTATCTTCCCGATAAAAACATTTGAGCTAAGTGACTTGGCTAGATTTCTAAATGGCGATCCTGAGCTCGGTAGACTCCATTCTTCAAATTTCTAGCTTTTAAACGGTTTTTAGATTTAATATTTGTTAAAACTGATGAACAACCGGGATATCTGAATCCTACACTAAAATCGAAATAAAAATGTTTTTCGAAAAAAGTCGGGCTAAATACCATTCTTCAAATTTCCTGCTTTTTAACGGTTTATAGATTAAATATTTGTTAAAACTGATAGACAGGTTCAGATATATCGGGAAAGTCCCATCCGAAGGACGACGTGCTCAAGTTATTTTTAACGTAAATGAAATTTGAACTACCCAGGTTTAGTTACATAACATACGACACATTATCGAGCACCTGACATACGATAAGGCCCTCGTTCATAGCTTAAAGCCCAATCCGAAGGACGACGTGCTCAAATTTATTTTTATCTTCCCGATTAAAACATCTGACCTAAGTGCCTTGGCTAGATTTCTAAATGGCGATCCTGAGCTCGATAGACTCCATATGTATGATAAAATAAGTTACCGTTTGGTTCCAACTAAAATTATCAAGGAAGAAATGTGGAATATAAGTGGGCTTTGAGGTACCTACCGTTTTGACATATTTTCTGAAAACCAAATTAATACAGCTATGTTGGTAGATAGGCAGCATCCAGAAACGAAGATGGTCAACCAAAGAAAGATTCAGAAGTATCGGGAAAGTCCCATCCGAAGGACGACGTGCTCAAATTTATTTTTATCTTCCCGATTAAAACATCTGACCTAAGTGACTTGGCTAGATTTCTAAATGGCGATCCTGAGCTCGGTAGGCTCCATTCTTCAAATTTCTAGCTTTTAAACGGTTTTTAGATTTAATATTTGTTAAAACTGATGAACAACCCGGATATCTGAATCCTACACAAAAATTGAAATAAAAATGTTTTTCCAAAAAAAGTCGGGCTAAATACCACTCTTCAAATTTCCTGCTTTTTAACGGTTTATAGATTTACTATTTGTTAAAACTGATAGACAGATTAAGATATTTCGGGAATGTCCCATCCGAAGGACGACGTGCTCAAGGTTTTTCGAACCTAAGTGAAATTTTAGCTACCTAGGTTTAGTTACATAACATTCGACTCATTATCGAGCACCTGACATACAAAAAGGCCCTCAATCATAGCTTCGAGTCCAATCCGAAGGACGACGTGCTCAAATGTATTTTTATCTTCTCGATTAAAACATCTGACCTAATTGACTTGTGTAGATTTCGAAATGGCGATCCTGAGCTCGGTAAACTCCATTCTTCAAATTTCTCGCTTTTAAACGGTTTTTAGATTTAATATTTGTTAAAACTGATGAACAACCCGGATATCTGAATCCTATACAAAAATTGAAATAAAAATGTTCTTCGAAAAAAGTCGAGCTAAATACCATTCTTCAAATTTCCTGCTTTTTAACGGTTTATAGATTTAATATTTGTTAAAACTGATAGACAAATTCAGATATATCGGGAAAGTCCCATCCGAAAGACGACGTGCTCAAGGTTATTTTTAACCTAAGTGAAATTACAGCTACCCAGATTTAGATACATAACATACGACTCATCATCCAGTACCTGACATACAAAAAGGCCCTCGATCATAGCTTGAAGTCCAATCCGAAGGACGACGTGCTGAAGTTATTTTTAACGTAAATGGAATTTCAGCTTTTGATAGATTTAGATATATAAAATACGACTCATCATCAAGTACCTGACATACAAAAAGGCCCACGATCATAGCTTAAAGCCCAATCCGAAGGACGACGTGCTCAAATTTATTTTTATCTTCCCGATTAAAACATCTGAGCTAAGTGACTTGGCTAGATTTCTAAATGGCGATCCTGAGTAGACTCCATTCTTCAAATTTCTAGCTTTTAAACGGTTTTTAGATTTAATATTTGTTAAAACTGATGAACAACCGGGATATCTGAATCCTACACAAAAATCGAAATAAGAATGTTTTTCGAAAAAAGTCGGGCTAAATACCATTCTTCAAATTTCCTGATTTTTAACGGTTTATAGATTTAATATTTGTTAAAACTGATAGACAGATTCAGTTATATCGGGAAAGTCCCATCCGAAGGACGACGTGCTCAAGGTTTTTCGAACCTAAGTGAAATTTTAGCTACCTAGGTTTAGTTACATAACATTCGACTCATTATCGAGCACCTGACATACAAAAAGGCCCTCAATCATAGCTTCGAGTCCAATCCGAAGGACGACGTGCTCAAATGTATTTTTATCTTCTCGATTAATACATCTGACCTAAGTGCCTTGGCTAGATTTCTAAGTGGCGATCCTGAGTTCGATAGACTCCATATGTATTGTTGAGGCCTGGCATTTCCTTATTCCTCCCCCCCCCCCCCCCCCCCCCCCCCTCCCCTCCCCTGCCTTGTAGTGAGTGTACATCGCAGCGCCACTAGGCCCGTTGCAGCTAGCGCAATCTATCTATGAGGAGAGGAGCGGACCTGAACATCAGTAGTTGTTGATCATCTGACTGGATCCCTCGCTGATCTGTTGAACATCAATTGTTGACCATCTGACTTGGTCCATCACCTAACCTTGACCTCGTTCACCCATGCCGTGAGTAGAGGCCATGCTTTCATTTTTACCTTTTTTTATATACAGTCCACTTTTATCAGTTATACATACACCCGGCGTGTACATATTGGTCCTACGCCGCCGGATCAAAACAGTCCTATAAAAATAATAAGTTATTTTCAAAGTTTTTAATCATTTTTATTTAAACTTCTTTTTTTTTGAAAAATTGGGAATAGTTTAATTTCATTTTTTTCAAAGTGTACCTTTCTTTACCTTATACAATTATATCTTATAGGTACCTTAGGAAGTATTATTTACGTTTTATCCTTTACGAAATATTGTTTACCTTTTCTTCACCATATAATCCTTTCCTTCACCATATACTCTTACGTATATATATATATATATTTGAGGAAATATTATTTACGTTATTTCTATTTCGTACATTTTATATTTTACGAAATATCGCTTACATTTTCTTCATTGTATACATATATATATATATTTTATTCCTCTCCATGCCAAAAACAATGAAGACAGAGTCCCAGTTAAAACGTTTTGTAGCCAAGAAGGAGAATAAGTTTCGAAAGCTGCAGCTATTATATGATGCGTCCGTTGCTGCGGGCAGTGATCAAAGTAAGATCGCGATTTTCAAAAGTCGGTATGAAGATATAGAGGAGATCCGCTCAGGTTTCCAAGACCTGGTGGAGCATATCAATGACTTGGAGATCACCCTGGATCCGGATCATGTGCCCTCATATCAAAATTTGGAGGCCTTTGATGAGATGTATTATGCCATCAAAACAGCAGCTGGAAACTTGCTCAAGCCGGTTCAGTGTCCCGTAGAACAGACAGTAAAGGCAGTCCAACCTCGGCTACCCAAATTGTCACTGCCGACTTTCGACGGATCTCTCAAGGGGTGGACCCCCTTTTATGAACAATTCAAATGTCTCATCCATGAGAATCCTGCCATCACCGCTGTGGAAAAGTTTCATTATCTGATTTCGTCAGTTTCTGGCCCAGCCTTGTCTGTGGTTAGAACCTTGCCCATCAGTGAGGCCAACTATCCCATAGTTTGGGCCGCTCTCCTGAACAAGTATCAGAATAAAAGAATACTCGGTGCGGACATATTAGAAACTATATTCAATTTTCGTCCTCTTCACACTGAGTCACCAGAGAGTCTTAATCAATTTTTGGAGGTATTTTGTGAGGCCGCTACCGCCTTACATAATTTAGAAATTGTAGACCTGCCTGGTTTTATATTGATGCATGTTGCCTTGCGCAGCCTGCCTTATGAGACGAAAAAGAATTTTGAGCGCCATCATATCAATCAAGAAATTCCAACTTGGAATAATCTTGTGACATACATACAGCACCAGACTCATGTTTTGGAGGTCTCTCAGACCACTCAGCAGATCAAACTGAACCCTAGAATTCAATTTTCTGTTGGGAAGAAGACCTTATTAAAATCACCGGACAATAGGTTCGCCAAACGAGGATTTGTATCGACATCAGCGCAGTCGCCTACTAATGCCTGCCCTGTCTGCAAACTTCATCATACTATATATAAGTGTCCTGACTTTCTTCAATTGAAGCCACACCAGCGCCAAGAACGGGTTCAAGCCCTCAGGCTGTGTTTCAATTGTCTTAAAGGGACCCACTTACAGCCTAGATGCTCTTCCATGACATCATGCCTCACATGCGGTGCTCGCCATCACACTTATTTACATTCCAGTAGTTACCCATCTAGATTCAATACCACTATGAAGTCTTCTGAGCCCAGCACTGCGGCAGTTGATGCAGCGTTACATGCCTATAATCCACAGTCTCAAACAAGCTTCAAAACTGTGTTATTAGGTACTGCTTTAGTACATATACAGGACTATCTAGGTGAGTATCAGACCATCCGAGTATTGATCGATTCTGGGGCGCAAACATCTTTTGTCACGGCAGCATGTATACAACGTTTGGGGTTACGTATTAAAAAATGTAATTTCCCTGTTGTAGGCCTAGGTCAGCATATTGTAGGTGACACTAAAGGGATGACCAGTTGTCGCATCAAGCCTCGAGATTCTGACCAACCGCAGTTCCAAGTGGAGGCAGTCATATTACCTGAAATCACATCTAACATGCCAGGTACAAGTATTCCTTGTAATATTTATGATACGTTTAAGCACCTGCCATTAGCTGATCCGAACTTCTGTACGTCAGCTCCAGTTGATTTCCTCATAGCCGCCGACCTTTTTCCTCATGTCTACGATGGTCAACGAATTGTACCAGGGTCAGAATACCCTGCTGCCTTGCACAGCATTTTTGGGTGGGTCATCACAGGAAAGATCGAACCTTGCTCTTCGCCATCTTCCCCTGTGACATCTCTTCATTCTACCTACAATTTTCAGTTGGACGAAATTTTGAAACATTTTTGGGAAAGCGAAGAACCTCCTACGCTGCCAATAATCAATGAGGATAATATGAGGTGTGAGGAGATTTTTACTAATTTACATTACAGACAAACCGATGGACGTTATGTTGTTCCTTTGCCCTTCTCTACTTCCAGACTCCCAACATGGACTGGAAGCTCTTACAGCTCTGCGCTGACTCGCTTGTTCGCTGTGGAACGTCGCCTTGCCCGACATCTTGACCTCAAGCGAGCTTACCAAGATTTTCTCGACGAATATGAAACACTTGGTCACATGACCCAGGTGCCTGAATATTCTCGTCTTGGTAAACCCCAATCTTATTTTATACCGCACCATGCTGTTTGTAAAATCTCTAGTTCTACGACTAAATTAAGAGTGGTGTTTGATGCCTCTTGTAAGTCTTCTAACCAGCCATCATTAAACAGCTTACTCTTAACTGGTCCCAAATTGCAACGGGACATTGTTGATATTATTTCTCGTTTTCGATTACATCCTTATGTTTTCACTTCAGATATATCTAAAATGTACCGGCAGATCATAATCCGTCCAGAAGACAGATTGAATCAACACATCTTGTGGCGACGGTCCCCTGAGGAGCCCGTCAAGGAGTATGAACTCAATACTGTTACCTATGGCCTTTCTGCGTCACCGTATCTCGCTCTTCGTACTCTTCAACAACTCGCCAACGACGAAGGTGCGCGATTCCCTCAAGCCGCCAAGGTCCTATTGCAGGATGTTTACATTGATGATGTCCTCACTGGAGCTTCTACCGTGGAGGACGCCCAGAACCTCAAACGAGACCTTATCAACTTGTTTCAGGCTGGAGGATTTCATCTTCGCAAGTGGAGCAGCAACTGCCCCGAACTGATTCGTGACATCCCAAACGATCACCATGAGACACCATTATCATTTGATCCTGACGGCCATGAAGTGATAAAGGTACTGGGTCTGCAGTGGAACTCTACCACCGATGCGTTTTCCTACGATTTGGCTGAGATCCAACCTATATGCACCAAGAGGTCAATACTTTCGCATATTGCTCGTACATACGACCCTCTCGGCTGGCTGTCTCCAGTTATTTTCAGATCCAAGTGCCTCATACAACATCTTTGGCGTCTAGGGATCGGATGGGATGAACAGGTGCCTTCCTACTTGACAGATGAATGGACTTCTTACTGCGAGCAGTTGCATCATCTATCTAGTATTCAGATTCCACGCTATATACTACAGCCAAACAGCACGTCATCCTGTTTAGTTGGATTCTGTGATGCATCAGAGCGTGGGTACTGCGCAGTGGTGTATCTAGTTACTGTTGGAGAAATTAATAGCACAAGCCATCTCCTTATGGCGAAGTCTAGGGTAGCTCCCCTCAAGACATTAACTGTACCTCGGTTAGAGTTGTGTGGAGCCTTGCTTCTTACTAAACTTTTGAAATTTCTCTTGTCAACATTTGAAAATGTCGTAACTCTGTCTAGTATCTTTGCCTTAACGGATTCTACGACTGTCTTGTCATGGCTAAAGACGTCACCCCATCTCTTGAAAACATACGTTGCCACTAGAGTTACTCTTATTCTTGAAACACTCTCACCTACTTCGTGGCATCACGTACCCTCCGAATTAAATCCGGCAGACTGTGCTTCTCGAGGATTGCAGCCCAAACACCTCGTGAAACATCATCTGTGGTGGACAGGGCCTCCATGGCTCACTTCACACTCTTCTAATTGGCCGATTTATTCACCTTTTGACTTGCCACGTCATCTTCCCGAGCTGAAGAATTTAACCACTGTTAACTCGTTTGTCCAAACCTCATGCAGTTCTTGGGACATATTAGAGAAGTATTCCTCTCTTTCAACACTCCAACGAGTAACAGCTTGGTGTTGGCGGTTCAAATCTAATCTCAAATTGCCGTCTGATCAACGATGTCGAGGCCCGTTGACCTGTTTGGAACTTAATAATGCTCTGACCTTCATTATTAGAGGCGTCCAGCTAGAACATTTTCAGCAGGAGCTTTTAGCGATTTCGAAGAATCAGGATTGTCACGCTTCCATTCAACGCCTCCATCCGTTCGTCGATTCCGTGGGTCTTTTGAGGGTGGGGGGTAGACTGAAACACGCCTCACTCCCTGAAGCCTCTATTTATCCGGTCATATTACCCAACTCGAGCCATCTGAGCACGTTGCTGATTGACTATTACCATTTAAAGTACTTGCACGCAGGTCCGCGGGCTGTGCAATCTTTGGTAAGTCGGCAATATTGGATACTATCTGCCAGGAAGGCCATCAGATCTCGACTGTCAAAATGCCTCGTCTGCTTCAGGTCGAAAGCTTCACCAGTCTTACCTCTCATGGGAGATCTCCCACAACCTCGGGTAACCCAGGCACGGCCCTTTATAAACGTCGGTATAGATTTTGGAGGTCCTTTCATAATAAAGGAAAGCAAGCGGCGCAATGCAAGGACGTCTAAGTGTTATTTGTGCCTATTCGTTTGCTTCTCGACGAAGGCGGTTCATCTCGAAGTCGTTTCAGACTTATCTACTAGTGCCTTTCTAGCATCCCTGGATCGATTTGTAGCGCGGCGTGGACTTTGCCACAACATATATACTGACTGTGGAGCGAATTTTCTTGGAGCCAGTCGTTATCTTGGAGACCTCTACCAAGTCATACGGACGTCAAACCCGTCCATAGCGGATTATCTCCATCAGAGAAATATTCAATGGCATTTTAACCCTCCGTCCGCTCCTCACTTCGGGGGTCTATGGGAAGCCGGTATTAAGTCGGCGAAATTACACCTGAAAAGGGTTGTGAGGGACCAAGCCCTCACGTTTGAGGAGTACACCACACTTTTCTCCAAGATTGAGGCGATGCTCAATTCACGTCCGCTGTGTTCCCTCTCAACGGATCCCAGTGAAATCGACGTATTGACGCCAGGACATTTCCTTATTGGGGCCCCCCTTCTAGCCGTACCGGAGCACAACATTCAAGAACTCCAAATGAACCACCTTAACCGATGGCAACTGATCCTGCGCTCCAGTCAGCATTTCTGGATTCGGTGGTCCCGCGATTATTTGCATACCCTCCAGCAGAGATGCAAATGGTTCACCGCCCCACCAGATCTGAAGATTGGCGATCTGGTTCTGCTTGTCGAGGCGAAGACTCCGCCCCTGCAGTGGCGCCTCGGAAGAGTGCAGGAGGTTCACCGAGGACAGGACGGTGTAGTGAGAGTTGCTACTGTTCGCACCTCTCAAGGGACCTATCTTCGCCCTGTGGTGAAGCTCTGTCCCCTGCCTACACCGTAATTCCCAATTCTTCCTTCCTCCTTCCTTTCCTTTCCTTTCCTTTCCTACTTTCCCTGTTTTTTTTTGTTTTTTATTTCTTTTATCTAACCGCCGGTGGTTATTTTATTTTTGAAGAGTTCTTTTATTTTTTTTGTACTTATTATTTGACTAGAAATCCCAAGCGTGATTTCGGTGGGGGGTATGTTGAGGCCTGGCATTTCCTTATTCCTCCCCCCCCCCCCCCTCCCCTCCCCTGCCTTGTAGTGAGTGTACATCGCAGCGCCACTAGGCCCGTTGCAGCTAGCGCAATCTATCTATGAGGAGAGGAGCGGACCTGAACATCAGTAGTTGTTGATCATCTGACTGGATCCCTCGCTGATCTGTTGAACATCAATTGTTGACCATCTGACTTGGTCCATCACCTAACCTTGACCTCGTTCACCCATGCCGTGAGTAGAGGCCATGCTTTCATTTTTACCTTTTTTTATATACAGTCCACTTTTATCAGTTATACATACACCCGGCGTGTACATGTATGATAAAATAAGTTACCGTTTGGTTCCAACTAAAATTATCAAGGAAGAAATGTGGAATATAAGTGGGCTTTGAGGTACCGTTTTGACATATTTTCTGAAAACCAAATTAATACAGCTATGTTGGTAGATAGGCAGCAACCAGAAACGAAGATGGTCAACCAAAGAAAGATTCAGAAGTATCGGGAAAGTCCCATCCGAAGGACGACGTGCTCAAGTTATTTTCAACGTAAATGAAATTTCAACTACCCAGGTTTAGATACATAACATACGACTCATTATCGAGTACCTGACATACAAAAAGGCCCTCGATCATAGCTTAAAGCCCAGTCCGAAGGACGACGTGCTCAAGTTATTTTTAACTTAAATGTAATTTCTACTACCCAGGTTTAGATACATAACATACGACTCATTATCCAGTACCTGACATACAAAAAGGCCCTCGATCATTGCTTAAAGCCCAATCCGAAGGACGACGTGCTCAAATTAATTTTTATCTTCCCGATTAAAACATCTGAGCTAAGTGACTTGGCTAGATTTCTAAATGGCGATCCTGAACTCGGTAGACTCCATTCTTCAAATTTCTTGTTTTAAACGGTTTTTAGATTTAAGATTATGTTTGTACCTTTTACATGAAACAATTCACAATTAAAATCTGAGGCCATGAGATGAACAAACTGTGAGAGGAGTGTTGGGTGATGTCACGTTGATTGAGTGTTGGGTGATGTCACGTAGTGTTGGGTGATGTCACGTACCCTTGTTTGAGCAGAACGTTTAAGGATGCTAGCAAATTTGCTAATTCAATGTTTTATTTAACGTTTTTGTGAACTTTTGTTTGTTTAAACACGTAAACAAATTGTCTCAAGAAAATTTACCTTTTTATTATTTGAAAAGTTAATTATACCCATAAAAGTGAGCAAAATTACTTACTTTTCACCCAAGTTACGGGTGAGAATGAAGCCCAACATCAACTCGACCTCAAAGCACGACTGAACAATACAGGTACCCAGATCAGTCGAACTCACCCCGACTAGTGAGCCAGCCGAAGAGACCCTGTCCCCCAGAAGAAGACATGGAGTTCCCAGCACTCCCGGAGTCAGCCATGCAGCTAGACGGAGAGCCCTCACCGGGGGCCAGCCACACCCAGCCCAAGCGGATCTAGTGCTGAAGATGCTGCCACTCAAGAGTATAGCCTTCTTAACCGGTCTGTTCAACGCATGCCTGCGTAGCAGCTATTTTCCTCGAAATTGGAAAAACGCGGTTGTAATCGTCTTCCATAAACATGGTAAGCCCAAGCAAGAGCCGGACAGCTATCGGCCTATAAGCCTTCTGAACTCGTTGTCGAAGATCTTCGAACGACTAATATTGAGAAGACTGGGTTCTCACCTGGAAAGCGCAGGAATTGTTCCAGCTCACCAGTTTGGTTTCAAACATAATCATTCATCTGTGCACCAGCTACAGAGGGTCTCGGAAAAGATTGTGAATGGTTTCGAACAGAAGACATATACAACCTCCGTCTTTTAAGATGTAGCTTCCGCGTTCGACTCGGTGTGGGCTCCACAGTACTTGGAAAAGATCGTTGATTCCTTTTTGGAGAACAGGACGTTTCAAGGCGGGAGTGCCACAGGGAGCTATCCTCAGTCCCCTCCTCTTCAGCTTATACTGCTGCGACATCCCCGAGCCATGTAATACCACTCTAGCACTATACGCAGACGACACACTACTTATGTGTCAACATGAAGACCTCCAGACAGCAGTTGACATGTTACAAACTTCTCTCAACCACGTCTCCAGCTGGTTCGCTCGATGGAAGCTTCAGTTGAACGCCAGTAAAACAGAAGCGAAGATTTTTGCCCTTCGCCGATTTTTTACAGAGGACCAGAGTAGGCTGCGGGTTGACGGAATTCCCATTCCATGGAACCCTAAAGATCAGGCTGTCCGGTACCTTGGTGTATTCTTAGACACACGGCTCACATGGAAACTTCACATCAACACAAAACTTACACAAGCATACACCCGTTTAAAACATCTCTATCCACTCATTAACCGCAACACACCCCTCAAACACTCTTGCACACTGCTCCTGTACAAAGCGTTACTTCTCCCATTGTTAACATACGCCTGTCCAATATGGCATGGCGCCAGTCCTTCACTCACAACACGACTACAAACATTTCAGAACAAAATTCTTCGTGTGTCTCTGAATGCACCATGGTTTATCCGAAACAGCCAACTCCATGAGGAACTGGGAGTTCCTCGGGTCGCAGCCTATTTAAGGTCCTTAGTAGATAACTACCACGGAAGACTAGGCCTGTGTTCTGGAGCAGCCCACTACAATCTTGGCCAGCCTACTCTCCACAGAAGGCTCAAACCAAGATTATACCAAGACATTATTATTAGTTAATTTCATTTTATATTTTCCATTTTATACTTTGTGTGAAGAACCAAGATGTTCTGGTCCAAATAAAGTGTGTTGTTGTTGTTAGATTTAATATTTGTTGAAACTGATGAACAACGGGGATATCTGAATCCTACACTAAAATCGAAATAAAAATGTTTTTCGATAAAAGTCGGGCTAAATACCATTCTTCAAATTTCCTGCTTTTTAACGGTTTATAGATTTAATATTTGTTAAAACTGATAGACAGATTCAGTTTTATCGGGAAAGTCCCATCCGAAGGACGACGTGCTCAACTAATTTTTAACCTAAATGAAATGTCACCTACCCAGGTTTAGATACATAACTTACGACTCATTATCGAATACCTGACATACGAAAAGGCCCTCGATCATTGCTTAAAGTCCAATCCGAAGGACGACATGCTCAAATTTATTTTTATCTTCCCGATTAAAACATCTGACCTAATTGACTTGTGTAGATTTCGAAATGGCGATCCTGAGCTCGGTAAACTCCATTCTTCAAATTTCTCGCTTTTAAACGGTTTTTAGATTTAATATTTGTTAAAACTGATGAACAACCCGGATATCTGAATCCTATACAAAAATTGAAATAAAAATGTTCTTCGAAAAAAGTCGAGCTAAATACCATTCTTCAAATTTCCTGCTTTTTAACGGTTTATAGATTTAATATTTGTTAAAACTGATAGACAAATTCAGATATATCGGGAAAGTCCCATCCGAAAGACGACGTGCTCAAGGTTATTTTTAACCTAAGTGAAATTACAGCTACCCAGATTTAGATACATAACATACGACTCATCATCCAGTACCTGACATACAAAAAGGCCCTCGATCATAGCTTGAAGTCCAATCCGAAGGACGACGTGCTGAAGTTATTTTTAACGTAAATGGAATTTCAGCTTTTGATAGATTTAGATATATAAAATACGACTCATCATCAAGTACCTGACATACAAAAAGGCCCACGATCATAGCTTAAAGCCCAATCCGAAGGACGACGTGCTCAAATTTATTTTTATCTTCCCGATTAAAACATCTGAGCTAAGTGACTTGGCTAGATTTCTAAATGGCGATCCTGAGTAGACTCCATTCTTCAAATTTCTAGCTTTTAAACGGTTTTTAGATTTAATATTTGTTAAAACTGATGAACAACCGGGATATCTGAATCCTACACAAAAATCGAAATAAAAATGTTTTTCGAAAAAAGTCGGGCTAAATACCATTCTTCAAATTTCCTGATTTTTAACGGTTTATAGATTTAATATTTGTTAAAACTGATAGACAGATTCAGTTATATCGGGAAAGTCCCATCCGAAGGACGACGTGCTCAAGGTTTTTTGAACCTAAGTGAAATTTTAGCTACCTAGGTTTAGTTACATAATATACGTCTCATTATCGAGCACCTGACATACAAGAAGGCCCTCGATCATAGCCTAAAGTCCAATCCGAAGGACGACGTGCTCAAATTTATTTTTATCTTCTCGATTAAAACCTTAAAACCTCGAGCCCCGTCCAGATTTCCAACTTGCGATCCTGAGCTCAGTAGACACCAAATATAAAGAAAAAATACGTTTCTGTTAAACTTAAATTATCAAGGAAGAAATCTATATTAATAAAGCTGAAACGGGGTTTATTTGTTTGTTTGTTCCAGCATCACGCCCAAACGGCTCGACGGGTTTTTATGAAACTTCACATGTAGCATTCTTATGACCCCAGTTGAATGATAGGCTATGTGGCGTCCCACAATTTTGAACGGGAGGGGGTTGGTGGGGATAGGCCTAAATATAGATACCGGTAGCTCATTAACTAATGGTCGGATTATCATGAAATTTCACATGTAGTAATTTCAAAACAAAATTTGAAAATTCGTTGTGACGTTTCAACTTTTTGAACCTGAGGGGTGGGGTGCATTAAGCTGAAGGAATTTCACATGTAGCTTTCTCTTCTTCTGTACACCGGTATTAAGCCGATACTAGCTGTGGTGTCTGCCGTTGAAGTACTATAAGACTTATTCTATATGAATAATTGAAAATTATAACATCATGAATGTACTGTCGAAAAATTGAATTGGATTCGAATGAGATATTAGGTGAAAAATCAAAGTTCCTCGAGCAACGCCGGGTATTACTGCTAGTATAGAATATAAATGGACCTTCTGGCATTACTTAGAACTATTGATAAAAGGAATTAATTGTAGATTCTTTGGGGCGATATAACTTTGTTAGTTTTGGTCCTATCACAAATCTGATGATAAATGGGCCATTGGCAATTAAATAAATAATATTATTATTAAAAAAACAAACAGGAATAACGAGATAAATATGTTGTCTTCCAACGGAATAACAACATATTAGGCTAGGTACATTGCTGTCTGGCGCCAGGAAACGTTTCAACTTCTTAAAATAGTAGGTGTGAGGAGGCCGGTGGTTCAGTGGTATGCAAGTTTTTTTATCTGGAAGGTGAAAAAGTTTTGAGCACGCCGTTCTTCGGATGGCACGTTAAGCGATGGTCATTCTGTACGTCAGGTACTCGTTAAAGACCCATATCCTAAGTTTCATAGGCAAAAGGACTCCCATAGTTGATTCGGGCTCAGGTCCACCTGAGCGATGAAAGAGAGCTTTGGTAGTAGGCGATATGATCTCGTAGTTAGTTATTATGACTCATGTCCATGTCTGCTTTGTCTAATCTAAATTTTTATTCACCTAGGGTCTTTAAGCATACATAGTCCAGGCTTGGGATGATCCGAAGGACGACGTGCTCAAGGTTTTTACACTTTCCAGAGAAAAAATCTAAAGGGCTCGGCAAAACCTTACACGAAGCCCGGACATGAGTGACAATAACTAACTAGGAGGTTATGAGTTTTACATGCTACTTATAACTAAGGTGACCAGACGTCCCGTTTTGAACGGGACAGTCCCGTTTTGAACGGGACTGTCCCGTTTTACAGGGACCTGTCCCGTTGTCCCGAAATATATGCTCGGGACGCTTATTTGTCCCGTTTTACAAATATTTGGTCCCATATGTACTTTTGACAGCATCGAGTTTGCTTCCTAAATTCCATTCATTGGTGATGAATGAATCAACTGAATTAAATCTTTAAAAAATGAATCAAAACCCACCACTAATAAGTAATAACAAATAAGATAGGAAAGATTTTCAAGTGGACCGAAGAGAAAACTTCTCTGGATCAGAGATGAGTTGAAATATTTCTTCATTTTGCAAATCAAAATGTCCCTATCAAGAATATTGCACTGATGTCCTTACCAGGAACAAACGCTCCAGTGGAACGAGTTTTCTCAATTATTAATGACATTTGGTCACTAGAAAAATCTCAAATGAAAATGTCGACCCTTAAAGCAATGATGCTAGTAAAATGTAACTTTGCAATGGGTTGTGTACAGTTTTTTGATTTCATCAAAAAAAAAGCCTGATATTTTGAAAAAAATTCACTCATCTCAAAAATATGAAAAATAAACATTGAAGTCAGTTTTTTCGACAATATTTTTTTCAAGTGGTATCAAGTTTATTTCTAAATGTAGTCTCATGATATTTTATTGAATAAAATAGTATTTCATATATATATATTGGTAAATAGAATTTTTTTAAGGGTGTCTCTAACTTCCCCGATATTGTGGGTCCCGTTTTGAGAATCTCATAATCTGGTCACCTTACTTATAACAGTTATTTATACGTATCAGCTACACAATTCTAACAATAGACAGTGAGGATCTTTTATAATATATATCCAAATAACCCTTATAAAATAATATTTATAATATAGATTAAAAATATTATTTTTATTAGAGCTTTCTGAAACTTTGAATTGATTTATAAACTATCGATGAATTATGTTTCATATCGATAAGATCCATTTTCAATTGTATTTTGGTTATCACTGATCAACTACATCAAGCCAGTAAAAGTTCCATGGAGTTCCAAATTTCTTATTATTACAATTTTTTTTAACCTTCAATTAAAAAAATTAAAATATTGCAAAAGTAATGAACATTATAACAACGTATGAGAATATAGTGTATGTTTTTTTTTTTTTCTAGATGGAAGTTGGGAGACAAGGCACGTATGAAGACAGGATTTTACATTGGTACAAGGTCAGTCAACATTATTTATCAGTCTTTATCAGGACTTGACGATGTCGCCACTCATTGTAAGTTCAAGTGATTCAACCATTGTAAATATTGCTGTAAGTGTTACAACTTTTTTTTATAATTCATATTTGTTATCAGTTAGTTACATAATATATCGACTGTTTGGTATCTATTATCTCAAGATTAAAACATTGAAAAAAAAACTGTTATGAAAATATAATTCAACTTTGTATCGAATTTGTGATAATTACATAATATAAGTTAAAGAAAATGATATTTACTATTCCCATCGATATTAGGAAAAAAAAGTTGATGAATATTGTAATATTCATTATTTGACTTACATAGGGGCTCTTAAATACTCATAATAAATTTTTTGTTGATAAATTCATTACATTGGCAGTTGTTAGAGGTTTTGAATTGAGCCCCCTCCCCCGAACCCCCCTTTCCTTAGTCGATATTGCTGAAATTTGACAGGTTATGTCCTCTTTGGGTTTTGACATTAAATATACAATTTCATGTCGATATCGATTCATTCATTACGCTGACAGTTATTAAGGTTTTTGAGTTTAGCCCCCCCTCTGATCCTCTCTTCCGTTCTGGAAATTCCTGTGAAAATTAAGAAAAAAAAGTCCTTATGGGGTTTTGAATTCAGATATGAAATTTTGTGTCAATACAATCATTACAACGGCAGTTATTAGAGTGAGTTAAGCCACTCCCCTATTCCTCTTTGACTGAAAATCTATAGGTGTTGTCTTTAGAGGGTTCTGGACTCACATATAAAATTTCGTGTTGATAGGTTAGGTTAGGTTTTATGACTCATGCTCGGGCTTTAACTACGAGGTCATATCGCCTACTATCAGAGCGCTCTTTCGTCACTCTGGTGGACATGAGCCCGACTCTACTGTGGGAGTCCTAAATTTTGCCTACCCTAAATTTTTATTCATCTAGGGTAGGCGACCTCGTACAGGCTCGGGACCATCGCTTAACGTCCCATCCGAAGGACGGCGTGCTTAAGTTTATTTTACCTCCCAGATAAAATAAACTAAGGGCCTCGGTCGGGCTACGAACCCACGACCTTGAGCTCAGAAGTCAAGCACGCATACCACTGAGCTACCGGCGCCCTCTCGTGTTGATATATTCGTTCTATCGGGAGTTATCGTTATTATTACAGACAGACAGAAATGTTTTTTTCATATTGGAATCTTGAGGGTTGAAAACTCCGCATCTAATTTTTGACCGATTACATAATTTTCTTTATACTTCGTATATGAAGAAGTAAAATCACTAATATTTTGCCTAATTCCCATCGATAGAAGAAAAAAAAAAATAGTGTACATTCTCATCAGAATCATAGGGTTATAGTCAATTTAATAATCAAGAAATTGTTGTTGTAAATTTGAAAAATATTACGAAATTCACTCACTGAAGAATTTCTTAGGCAAACATTACATAGATGTATACATTACATAATTTGTATTGCTCTTGAGACGTCGCAAAAATGTGACCTATGAAATTTATCTGACATTTAAAGTTTATATATTTTTATTGGTCGTTGTCCAATTCTGTCTGAATAGGTTATTTAATTAAAATTATTTATTTATTTTTTTGATTGATAACAGCTCAATTACAAACTATACTGTCATGTGAAAACAAAATATAAGATTCACAGCTTCTGAATAAATAAAATGACCACTTCAATGTCTTTAAGAAAGTTTGTTATTTGCTTAAATTTTTCTTTAACGGAGTTCTTCAGCCAATCTTGCAGGGTGTCCGTCCGGATACTTTCGTCTTGTCTCTTCGTATCAGACACTTCAGTAGCACATGGTCCATATCCTCTGTGCTGCCGCACCGGTCGCACTGAGTACTGTTAGTCACCTTGATGATGTGTAAGTTTCTGTTGACACGCCCATGGTTCGTCCGGAGCCTGCTCAGCTGAACTATCTCCCGACGACGCAAGCCCATGTCCTGGAACCATGGTTTTAGATCTACCATTTTGTACAGCATAGTGCTATCTTCCTTTTGGTTTGGGTTTGATGCTTGTTGCCAGTTCTGGATAACAATCTTCCTCAAACAACGTCTTGCATCTCGTGGAGGTAGCTGCAAGAGGTGAGAGAGAAAGATATATATAATATACATATATATATATATATATATATCTAGGTAATATAAAAATAGGGATTCGATCAAATCCATAAGAGAATTGATCAATTCACGTTTTTGTTAATATTGTAATTCCCCTAAACAAGTCAAGTGATTTGATCAAATCCCTAAACTGATTTAGTGAAATAACAAAAATAACATTTCTAAGCTATTAAAAAGATTTATTCAGCAAATTAATTAGGCTTATGTAATACAACAATGATCTTAGAAAATATCACTTTAATTATTTATTTCAAGCTAATTAACAAAAGGTAATTTAAAAAAAACCGGGTGCGTGCAACTCCGATGCGTGGCGAAATGAGCGTGACAACGGCTGAGTTGCGAGATAGCGAAAGTGTCAAGAATCAAATATAACAAATAATTTCAATAAAGTTTTTGAACTTGAAACAATTTAAAAACAATTTAGAAAGAAAACATTCATAAGCATAATAGTTTTCAAAAAATGAAAATTTGGTTTAAAATTTTTATAAAGAGTTTATTCGATAAAAATATTATTTTCAAATTCATAGATCAAATAGTTTTAGAATGATGAACAATTTTATGAAGCGTTTATTTAAATCAATGCTATTTTCACATTTATACATCATGTAGGACAATAATGTAATTGTGAAGTTCAATTAACAATTCGATTAGTTAAGAGATAACATAAGGGGGCGGATGCTCTCTCTCCCTCGGCGAATGCGCCATACGAAAGTAACATATGTAGGTAACGCAGTTTTCTAACATGGGGTGCTGGCCTTCCAATTTATAAGACGTTGTCACGTCAAAAGAAGTGTGTCACAAGTATTATTGAAGTATTAAATGGAACTTAATTAGAATGTTCATCTATTTTTTATTGAAACACGTTGTGGATTTGTGGCATCTTGAGTTACAAATGACGTTACTTTTTTTTACAGACATCTATTCATTTTGCATTGTACTTCTGATTTTTTACAGGAACACTTCGCTGTGCAAGTACTGACATGTTATTTTGTCATTTCACTAAATCAGTTTAGAGAATTGATCATATCACTTGATTTGTTTAGGGAAATGACAATATCGTATTGTCATTTTAACATTTCCCATGAATTGATCAATTTTCTTAGGGATTTGATTAAATCCCTGTTTTTATCATATCCCTGCGACGTATATATAATTCGTTTATATACATTCGTTGAAGTGCACTATATGTACATATTTTTTGTGGAACTAAAAACAATATGAAGGTTAAATAAGTTCTTTGTTTTTGTTAGCTTTCCACTATATCGTCACATATCGCAAAAATGTTTTCGTACACTCAGGATATGGAGGAGTATATTTACATTATATTATTTTCTGACCTTTCTAGAATCAATCCTGAATTAACTTTGCAAGGTGCATTGATAAGGCTATATAGTTGGAGGCTTACTTTTTTTATGAAGCGGAAAGATAATGGAATTTTTAAATGAAGCTGGAATCTGGCCTGAATGGAATCTTCTATTGAACAAGTTAAGTAAACCGTTCAAGAAAGTGTCATTTGCATGTCTGAACAACTCAAAAGGGATTTCTTCCATCGGCAGTTCATTATCTTTGCATTTTTAAAATATTGTCTTTAGGAGCCATGGTGGCCGTGCGGGCTAGAGCGTAGGGCTTTGGTCGCATGGTCTCACCATGGTTTGCGGGTTCGAATCCCGTCCGGGAGTGAGTTTTATTTCGTAGATAGAACTTCCTCCCGGGGCCATGGATGTCGTAAATAATTAGGTAAAACACCATTATAAGAGTCATGGCTAATATGCATCGTACATAAGGGCAAAATAAAATAAAAAAAAAAAAAAATATATTGTCTTTAACATGGCGAAGAGTGTATCTGGGGTGTGTTCTTGAATTGAAGGCTCAGTATACACTGAGTTATGTACACTTTTGAAATGGACTAGTTTTTTTTTTTTTTTTTTTTTTTTTTTTTTTTTTTTTTTTTTTTTTTTTTTTTTTTTTTTTTTTTTTTTTTTTTTTTTTTTTTTTTTTTTTTTTTTGTTTGTTACAACGTTATTCATCTTTCCAAATGTTGTGGAGTCATTTGTGCTCTTTTGTATCTATGTAGTACTTTCTTTTTCACCCTTAGAAATGTTTTAGAATTACTTGTACTCTTTTGTTTATAAGTAAATACGTTCTTTTACATCTCCTCAAATGTTGTAAAATCGTTTGTGCCCTTGTGTATCTATGTAGTACTTTACACCCCTAGAAATTTTATAGAATCATTTGTACTCTTTTGTATCTAAGTAGCACTTTCCTTTCCACCCCTAGAAATGTTATAGAATCACTTGTACTCTTTTGTTTATAAGTAAGTACGTGCTTTTACATTTCCTCAAATACTGTAGAATCATTTGTGCTCTTTTGTATCTATGTAGTACTTTCCTTTACACCCCTAGAAATGTTATAGAATCATTTGTACTCTTTTGTATTTAAATAATACTTTATTTTACTCTCCATAAATGTTCTAGAATCACATGAACTTTATTATATCTAAGTAGTATTTTTTTTTACTTCCTGTAGAATTTTGTAGAATCACTTTTACTCTTTTGTGTATAAGTAGTACTTAATTTCATTTCCCCAGAATTTTTTTTTGTCTTAATAATGCTGGTCGGAACTGTTGCCATTACGGAACAACCAGCTACCAAGAGCACTTGATTGATAGTTGAGGTCTTGATTGGCGTGAGAGAGGAAGGCCACCCAGCGGTAGCTCCTCAGGGCGAAACATAAAAACAATGAATATTATGATTATATGAGGGCGCCGGTAGCTCAGTGGTATGCGTGCTTGACTTCTGAGCTCAAGAACGTGGGTTCGTAACCCGACCGAGGCCCTTAGTTTATTTTATCTGGGAGGTAAAATAAACTTAAGCACGCCGTCCTTCGGATGGGACGTTAAGCGATGGTCCCGAGCCTGTACAATGTCAGGTACTCGTTAAAGACCCTACCCTAGGTGAATAAAAATTTAGGGTAGGCAAAATTTAGGACTCCCACAGTAGAGTCGGGCTCATGTCCACCAGAGTGACGAAAGAGCGCTCTGGTAGTAGGCGATATGACCTCGTAGTTAAAGCCCGGGCATGAGTCATAAAACCTAACCTAACCTATTATGATTATTATTAATGAATTTTATGTATGATTTTGCTTCAAAAAGTGGACGGTTGCAATTTGGGATTATAGTAAGTCACGGTTCCATCTCCTCTTCAATCTCCTGGGAGGATTGTGTGGTGAAGAAAGTGAGTGGATTTGGGTGTGAATGCAATTTGCTATGGAAACGTCTGTAAAGGTCCTGAATTGTGTCGTGTACTATGTTTATCATGAGGTCATTGTGGAATGTTCTGTTTCTTACGTATGGTGGGCATTGTGTAATGAGTCTGAGTGTCTTTAAAGAGTTTATTATAACAGTCGCATTTACAGAGGTACAATTATACAATAAGGTTCCTTAACCATTATTACCCTTATACACTAATTAAAATCAAGAATAATCAGTTAAATTAAAAACAATGCTACTGCTTAAGAGTAAATTAAAAAAAAAACTATTGAAGAAAAAAGTAACTGAAATGAATAGAAAATAAATTAATAAACATTCAAAAACAGAGATTATTTAAAATCGTGAACGGATATTTTTGTGTTTCTCTCCCTGAGTTTTCCGGATTTTCTTTACCAAAACGTTTTGATTTGTGTCACACTTAAGGAAAAAGTTTTTTACTGAAATTTATTATGTAGTCCAGTAGGAGCTGCTCAACATTTAGGTCTTTGGAGGATGGAGGTGTCGAGTAGCTACCAACCAATCTAAGGCATTTTAAAACTATTAAGTATATTCAGAAGTAGGAAATATGGGCCACTATTTTTGAAAAGTGTAATAAATATATTTTTGAAAAAGAAAGGGGAATCACATATCTTCTAAGAGGCATACTGGCCCCCTAAATAAGGGGCGTTAAGTCAGAAATGGAAATGAGAACTGAATTTTAGATACTCTGAAATCCTCCCTTCCACGTACAGTCCTATATTAAATCTATGAATTATGTATTAATTACCAGTGGCTGTCATAGCCTTACACCATTTACCCAACGTCTGGGGTACTTTGTCATAAAGTACCAGGACTTAACTAAATGCTTCTACCTAAGTAAGTCTTATTAAACAACTTTAGTCTGCTAATTACATTATTAATTTTTGTTAATATATATACTCGTGTACAGAGAGCGCCGGTATCTCAGAGGTAGCGTGCTAGCCTATTGAGCTCAAAATCGCGGGTTCGACACCCTGCCGAGGTCCTTGGGTTTTTTTTTTATTTGGGGGGATGTAAAGACCTTGAGCATGCCGTCCTTTGGATGGTACATTAATCAATGGTTCCCAGCCTGTGCGTGTCTGACAGTTAAAGAATAAGTGAATAAGCGCTCTGGTAGTAGGTGATATGACCTTCTAGTTAAAGCCCACGCATGATAATAACTAACTATTATTGGTAGTTTTTTTATTGAAAAACCAACCACTTTGGTACAGATCACCATCCCTTTCCCTCTCAAAATCATTTCTGGCGTTACTGGATATAAGAAAACCACTCTCTGAATAACGCTGTAATGAAAGAAAGAAAACCGCTGACGCAACACATTTCTTTCCTATATCCAGTAACGCTAGTATAAAATGAATTTCAGAGGGGGGAGAGTGATTTGAATGAATGTGGTTGGTATAGGAAATGTTACGGTCACGTCACATACCTACTTTGTTTTTTTTAATATTAGGTTTTATTTATGTAATGTAATCATGATACTTATTTTTATTTTAAAAGTAATATATATTCATGGGGGCTCCTTCCCCCCACTCCAAATTTTCAAATAAGGATGTGATATGTGAGTCATAATCAAAAAATTGACTAAATTTTTTTTTTTGGCCTTATGCTCAATGCATATTAGCCAATTGACAAATGTTGAGTGGAAACTCGAGACAAAATCATGCCAACTGTATATGAGATGTGGAGAACTAAAACAATAACAATTTTAAACATATATAATAAACATGTAAATTTACAAAAAAAAAAATATATATATATATCAGAGGGCGCCGATAGCTCAGTGGTATGCGTGCTTGCCTTCTGAGCTCAAGAGCGTGGGTTCGAAACCCGACCGAGGCCTTTTAGTTTATTTTATTTGGGAGGTAAGTAACCTTAGCACGCCGTCCTTCGGATCGGACGTTAAGCGATGGTCCCACGCTTGTACATTGTCAAGTACTCGTTAAGGACTCCTGCCCTATGTGAATAAAAATTTAGGGTAGGCAAAATTTAGGACTCCCACAGTAGAGTCGGGCTCATGTCCACCAGAGTGACGAAAGAGCGCTCTGGTAGTAGACGATATTACTAAAAAATATATCTAAACACATCAGAATAAAGTGAGTGTATATTATTACATATGTATAAACGTTATTTTTATATTTTGATTTTTGTTTTATTTTAAATAGACTAAATAAACTAGATTTGTAAAAGATGTAGGCTGTTTTTTTGTTTTGGAGATTATTTATTTATATGACTTACTATATTGTGACATCACATTGTGTGTGCTTTGTCTAAAATATAATATTTTAAAACTTCTGTTCGCTCAGGATGTTGTTTTTGTTTAGTTATTATATATTTTCTTGTTTGTTTGTAAATTTTCACTCATTATATAATTTTAAGGTGAATTTTTTTTTTTTTTTTTTTTTTTTTTTGGCCTTATGTACAATGCATATTAGCCATGACTCTTATAATGGTGTTTTACCTAATTATTTACGACATCCATGGCCCCGGGAGGAAGTTTTATCTTAGAAATAAAACTCACTCCCGGACGGGATTCGAACCCGCGAACCAAGGTAAGACCATGCGACCAAAGCCCTACGCTCTAGCCCGCACAGCCACCATGGCTCCCTTAAGGTGAAAATATGAAAATGAACTTGTTATAAGCTCCTCTCTCAATATTGACATTTTTCTCTTAGGTTATGTCGAATCGCAAATTTTTCTGATTAATTGAAAAATGCTAATTTGACAAGTGATTGTTTCAGAGAAAAGAAAAGTAATATATTACTTGTACCAAGTAACGAACTTTGTCTGGCGAAGTTTTCTTGATATAAAACATGCTCTGTGAATCATGGTCAATCTACTTCCCCAGGTCACATTATATACAACCAACTAAGTATTCGTTCTGCCTACATTTTTTGCAGAGATATTGTGAAAAACTTAAAAAAACGTTTTTTAAAAAAAAAAGTATTGTCTGTTTCAAAAAATCTATTTTTTCTTTTTTTTTTTTACAGTCTATTATTAGATTAGATCTATTCAAATGAACCTACATAGGCTATATGCAATGTCATAATTGAACTTAAAACTAAACAACAAATCACCTACCTATAATACATAAATAACATTATAATTTAAAAATCATCACAGTTAAAAAAATCTCTGTCATAAAATAAATGTTTTTTTAAAATAGTAAGGACACTGGTTAAAAGTTCCTTTTTGTTGAGTCTTCTGATCTCTTTGGGTAAATGATTATATATTTTTAATGGCATAATTATATGACTTGGCTCAGTGCTACTCAGCCGGTGAGGTGGAATCTTGATATAGTTGCCGTCCCTAAGACCATATTCATGAGTTTGTTGTGGATCTTCTGTCCAGACTGGTAAGACAAGTCATGATGTACTGGCATGGAACTGCAAGTATGTCGCAACTGCCGGAAAAGGGGTTTACAATGAGCATTGTGAGGTGCCGAAGCAATAATTCTCATTGCACTTTTCTGCCACTTGAAGACCTGAAGTGCACCTTGTGAGCCTCCCCAAAGTCCATAATTTATGTTGCATTGAAACATTGCATCTCAAAAACGCTAATAACTGCCGTAACGATGACTTTTTTTTTTTTTTTTTAGGGAGGTCGTCTATATACGCATATCGTCGGTCTAAACGTGATACCTTGTATGTGCAAAAAGCCAACTTTACAGGAGAGACAAAAAACTGATAAAAAAAAAATTCTTTATAGGAAACCTCAATTTTTTCGAGATTTGTATTGAGATGTATATGCATGCCATGAATTGTTTTTAAGCTAATTTGCAAATCCAAGTAAAGAATTAACGTACTTGATGGAGTTACCAGGTTTCACCAGAATTGCGTTTCCATTTCTTTTACAAGGTATCACTTCAAACCGTTTTTTCGTTTTATGAGTACACTAAGTCCCACTAGATCAATAGGTAGCTAAAAAAAAAAAAAAAGATTTTTGGAAAAATGTCGCCTACGAGGTATCACGTTTAGGCCGACGATATTTTGTTTGTGATTCAACTACGAGGTCATTTTGCTCTATAACCAAATGGATCTTTCGCCTCTCTAGTGAACATGAGACCAACTCTACTGTGAGATTTAATTTTGCCTAGCCAGATATAATTAGGATATAGTAAATTTCGTTAAAATGGGTAAACTCCGTTACCATGGCAACTAGCCCAGCTTGCCAAAATAGATTTAGTTGGGGCAAGTCATCTCATCTATTCCATAAGCTGTAGTTCATGGAGATGTCTTTAATTCTGTCTGGAAAGTGTCCTTTAGTTTTCACTTTACTTCGTTGTTTTTCTTCATTTTCTCATCTTATTATTCATCTGGATACTTTTATTGTTTATTTTGTCTTATATCTTGTGAAAGTGTACCTATGTTGATGATAACCATGCCAGTTTTTCGCCCTAAAACCACAATCGCTCTCTCTAGATTTAGTTGGTCCGTTAAGTGATGGTCCCGAGTCCGTAAGATGTCAGGTTAAAGTAAGATATATAATAAATTATTCATTATACATTTTTAAAATGTAACAAAACAATTACGAAAGGGGTCTACTGTGAACAACTTGACCGATTGTTGCTAACCTTGGAGGAAAAAAAAAATGTTCTGCTCTGGTGGAGTTTAATTCCACCAGAACTACGCAAGAGCTCACGTTGAGAAACTCTACAAAAACGGATAACCATCTGTTCCGGAGTCTCCAGAACTATCTAATTGGCCAGCGGGTGGATTTAATAGGAAGATATAAAAAGAGCAGTCGTTTTATTTTTCCGATGATAAAGGTACCGAACTAAAGCACGCCGTCCTTCGGACTTTAAATAATCGGGAGCATTGTTTTCTTATGAGAAAGTTTCATGCAGTTCTAGCCTGCTCAACGGTATAGGTTAGGTTAGGTTTTATGACTCATGCCCGGGCTTTAACTACGAGGTCATATCGCCTACTACCAGAGCGCTCTGTACTGTGGGAGTCCTAAATTTTGCCTACTCTAAATTTTTATTCACCTTGGGCAGGGGTCTTTAACTAGAACCTGACATCGTACAGGCTCGGGACCATCGCTTAACGACCCATCCGAAGGACGGCGTGCTTAAGTTTATTTTACCTCCCAGATAAAATAAACTAAGGGCCTCGGATGGGTTTCGAACCCACGATCTTGAGCTCAGAAGGCAAATTGTGACCAAAAACCCATAGATATTGAGAAACGGCTCAATAGAAAAACCCTAATAACTGCCGATGTAATGACTTTATCGGCACACACAATTTTGTATAAGGATTTAGGAGCCCTATCATCTGGAATATGTGCGCAAACGATTGATTCTGGAGGAGAAGCGAAAAGTTAATTGATTAATTCGTTCTGGGGAAGTACATTGCCGGTGATTCATTTTTAATCATCAGTGAAAACCCATGAAATTTCTGATTAATCTCTCTTATAAAACTGAGTAAAAACGTGAAACTGTTACTTGAGAAGGTAAGGGTGGGAGGGGATACCTGTTACTTTTATGTAGTGAGAGGGCCCCCAAAGATCATTCATCCCCGTGATCCGTGATCCGCATTGCTTAGTGCGAGGGAAACACATACATTTTTTATAACACTAACTATATGTTGGCTGTTACTCGTTTAACTGCATCACATATGTTTTGAAAAAGTTATGTGTTATAAGGAAAACATCGTCTCCAAGTTGTGGTAGCCCTCTTTTATAATTCCAAAACCATAAATATAATGGCGACTCGTCCTGAATGAACAACACATGGAAGAAAAGGAGTAAAAATGTTGACGGTGAATCACCGGAGCTTCCTTCCTCAGGATGAATTAATTAAGTTATCTCTTTCACTCCAAAGCCGGCTGTTTGGGCCTCAATTCAATATTCGACTTATAGTAGCTTCTGAATCCTCACACTTTATTTTGTGTCGATATAATAATAATATGGGAGTTATTAAGGTGAGTAAAAATCCTCTTCAAGTTGCCGAGTATTCATTCGAGATGGTTAAGGGGTTTGTCTACCTGGGCTCATATATAGACAGGGCCAATGATGTGGGCACTGAGGCGGCCAGCCGGAATTACTATGGCCTCCAGTCACAATTTAAATCCCGGCTGCTGCCCAGGGACACGAAGGTGCTGCTGTACGAGACGCTTTTGAGGCCAGTGCTGACGTACTGGTCGGAGACGTGGACCCTCACCTTGGCGGAAAATAGGCGTCTTGACATCTTCGAGAGGAGAATACTCCGCAGGATCTACAGTCCCATCCAAGAGGAGGACGTTTGGCGCATCCGATACAACCAGGAGTTGTACGCACTCTATACAGAGCCAAAATTGTCGCACTGGATTAGAGTTGCCAGACTACGTTGAGCTGGACATGTAAGACGGATGGACGAGGACCTTATACCCAGGAAACTGGTGAATGTGACACCGGAGGATAGGAGAAGAGTGGGACGACCCAGAAGAAGGCTGGAGACCGTGAACAGAGACGCAAGACGGTTTGGTGCGGTGGGGTGGTGGAGACTGGCCCAGGACAGAGCTGCATGGGGACATTTCCTGGAGGAGGCCATGGCTCTTGACGGGGTGTAGCGCCTATGATGATGATGGTAGGGTGAGTAAGAGCCCCTCTTCTCTGACCTCCCTTCCCTTCAACCAATTTCGCGGGGGTTTTAAATTTAAATACAACATTTCTGGTCGATACATTCATTACATCGGAAGTTATTTGGATTATTGAGTTGTGCATGAAATAAAATGAAACATAATTACTTATAGAGATACAAATCTCATAGCAAGGGTGAACCTTACTAGTTCATAAATAAATGTAATACATTTTATATATATATATATATAACATAATATATAAGAGTTTAGAGGGCGCCGGTAGCTCAGTGGTATGCTTGCTTGCCTTCTGAGCTCAAGATCGTGGGTTCGAAACCCGACCGAGGCCCTTAGTTTATTTTATCTAGGACGTAAAATAAACTTAAACACGCCATCCTTCGGATGGAACGTTAAGCGAGGGTCCCGAGCCTGTACGATGTCAGGTACTCGTTAAAGACTCCTACCCTAGGTGAATAAAAATTTAGGTTTACTCCCACAGTAGAGTCGGACTCATGTCCACCAGTGACGGAAGAGCGCTCTGGTAGTAGGCGATATGTCCTCGTAGTTAAAGCCCGGGCATGAGTAATAAAACCTACCTAACTTATAAGGTTTTATATATCAATACAAACTTATAATTAAAAATAGAAAATATAACAAACTTTATTTTAAAAAAAATTAATTTTGGAAGATACAACATCATAAATTTGGGCTGAAGTAAAGAAAAGAAAAATACCAACTGTTGTGAAATGTGTTATATTGAAATGTATAAGGTAAACGAGAGGGCAAATTATAATAAAACTGTTTTTCTAAATTTTAAACTATTAATTACGAAAATAAATATATTATTGATTTTTTCATCGTCATCCATACTTAACAAATTAATTATTTTATCAGAGATTTAATTATAGTGTGAAATATATTTATTGATAAAATTGTTTCTGTATTGGTTTAACGTTGGACAAGTTATGAGAAGATGGAGTTTTTTTTATCATTATCACTGTTACAAAGTGAACAAACAGTTGTGCATCCTCTGATTTGTCTGATTTCGCTGAATTAATAGATGATGCCCTTATAGGGCTTTGAATTTACATATAAAAATTCGTGTCTAAACATTCAACATAATGTCAGTTATTAGAGTTTTTATGTTAAGCCCCACCCTAATCTTTCGCTTCATCAGTGCTGCAATTCAGGTGCAGTCCTTAGAGGGTTCTGGATACACATAATAAATTTCCGTGGCGATAAATTCATTTTATTAGAAGTTTTTAGAGTTTTTATGTTAAACCTCCCCCTTTTACCCCTAATATGGGACTCATTAATTTTGTTTACCATGAATTTTTATTCATATTGAATTAGGGTCTAGAGGTGGAACTCTATATGACTATTTCATATGAAATTTTGAATTTTTTACCTTGAGTCTTTCTTCCCAGGAGAGTTGAAGAAGTGCCACTGAATCTAGGGGCTCCCCGAGTTCAGTGGCAATGACGACGGGGCCCACTGCATCCGGGATACAGGATCCTAACACCTGAAACACAAGGATACTCACTCAAACAACAATACGTATAACATGATAGTTGAGAAATGTGAACATATTGTCGAAGTGTCTATTAAATTGATAAACGGTAATAAAGTGATTAAAAAAAACGGTGAATCACCGGCAATATACTTCCCCAGGGGGGGGGAATTAATTAACTAATTTTTTGCTCTACCCGTTTTCGCGTTAAGCCGTTATGTTGAAAATTAACAGCATTGAGCTCTGAAACCACATATTAAATTTCGTGTCGATACATTCATTACTGTGGCAGTTATTGGTTTTTTGTGTTAATCCTCTCTTAATCTCCCCTTCCCTCTGACCGATTTAACTGATAAATCTTTGGCAAAGCTGTTCGATTGGAAAAATGTCTAATCACAGGATTACGCTGTACGAAAATATAATTAAATTAAAAATTAAAAAAAAAAACAGACACAATAAAATTTTGGGGACATGACGACGACGAAACACCCCCTACACCCCCTGCAAAAATTCTGATTTTATTTATTTAAATAAAAAAAAAAGTCCGGTCTTTAGTGTTTTGATTAAAAGTCAATTTACATTTTTTTTGTTCAATAATTTTTTTTTTTTAAGTGAAACCTTGGTGTCTTGTCTTTACAAACATTTGAGCTTAAACTCCAAGTCTCTAGCTGTAATAGAGGCCGAGATCCCTGCACAGGCTCTGATGAAACCTGAAGATCTTGGAAACGGCATACCCGATTTCCATCAAACATGGCTAAAAACCATCTCGGAAATAGCAGCTTTTGAAACGAAAAAACTGTTTTGAAATCGGTTCAGCCGTCTTGGAGCCATGCTCACACACAGACAAAGGCTTCAAACTTATAATACCCCTCCTTTTGCGTCGGGGGTTAAAAAGTAATGTGTCAACATTTTGGAGGGGTTCGAAACCTGGCCTTTCATCTGGATAGAAACTTTGAGCACGCCGTCCTTTGGATAGGACGTTAAGTGATGGACTCGAGCCAGTGCGATGTCATCAGACACTAAAGATTATAGATGAAGATTGTACTTCAGGTGAGATGTAACTGAATTATAATAGTCAACGTTACTCCCGTACAACGCAGGGTCAACCTACTAATATTAATATAAGGTCAAGTTAGTTCAGGACAACGCCAGGTAACCTACTAGCCACGTTTAGACTTGCCTCTTAGGAGGTACTGGTCTCCAGTGATAGAAGCCTTGTAGACGGGACAATATCAAGATAGATCACCTCGTCATTCAACACACTCTGTCCCTGTCTTGTTAACATCCTCCCATTGGTGTTATGGTTAGAGTGCCCTCCCTAGTCAGAGGGACCGAATAATCATATGTGATGCATAAAAATACACACATTCAAATTATTAATATTATAAAAATTAATTATATTTATTTCTAAAAAAAAAAAAAAAAAAAAAAAAAAAAAAAAGAAGTAGGTAACTAAATTGGTAAATAATAATATGAATGCATTTTGTTTTAAAACAACGCATGAATAAAAAACAAAACACGGCTATCAGCTGTTTATAATGTAGTGTAGAGGAGCCGAAGGTTGGAAGGTCTGAGTTGAGATGGAGTGAGAGTTTAGGCTTAAGGTGTGGAGAACGTTGTAGTGAATTGATTGTGATTAATTGGAGTTTTAATTGAAATAGATGCACAAAGAAGGTACTTTAATTTAATTATATGATTTATATGCCCTAAAATAACATAAATTTGAAGACTGGCCAGTATTTTGAAAGAAAAGTGACTAAAACATAAATGTAAAAATTAGTTTGTAAGATTTCTTTTTGTAGATAATTTGATTTTTTTTTATCTCTTAGTTATTAATTTTATTATGTAGTTTAAATAAATAAACCCAATTATTTGTTCTCATAAATTCTATGCTATTCATTTTCCCTGTTGGTCCAGTATGATAATTGATACCTTTGGATTAGATTTAATACTTTTGCAAAATTTAGAAAACAATATGGCATCTCTTTAGAAATCCAAATGAAAAGTTTGTTAATTAAAATTTTTTTTAAATTACTTGCACTTTCTTCAAAATTGCACGTCTTGAACTTTTGATATTTTTTTAGGGCCCTTTTCGGAAACTGGTGTAGAAATCAAAATTTAGTAAAAGACCAGAGTTATACAATTTCTACAGGAAATGTGGTAATTTATTATTTATTTAATTATTATTATTTCATTATTATTAATTCAATTATTATTTATATTTTTATTTAACAACATAATTTCTTTTATCACTCCTAATGTATACTTGGTTCTTTGGGAAATTGATAAGAGGGAACTGTAGTATAGCTAGATATTCGTTTTAGTGATGTTTTTCCCGTGACTTACAAGGTTGTTTCTTAAAAAATTTCATGAAAATCTGATCAACCGTTGAAGAGAAACTTGCACTCATTTAATGTTTTCGACCCCCTGCAACTCTCCCTCCCTTTCAACATTTTGGGATGCCACATATCTTACATTCATGCCGTGGTTTTGGATACAGGCGCAATTTTGTAGTTATTTTTTTCACATATTCTGAACTACTTCTTTCGGCCACGAAAATTGATACTAAAATGAAATGAAAAATTTAAATATAAACAGGAATTTATGTTTTGATAGTCATAGAATAAAATATCAAATTATTTTTAGAAAAAGTCTTGGTCATTCAGTAATAAAAAATACCTTGAAAATTGATCTTGGAACATGGTTCTCCATATATTTTTCTACTTTTAGAATATCGAAGGTATTAGTAATTGTGGCTCATGCCCGGGCTTTATCACCTACTACCTTCCGCTTCCTTCAAATCCTCACTATTCCAATTCCTCTTCGCTAAACAATTCACTCCCGTTTCATTAGTTCTTCATTTCTATATTTCCCCCGTTCATCAACATCAATTATCTAATTATTTAAGTTATTTACTTATCCCATTTTTTTTTCTTTATTTTCCCTCATTTTCTGAATTATTCTATCATAATAAATATTATTCCTATTTTTTTCATTTTACATATTTATCTATTTTCATCATTCATTTATTTATTTTTTATTTTATCTTATTTTATCATTACTATTTTTTATTTTTTTTTTTTCTCTTCACACTTTTTCTATCTGGCCCCTATTTTCTAAAATTAATTTTATTTCAAACCTTGTCTAGGCATCCTTCCTTCTCTTTTATAGTTAACCATCATTGTATTATGCTTTGTCAATTTTTATTAATTTATTTTATTTTATTCAAATTTATATTGATCCTTGTTTACGTACTTTCTTCTATTTATATATATATATATATACTTTTTTAGAGGGCGCCGGTACCTCAGTGGTATGCGTGTTTGCCTTCTGAGCTCAAGGTCGTGGGTTCGTAACCCAACCGAGGCCCTTAGTTTATTTTATCTGGGAGGTAAAATAAACTTAAGCACGCCGTCCTTCGGATGGGACGTTAAGCGATGGTCCCGAGCCTGTACGATGTCAGGTACTCGTTAAAGACCCCTACCCTAGATGAATAAAAATTTAGGGTAGGCAAAATTTAGGACTCCCACAGTAGAGTCGGGCTCATGTCCACCAGAGTGACGAAAGAGCGCTCTGGTAGTAGGCGATATGACCTCGTTGTTAAAGCCCGGGCATGATAAAACCAAACCAAAAATAACTTTTCTTATTATTTTTTTGTTTATCTATATTTATTATTGTCTAGTTTTTCTCCACTGTAGAACTAATTTATTTATTTTTGTATTTATTCTTTATACCACATACTGATACTTTATTTCATTGTTTCCTTTTCTTTTTGGCTCTATAATAATTTTTTTTTTTTTTTTTATGTCATACTTCGTGTAGCTGGAAGTAAAACACGTATCGTTCCTACTGAAAGGAATTTCACAAAACTTTATACTTTGTTGGGGATGTAATAATCGTGATCAAAGGGTTTAAAAATGATATATTACAAAGGTTGTTTCAACCGATTACACCCTGTTGAAACTTCAGGTTTTGGAGATAGGTGGCTTCAGAACCAATTCAGTTTAGTCTGGCTCTGATATAATAACGCAGATATAATAATATTCCACCGGTTCTGACAGTGTTGTTCACCTTTCATCATTCATGCTTTGTCCAGATCTCTGTACTAATTGCTTTTGTCTGTGCTTTTCGTTTGTCAGGATAGAAGCAGTCAAGCTCTCAAAAAGCTCACTTAAGCCCTTGACAGCTATTGAGCTTGCTAACTTTCAGTTAGCCCTTTCCCATAAACTTGCGCTAAGTGACTTCTGGGGCCTTTGAATACGTAAGAAGTTCTTTAAGACTCAAAACACCTTCAAATTAGAGTATGCTGTTTTTAAAAATAATCTTTATTGACGGGACTGAGCTCAATATGCAATTTACATTTTGTTAAGTATACAAGTATTTATTTAAATAAATTAACAAACAAAAAAAAATTAAAATTAATTTAAATGCATTCGACGGACTTAGACGGAAAATTAGACAAGAAACAAAAACGGAACTGTTACACTTACTTAGGTCATTATGGACATACGGATCACAGATACACGGTTTAGCAAAAACATCCAACATCAAACGAATTCAGGCGTTTCAGTCAAAAACCCTCAGACTAGTAACACAGTGTCCCCCATACATAAACAACAGAACACTTCATAACGATCTTATGATACACACAGTACCCGACACAATTCAAACTACTTACAGACGGTTTTTTAAGCAAACTTTACACACACACAAACCCAGAAATACGTACTTTATCTTCGCAACACTTACCACTTTATCTTACAAAACCCCCTACGAAGGTTGAAGAGAAGATGGAACCGCGACTTACTGCCACCTTGATTTTTACATCATTTTCCTTCACTTTTATCATCTCTCTTACCCATCCATTAAAATTGTCTTTCAATTCCTTTTTATTTATTTTGTTTTATTTATTAATTTTTTTATTTACTTTTTTTTTTTTTTTCTGTTCTTGTCTTAATAATTAAGATAAATTTTTGTCCCGAGGACCTACCACTGGGTTGCCTTCCTCTCACATGCCCTTCACGCCAACATAACAATACCATCATAGATGCTGGTTGTTGCACTCTAGCAACAGTTGTATCTTTATAAATAAAAGACAAAAAAAAAAAAATGCATTCGAATATCAAGAAATAATAATAATATAATACAATTGAACGGAAAATAAAAGCTTTAATTTATACAAACATATTTTCATAAATTTGAGGTAGTTATAGTAACTGATGCCCGGGCTTTAACGGTCACCGTGGACATAAGCCCGACTCTACTGTGGGCGTCCTAAATTGTGGTTACTCTAAACTTTTATTGACATAGGATAGGAGTCTTTAACGAGTACCTGACATAGCACAGGCTCGGAACATTCGCTCAACGTCCCATCTGAAGGACGGCATGCTCATGTTTTCACCTCCCAGATAGAAAGGCAAAGGGGCGACTTTTTAATTATTATGTTCAGGAACTTTTATAATAGGTTACTTTAAATGGAGAACAAAGTGGTTATATAATATATATATTTTGGTTTTTGTTGACGCCCTTAGCTCAATGGTACGCGTGCTTGCTTACAAAAAAAAAAAAATGGAAAAAATCTAACAAAAAAAATAAATAAAAATTATAAATTGGTTCAAATCAGAAATTAAATTTGGCATCTTGATAAATTTGTGTTATGAATTTTATGATTGAATCAGGCAGTAACAGTGATTATCCATAAATGAGGGCTAGATCAGAGGTAATGTGCTTGCTTACTTAGCTGAAGATCGCGGGTTCGAAACCTGGCCAAGACCCTTAGCTTTATGTGGGAGGTGAAAAAACTTTGAACACTCCTTCCAACGGATGGAACGTTAAGCTATGGTCCCGAGTCTGTACAATGTCAGATACTCGTTAAAGACCCCTATGCTAGGTGTGTCCACCATAGTGACGAAAGACTGCTCTGGTAGTAGGCGATATGGTCTCGTAATTAAAGCTCGGGCATGAGTCACATTTCACTATATTCCAAGTTTAACTTTGCTTTGATGCAGTTGATGTGAAAAGTAAAATTGCATAAGCCTCTCTCCCCCCTCCCAGTAATCAACAGTGCAGTTATACCAAACACAGGAAGCTATTTGCCCAAATGTCAGTTGCAATAACTCTGAGACTGCTATGCACTTAGCCACATCAATTAACCAAACATAATTGGACCGGTTCTGGTCAAATTATCTGACCCACCTAAACAGACAGTTCATTCTCCATCTTCTCATTTCAAAATCCCCAATTACATGTGCATTTGTCAGGCTCAGTCTTTCTCAAAATTTAATCTATTAATCAAAAATTACAAAAATAAGTGAAATGATATCCGCTGGAAAACATATATTTTCCTGTATTGAACTGATTCCTACTTGTCAAAATTTTCACTATATTGGTCAAAATTTGAATCCAATCACCTACCTTTCTCAGAGGACAATATGAAAATTCTACACATATGCCATAAAGGACAGTCACTTAACCTATTAGAAGCACTAGAAATTAATAAACTCAACAAAAAAAAAAACTTTATTATGCTCAATGAACAAATAGAACTTAATCCGTCGCCGTTGTTAAACCTAAATATTTAAGAAAATTTTGAATATTAATACATTTAAACCTTTAGTACATGTAGTCAAACTTTATTTAAAGAGAGATTTTTACATATAAGAATGTTTTATGAATATATCAATAGATTAAGATTATATTGTTAACAATTCAATTAAGTTTTGTTCCATATTTCTGTTAGACTTGAATGTTGTAATGTCTCCATTTTGTACATTATTGTTTACATTTACTTTCTTGTCACATGTCTAATTTATGACCTTGTGTGTCCTGCCTTGTGTTAGTTCAGTAGTAATCTCTGTTTAGTTCACTTGATGATGCCGTAACAGGCGAAACTATAGTCGTGTAGTTTTGACCAATATAGTGAAAATATTGACAAGTAGTGTGTGGAGTGTATATATTTTTCCGCTTGTGAGACAGTTTCAGAAAAGCCAGAAAGACGGAATGCACTGCAATAATAACATTTTGGTGTTTTACAAAATCAGTTCACATCGTCTTCACCCTTCGTCGAAAATATACCTGCCCTCCAGTGTACCTTAACCAAAATCCCATCCCTTTAAAAAACGAAGTCCTCTATCTCATACTTGACAAACGACTAACTTGGAATCCTCACACGAGACTGAAAAGACAAGAAATGAACAGACGTTATAAACTTCTACTAAGACTACTAGACAAAAGATCCAAACTAACTTTGACAACAAAACGACTTATATACAACTCAATACTCAAACCTATGTGGACTTACGGACTTGAACTCTGTGGTTCTGCCAAGGCATCCAATCCCTTCAATCCAAAATCCTTCGTACAATAGCCAATGCTCCTTACTACGTCTCCAACAAAACCCTTCACACTGACTTAAAGTACCTTTCATTACTGAAGTCGCTAAATCCAAATATAAAAAATTATTTTCCCTTCTTAGTTCCCACAATAATCCTCTAGTCCGTGCCCTCCATTCTGCCATACTTCCCCAACGACGGCTTAAGCAAGCGTCAATGGCCTAGAGATCTCCTGATTAGAAGCAGTGACAGTGACAGTGATTAGCTAAAAACGAGAGAAAAACAGTGACTAGGGAGTGTCACCATTGGGAGATTTCTTCCCTCATGACATTTTGACATTGCCATCTCTTTATTAGCACATTTGCTTGAAAGTATTCATGTGTATACAGTTGTAAATAGCTATTTGTAAATAAAAAATAAAAAAAAAAATTGTTGGTGTTTTAGCCAAGATCTCACCTCATCAGGAAATACACAATGTCACATAAATGTAAACACGGACGACACGTCAATATTCAGCGGAATCGACAGAAGGGAAGGGGTATCAACTCAAAAAACACAATAACTGGCGATGAAATGAATGTATCGATATGAAATTTTATGTTTGAAGTGAAAACCCAATAAGATTATAACCTGTAAAATTTCAGTGATTTTGGCTAAAGGAAAGGGTTCACTGACTTTCAAGTGGTGACACTGTCCTGTTGTGCTCTAGCCGTTCAAAAATTACAATAGACTTTCGAGTTGAAGATGATTCACCGTTGATTTTATTTTAAATATGTAGACCCTCCATTATCCGCGTCTCTTGGTTCCAGAGGAAGCGCAGACAATGCAAAAGTGCGGATAACCAAGGGTTTTAAGTTTTAATAGTTTAGGCAAGAAAAGTCAGACAAAAACTAAGTTATAATATGTATAAAGATGTTTATATTGTAAACTTTCCTTAGAAAAGGAATGAGGAGGAAGAAAGGGAGATTTGGTACTATTGGATCCTTCAACATCCACAAACATTAAATTTTTATTCATTTTTATTTAATTTATTAATATCACCATTATTTTTTTAATCGTGCTAATTAACTGGTGTTCATATTTTTTTTAGAGCGGTTATTCGGGGTTTGGTTAATCGGAGGGCGGAAAATCGAGGGTTACGTATTCGCCATTTCGGATAATGGAGGGTGTATTATGCCATCCTGAAGAGGGGAGTGTTGAGGAGCAGATGGAGTGTATTTTGGACGGTTGGAGGGTCAGTCAAGCTGAAGACTCAGATAAGGCCTGGCAGTGTCAGAGATACAGACGGAAACTTCCTACCATCATCTTTGAATAATAATGTTACCAGATTTCAGTTGTTTAACATTATACCAACTACCAGCGAATCAAGGCTCTTAGACTCAACTTCCTATCATCACAGACTGATGAAACCTAAAGATTTTGAAAATGGCATACCCGATTTCCACCAAACATGGCTAAGAACCATTTCGCAAATACCAGCTTTTGAAACAAAAAAACCGCTTTGGAATCGGTTCAGCCGTCCTGGAGCTACGATGCCACAGACAAAGGCTTGAAACTTATAACACCCCTCCTTTTGCTTCGGGGGTTAAAAATCAATATTTGACTTTCATAGGATGGTTAGATAACTTCCCCTCCATTTCATATAGCTGGTTACATAACCAGAATTTCCTGATTCATAATAAACCGTTTTTGGAAATTCCATGTCTTGATTGGTGATGTGTGAAAGTTTGTAGGTCTGCTGCAGTTCCCCGTCAATAAAACGTCTACAAACAATAATGCCATTATAATTTCCATAAGTGAATTGCATTAGTGAACTGATGATAAAATGTATCTTATCCGCGGCTGCAACTCGTCTTCCTCTAGTTCCTTCCGAAATGCAAGTTTTTTTGTGATATGATATGTTGGTCAAGCAAGTTTTTTTTTGATATGATATGTTGGTCAATTTTGGAAATCCATTATATCAGATGTAAACTTCAAAGATTTATTGGAGGTTATGATGATTTCTGTAATTGTAACGTTTGTGCAAAACTTTCTATGTCACTGACTTAAGCCTTTTAGTTTGTATTTTTGGCAGCATATTTTGTAATAGGGACGTCCGATCTTTCTGCATAAAATGTGTTTTTATCTTCGAACAACAACCGCCAAAAAATCAAAATTGGTAAAAAATTGACTTAGAAAGGTTTTGTATACATCGATTCATTTAATAGTTCCATTTTATATTTTGTGTGATGAACCAAGATGTTCTGGTCCAAATAAAGTTTGTTGTTATTTTACAAAGTGTGATATCATTTATTAAGTCCGAAGGAGGAAGTCACACTACCCCCACTCCTTCCTGCTTCAAGATGGTACAGATCCGCCCACGAATGGAGAGAGAATACAACGACCGATTCAAGTTATAGCCGGTCTTATCAACGCCTATGATAACCAGTATGTTGGCTCATTTTTTTTCCGTTCTTCTCCCATTGTTGTTCTGTCTGCATGGGGCCTCCCCCCCTAGAGACTTATCCGAAGTGAGAATGGTCTACCGTTCCCCCATATATGGACTTATCAGACCGCCCCTTCCATATGACAACCTCCCAACTTCTCTTCAGGTAGTTTCTTTTATACACACTCCGTATCCGAACTTTGTATTTGGTTATGGAACATATTTACATATCCCATCAGAGCAAGAGACCCGACGTGACTACAACTTATATAGAATCGGGGGAAAACTTTCTCAAGAATCCAACACAGGCACAACTACATTTGTCAAATCTAATAAAATATCACATCCTTATTTGAAAATTCGGAGTGGGGGGGGGGGGGGGGGGGGAGGGGCCCCCATGAATATAAATTACTTCTAAAATAAAAAGAAGTATGATGATTATATTACATAAATAAAACTTGATACTAAAAAAACAAAGTATGTGACGTGACCGTAACAGGAATCTCCTTTACGAACCACATTCATTCAAATCACTCTCCCCCCTCTGAAATTCATTTTATACTAGCGTTACTGGATATAGGTAAGTAATGTGTTGGCGTCAGCGGCTTTCTTGCTTTCGTTACAGCGTTATTCAGTGAGTGGTTTTCTTATATCCAGTAACGCCAGAAAGGATTTTGAGAGGGAAAGGGATGGTGATCTGAACAAAAGTGGTTAGTTTTTCAATAAAATAACTACAAATGATATTTTTTGCAGGTCGTCCAGTTTTCGAAAATCTTGATTCGTTCTGAAATGTGACGGATCTCCCAGGCTATGGCCGTGAACCTGGTGCAGAACCAATGATGCCACTAATATGATTAGAGCGGGACCAAGGCTCCTCTCTCAGTAACTACAGTTGCAACAATAGTTTAGTTAACACCAAACTAGTTTGTCACTCTCCTAGTTCGTTAGTTTGTGACTCATGCCTGGGCTTTAATATCGAGGTCATATCGGCTATTACCAAAGCGTTCTTTCGTCGCTACTATGAGAGTCACACTCCACACCATATTTAACCTGCCCTCTGAAGGATTGGATGCTTAAGTTTTTTTTTTTTTTTTCATCCCAGATAAAAAAACGAGCGATCTTGAGCATAGTACGCAAGCTCTCTACCTCTGTGCTACCAACGTCTACTTATCCAAGTTTGTTGTATGGATTCATCTTAGATCTTCGACATCTTTTCGTAAGTTATTTCGTTGAGGCCATCTCATGATGGATAGGATTTGATCAATAACATCTTTACGCAGAATCTTTCGGAGGTTGTTGTGACGTTCTGTATTTAATAATTAATAAAATAACACAAGAGTTTTGTCTAGCTACAAGTTTATTTTTCAGAGTAGCTTTCAATCATATCTGACCATTTTCAATGCTAACTGATCTAATAAAAGCTGAGAGTCTCTGTTTTTATTAAATCAAATTCCACTGAAGAGGGTCCAAAATGACTGAAAATACGACGAAAGACTATATGACCGCGTTGATATGAAGATGTGATTATTTCAAAGGTTGCAAAATAAAATTTAGTCTGACCTCACACAGATTTTTTATTACTCGTTAGATACTCGTTAAAGACTTCTACCCTAGGTGAATAAACCTGGGTTGGCAGGATTCAGGACTCCCATGGGAGAGTCGGGCTCATGTCCCCTAGGCGATATGACCTCATAGTTAAAGTCCGGGCATGAGTCACAATAACTAACTGTACCTACAAATAAATTGGTCATGAATTATTAAAGAATGGTTATTAAATCTTCAATTAAAAACAATTATTATTTCTGTGCTGTTTGGGTAAAGGGGTATATGTCAATTTTTTGTGAAAATGGGTAACACCTATCTAAAGCAAGTCATAACTTGCTTTAGATAGGTGATCTCTATGTTGGGGTAAAGAGAAATAAGTCAGAATCTTATGACATCATTGAAAAAAAAGGAAGTGAAAAGGGGGACAACTGAGAAACATGGGAGTTCTCTGAAAACTGAAAACAGAAAAACTGACATATACCCCTTTACTCCAACACCACAGATTTAAATAAATAATTTAAAAAAATGTACTTTGCGTCTTCAGAGTAATTAATAATGATTATAACAATTAACCTTTCTGATTAATTAATTACGCATGGGAAATGATAATTTGATTCGTCGCCACTTATAAAGTTCAAGTGGCCTTTAAGACACTTATATTGCAACAAAAGAACATTTTATGACTGATATTAATTAAGATAACTGACATTAAAAATAGAAAATTCAATGCTAACAATAAAAAATAAAAAAAATCATTTTTCAATTTTTCTTTCTTTTCGATTCTATGAACTTTAAATCAAACGAAACTCAAGACCACTTACTTCGGGGATTAAGTACATTTTACAATACTTTTTTTTTTTTTTTATATTTATAATACCACATTTTCTGGAGAGATATTGTGAAACACTCAATTAAAAATAAAGTAGATGTTTTCTTTTTAATATTGTCAATTTCACAAAATATATATATGGGCAGAAGGCTCCGGTAGCTCAGTGGTATGCGTGCTTGCTTACTGAGCTGAAGATCCCGAGTTCAAAACCCGGTCGAGGACTTTACTTTATCCAGCAGATACAATAAACATAATCACGCTGTCCTTCGGATGGGACGTTAAGGGATGGTCCTGTGCCAAAATTTAGGACTCCTATACTAGAGTTGGGCTCGTCCACCAGAGTGACGAAAGAACTCTCTGGTAGTAGGCGATATGACCTTGTAGTTAAAGCCTGGGTATGAGTCAGAATAACTATTATATATATTTTCTGAAATAGACAATACTTTTTTCTTTATTGCTTATATTTATATCCAAATCAAACATTTTTTCAAATAAAAGTTGTAGACAAGACAGAAAGGCACAATTTTATATCCAATATATTTTTTTGAAAGTCGCTCGGTTTGCGAGTTATATGCCGAAAACTGTACTAAACGATTTCTGGGCCGATGGAAAAGAGGCTAATTTAATTAATTTTTTTTATTTCATACATAATGTAAAGAAATATTGTAATTTAGAGAAAAAAATAGGGATATCGATAGTTTAAGGACTTTGTATTTCTGGGATCCACTGAAAGGAAGGTTACATTTACTGTTCTTGTAGAGTGTTTTGTTGCTTTGAACTGAAAATTTACTATTCTTGTAGCGTGCTTTGTTGTTTTGAACTGAAAAATGAGTCGTAAATGGAAGTCCGATGTGTGGAGTTACTTCGATAAGGATGTGGGTCCAAGAAAACTGGCTAAATGTCGTTTTTGCAGTGCCGAATAGAGAACTTCCGAGAACACTTTCAATTTGAAAGATCACTTGTTGGTTTTTTCTTTTATTTTATTTAGGTTTCTGATGTTCTAGGGTTTGATTTTAGTTGTTCGTTTTTTATGTGATATTTTTTGTTAGTACCTAACAATGGAAACTCATCTGGTCAATATATAATATAAATACATATATACGTGTTTTGAATTCATATTTTTATGTGCAACTGAAGTTTGTAGTTGAGTTGCTGATTGCGTTAACGATCCGATCTCATCAGTTGAAGTACGTATTGTGGTTGAGCTTTTTTGCTACTAAAATAAATATAGGTACCTACTTACACTACGTACGACATCTTGTTTATTTGTCTTCCTTAAATTGCTTACATGGTACATGTGTGCATATACATGAGCATAGACTGACTGGATGTCACTTCTGCTTGAAAAAATATTCCGTTAGTACTATCGGATAGTTTTACGCCCTTAAAAAAAATCTATCTCACCATTTCAAAGGAATTACAAATGTGTAGGGTCCCTGAAGGAGGAGTTTGTTACATGTGAATAGTATTGAAATGAGGGGAGGGGGGCTCCTGACACTTATATTGGAAGTCAATCTGAGTCTGGATTTAAATAAAATTGCTTCTACAAGAAGGGGTGGGGCTAGCCCAACGCAGGGGAGGAGAGCGCCTCATTAGACCAGGATGCTAACCAACACATGTATTGGTTTTACTTCCCCGGTTTACAAAGTATGATGTGGAAAGTTATGTAATCGGTCAAAAATTCGATGCCAAATTTTCAACAGAATTTCATATTTTCCGACCTCTAGATTTCAAAAAATATTTAAAAAATCAATTAGGGAGGGATTGACCAACGAAATAATAAGAAGGAGAAGTATTTAGTTTATAATTGTTTTTGTTTATAATATTTCAGTTTGTTTTTGTGTAAATAATTTAAATGTTATTTATTTGATTAGTCACAATTAGTTTTAATGTCGTCATTTACATATCTAGCATACATCAACTCATTAATAATTTATGTACGAGGTCTGTTCAAAAAATACGCGGACGGTTTGAATTGCGCGGCTCCATTTGGTTCCGGGGAAATCCGCTTGGTGTCGCTAGGTTTGTACAGATAACGCTATTTCCCGCTTGCAGTTTTCGTCATTTGTTGATTAGCTACGCGGTTTTTAGCGAAGTGCGATTTTTTCGTTTGTCGGATCTCAGAATGAATGACCTGAATGAGCAACGACTTGCTGTAAAATTTTGTGTTAAACTTCTGCGACTGGAACATTTGCTATGCTCAACACGGCGTACGGTGATGTTGCTATGAAGCGTACGGCATGTTTCAAGTGGTATGAACGTTTTAAGGGTGGTCGACAGTTGATTGAAGACGATGAGCGTCCTGGACGTCCTTCGACACTACTACTTCGACAAAATCAACAATCTGGTGCGAGCAAATCGACGTCTGACCGTCAGGGAGCTTGCTTAAGAGTGTGGGATATCAGTTGGATCTTGTCACGAGATTATATAGGCCTATATTGACATACGAGATCGTATGTCAATACGAGTATAGGCCCTGAAGAAGGCACACTCAGTGCTGAAAGCTTGGCAGAAATACCACAAGTTTGTTTAATTCGACCATACGTCTTATCTCTCCTTGAACTAAAAAATGTGTGTGTCTATAAAGACGATAATTTCCAATATAATGAATGTATCGATACGAAATTTAAACTTTATAAGGACCAAAACCTAACGATTTTCAATCAAATTGGTCGAAAAGGAGGGGGTGATTAGGGAAGATATTTAACTCAAAAACTTTAATAACTGCCGATGTTATGCATTTATCGACACAAAATTTAGTATGAGGATTTACGAGCTTCTGTTTAAGTCAACTGTTGAATATTAGCGCAAAAGGTCGACTGGTTTTGGGAGGGAAGCGAAAATATATAAAATATATGGGAGTACTTTCGATTTTGCTACCATCTTCAGCCACGACTTAACAAATACTTAGTTGTGGCTGAAGATGGTAGCAATACCGATAGTACTCCCATATATTTTGTGAAATAAACAATATTTTTAAAAAACATACGTTTTTCTATTGAATAAATAATATAATCAATGATAATAGATTAGGTTTTATGACTCATGCCCGGGCTTTAATTACGAGGTCATATCGCCTACTACCAGAGCGCTCTTTCGTCACTTTGGTGGACATGAGACTCTACTGTGGGAGTCCTAAATTTTGCTATCCTAAATTTTTATTCACCTAGAGCAGGGGTCTTTAACGACCTGACATCGTACAGGCTCGGGACCATCGCTTAACGTCCCATCCAAAAGACGGCGTGCTCAAGTTTATTTTACCTCCCAGATAAAATAAACTAAGGGCCTCGGTCGGGTTTCGAACCCACGATCTTGAGCTCAGAAGACAAGCACGCATACCACTGAGCTACCGGCGCCCTCAGCAATGATAATATTTTCTATTATTAAGTAAATATAATGAAGGCTGTGGCTATAACTTGATTGGGTAGCTCTTGGCTCTCCCCCTAGAGTTTGTGTGTGCCTGGCTCCATGTAATGAAGATAATACTCTATTCAGTTTAATAAAAGTTGTGTTATATATGAAGTGTCGTTCTCTTTTTAACCATTCAAATAATAACATTTTCTTTATATATACGCCGGTGATTTACGATTTTTTATAAGTATATATGCCGGTGATTTACGCCTTTTTTTAGTGTTTAATATGTTCATGACGATCAACGAAACCCTTTTAAAGAGTGTAAGATGTATGTCTAAGTTATGGTCTATCCATCTCTAGGCTTACCTTCCATCGTCCGATATCTTGGAAACTATAAAACTTTATAATTGAAAATAGTTATTGTGACTCTTGTCAAGGCTTTAACTTCGAGGTCTTATCGCCTACAGAGCGACGAACGAGCGCTCTGGGAGTCCTAAATTTTGCCTACCTAGTTTGATTTTTCTCAGGCAATTTTTTCCTTGAGGTATCATAGTAACATCCCAGAGAAGCTTAAGAAACACATTATGTTTATTCACCTATAATAGTGTGGTGAATGACATTATAAGTTTGGTTCCATATGTGAATGATCTAATACACTAATTGTAAGTGCATGAAGTCAAAATTTATAATTGCATTAATGACTGTAATAATTCTAAAAAGATACTTGAATATTTTTTTTATTTCATTATTAAAAAAAAAAATAGTAAGATTAGAATTCAATTAAAGTGAGGTAGGGTTGATGGACCTATTGAGATATGCGAAAGGATATATAATCGAAGGGAGGCTCATAGCCAATCATTACATTCTGAGCCTGCACAGAAGAGTTGCGTGCCTATCAGTGATACATTACATCGAACATCAGGTATTACTAATTGTGGTTATATAATATACAGAGTGCCCTTATAGTCAGAAAAAACGTTGTTATAACTCCTAAACAATGATAGGTGGGAATGAATACGTAACTTCTGCATCCCTATTCGAAGTACTGAAACGAATTAATCAATTAACTTTTTGCTTACCCTCCATAACCAGTCGACCGTTTGCGCTAATATTTCATAGTTGACTTGAATAGGGGTTAGTAAAACCTCAACTAAATTTTGTGTCGATACATTCATTACATCGGCAGTTATTGGGGATTTTCGAATTGAGCCCCTTCCCCTGAACTCCCCTTTTCTTTGACCGATATTGCTGAAATTTGACAGATTATGTCCTTATTGGGTTGTGACTGAAAATATGAAATTTCATATCGATACATTCATTACATCGACAGTTATTAGGGATTTTTGAATTGAGCCCCTTCCCCTGAACCCCCATTTTCTTTGGCCGATATCACTGAAATTTGACAGGTTTTGCCCTCCTTGGGTTTTGACTGAAAATGTGAAATTTCATATCGATACATTCATTACATCGACAGTAATTGATCCCTCTCTTCCCTGCTGTTGATAATTATTAAGTGTCGTCCTTTAGGGGTTTTTGAATTCACATATGAAATTTTGTATTCTATCGGCAGTTATTAGAATTTTCATGTTAAGCCTCTCTCCTTTAGTTGATATGGCTGAAAAACAATAGGTGTCGTCGTTAGATACACAATTTTGTGTCTATACATTCATTCTATCGGTAGTTATCGTGTTCACAGACATAAAGACATTTTTTTTTTTCATATTTGGAATCTGGAAGTCAGAAAATATGAAATTCCGTTGAAGCCTCCCCATCGAATTTTAGACCGATTACATAACTTCTCCTATACATCGTATAGCTGTGGAAGTAATGAAATAAATTCCTTAAAAATTATGGCTTTGGGAAGTAATAAATTCCTTAAAAAATATTTCGTATAGCTGTGGAAGTAATAAAATGAATTCCTTAAAAATTATGGCTTTGGGAAGTAATAAATTCCTTAAAAAATACTTCGTATAGCTGTGGAAGTAATAAAATGAATTCCTTAAAAATTATGGCTTTGGGAAGTAATAAATTCCTTAAAAAATACTGAGGGCGCCGGTAGCTCAGTGGTATGCGTGCTTGACTTCTGAGCTCAAGGTTGTGGGTTCGTAGCCCGACCGAGGCCCTTAGTTTATTTTATCTGGGAGGTAAAATAAACTTAAGCACGCCGTCCTTCGGATGGGACGTTAAGCGATGGTCCCGAGCCTGTGCGATGTCAGGTACTCGTTAAAGACCCCTGCCCTAGGTGAATAAAAATTTAGGGTAGGCAAAATTTAGGACTCTCACAGTAGAGTCGGGCTCATGTCCACCAGAGTGACGATAGAGCGCTCTGGTAGTAGGCGATATGACCTCGTAGTTAAAGCCTGGGTATGAGTCAGAATAACTATTATATATATTTTCTGAAATAGACAATACTTTTTTCTTTATTGCTTATATTTATATCCAAATCAAACATTTTTCCACAGCTATACGAAGTATCTTTTAAGGAATTTATTACATAAAACCTAACCTAACCTTAAAAAATACTTCATATTGCGGTGGAAGTAATAAATGAATTCCCCAAAAATTATGGCTTTGGAAAGTAATAAATTCTTTAAAAAATACTTCATATAGCTGTGGAAGTAATAAATGAAATCCTTAAAAATTATGGCTTTGGGAAGTAATAAATTTCTTAAAAATACTTCGTATGGCTGAGGAAATACAGGTTCAATTCAAAAATCTTGCCAATTCCTGACACGAAATTTGATATGAGGATTCAGAATTTCCTGTTTTATACAAAGGAGAGAGATTAATTCGCACTGGGGACGTACATTGCAGGGTGATTCACTGACGATTTTTTTTATTTTATTTGCTTAGGAACGTAGTTTAGATTCTCACTACTCTTCTGGTTGCGCTCTGGACGAAACTGATGTACAATTAATATTCTGATTTGTAACATTTTTTTTATATACTTATTTTATATTTTCAGGTACCATGAGAAGGTTCCTAATCGCATTGCTTTGTCTAGTCCTTCAGAGCTGTGCCGAACAAAAAGTAACTATAAGGAAAATTAAAATTTTAATTTTTATTGTATTAATTGCCCGATTATGGATAATGTTAGAGAACTAACCCAAATTCTAACTTTCTAAATATCTACTAAATGCCCCTAAGTCGCACATTTGAGAGTTGAAAGAACCTTGAGCGCGCCTTCCTTAGACGTTAATCAATGGTCCCATGCCTGTACGAAGTCTGGTTCTCGTTAATGAACCCTAGGTGAATGGCACAATTTAGGACTCCCACAGTGGAGTTGGGCTCATGTCCACCAGAGCAACGAAAGCCCGGGCATGAGTCATAATAATTAACTACGTAATATGCTAAGCAATTAGATTTTTTTGTTTGGCAGGTGACTCGTCTAGTAATAGTAGTCAGAAAGAGCAATTCATTACGCTCCTTCCTCTATCAGTTTTCCCTTTCTTCTTTCCACTTTCTTTTCACTCTTTCACTTTCCCTTTTCTCTTTCCTCAGTTCTATATTTCCCTCAAGTTTTTTATTCATATAATAAATTGAAAAAATATCGAAATTATTTATCGAATTATCCGCGCCTTAGAATGATACTAAAATATTTACTAATAAATGGCATTAGTTAAATAGGTGGAAATGTTTAAGAACATAATTTATTATTATTAGTATGAAAACTGACATTATTGCAGAGATATTGTGAAATAATTCAAATGAACTTGAAAGAAATAAAACTTGTTTATTTATGATATTGTCTAATTTCACCAACTATATTTACATGGGAGTACTTTCGGTATTTCTACCATCCTCAGCCAAAATGTAGAAATACTTAATGTAGAAATACTTAAAGTACTCCCATGTAAATATAGTTGGTGAAATTAGACAATATCATAAATAAACAAGTTTTATTTCTTTCAAGTTCATATTATTAGTATGGCATTTATTTCATATGTGTATATTGAAAATAATTAGATGTTCGTGAAATAAATAATAATTTTAGTTAGTTATTGTGATTCATGAGCCGGCTTCAACTACGAGCGCTCTTTTGTTGCTGAGGTGGAAGCCAACAACGCACAGACTCGGGACCATCGCTTAACGTCCCATCCGAAGGATGGCGTGCTCAAGGTTATTAGTTAACATCAAACTATACGTTATAACTACTATATAAACAGAAATAATTTAAGTTGAAAACCAATTTATAATAAAAAAAACAAGAAAACGTTTAAAAGATTCAATCTAGTTGAGAAGATAATGAATGACACAGGTTGCAAAATAAAAATGTAATCTTTCATAGATTTTATTATTTTCGATGTTGTCCTAATCGTCATGGAGTCTTATAAGATATTTTTAAAAACCATAATATCTCTCCAGAGTTGTGACTCAGATGGGGTATTGGAATAACATGATCCCAACCATGAAATTTAAAATTGTTAATTTTTTTTTTTTAATTGTATTTATTGAATGATGAGGGCAACCTCGAAACCGGCTAGGATAAAATAATAAAATGTATGAAAGGTCTGACTATATTCTTATTTTGTAAACTGTGAAATAATCACTTTTTACTAAATCGCTATCTGAGAACAAGACTGTCACAACTCAAAAAATATTGAGTTCGTACTAACTTATAGGTAGAATGGCTGTATGGTATACTTTATTATGGAAGAGTGTCACAATTGTAACTTCTAATTCTGGCCACCAGAGAGCAGATGTGTCGGTCTTCTATTGTACGAAAAAGTTGGGCTTTAAAGGGTGTTACGATGGTGGAAGCTAAGTAAAATTGGCTTAAAAGTAAGTATTATTAACCGTGTAAAAGCTTATTACTGTGGCAGTTTTTTAAATAAATCAAAAGTAAAGTACCATTAAGGATCTGTGAATTTTAAAACGGGTGTGGTAAAAAAAAAAGGTTTGAGTGTTAATCTTAAATAAATGATAAATAAATAAAGAAACTATGAATTACTGAATAATAATAATTAAACAAATGAAATAATAATAATTAAAACAGAAACAATAAATAAAAAAATTTAAATTACCACATTTCTTGTAGAAATTTTATCTTTTTTCTTTTACTAAATTTTGATGTCTACAGTAATTTTTCGAAAAGAAAAAATATCAAAAGTTCATTCAAGACGTGCAATTATGAAGAAAGTGCACGTAATTTTTGAAAAAAAATTTCAATTAACAAACTTTTCATTTGGATTTCTAAAGAGATGCCATCTTGTCTTCTAAATTTTGCAAAAATGTTTAAATGAAATCCAAAGGTTTTTAAATAATCTTACTGGGCCAATAGGCAAAATGAATAGAATAGAATTTAAGAGAACAAATAATTTGGGTTTATTTTCTTTAATCATCTACATTCTTAAATAAAAAAACTAAACATTGAAATAAACAAAAATCAAAAGAAAAATCTTACAAACTAAATTCTTAACACTATTTCAATTTTTTTTCTGTTATTTTTTTTTTTTTGCCATTTTTTAAAATTTAAGTTATATATTTCTGGGCATACATCCTGTACATATAAATAAACAACAGTACCTTCTTTGCGGATCAATTTCACCGTCAATTCACTTCTATTTAGTTCATTACATTTTAAGCCTAAACACTACTCTATCTTCACTCAGACCGTCTCACCATTGATTCAAACCTCTACACACAATTATAATTTAATCATTTTAATGCGTGTATTTTTTTATGCATCACACGTGATTTCCCAAAATTGTAATTTTTTTAGTTGTGACAGTCTTGTTCTAAGGTAGCGACATGAGTTAGTTATCTTCACATTACAAAGTGTTGTAAGGTCAGGCCGCTGGGAGCGCTCGTGTAGCACGTGAATGGCACGTATTGGGGACATATTTGATTGTATCTACATGTACTACTGTAGATTGATATGAACCAGGTGTGTTTCTAATTGATATTCATACAAAGGTTTGTTACTGTTTGACATTCTGTATCGATACGAAGCCACATACATTGGCATACTGCAGAGCAGAGAACCTTATTGAATTTTCCAGTCTTAATTTGGTAAATATGCCATCTTATGTTTGAGAAATGTGTATCTGTTTCAATATGGCATCCTCCATAACGATACTTAACATTTTTTGCATAGATATTGTGGAACACTTATAAAAATGAGGTGTGCCTCACCCACATAAGCGCACGGTTGAAGTAAAACTTCCTTTGTCTCCATTAACCATGCGAATTAAGTATATATATATTTTTTATTTTATTTTTATTATAATTATTAACCATTTTAATGTAGGTAAATTTTAGGTTAATAAAGTTCCGTCGAAGTTTTTGGCATTTTAAACTATTTAACCCTAACTCAGAATACAACTAAACTTATTAAATTTACAACTTGTAAGTTGAGGAACGCGGACATATTGTGGAATTTGTAATAAATAAATAAAACAAACTTATTTTTTCAAAAATATTGTCTATTCCACTAAAGATATTTATAAAAATAAAACTACCGGTTTCGGCCTTACACCATCGTCAGGTCTAGTTATGAACTAGTATTAGTAGTTATGTCTAGTTCATAACTAGACCTGACGATGGTGTAAGGCCGAAACCGTTAGTTTTATTTTTGTAAATCTTTAGTGGAATAGACAATATTTCAAAAAATAAGTTTGTTTTATTTATTTATTAAATTTACCTAAACTTGTAGTTGACTTGTACGCCAGCGCTACTCATCCCCCTCTCCTTAGCGTTTCATGTTTGATTTTTTATGTTGAGGTAATTCCGATTCACTAGTCTCGCTAAAGAAGTTTCACTTCAAAAATAAAGAAAAACAAATATATATAATATATGGGAGTACTTTCGGTACTGCTACCATCTTCAGCCACGACTTAACAAACACTAAATTGAAGTTCAACCAGTTTACAATTTTTGTTTACTCCATTAAAAGGCTATATGAATTTGAAGCCTGGGCATGAGTCACATCAAACAAAACAAAAAATGTATGTACACAAGCCATCTTCAGATACGGTTGTTTATCTAACGCTGAAGTGTATGAATCAGTGTTGACAAAACTAAGGTTAAAAAACAATAACAACAAATTTGAGCGAGATTAGATAAATTATATATTGGAAAAAAACCTGAATCTTTGCAGAAATTGGTTAAAGTTAGAGAGATGCAAAAAAGTTTTTTTTCTTTAAACAATTTTTAAAAAATACTCAAGTTCCAGGCAAAATCTAATCCCTCTGCTCGAAATTTATAGCAAAGTATCGATATCGATCTACTACCCGCTTTGTTAGGTTAGGTTTTATGACTCATGCCCGGGCTTTAACTACGAGGTTATATAGCCTACTACCAGAGCGCTCTTTCGTCACTCTGGTGGACATGAGCCCAACTAGTCCTTAATTTTGTCTATCCTAAATTTTTTATTCACCTAGGGTAGGGGTCTTTAACGAGTACCTGACATCGTACAGGCTCGGGACCATCGCTTAACATCCCATCCGAAGGACGGCGTGCTTAAGTTTATTTAACCTTTCAGATAAAATAAACTAAGGGCCTCGGTCGGGTTTCGAACCCACAATCTTGAGCTCAGAAGACAAGCACGCATACCACTGAGCTACCGGCGCCCTCTACTCGCTTTGTGTTGAGAATATGCATAATAGACATTAAAGAAATTAATTTTGACATAATATAAGGTGTCGCATTTTATGTTGCATTGATGATGTTGCCTATAACCTGTCTCTGCAACATAAATTACAACACTTTATATCGTGTGCTTACAAGGGAAAGGCACTAAGTCTGGAAAGATGGTTTTGAATTATGGACAATTTTAATATTCATTCCCCTTTTTTAATTTTGCTACAAATTATTTTGCTGTAACCAATTACTATAGATGAAAAAGTATATGCTTGAGAATAGTATGTTTTACTCAATCGAAATAGATTTTATCAAAAAAATAATGATAAAAATGTCATGATTTAGTGCCTTTCTGTTGTAAGCCCACGATATTATGTCGGAATTAAGGTTTTTAATGTATACTACGTATTTATATTCCCACCCAACTCTGATCGCCTGTGGAATAAAAGCGTTTATTTTATATTTCTCAGTGTACTATAAGAAAAATATAAAGTAGACATATTTTTGCAAAACGTATTATTTTTTAATTAGTTAGTTATTATGACTCAAGCACGGGCTTTAACTACAAGATCATATCGCCTACTACCAGAGCGCTCTTTAGTCAGTCTGGTGGACTGGTGGAGCCCGAATCTACTACATGAGTCTTGAATTTTGCCTACCCTAAATTTTTATTCACCTAGGGGATCTTTAACGAGTACCTGACATCTTACAGGCTCGGGACTATTGCTTAACATCCTATCTGAAAGACGGCGTGCTTAAGTTTATTTTCCTTTCAGATTTTTTAGTTAGATATTTTGTTAAAATATTTATTGAACTCGTGTATAAAATATAACATTTGGATTGCTATATGCTGTTATTAATTGTATTTATTATTCCACATAACTGAGAATAACATTTATATATATATATTACAAAGGCAGTTATTGGGTTTTTTGTGTTTTCCTTGGGCCGATTTGACTGAAAAACCTTTTTCATTTTTGGAATCAGGGTGATCGGAAAACATAAAATTCCCTTTTGAAAACTCAGCATAGAATTTCTAACCGATTAAATAACTTCCCCTATACTTCGTATAACTGGAGGGGAGTCAAAGAAATGGTGAAGAGGTTGATTGAGGCTAAGTACAAGTAGGTGATGGAGTCTTGCGGGTTTAGTCTATCAATCGTGGTAAGGCAAAAAGTTGTGGAAGGGGGTAGAGAGAGAGCAGTGATGAATGGAGGCGGATCCTGTCATCGTTTGGACTCCCCCGTTCATTCATTATCCACCATTTTGAAAAATGACTTTTTGGCGCATCCCCTTAAAAAATGTCATGCTTCCTGCTTACCCTACTTTTTAAAATTTTGGTAGATCTGAGATCGAATTTAGAATTAATAATATGAAAGAAAAAAATACATGGTGATCACCGGAAATGTATTTCCCCAGAACGAATTAATCAATTAAATTTTCCCTCCTCCAAAACTAGTTGACAGTTTGCACTAATATTCAACAGTTGACTTATACAGGTGCTCCTAAATCCTCATACTAAATTTTGTTTCGATAAATTCATTAAATCGGCAGTTATTAGGGTTTCGAATGGAGCCTCTACCCTGAACCAATTTTTCCCTTCAGCCGATATCTCTGAAATTTGTGAGGTAATATCCTCATTGGGTTTTGACTTTAAAAATAATATTTCATGTCAATACGTAGTTATTTTATGAGTTAAGAACCTCTGGATCCCCCCCCCCCCCTCCCTTCTGCCGTTTCCGCTAAAAATAATTAAAAGTCGTCCTTATGGGGTTTTGAATTATCATATGAAATTGTGTGTCGATACATTCATTCTATAATTCTCAGGTCATATCGCCTACTACCATAGAGTTCTTTCGTCGCTCTGGTGGACATGAGCCTGACTTTACTATCGGTATCTTAAATTTTTATTCACTTAGGATAGGAGTCTTTAACGGGCACCTGACATTGTACAGGCTCGGGACCATCACTGAGCACCTGAGTAATCAAGGTTTTTTCACCTCACAGAGCCTCGCCCGGTATCTATCTTATATATAATATATGTGATGTGGAAAGCGAAGAGGGACCTCTTGTTGGAAATTTCGATTTTGAGTTTTTGGTATTTTCTAATTTAACACTAAAAAATAAACATTTTGCAAAAAAAAAATGGAGTGGATATCTCAAAAATTACGGATTTTATGGAATTTTAAAAATTTTATTAGTAAAAGTGACTTTTGTGGGAAAACGCTGATAAAAATAAAAAAGGGACATGTTGTCGGACGTGCACGCACTCTTTCTTTATCACTATTAACACTTATAAGTCGACACAAAACCACTAGACTGCAGCAGAATACAAAACTATTTAACATAAAATTTATTTTTATGAACGAAGTTATAGATATGAAAAAGGGACCTCCTGTCGGATCAATGTTATTTCTCCATAACGACAAGAGGTTCCATTTAATAGACCTGACCTGACCCCTTTTAATTAAGTTTTTAAAATATTTCTGAACGTAACTTATTTTTTTAAACAACTTTCACAGGTAAAGGAGATAGTAGAGTATTATAATTCATAAAAAACAGAAAATGCCATTTTTTGACGCCAACACCTTATTTTGATTATACTGAAGATTTCACTCTCCCGACAAGAGGTCCCTTATCGCTTTCCACATCACATATATGAGAAAAAAAAAAAAAATTGTTTGCTTTTAATAATAATAATAAATTTATTTCCGTTAAACCAATACATGGTAATAGGATACGTCAAATGAATTTATACATTAAGATAGCTTATAAATTAGATTTATAACTACTTGAGTCTAACACATCTATGATTAGTAGTAACAAAAAAAAAACATTAAAAAAAGTAAAATGAAATTAATAAAAACTGAATAAATAAATACTTAAAAATATATGAGTACCTATATTAAAAAAAAAAAAAAAAAAAAAAATGAATACCTACAAGATACGTTCATAATAAGTAGACACATTTTTCAATATAATAAAAATTAAGATAACTATTTAAAAAAAAAAAAACTCTTCGGAAGTGTCTTTATCCCTCAGTTATAAAGAGGAAAACAGATTTTCTTGATCACTGTAAAGTTTGTACTTTGCCACTTAAGGTTTTTCACCTGGAAGTACTCATTATTACAATATATGGCATTTTTGGTTATTTTATTTTATGTAGAAGTATGTTGCTGAAAATGTTCCTGAAGACGTTGCTGAAGATGTTCCTTCTAACATCCTTATGCGCTCTGGACCTCCAGTGTGTGGAACCGATGGTAAAACGTATCGCAACAAATTTGAATTGATGAAAGCCAAGCAAGACAATCCACGTAAGTAATTTTAAAAAATACATATGTATGTAACTATAACAGGACTTTTTTGATGTGTAAAAATGTTAGCTTTCAGCTATGTCAGACCGTGTGTGTGTGTGTCGGACGGATGCGGGCGCAGCGCACACACACTACACACTTTTTTATCTGTGATGTCAGCTGTTTTTGAGCATTTCTATTGTATTTTTTCATTATTGATCATATTTACCGTTGTAGTGAATTTAACTAAAATATCAATTGATTTTTCGGTAAGAAACTTTTAGGTCGAAGCTTCGATAGCTTAAATTTGTCACAGTAAATAAAATTTGTGGTAAAAGAAAAGAATATATCAGTGTGAATCTAAAAAGAATATAATATATAATATTTCAATATATTATTATAAGATATTATATAATAATAATAATAATAACTGCTGAAAATATCGATCAATAAATAATATATTTGTTGTCATATTGTCACAACAAATAATATAATGTTTTTACCCATTTCAGGAGATACCGAACAGCTTATTTCATTTTTAAATGACAAACTTAATCTACAAATGAATACGAATCGAAGCATTTCAACAACAAATTCGAAAACTACCATTCTCGCGGTATTTAGAGACACTATCGCAGTTGTATATATCTTATTTTAGCTATCACAAACCTATAAATTCATGTATAAAAGAAATTGAAGAACAATAAATTTGAAAGTGTAATTCCTCATACTAATTTTCTTATTGTAACATTATAAAACAAATTTAATCAAAAACAGTGCACGACAGCAAATTTTGAAACTAAAGCTGATGTTTACACATCAATTCTCATGAGTACCGCGTCACTCACACATTTCCTTTTTTTTTTTATAATAACCACGTTTTTAGTATCGTGTAAAGTGTACTTAGGCCCCGACGTAAAGTGGTCTTAATTTGTTCGGATTTCGGCGAAAATCTAGTCAGATCGAATATTGTACATCTTCATTTCAAATTTCAACTTCATTGCTACAATCGTTTGAAGTTAGGAAGCTCACAGAATTCTGATCACAGACAGACATAGCGAAAAAGTTAAAATGTATTCAGGAGATCTTGAAATGTGAAATTCTGTTGAAAACTCGATTTTGGGTGTTTCGCACATTTATTGTACATCCTTATACTAATGATTTAAGCAAGTAAAGATTGAATATTACTGTTATATAATAATAATATTCAAATATGGAATTTTTTTCTCATGAATTTATGTTATTTTTTTCGATTTTAGACAAATTTTTGGAGGTAGCCTATAAAGGACCGTGTAGAAAACATCTCAACATGCATAAAGGCTTGGCTGATCCCATGGTAAATATATTTATGTTTTGCATTTTCTCTTTGAATTTATTTAAAAAAAAAATAGTAATAATAAACATTTTATTATTTATTACAGTTGAATCTTATCCAAGACGTAGGTTGCCCTGAATCCGTATGTGGAACAGACGGCCGAACTTACTGCAATAGAGAGGAATTAACATTAGCAGCAAAAACAACTCAAAGTGAGTATATAAATGTGAATTAAACCAAGGTACAAGGTTTTAAAATTCAAAAACAGAACATCAACTTGAATTTCTTCAGTTCGCATTAAGTTATTTACATGAACTTTATTATTATTATTTTTTTTATAACTAATTGGTTGTTTATATACATTTAAATACTGTAATTTAAAAATCATTCCTTTGACCTAGCATATCAGTTATGACTCATACCCGGGTTTTATATACAAGGTCATATCGCCAACTACCAGAGCGCTCTTTTGTCACTCTGGTCGACATAAGCCCGACCGGATGGGAGTTTCTAAAGGGTAGGGGTCTGAGTACCTGAGAACGTACAGGCTCGGGACCATCTCTTAACGTCCCAACCGAAGGACGGCGTGCTCAAAGTTTTTTCACCATTCCGTTGAAAAACTATCGGCCTCCCCGATAATAATATAAAATCGCAATTAATTATTATTATTAATAATTAAGACTGTAAGTGTTTTTTTAATTTTATGCGTGCTGAGATTGGGTCTGCAATCAGAAAATTTACCGAAAAAAAATTCGTTTCAAATAAAGTTGGAGGAATCATCATAGATATCCATTAAGTTAGTGCTCTCCCTCCAAATCTAATCGACCGTTTGGGCTAAATATTTTTTTATATTAAATTGTGGGTTGATATTTTCATTACATCGGAAGTTTGGATTTTTGTATTGAGCACTCCCTCTGATCCTCTCTCCTCCTCATAATAGTAACATCAATGGTTGAAGTTGCACGCAGATTTCCCATAGTGCTTTGGAAGGTTTAAGCACTTTCCCAAATAAATTTTATATAATTGATTCAATTAGCATGGTGGTTACACTCTCGAACAACATTTTCACAGTAGATTTTATTACACTAACCACGCTTTTACACATCGCTCTCTCTTCCCCTCTCCACTCTCAAATTCATTTCATACTGACATTACTGGACACCAACACGTTACTTTCATATACGCAGTTATGCCCCCATGAAATAAATTTGAGAGGGTGAGTGATATGTACTGAAGTGGTTGGTATAAAAAAGCACTGTTATGGTCACATCACATACTTTTTACATTTGCCGCGAAAACTTCATTATTTGAATTGTTGCTTACGGGTTCTAAGAAGTAGCTTTACTGATTATATAAAATATTGTAAGTAATCTGATTTGTTTTTTCAATGTTTGTTGTTTAGTTTTGGCAGTGGCTTACGATGGCAAGTGTGAGGAGGAGACAGAGTATGAAGCTTTGGTTCAATTGGTGAGTTGACTTATTCTTTTATGAAATTTGAGGCTTCTTTTTGACTTGTACGAACAGAAAAGATGAGGTAACATCCCATTGTGGTTATCCACAGCAGTTGATATTACCGAAATATATTAGCCGCACTTCGTTCCAACCCTCCACCAATTTGTCGCAGGATTGAACCTCCTTTCATGGTGGGGATGTAAAACTATCGATAGTTTAAGGACTTTGTGTTTCTGGGATCCACTGAATCAAAGGAAGGTTACATTTACTGTTCTTGTAGAATGTTTCGTTGCTTTGAACTGAAAATTTACTATTCTTGTAGCATGTTTTGTTGTTTTGAACTGAAAAATAAGTCGTAAACGGATGTCCGATCTGTGGAGTTACTTCGATAAGGATGTGGGTCCAAAACAACTGGCTAAATGTCGTTTTTGCATTGCCGAATACAGAACTTCCGAGAACACTTTCAATTTGAAAGATCACTTGTTGGTTTTTTCTTTTATTTTATTTAGGTTTCTGATGTTCTAGGGTTTGATTTTAGTTGTTCGTTTTTGATGTGATATTTTTTGTTAGTACCTAACAATGGAAACTCATCTGGTCAATATATAATATATACATACGTGTTTTGAATTCATATTTTTATGTGCAACTGAAGTTTGTAGTTGAGTTGCTGATTGCGTTAACGAACCGATCTCATCAGTTGAAGTACGTACTGTTGTTGAGCTTTTTTGCCACTAAAATAAATATAGGTACCTACTTACACTGTACGACATATTGTTTGTCTTCCTTAAATTGCTTACATGGTACATGTGTGCATATACATGAGCATAGACTGACTGGATGTCACTTCTGCTTGATAAAATATTTCGATAGTACTATAAACTCGATAATTTTGAATTATCGATACTACCGATAGTTTTATACCCCCTATTCCATGGTAATCCGCCTATTCTGGAGCATGAGGGAGTTAACCTCTCTCTGTGGTTATACATGTGATAATGAATGTGAAATTTCAAATGTTTTTTGAAGAATGTGCTGAATATTATATTATTTGTTACTGTTTGTTATTTACAGGCGCTGTGGATAGAATCATGTAACTGTCCCCACACTGAGGAGCCAGTCTGCGGCACTGATGGTGTAACCTACGCCAATGTATGTGAACTGGACTGTATCCGCTTCAGAGAACCTGGTACGCTACCACTGTTAATTTGAAGTCGTTACCACATTACTCGAGGCCGAGAATTTGACTTCAATTAAATTTATATATATTTTTTACTTAAGCATTTTGATGCGTTAAAATTTACTACTAAATATTTCAAAATTCTAGTCTGAAAATCTGTGCCGCCTGTCGCTAAGTACATATGTGTTTTAGCTGGGAAAACTAACGACACGAGGACGCTTGTGATGGGACATTTTTTGTAGCTGCTTATAATGTCAGCTTGTAGATCCAATCCAATATCTTCACCATTTATGGCCGCATTGTACTTTTTGAGTTGGTCGGATTTTTTTCTCAAAACTGTTGTAAATATGTCGATTAACAAAATTTGTTAATTTGTAAGTTAGCATGAAAATGTATACATTTAATGTATACATTTTCATGCTAACTTACAAAGAAATTTTCTAATTACGTTAAAATATGCAATTTTGTTCAGTAAAAACCTAAAACGTGCAGTTTTTCAAAAAAAATTAAAAAAGTGCTATTTCGTGCAAAATAAAATTTATGTATATTAATCAGGATGCCTTAATTTGTAAAAATAAATTGTTATTAAATAACAACAATTAAATTTTAATGATTTCAAGCAAGCGAAAAAAATGCAATTGAATGGGAATCCGGGCTTTAACAACGAGTAATAGTTACGTTCTAAACTGTAAATAAACCTTTTTTTTTAATGTTGTATTTTTTTTTTTTCAGAATTGAACTTGGAATTGGCTCATGAAGGCGCTTGTGAAAAAGAGAGTTTGGACCATTTTGTCAAGGAAGGCATTGTGAGTAATTTTATAAAAAGTAAAGGGAACGAGGGACCAAGAGAGCATTGTACTCAAAAACGCTAATAACTGTCGCTTTAATGAACTTATCGACACGAAATTTAATATGACGGTTCAAAAGTTCCTTAGTGAGACCCCTGTTGATTTTGGCGGGAATCAGTCGTTTGATTCCAGAGAAAGAGCGAAAAATTAGTTGATTAATTTGCTACATTGCCGGTAATTCACCGACTTTATTTCTGATGGCCTCGAATGGAACCAATCGCAAAAACGATAACTTACGATTACCCTTTGTTTTCTATACAAATGTACAGTTTACGACAATCTGTTATTATTATTTTTTATATTATATATATTTCTCACAGCTTTATAATTCTCGCATTTATTTTTTGGTTCTTGAATCCTAGCAATTATAGAGGTTTTGGGAAGAACTATCATCAATATTCGTAATTTATTTGCGGATCTCAAATTTTCTCTCATATTAGTTAGTTATTGTGATTCATTTAGACTTTAACTGTGAGGTCATAACACCTACTATGAGAGCGCTCTTTCGTCTCTGATGGACATGAGCCCGACTCTACTTTGCCTACCATGGCCGGGTTTCGAACTCGCCATTTTGAGCTCAGGATGATTAATGTGTTTAAATTTGTTAATTATGTTTATATAGAACTTGGGTTCGAAACTCGACCGAAACCCTTAGTTAATTTTATCTGGGAGGTAGAATAAACTTAAGCACGCCGTCCTTCAGATGGGACGTTTAGCGATGGTCCCGAGCCTGTACAATGTCAGGTACTCGTTAAAGACCCCTGCCCTAGGTGAATAAAAATGTAGGGTAGGCAAAATTTAGGACTCTCTGAGTAGAGTCGGGCTCATGTCCACCAGAGTGACGAAGGAGTCATAATAACTAATTAAATTGAAAATCTCCTTACACCATCCAAAAGTATTAATAGTTTTATTATTTTTTCAGATTAAGGTTTCAGTAGAAAAGGATCCTTGCATTTGCTTTAGAAATTACGACCCTATTTGCGGCACAGATGGAATTACATACGGCAACAAATGTATGTTCGACTGTGAAAAAGCCAAAAACTCAGGTAATAACACATGACGGGTTTAGAATCAAAGTGACATTTTTAAAACTTTGAAGTAACTGTGCATTAAGTTCTTAACTGATTTAAAGAATCTATAGTTTATCGAAACTGGAAATATTTTGTCTTCTGCTTTTATGGTGAAAGTTGCTGTAAGCAAACCATAAAATTGAATAAAAATCTTAATTTCAAGGTCACTATTGACATGTTTAAGTTACTTGTTCATGTCACCAAAATGGAATAAGTGATTTGACACTAGATCTCAGCACTGGCTAGGATTTCACTTGTACAACTTTTTTCCTGAATAGAACTATCATTTTTGTACCTGATTATGCACTTAACGAAAAATTTTCAAAAATGTCACTTGGACCATTTTGATTCTAACCGCGTCATATATTATAAAATTAATTGAAGATACAACTCATAGTTGGTGAGGTCCACTGGATATATGCGTCATAATACTAACACCTCCACAATTTATTGATTATCAAAAAAATTATTAGCTGCGAAATATTTTCTAACAAATGAATGCTTGTAAATTGAATTTTTTTTTCTACCGGGCCGATGCCCATAGTTTTTTTTATATGGGAGGTGAAATCTTGCGATGGTTCCGAGCCTATATGATAGACACTCGTTAATGACCTCTACCCTAGGTGTATAAAATATATGATTCCCACAGTTGTCGTGTCCACCTCGTAATTAATTTCGGGCTTGAGTCACTATCACGTTGTTATTATTACTGACTTGGCATCATGATATTTCTTTTTATATAATTTTGAATTGTTTTTGTTTTTTAAAAGCTTTTTTGAGTTTAAACTGAATAATTTCTTTCTGTTTTCTATGTAAGAACATGTCCATACTTATTTATTTTAATATTATTTGTATTTTTTTTTATTATTTTAATTTTTTTTATTAGTTACTATTCTTATTGTTTATTATTATAATTTAATGATTTATTATTGTAATAATGATTTATGTATACAAATAATTGAGATGATCTACGAAAAATGTGCATATTTCTAATTACCTTTTCTTGTCATTACTTTAATTTAATTTCACATGTTTTGTTGCACATTTTCTTCAAAAATAATTTAAAAATAGGATTATATCCTCATTATTATTATTTTTTTTTTATAAAGATCCATTTTCAGTTTGGGGAACCATGGTGGCCGTGCGGGCTAGAGCGTAGGGTTTTAGTCGCATGGTCTCACCATGGTTTGCGGGTTCGAATCCTGTCCGGGAGTCCGGGAGTGAGTTTTATTTCGTAGATAAAACTCCCTCCCGGGGCCATGGATGTCGTAAATAATTAGGTAAAACATCATTGTAAGAGTAACGGCTAATATGCATCGTACATGAGGCCAAAAAAAAAATAAAAAAAAATAAAAAAAAAAAATTCAGTTCGTTTACTGTTTGTGTAACTTGAATGTTTCAAATGTATTTTGTAAACTGATTTGTCCAATGGAATCAGGCTTGTGGTCGATAAATACGAACTTGAAGAAATTTTGGCAAGCTTTCGGCACTGAGTGTGCTTTTAGGATCTGTATTAACATATATAAGTTTATATAAGCTAACATTGAAATAATAATTAATAATAAAACTATAAATAAATTTACTAATAGAATAAGAATACAAATATGGTATCACAATATCATATATATAAAGCTGAAAATGTCTGTGCGTTGTACCGCTATAACTCACGAACGGCTTGATGGATTTGGTTAATTTTTTTAAAAATTTGTTCGTCATTGTCTGTGAAAGGTTATAGGCGTATTAGTACCTCAATATCTGGTCCATCCCAGCATGCACCCACGCAATCTTTGTAACTCAAAAACCACTGCAATGATTAATGAGGAATCTTTTTGAATAGATAAGTTTTATCTATCGGAAGGTTAAGGTCTATTTTTTAATCAACTCCTGGTCCATCCCAGCATCCACTCACGCAATCTTTGTAACTCGAAAACCATTGCAACGATTAATGAGAAATCTTTTTGAATAAATTAGTTTTAGCTCCAAAGCTAGCGTTACTACAGTTGAAGGACTATAAGCCTTATTCCGTATGAATAATTGAAAATTATAACATCATGAATGTACTGTCGAGGAACTGAATAGCCTTATAGGAGATATTGGGAGAAAAGTCAAAGTTCCCCGGGCAACGCCGGGTATTACTGCTAGTTAATATTAAAATGGATTGTAATTGTATACTCACTTCATTGGTTTCATATTTTTGTCTGTTAAATTATTCCTGTATCTTCTTACCCTGAAGAAAGTGTACAATTTATATTCATAATAATATTTTGATACAATATTTCTTATGAATATTTTCGTTCTGTTATGTGCGTTTTGTTTATTTAAGCATACTTTTTTATTTTTACTGAATTTTAACTTATATAAACGTACTGGTGTAAAAATATATGTTAATAGAGATCCTGAAGAAGGCTCACTTGGTGCCGAAAGAAATTACAGTTTATTTTTATCGACCGTAAGCCTCATAACTTCTTTGCTATTACATCGCTGGTTAATCCTAAATATTACTAATTATTTAAATAAAATTTAGACTAATTTATTATATATTTTTTCTATTTTCAGAGCTTGAAGTAGCGTTTGAGGGTGAATGTGAAACAAAGGATCAAAATGGAATTGTAAGAGAATTACGACATTAATATTTTTAAAGTACATTAGTTTAATAACTAAACTAATAAAAATAATAAGTTGTCGGTGAATCACCGGCTATGCACTTCCTAAGCACGAATTGATCAATTACTTTTTCGCTTTACTTTCAACGCCAATTTACCACTTTTGCTAAAAATCAATAGTTGATTTACATAGGGACTACTAAATCCTCATACTAAATTTTGTGTCGATATATTCATTACATAGTTAGTAGGGTATTTAAGTCGAGTCACTATTCTCTGGTCTTTCCTTTCTTTTCGACCGATTTCGCTGAAAGTTAATAGGTGTCATCCATAAGGGGTTTTAAATTTAAGTATACAATTTCATGTCGATGAATTTATTACATTGACAGTTATTGGGAGTTTTAAGTTGAGCCTCCCTCTGATCACTTTCTCCCTTTCGACTGTTGTAAAAATTAATAGGTGTCGTCCTTATAGGGCTTTGAATTTACGTATTGTGGGTTCAAAATGTTGACTGCTTGAGACCACCTCTCAACATACCATCCATAGAACGGCATACTCAAGGCTTTTTTACCCTCCAGATAAAAAATTTAAGGGCAGGGTTTCGAACATGCGAACTGAAGGACACTATATCTGTGCCCTTTGCGGATATTCCTGGTGCACGATTTTCCTGGAAGTTTACGTATTTTTCCAATTGTTGTATTGGCTTTGAGAAACTAGACCGACAGATAGAATGATTCTCGAACGGAAACTATAGCGTTTTTTTTTGGTTAGGAACTTCGTTAAAACTCAGCAGAAGTCCTCGAATCAAAACATTTTCGGTCGTAAAATATAACCATTCAGTAAAGACTGCAGCTGCACAAAGAACATTTATAGTGCCTTCAAGAAAAGCTGTGTCAGATTCCATCATTAATTATATCCTTTTAGACTCATGTTTCTCAAGTATTATAAATTGTGACTAACTACAGTTATTATTTCTTTCAGATGACTTTGATCAAGAAGGTTATCAACGATGACTGTCTCTGTGAGATGAATTATGGCCCCGTGTGTGGTACAGACGGAAGAACTTACCACAATCTCTGTCTCGTCCGATGTGCCCAACGCACCGATCCAGGTGAAATTTCAATATTTGACTTATATAGTGACTTCTGAATCATTATACTAAATTTTGTGTCGATATATTTATTACATCGGCAATTATTAGTATTCCTGAACTGAATCACCTTCTGATCCCCTTCTTCTGTTTGGCCGATTTGGCGGAAAACTATTAGGTATCGTCCTTATGGGGTTTTGAATATAAATATAAAATTTCATGTCGATACATTCATTACATCGGCAGTTATGTTTATGTACGCCCCCCCCCCCCCCCCCCCCCGTATTCTCCTTTCCTCTCTGCCGCTTTGGCTGAAAATCAGTAGAACCTCTTTAAGTTGAAAACCTCCAAAACTCGAAAAAAAGTTTTGTTCCTTTCCCTTCAAGCCCCAAATCCTCCATTACTCGAAATCTCAACCCTCTATTAGTCGAAATAATCAGTGAATCCCTACAAGCCATTTTGGTACATATTTTCCCTCTAGAACTCGAAAAAATAAATTGGACCTCTGTATCTCGAACATAGCAATGTTTTATTTTACAACCTTTACAATTCGATTATTTGAAACTTATTACATCTATAGCTCGAAGAAAAATAAGTTACCGACTTTAAGAATTTGCCGACAATGTTCACCATTGTTTCTTAGAAAACAATTTAGGAGTATACAATAAATAGGATTACCAATTATCTAAAGCAAAAAAAAAATTACTGATTTTTTTTAATACCTACATATACTACGTATTTTTATTTTAAGGATGTTTTGAAAGAATGTTGATTTATAATAAATATAAATATGATTGTTACCTCTGTAACTTGAATTTTTATTCATTTCGCCTCTCTAACTCAAAATTAGTTAGAATGAATCTTAACCTCTACAAGTCGAATCAAAATCCGCCCAAGTCAAAATCCTCCATAAGTCGAAAACTCTATAACTCGAATTTTTTGGCGTCTCCCTTGATGTTCGACTTATAGAGGTTCTACTGTATATGTTTAAATTTTATTTTTTTAATTTTTTTTTACAGAACTGATGGTTGCCTTCAACAGTCCCTGCGACACTATCCAAAATCTGGATGATGTAAGTATAATATTTAGTACTTTTTGCATTTATCTAGAGAAAAATCATGTTTCAAATTTTCGCCCAGTCTTTGACATTTCAGTAAAATTATATAATCTTGTTTCAATATAATATTTTTGAAATGGTATCCCTCTAGGTGAAGGCTGGATCGTTTCGCACTTTTCATTCATTCGGCCTCAAGTCAAAAAAAAAAATAAGTACAATAAATACTTAGATAAGAAAAATTTACAAGAACATTTCACGATTTTTATACATTTGTTTATTTCCTGGCTTATAACTTTACATTACTAAATAATTTTCTTCTATGTTAAAGTTAGTTTTATTATCTTCTCCCCTCTTGTGAATTTGCAAATGATCCAGTGGAATATAAATGGTTTATTTCCCCATCTCAAAGAGCTACAAGTGTTAATATCTGAACATGACCCGTCAGTAGTCTGCCTCCAAGAGACAAATTTTCAAGATCAACGGATCGGGAAGCTAAGGTTACGACCAATACATCTAAAATCGCAATGGACTATTTCCTAGTGGTGGAGTGGCAATATATGTTAAGAATTCTCAACATCATCGAGAAATCCCTCTGTCGACTCCCTTGGAAGCTATAGCAATGTTATATAGTCACATATAGACATAATAGTCGTCGTTAATGATCCTAAAGTCGATGCGACGTTAAATAAAAACTAAAAAAAAAAATACTAAATAATTATCATTTGTTTTAATAAATATTTTTTTTATTCAATTTTTAAAATGTTTATCTAAATATTTTTAGGCGGTTTGGGTCGCGCAATACCCAATTTTTATTTAGAGAAGCTAAGATGTTTACACATAAAAACAAAATGTGGTGCTTAAATTTTGGAAAAGTACCTATAAATTTATATTTTTAAAGAAAAAATAATTTTCATCATCAAAATTCAAATAACTTCGGGATCTCTTTTTCTTGTAGCAGACATCTTTTAGTGGTATTAGTATTTACCTTTTCTACCGATAGAGCATTACTGTGAAGATTTATCTTTACTAGTGTCATTTATTGCTAAAAAAATATATATCTGAGAGAATATAAATCTAAGGAAACATATTTTAGAAGGAAGGGAGAAATATAGAAAGAAATGAATATAAATAACACAATACTACATTTAAAATGTTATGGCTGGGTACCTACTTTATTGTCCATAACTTTGTATTTATAGTGGCATTCAGAAAACAATCAATGAATTTAATAATTTCAAAGTTAAAATTTATAATCAAAGTAAACTCAAAAAATTAATTTAGATTACTTATCCTACATTTTAGAGAATGTACTTATACACCATTAAAAAGTCCCTAATTGCTATGGTATATATGGGGTAAGATCTCAGGTTCGAAACCTGGCCTAGACTCTTAGATTTTTATCTGAAAGGTGAAAAAACCTTGAGGATGACATCCTCAATAATAATAAAAAACATATAAACAAGAGTGCGATAGAAATTATAGGATATATATATAATAAAATAAAATTAAATCTTTCATATAAAAAACACAAAACACGACTTTCATAAGATTTTTTTATTTTTTGGCCTCAGGGACGATGCATATTAGCCATGTGGCTGTGTTATCTAATTATTTACGACATCCATGGCCGCGGGAGGGAGTTCTTTCTACGAAATAAAACTCACTCCCGGATGGGATTCGAACCCGCAAACCATGGTGAGACCATGCGACCAAAGTCCTACGCTCTAGCCCTCACGGCTATCTTATTTTTAGAACTAAAGAGAGAAAAAAAATCCGTTTCCGTATAGTTTCCTCTAACATTAACTTTTCAATTGAAATGATCTATCTATTCAAGGGGGATCGGGTATAACACATGCCATGTTTTTTGTTCACATGAAAACACGAAATATGGAGTGTTGCTCATAAAAATGTAAGGATATTTCAAATATATATATTTTTTAGAACGAAGGAAATATTGAAGAGGAAGAAGAGAAGAATGATTGTATTTGTCCCGCCATTTACAAACCAGTTTGCGGATCTGACGCTAACTCCTACTCGAACGATTGTGAATTCAGCTGTGCAAAGAGGAATGATAAAGGTAGGCAAAAACAAATCCTCATAAAAAAAATTTGTAAATTCTATCGGAATGAACTATTTTGTTGTTTTTCAAATTATTAAATAATTTGAGAAAATGATGATAACATATGACGTTTGATCGAATTGCAGCTCAACTTTGAGATTGGAATTGTAGAAAGTTCTAGTGCTTTTCCTATCGGGCTTTGGCAAAATTAAGTCCTTGGCTTGGGAGCTTTAAAAGTGGGGTCGCCTTCTGTGACTTGCTATTTCTTTATTTCATTCATATAATATTAATTGTGAATTATTGTAATACAAATTTCTCTATTTGTAATAAACAACATTTTACAAGAAATTTATTTTTAGTAAAGAAAAGTCAATAAATGTTTAGAATAGAGGTTATATTATTCAAGTTGTTTAATCTCGCATAAGAAAATACTTAGGAATAGCATAGGCAATATATCCTGAAAAATTAATAATTTTTCAGGCGTTATATGACATTTTACATATTTCCTGGGCATTATTAATAATTCCTGGGTTCTATGTACTGCCAGTAACACATAAATATATTTTTGAAACATTTTTTCTTTTAATTCAATGTGAAAAAAGGTTCAGTCTAAATAATATATGTGAATTTTGACTGGGGTGAATATTTTTAATTTACCTCACACAGCACTTCCATTTTCATAATTAAATATTTTATTATACTTTTTATTATTTTTTTTATTATAAAGAAGTATTGTAATCGTGAAAAAAAATCGATATCGATAATAAAAATTACGTTTTTTTTTACTGGCTGAAACTTTGGGAGCGCTCTAACTCGGAAAAACAAATAGAGCGATAAATTTGAAAGATGAAAATACGTAAATTTGATTATATTTCTGACTTGAAATCTGACAAAAATTGAGACCATTTGAATTCCAAAACTGGTTAAAATCGGTTGAACGAATTAGAGAAATTACTTTTAAAAAAATTCGAATTTTTGGAAATTGAATGGGTATAAGAAAGTCCTTTGTTGACTAGAAGAGTTTTTTTTTATTATTGATTTTTTTCTGGCGTCAGAGTTGTTCTTTAAACATATTATTTCTGTTTTTTTTTTCTTTTATAATTTATTTTTAATATACCGGTTGTCTCAGTTAACCTGTCCCCTCATGTAAATGTTATACATTTGAGAATATCAAAATGAAACGCAGGGGCTCCTGAGTGACTAATCTGAAGTTGCTTTTAGGAGTATTGTCGACTGTGTAACCTGCTCCAGATTTTCTACAAGCCTGGCGAAAGCTTTCCGAGAAGGATGAGGCCTATCTGGGAACTTTTCGGCGTAAATTCGAGCTGCAGTCCTACTCCTCGTCCTACACTCTCCATACACGAGGATCATGTCAGCAAAATCGTTGAAATCTGCCATTACGAGCACTGGTACAGATGTTACAGCGTCCAGGAGAGACATAACAATGAACTATATCTGAGTCCTTTATCATGTTTTACTGAAAGGATTAACGATAATTCCTGAATAATTCTATGATAACACTCATTTCGAAGAAAAATAAACTCTTGTTTTCATTGTTTTCTGCGATTATCACCAACAGGATGAAACAAAATCGAAAAATGCTTCCTCTAAATTGTTCCTAGAATTCATTTTTCTGTTTGAATCCGTCATAAAAAATATCACTTCTCATTCAAAATTCCAAAGCTTTTTACCATGGAGAAAAACTGGAGGGGGACAGGTTAACTGAGACAGATGGTATATTTATTTATTGCATAGGTTCATGAAGCAGGTATAACTATAAACCTATAGTCATTAATTATAATATAATTATATTATATATATAATATATTAATTATTAATTATATTATATATATATATATATATATATATATATATATATATATATATATATATATATATATATATATATATATATCTATATATATATATATATATTATATTATATATATATATATATATATATATATATATATATATATATATATATATATATATATATATATATATATATTATATATATGTATATTTTATATAAAGCTATATTTCAGATTTGACGGTGGCTTACAATGGTGAATGCCGACACAAGAGGTCCGCAACTTCTTTGGGTGGTCCACAAAAGGTATTTTTTTAATTTTAATAACGTTAATATATGATCTCCTATTAAAATGTTGTATCGATACGTTCATTTCCTTATGAGTTTTCATTAAGCCTTTCGCTTATATCGATTCGTCTGAACATTAATATGTGTATTATATCTAGTGATCAGGCAGTATCTACGTAGAGTCCGGAAAATATGCGTAAGTCGTTCGGCCAAGCGGACTTCGTGACTAACGTTGTTTCCATTTTCTCACTCTCCATTCCGTTGTCTTTGCAATGCTCGCATCTTTTTTTCCAGGGCATTAAGTGTTGTTTACCAATCATCTATTGAATTACCTACAACTGATCTCATGTCTGAAGACATTCTTCCTCCACACATTTAATATTTTTAAAAAATGTAATAAATTTGTTTTATGTTTAAGAGTCCTGCGGCTGCTTCGAAGTCAGTTCATCCCTGCTTCTGCCCCGAAAACTGTTATAAACCTCTTTGTGGAACCGATGGAAAGACTTATACCAATAAATGTCTTTTCGACTGTGCTACTCTAGAAAATCAAGGTATTCAATATTATATTTAAAATGAATCTTGGTTTTTTTTTTTTTTTCAAAATGGCACCATTAAGCCGTAGCACCATTTGAAAAAATTATTAAATAATAACACATTAAAATAAATTAATTATATTTTGATAGTTCAACGATTGTCGTCTGGAAGTAAACCAATTTAGGATGATGAGGAGCATGGTTGGAATAAAGATAAGTATAATAAGGATAAGAAACAGCGAGGTTCTACGGAAGGTGAGGCTAAGAAGCCTCCAGAAGGAAGCACACTTGCTGAAGTGGAGATGGGCCGGGCATGTGACAAGGATGGATCCTCGACGATGGGCTGAAGTCTGCACGGAGTGGATTCCTAGAGACAGAAGAAGAGGAAAAGGAAGACCTGGACTGCTGTGGAGGGACGAGATAGTGGAGAGAATAGGGGATGGATGGTGCACAGTGGCCAGCAACATAAAAAGATGGAACAAATGTGTAACAGTATTATTTAAGAAATAACCCTCATTTTTACTTTTTGCTTTTGTTTTATTCTATCTTGTTTTATTTTTATTTCATTTTTATTTCATTTTTAATCAAGAATTAACAGTTACACTTTAGAAATAATTTAATTTAATTTAGGAACAATCGTTGAATTATTTTCTGATTTCTTCTGTTAAAAGAGCAGTAGACTCAAAACCTCCAAAAGGGAGAGGCTTTTGTTCTGAAAGAATGTCAATGAAGCTATTTTATTTTTATTTTAGTTCAATGATAGGAAACATTTTTTTTTCAGGAAAAATTTTCCGCAGAAAATTGAAGCAAAATGGCTTTTTTTTTTATCACTGAATGTGCACCTGGAATCCTTCAACTTGTGATCTGATTACACTTATCAGTATTTTATTCGAAATTATTTTTGTTTTCAGATTTGAAAGTGGCTTACGACGGTCCCTGCAGAAACCAAAGAAGCATTAAGAATAACGACGAGGTAAGAATATACAATTTACTATAATAAATTATATGTATTATATAAAATTAATGTTTTGTCAAGAACTTTTGTAGTCAAATAGGTTAGGTTAGATTTTATGACTCATGCCAGGGCTTTAACTACGAGGTCATATCGCCTACTACCAGAGCGCTCTTTCGTCACTCTGGTGGACATGAGCCCGACTCTACTATGGGAGTCCTAAATTTTGCCTACCCTAAATTTTTATTCACCTAGGGCAGGGTCTTTAACGAGTACCATTGTACAGGCTCGGGACCATCGCTTAACGTCCCATCCGAAGGAGGGCGTGCTTAAGTTTATTTTACCTCCCAGAAAAAATAAACTAAGGGCCTCGGTGGGTTTTGAACCCACGTTCTTGAGCTCAGAAGACAAGCACGCATACCACTGAGCTACCGGCCCCCTCTGTAGTAAAATATTTTAAAAATTACTCCTATTTCCAATATACCTACTATAGCTCTTAGGTGACAGGAAATAAAAAACCCAAAATTATCGAACATAATACGAAATAAACTATTCGTCATATTGATTCCGTTTTTTCAAAAACTTTCCTATAGTACTATATATGATGTATAGAGGAAGTTATATAATTGATCTATGAAACGAAGTTGAGATTACACCGGAATTTATAAAAATAAAAAATCTGTTTTCTAAGCGTGCATGTATTCGTGAACACGATAACTCCTAATAGTATGAATGTATCAACACGAAATTTTATGTTTGCATCCAGGAGTCATAAAGGACGACACCTATACATTTTCAGCCAAATTGGCCGAAGGGAAGGGAAAATTAAGAGGGAGGCATAACAAAAAAAACACTAATAACTGTCGTAATGTAGTTATTTACACATTTTATAAGTAAATTCAAAACCCATAGGAACAAAACATTAATTTTGAGCGGAATCGGCCGAAGGAAGGGGGTCTCAAATGAAAAATCCTAATAACTGCCGATGTAATGAATTTAACAACATACAATTTAGTATGAGAATTTAGAAGCCAACTATTGATAATTGGCCAAAACGATTGATTGGACATTGCCGGTAAATAACTGATGACATTTTTTTTATTCGAAAGACCATATAAAACCTTTTATTTCTCTTATTATATTCTCCTGCCTTTTATGTTTTCAATACACATTTAATACAAGGTTCAAAAAACTTCACAGTGCGCAGATGGCTTGGGAGATGATCACAGTACACCTAACTCATTTTGGCTATTTTTCGACTTAACTTATTCTCTGTGAAAATAGATATATAGTTGTAAATACAAAATTAAAAAACAAAAAAAAAAATAATAATTTGAAAAAAAAAACTTCCTAAAATATTCATGAGGTATACGTGGATTAAATTCACATTGTTATTATCCTCCATAATGAGAAAAAATCCTATTAAGTTGAAGGGATTCAAATTATGAGAGAAGGAAAATGTATCTTTTTTTTTATATAAATCTGCCGGGCCTGCCCAGCTGATATTAAATTCAGATTTAAATATTACAAGAAAAATATTCATTACTGAGGGGGTTCTGTCTTCTGCTTTGTTTGCCCTCCCTGCACCCCCATAAAACGTGAACGCAACATCGATCTACGGAGGATGAGAAGAGAAACAAAACGGGATAGTGTTTCTAATTATTATTATTTTCCTAATTTAGAAGGGATAAAAATAGTAAAACAACTTGATGGAGTCATAAGAACATAACTCATATAAAACTCGTTTCATTGTTTCTTACCTCTCAAAAAAGAGCCTTTTAATATAACCTGACATGGATAATCACGAAGTGAGGTTAACTCGTTCCTGCGTTATGGTAGTTAGGGCAGAAGTTGAAGGGACATTCATAATTATGAATGTATCAAAACGAAATTTTATTGTATCCAGAACTCCATATGAATGATACATACACATTTTCAGACAAAACGGCCAAAGGAAATGAGGGAATTAGAGGGGAGGCTTGACACAAAAACTCTAATAACTGACATTATATTGAATGTATAGATACGGAATTTTATATGTAAATGCAAAGCCCTATAAGGACATCATCTATTAATTTTCGATGTAATGACACGTCGACACATAATTTTATATGAGAATTCAGAAGCCTATGTAAGTTAAGTAAATATGATAGGTTTTAATGGGATAGCGAAAACTAAATTGAAAAATTCGTTCTGGGGAAGTACATTGCCGGTTTTACTTACGAATTTGTTTTTTCTTACATTTAGACGTCATGCACTCTGCCATAAGCTCTATCCACAACATTGTTCAGGAGCGAGATAACAACTCGCGGTGGTTATCTCTGGCAGGTTATGTTACTCATACTCCGCCTTAACCACCCAATCGGAGGAACGAGTTAACTTATCTTTCTCGTTATCAATGTCAGGTTATTTATTTTTCCCTAGAAATTTTCATAAGATTTTTTTTTATTATTATCATTATTGTTTTTATTCTATTTGCAATCTTTATACAATATATACATAATAAGCAACTATGTAGTCAAAAAGAAAATTATAACAACGTCACTGGATGGGAGAAGCAAGCCAGCGCTGACACTTTCTCGAAAGTTAATTGTCATTATTCACTATCATCCGAGAGAAGATCGCGAGGCCACCTCCTGTTCAAGCTGCGGGGAGGATTGTCAGGATAGAAGGAAAAGTCTTGTACGAGAGGATTTGAATGGGAAGAAAGGTTTCTGTGGAATAATTGGAATCGGGATTTGATTATGTGCAGGTCTCTGTGTAGGACTTTATTGGTGACATAGAAAGGTGCGTTGACAATTCGTCGGAGGAGTTTTGACTGGAATGCTTGGATACGATTGATGTTGGATTGTTTAGCTGTACCCCAAAGTTCGAGTCCGTAAGTCCAAATTGGACGTATAATGGTCTTGTAAATCGTAAGTTTGTTGTTAGTCGTCAGTTTCGATTTTGGTCCAAGTAGTCGACGTATCAGTCCGTATCTTCGATTCAGTTCTTGTCGTTTAAGTCGTGTATGTGGGTTCCACGTAAGTCTACTGTATAGGTGAAACCCGGGATAGCGAACTAGGTTTGGAAAGGGGAATCATGATGTTGTTAATGATGACGGGAGGACAGGATTGTCGGCGTAGGGTAAATGTGACTTGAACACATTAGTGCTCATTTAATTTAATTCTCCAGAGGTTGCACCACCTCTCTATTTCAGTGAGGTGCTCCTGGAGGATGAGTGAGGCTACAGCAGGATCAGGATTGGTGGAAAGGATTGCTGTGTCGTCAGCGTAAGTCGTCAGTAATATCTCAGGGTGGATAGGAATGTGGAAGTTTTCATAAGATAAGAAACAAGGATACGAATTGTTTGCATGTTCTTATCACTCCTCGAGCAGATACTTTATTTGTATTACCAGAGAATAAGAACAATAATTACAAATTACGTCTGTTTCGTTTCTCTTCTCAACGTCCGTATATTTTACACGCCCTTCGTTCGTTATATACAGGGGTGATTGGGGCGGGGCCTAATTACCTGCCATATTATCAATATTACTCAATTTTCATAGGCACAATGTATATAAATAGAACTTCCCAATGATAATTATCCAAAACTGATTTATAATATATCCGGTTCGGTTATTTGATTATTATCTGCATTTTAAGAGCTCGTCTCTGTATAATTAATTATGAAATTTAATACGTGACTAATGCCTCTTCTGACATTTATTATTATTATTATTATTTGAAGCATAAGGTCCATGTTTTCCTATATTCGATCCGTAAATTATGTAGAAAATAACTAACAATTTTTATATTGATTATAAAATCGATTATAATCGAATAGAAAGAATATAAAAAAAACATAAATTTTCACAAAATTTCGATTCTTTTTGCAATTAACTATTCGAAGGATTATGTTTTCACGTTTCGGAATCTTTCCGCCGGCCGCATTTGGCACTCGGCGGCCCATAGTTAGTCCATCCATATCTCATATCCATTTTTTATCCATATGTCAATTTTTATTGCTGTCTATTTTCCTTTTTGATATCCTCTTTGTCCTGTCCTATATCCCTATCCGTAGATCCCTCTACTATTTCTACATCTGCATTCCCCTCACTATTCTTATATCCATAGATCCCCTTACTATTCCTATATCTGTATTTCCCGCCACTATTCTTATATCTGTAGATTCCGCAACTATTCATTTGTCCATAGATCCCTCTACTATTCCTACATCTGTAGATTCAGCAACTATTCATTTGTCCGTAGATTCCTCTATTATTCTTATATCTGTATTTCCCCCACTATTCTTATATCTATGGATCCCGCAACTATTCATTTGTCCATAGATCCCTCTACTATTCCTATGTCCTTAGATCCCACTACTATTCCTATATCCATATTGTGTCCGTATCTATTACTATTGTCTATGTTTTTTGGTAGCCCAGTTGCCCTTGTCCTCGTTCTTACTTCCCTCTGTGTGCCTCCAACGGACGGACCTACAACAATCACTGTCTTTTCGACTGTGCAAAGAGCCGATATCCAGGTTAGACATTATTAAAATAAATGATGTATTTATTACTTGCCCAGGGAATGTATTTATGTTGAAACTAATGTACCAAATTTGATATGCTGTTCTTTCTATTTGACTAGTAATTTTCCAAAGCAATTTTTGAAATGACGCGATTTATACTGTAATATTTTCAATTTTGAAGCTATTCATCTAAGTGAATGTTTGCAGAGCTTTATGGCTCATCTAGATAAAAAAACATTCGACAAATTAGGGTTGAAATAAATAGAAAAATTGAAATAAATAGACAAATATATTTCAATCATGGATTCCTCATACTAAATTTCTTGTCGATACATTCATTCCATTGAGAATTATTATGGTTTTTGAGTAGAGCCCCATTCTTCTGATTCTCCCCTTCTTTGGTTCAATATTCTGATGTTATCAGTTATCATTTTTTAAAAACCCACCCATTATTTGTGATACTTAACATTTTTGCAGAGATATTGTGAAACACTTGATAAAAATAAAGAAAACGTATGTTTTTAAAAAATATTGTCTATTTCACAAATAATATATAATATGGGAGTACTTTCGGTATTGCTACCATCTTCAGCCACGACTTAACAAATACCGAAAGTACTCCCATATTATATATTATTTGTGAAATAGACAATATTTTTTAAAAACATACGTTTTCTTTATTTTCACCCATTATTTCACTCATGCCACATATAAATTAGTTTTTCTTGTTAGAAATTTACAAGCAAACATTTCAGAATAAACAAATTTTTCGCTCTAAACGGGGATGGCCCCTTAGTTTATTTTATCTGGGAGGTAAAGTAATCTTATGCACTCTGTCCTGACGTTAAGCGATGGTACGATATCAGGTACTCGATGAAGACTCCTATCCTGGTTGAATAAAAATTTAGGACTCCCATGGTAGAGTCGGGCTCATGGCCACCAGAGTAAACTAACTTATTTATTGACTATAATTTATAATCAAACGTGCGGGCTAGAGCGTAGGGCTTTGGTCGCATGGTCTCACCATGGTTTGCAGGTTCGAATCCCGCCCGGGAGTGAGTTTTATTTCGTAAATAGAACTCCCTCCCGGGATCATGGATGTCGTAAAATTAGAGAATACCTTTATAAGGCTAATATGCATCGTAAATAAGGCCAAGAAAAAAAAAAAGTCATGTTATTAAATATCTCATATATTTGTTATTATTTTTGCTTACAGAACTGAGGCGCTTGTTTGAAGGCAGGTGTTATGGAAAAGATAGAGAAAACTTTTAAAATAACATTTGGAAAATAAATATATTTATTATTTTAATTTGTTATGTATTATGTATCAATTTGTTTAATGTCACCTAATGTAAAAAAAAAAAAAAAAATTGAATATATGACTTTACAGAGTTACCGTTAAAAATGTATTATGTGTTGTATATGTATTTTAGAAATAAAATGTATATTTTTCGATTGTACACTTTCTAATTTATTTTATAATTATATTAAGAGCTATAAAGAGACAAGAGACAAAAAATATGTGTTTTAAAACTGAACAGTTTTTGGAATTAGTCCATTTTGTTTTGTAGATCAACTTACAGAAAGTTACATATAGTTTGTATAAATGGATAAACAGAAACAATAAAAAAATATAAAAAATAGGCAAAATAAAATAATAATTAAATTAAAAAAAAAAAATAATAATAGGATCATTTAACGTTTAAATGAAATAATATTAAATATTATCTGCATTCAACACTCACACTTGAGTACTCTGCACAGCTAAATTTTTTGTATATATATATATTTTTTTTATTAACAAGGATGATATAAATAATTTTTAGGATGAAATGAAGTAGTATACAAAAAAAAATAATAAGTTTTTAGCATGTATCTTAATAACCGAGCAACCTGCCAAAAAATAGTGCTACTGTGGAGAAAAAACAGACAACAATAAATAAAAACAAAGAAAAAACTAAAAAATATGTGTTTTAAAAATATATTCCAGGACGGTTTTAGGCATTAAACCATTTATTAGATAAACAGAAACAAAAAAATATATATAAGAAAATAATAATTAAATTTAAAAAAAAGAAGATTATTTAACGTTTAAATGAAATATTAAATATTATCTGCAGTCAGCACACACTTGAGTAGGTACTCTGCTAAATTGTTTCTATTTTTTTAAATTAATAATGATGATATAAATAATTTTTAGGATGAAATGAAGTAGTATACAAAAAAAATAAATAATAAATTTTTGGCATGTATCTCAATAACCGAGCAACCTGCCAAAAAATGTATTTCATATAAAATATTTATTTCAGTTGTTTCTACAAATTTTACTTTGAAAGATTTTTGATTAGGTCATAAACATAAGCTGTATTTTGTAAAATATACTTAAAAAAACCCCGAAGAAAAGTGGTCTTAATTTTCGTTTGATTTCTGTCAAAATCTAATCAGATCTAAGTTAGCACAAATGACTTCTTCATTCCAAATTTCGAGTATAAACTAGAAATGTAGCTATAAAGCTACAATAGGTTTTTGCTGTAGAGCGCTCACAATTTTCCAATCACACACACACAAGCACAAACAGACATCATCTCGAAAATGGTCAAAACGTGTTCAGGAGATCTTGAGAGATGATAATCCGTTGAAACCTCGAATTTGGATTTTCACACGATTCCAATACTTCCTTATACTAAGGTATAAGAAAGTAATAAATAAAATGAACAATTTAATTTTGAGGAAATAAGTATATCTTTCAGCATTCAGAGAAGAAAAGGAAATAACCTAAATATATAGGAGAAAGAGGAGGAAGTTCAGACAACTTTTGATATAAAATTAATTTAAGAATAACTGTAGTAAAAACAAAATAAAATGAATAAATAAATTAGTTAGAGAATATGCTAATAAAATAGAATAATTATTTTTTATTTAAGATACGATCGGTGAAGAATAAAATAAATAAAAAGTTGTTTTTCATTGCTTTCTTAGAAACAGAACAAGTCTTCTGGTTTATTGTGTCCTCTATAGTGGTACATCACCACAGTGGCTTGTAAATTTAGGGATCCAAGCATTCAATCCCTTCCCAGTCCCTTTGGGGTGGTTTCCTACCCAGATTTTGTTACCTAAAGCAGAGGTCTCCAAAGTGGGGTACGCAAAGTGATACTTGGGGGTACGCCAAAGAAGTAGGCTCATGATCACTTGCGAGTGTATGGTCATGTATCAAGTGAGTGCGAGGTCGCTGTGTCTGGTTTCACGTCCTGGCCGCTCAGTGTGCCATTGTGCAATTGGTTGGTAGGTCGTGTATAATCATATTGGAAATTTTATGAACTGTACGGAACTTATATAGATAGCGGTGTTTATTATAATAACTATGATTAGTTGACTCTTAAATCCTATTGATTTTAAACCCCTCATAAAATGGATAAATGTTTAAAAAAATTGCCCACAAAGAAACGGCGCACACTGGGGCCATAGGACTCAAAATCTGGCCAAATTACAATAAAACAGATACAGTTTATAAGGAGGGAGTGAAGGTGGGTTTACTTGCATACACCTGTACAAACATAAACAAGACCATTGCAGCCTTTTAATACCCTCTACATTGCCTCAGTCTATATTTATAACGTGTTAAAACCAAATCTTTTAAATTATTATATTGTCTTAAATATGGAGATCTCTTCTCAAGGTAAGTGTACTAAATTATAATTACTTTCATTAGCGTCACTGCTTTACAAAAAATTAGTGAACAAATCAGTTTTTGTTGTTGCCGGGCACTCGCTCTTTCACCTTCTTAAACTATTTTCATCCATAACATGAAATCTGTTTTTGCAGAAATTTGGGAGAAACTTAATTTTAAAGTTATAAATTCGTCCGAAGAAGACGCAGACGTTTCATTTAAGCGAATTTTCGAAGAAAATGAAGCTATTGCAATTTCTAATTTCAGTTACCTAATATGAATTGTATATTTTCCATAAGCTGTATGAGCTACACGTCTTCACCTCCTCTTGAGGAGCTGATGTATTTGTCAAAATACAATACTCAATGAAGGGTCGGAGAATTTTTTAAGTATTTTTTTCGTGTTCAGCACACCAAAAACATAAAGTATATAAGTTTCATAATTTTGGTCAGTTTGTTCATTTTGCCCGAGTGTGCGGCGGGTTGAAGGTTATTCTGATAGTGCTTCTTATATTATATTATGTCATATATTATTATTATAGGAGGTACAACTTATAATTATTTACGTCTTAGGGGTACGCGATCAAAAAAGTTTGGAGATCGCTGACCTAAAGTAGTAGGGGTCTTTGTGTATCTGTCAAAGGTTCAGGACAGCATTTAACGTCCCCTCCGAAAGACGACAGGCTCAAGGTTTTGTTGCCTTCAAGATAAAAAAACCTAAAGGGACTCAGCAGAATTCGAACCCGCGATCATGAGCTCAATATGCCAGCACTTTCCCTCTGAGCTACTGGCGCCTCTCTAAATCACCAATTTAGTGCGGTGTCCATACCAACATTCTAATGGGAACAACAGAATTTATCACTTCCCCCGTTATGGAGAAATTATGTAATCGGTCAGAATTCCATTTTGTTGAATCAACGCAATTTTATGATTTCTGACCCCCCCCTAATTTCAAAAGAAAAATTCTTTCTGTCCTTAAACACGATAACTACCATCCTTTATACTCGTACAGTTTACACTGCTGATATTCCTACCAATCCTAACACTCTCCTGGCAACATTTGCCGACGATACAGCTATCCTTGCTTCCAACCAAGATCCTACCATAGCCTCCCAAAATCTCCAAAAGCACCTTCTCCGCATAGAGGATTGGTGACGGCAGTGGCGAATGAAAATCAACGAAGAGAAGTGTAGCCATGTTACCTTCACTCTGAGACGCCAATCCTGCCCTGTGCTGGATTACCCAATAGGCCGGACTAGGCCATGGCCTGGGGCCCCCGTCGATGAAGGACCCCCGTAAAAATCGAAAATGGATTCACACTTATGTTAAATCGAAATTTCCATCAAAACCCCAGTTCACTCATTCTGAACTTCACGAAATTTTGATTCGAGATAATCTTGCAACTGTTTTTCCAAACGTTGAAATTGCTCTTCGCATTTTTTTAACGCTCATGATAACAAATTGTTCTGCAGAGCACTCTTTTTCAAAATTAAAACGAATCAAAAGCTAGCAAAGAAGCATTATGCATCAAGAACGATTAGACAAGCTGAGTTTGATGTTCATTGAATCAGATGTTCTTCGTCAAATTGATTTTGAAGACATCATCAATGATTTTAGCGACCTCAAGTGCAGAAAGAAAGATTTTTAAAGACAAATCTTATATCAACGTTTATATTATAAATTGATATTGTTTATAACATGTTTTTGTAATTTTAGTTCTGAAAAGAATATATACTTTAACAAAAAAAAAAAATTTATTTCATGTTTATACCTTAGAAATAATATAAATCCTTTGTTAAATGCATATAAATGCATAAATAAACATTTTATTGCAGTTTGTAAAAAAAGGAGGGCCCTGCTACTGCCCACCGATTTCTTTTAATAATATTCTCCAATCCCCGCCTCCAATCTTATCTTATACGTAAACCCAGAACCTAATAACTACGATACCTGTTGTTTTTCAGCAAAATTGACCAAAGGATAGGGGGGAGGCTTAAAAACTCTAGTAACTACCGATAGAATGAATGCATTGACACAAACTTTTATGTGTGTGACCAAAACAACCCCATAAGGAAAAAACCTATCAATTTTCAGACATTTACCTCCCATGTAAAATAAAATTAGGGCCTCGGCCGGATTTTGAATTCTCGATCTTGAGCTAAGTAAGCAAGCACGCATACCACTGAGCTACCTCTTTTATTTATTGATATTACCTCATTTGAAATTTTAGTCAAATAATAATCTGAAGAAGACCTCTTTTTATTATAATATTTTCATTGGGTATTCAACAAGAGTTGTTAAACACTCGTTATTATGTTAATAGCCAGTGGAAGAGATAAAATAATTAGTTCATTTGATATTTGGAAGTCACGTTTTGTTAATCTCACAAGGGCAGGGAGGGCAGAATGGGTTCCATTTGTTGGCTGAGGGCGAACTGGTCTTCATGCAAACTGTGTACCACCCTGGTTATTACTATCTATTAGGGAGGAAAAGTAGCAATTTACATTGTGTTGGGGAGGATTGTAAAAGGGGAGGGTTAGATGTCCCACGAGGAGGGGGTGTGTACCAGCATAGAAGCTACTGGGCCCAGGAGAATCAACAGGTGCTGCTTCTACCACTAGCATGGCTATAAACACATTTTCTAAATGAAATTTTTGTCAAAAATGAGTTAAACATCTAAGAAATTGTTTCTGGAAAAGGGATGCTGATTCAGAAGAGTCGGGCTCAACTCAAAAGAGGTGTTGAATCAGAGGGACCGGTCTCAGCTCAAAAAAACCTGATAACTGTGGATATAACGAATGAATTGACAAGAAATTTAATATGATGATTCAGAAGTAAACTATTAAATTAATTGCAGAGGGAGAGAGAAAACTTATGCTGGTAGATTATGTTTAACATTCTTCTGGAATAGATGAAAATTAAAAAATATTTTTTTTTTGTTTGTCAGATTGTAGTTTTTCTAGCCTGCATATTAGTCCATTTAGCAGGAGTCTAACGAGTACCTACGTTACATGAGCCCGACTAAACTATAGGATTCTTAAATTTTGCCTACTCAAGTTCTATCACGAGTAGGGAGGGGATATTTAACGAATAGCTGACATTGTACAGACTAGGGAACATCGCTTAACCTCCCATCCGAAGGACGGCGTGCATTAAGTTCATTTTACCTCCCAGAAAAAAAAAAAAACTAAGGGCCTCGGTAGGGTTATGAACGGGCGGGGGGGCACTCGCCTTTTTCTTATGTTACATTACGAAAATTATGTTACATCATCAGAGTCAAATGTACAAAACACTCAATTTATATTATATTTATAATAATATATTTAAGGCAATATCTATGAGTTAATAAATTAATGTATTTTTTTTATGCTCTCCAGTAAAGAGGATAGACTGGTGTTCAACAGGTGGCTGGGTCTGTAAATCTGCCTGAAGATGACACCCGGACCTTCCTATCTCTAGAGTTAGGACATCTTCATCTTTCTACAACTCTCCACAAACACCGCAGATTATATGAATGAATGATGAGGAAGACGCTAGCCTGCTGAGCTCAACATCACGGGTTCGAAACCCGAGACCCTTAGGGTTTTTTTTATCTGGGAGGTGACAAAAAAACGTTGAGCACGCTGTCCTTCGGATGGGACGTTAAGCGATGGTCCAGAGCCTGTACAATGTCAGGTAGTTGGAAATTTGGAGACGTCACACATCCTATTTTTCAATTTGTTTTTTAAGAATACTACCTGTGAAATTCCATGACAATCCGACCATTCGTTAATGAGCCAAAACTATCTTTATGCTAAGGCCTACCCCCAAAACCCCCCCTCCCGTTCAAAATCTTGAGTTGTCTCATAGCGTATTTTTAAATTCGACATTTTGAATACTACATGTGAAATTTCGTGACAATCCGACTATTCGTTAATGAGCCAACAATATCTTTATGCTAAGACCTACCCCCTCTTGTTCGAAATTTATAGATGTGACATAGCGTATTTTTCAATTTAGCTTTCAAGAATACTACATGTGAAATTCCATGACAATTCAACCGTAACGAGCTATTTGTAGAATAAGTTTTTAATATTATAATGAGTGTTGACATAGAAATATTAGTGAGTCCAGTATCGCCTTCTTTCTGCCACACATTCATCATCAAGTGATGAACTATCCAATAACATCATCATCATCAAAGTTGATGACATCACTTTGCACCACGTTTCAACTGAGACTGAATAGGAAAGAAGCACCTCTCACTACAAGGCTAGAAAACCTACTGAGAGCAAATCGGCTCCGGTGCGAACGCAGGCAGATTCCGCCCGGCCCGGCACGGCTCGGCTTTGGTGTGTAAGAAACCTTAGGTATCTGACATCGTACATCCGAAAGACGGCGTGCTCAGCTCCATCTAGATTCCCTGAAAACTATTTAATTGAATCAAACTTGAAGTGTAGTGTTGAGAACTACTCTGAAAGGTATATCAACACGAAATTTAATAAATGGACTTAGAAATTCATAATGCAGCTACAAATTTTCAGACAAATGAAGGGTTGAGTGTGCTTTTCAAAACCAGTATAACTTTTGATCCAACTACTAATGAACATTTCAATACGGAATAAATGTTGGCTAATAAGATTTCTCAATCAGATTTGTAGAACTGAGTTCGAGGCGAAATCTATAATCAAATATTCAATTGATATTAGCTATGAAAATGTTCTAATACAGTTAAATCATATTAAATTTTATCTCGATAAACTCATTACATTGATATTTATTAGGGTTTTTGAATTGAGCCCCCCCCCCCCCCCTCCCCTCCCTTTTCTTCAGCGGATATTGCTGAAATTTGACAGGTAATGTGCTCTGTGATGTATAAAAATAACACACATTGTAATTATTAATATATTAAAAAATCATTTATTATTATTTGTATAAAAAACAGCTGAGGGCGCCGGTAGCTCAGTGGTATGCGTGCTTGACTTCTGAGCTCAAGATCATGGGTTCGTAACCCGACCGAGGCCCTTAGTTTATTTTATCTGGGAGGTAAAATAAACTTAAGCACGCCGTCCTTCGGATGGGACGTTAAGCGATGGTCCCGAGCCTGTACAAATGTCAGGTACTCGTTAAAGACCCCTGCCCTAGGTGAATAAAAATTTAGGGTAGGCAAAATTTAGGACTCCCACAGTAGAGTCGGGCTCATGTCCACCAGAGTGACGAAAGAGCGCTTTGGTAGTAGGCGACATGACCTCGTTGTTAAAGCCCGGGCATGAGTCATAAAACCTAACCTAACTTAAAAAACAGCTGTTAAGAGTTGAGAAGTAAATTAAATAGTGAATAAATATACAAAGATGGAGTAGTCGGAAGTGGTCAGTCTAGAGAGAGATGTTTTAGGTTTAAGAAGGTGTAGTGAACCAGTCTGAGTGAGAGATGTACAGGTGAAAATTATATCATTGGAAGTACTTAGAAGAGAAAAGTTACTTTTTATTTATATGTATATATGCCCAAAATATAAAAGAATTATAAATAGTGGCCGCTATAAAATAGAAAAAAGACTGATATAGTTTTAAGTAATTAGTTTGTAAGATTTCTGTTTGTAAATAATTTGATTTTTGTAAATTTACCATCTTAGTTTTCAAATTTATAATGTAGATTAAGAAAAAATAAACCCAATATTTGTTCTCTTATTCTATGCTATTCATTTTCCCTGTGAACCTAGTAAGATAATTTGTATCTTTGAATTAGAGTTAACATTTTTAAAAAAGAAACAAGATGGCATCTCATTATTATCTTTAGAAGAAAATCCAATTCAAATAATTATTAGTTTAATTTTTTTTTTAATATGTGCACTTTATTCAAAATTGAACGTCTACAACTTTTGATATTTTTTAGGGCCCTTTTCGGAAACTACTGTAGAAATCAACATTTAGTAGAAGACCTGCTATAATTTCTACAGGAAATGTAGTAACTTTATTCAATTTATTATTTATTTATTATTAATTTTATTAATTCAATTATTTTATTTAACATTACATTTATTAATTATCACTCTCATTGGGTTTTGCTTCAATTATGAAATTTCATGTCGATACATTCATTACATTGGCACTTATTGGGGTTTATGAGCTGAACCCCCTTCTGCCTTCTGCCGATTCCGTTGAAAATGGATGTGTTGTCCTTATGGGGTTTTGGTCACACTTATAACATGTCGTGTCGATACTTTCATTCTATCGGCCGTTATTAGAGTTTTTATGTTAAGCCTCCTGAGGCCACCTCAATTATTAATTAATATATAATTAATTAATAAAGCAGAAAGTAAATTCTGACTACGCTCCGATGATATTCGATCTATGGAAACCAATATAAAAGATGGGGTTAAGTATCTGGTTACGCTGGTGTTTCTTCTTTAAGAAAATTTAGTTTTTCAGAGAATAATATACGTTATTAAGACTTCCTTTCTCAGCTCCAAGTATTTAGCTGGCTTCCAGAAAATTTATAGAATCCAAGTTTTCAAACTTTAACAAGAAAATAGTTATTAACTTTTAACTGTGGCTTTCCATAGGTGTATAACAACTGCTAAGAGTCAAGATTGTTCCAATACAACTTGTTGCTATACGGAGTATAAGAGAAGTTATGTAATCGGTCAGAAATTCGATGCTGAGTTTTCAACGGAATTCTACGTTTTCCGACCTCTTATTCCAAAAATGAAAAAAAAAAGAAAAGAAAAGTCTTTGTGTGTTTGTGAACACGATAACTCGCGACAGAATGAATGTATTGAGACGAAATTTTATATGTATATCCAGAACCCCCTAACGACAAACCATGTTAATTTTCAGACAAATCGGCCGAAGGGAAGGGAGGGATTAGGAGAGGGCTTAACACAAAAACTTTAATAACTGCCGCGGTAATTAATGTACTGTGACAAGATTTCATGTGTTAATTCAAAACCCTAATTACTATTGATGTAATAATTGTATCGACATGAAATTTCATATTTATAGTCAACACCCAATGAGGACATAACCTGTCAAATTTCAGCGATATCGGTTGAAGAGAAGGGGGCGTTCAGGTGAAGGACTCAATTCCTTCTTTATGGCTTCAGCAGCTAGCCACAGTTTTGATGCTCAATTCAAAAACTCTAATAACTGCCGATGTGATGAATTTATATATATACATGTGGTGGGCTGGTGTTTTACACCAAGGGACCTAAGCATCCAGTGCTCTTATCTCTTCTCTGGAAGCGCTGGGCTTCCCCCTTACTATATCCATCATAGTCCAATCTTCTAAAGTCCTCCTCTGCGATTACATCTCCACTAAAGATGTGGAATCTCGTTCGCGCGTGTCCCAAGCAGATACCCAGGAAGTGTGCAGCCGTTTCGTCTTCTTCCCCACATCTATCACAGGTAGGACTGTCCCTGACTCCCACAGTGTGTAGGTGTCTATTGAACGAACCATGTCCTGTGAGAACTCCAGTTAGTTGCCGAAGCTCGTTCCTTTTGAGGTTCAGGATCCCGTCTTTCAGAACTCTGGACTCCCCTCCCAGGAACATCTTTTCTCTCCGTGTACGCTTCAAAAGATCCTTAGTCCATTCTGTAATTCGGGTTCGGTATACCTGTGATGAATTTACGATCGACTGGTTTCGAAGGAAGGGGGGGCGAAAATTTAATTGAATCATTCGTTCTGGGGAAGTACATTGTCAGTGATTCACCGGTATCTCCGTCACAGTAATGGCGGCCTCTTCATCTCCTCTCTCTCCATTCAGTTAAGACGTTCTGCAGTTTCCTATGAGAGTCGCAGACGAGAACAGTCGGCGTACTCCAGATCTACTAAGACTGTCCTGAGGTCCCACTTTCCCTCGACTGTCCAGAGGTCCCACTTTCCTTCGACTGTCCTGAGGTCCCACTTTCCTTCGACTGTCCTGAAGTCCCACTTTCCTTCGATTGTCCTGAGGTCCCACTTTCCTTCGACTGTCCTGAGGTCCCACTTTCCTTCCACTGTCCTGAGGTCCCACTTTCCTTCGACTGTCCTGAGGTCCCACTTTCCTTCGACTGTCCTGAAGTCCCACTTTCCTTCGACTGTCCTGAGGTCCCACTTTCCTTCGACCGTCCTGAGGTCCCACTTTCCTTCGACCGTCCTGAGGTCCCACTTTCCTTCGACTGTCCTGAGGTCCCACTTTCCTTCGACCGTCCTGAAGTCCCACTTTCCTTCGACTGTCTTGAGGTCCCACTTTCCTTCGACTGTCCTTCCTATTCTACATATTTCAAAAACCGAAGTTCATAAATTGCAATTATTGTTTAAACTTCTCACCGAAACTTTTTTTTTTTTTTTGATATTACTTTTAATATGAACCATAAAAAAAAGTTAATGCCATCCTTAGGGAGCATAAAAAAAGTAAAAAAAAAAACTTCTTAAAAAGATGTCGCCCCGGAAGCTGTTGAACGCCTATAAAAACTTTCTTTTCAACCCTTACAATTTTTCTTTAGAATTATATTCTACTTTGTGCTTTAATAAAACTCAAAGTTTTTCCTTTTTTTTTATCCATGTAAATACATTTGGTACAGCTTGTTCAATTTAAAAAAAAGTTTATAAGATAAAACACTTTGTTAGGTGTAAGTCAGGGGTCGCCAACCTTCCCATCAAATCGGTTGTCTAGGGGAAGTTATTTAACCGGTCAGTAACTATATGTTGATTGAATTAGAATTTGGGGTTTGATCAAACCTTTTTTTTTTTTTTATTTACAAATAGCTATTTACAACTGTATACAAACAAATACAACAAGCAAATGTATGTGCTAATAAAGAGATAATGGCAATGTCAAAATGTCATGAGGGGAGAAATCACCCAGTGGTGACACTCCCTAGTCACTGATTTTCTCTCGTTTATAGCTAATGTTCTAGTTCGAAAATAAGAAGACACATGTCTCACCGTTCGTTAGAATTGGTTTTGGTTTGGTCGCAAACATTTTTTGAAAATTTCATTTTGGCCATTTTTTGTTATTTTTTTTCTCGGCATACGTTTTACTAAAGGAGGAGTTCTCCACACTTTTTTCTTCTTTACCTTGATTTCAGAAAAAAATATTTTCGCGTTGATTTGAGCAGTAAAATTATTAAAAAGTTTGAAAAAAACAATTTTTTTGGTCATATCGTCATATCAGAGCGCTCTTTCGTAGAGCCGGACTCAACTATGGGACTCCCTGTAATTTTGCCCACTCTAAATTTTTATTCACCTAGGGTAGGGGTCTTCAACGAGTACCTAACATCGTACAGGCTCGGGATCATCACTCAACCTCCCATCGGAAAGACGGCATGCTTACGTTTATTTTACCTCCCTAGGGCCTCGGCCAGGTTTCGAACCCACTACCTTTAGCTCAGTAAGCAAGCACACATATCACTGATCTACCGGCGCTCTCTATTATCTCTTTATTCTAAGAGAATAATTTTATCCAATCATATGTTCATTATTTTCCACAATATCAGGAAAACGATTGTTATTTTTTGACTTTTGAAAATTAATTTATGAGAGAGAAGCTATAAGTGCAAAATTTCATGAAAATCAGTAAACCATAAGCTGGTATAAGCAACACTTCGAGGATTTAATAAAAGCAGACATATTGAATTAGGCTATTGTAGAACTTTACACTGATTCTTCTATATATATAGGATAGGTTTTATGACTCATGCCCGGACTTTAACTACAACGTCATATTGCCTACTACCAGAGCGCTCTTTCGTCATTCTGGTGGACATGAGCCCGACTCTACTATGGGAGTCCTAAATTTTGCCGATCCTAAATTTTTATTCACCTAGGGCAGGGGTCTTTAACGAGTACCTGACATCTCACAGGCTCGGGACCATCGCTTAACATCCCATCCGAAGGACGACGTGCTTAGTTTATTTTACCTCCCAGATAAAATATACTAAGGGCCTCGGTTGGGTTTCGAACCCACGTTCTTGAGCTCAGAAGACAAGCACGCATACCACTGAGCTACCGGCGCAAATATATACATATATATATTTGAGTTCAAGAGAATATTATATTATAATTTACTTTTCTATTTTCGTGTCTCCTAATCCTATATAATACATATTTATCTGTGTATTTACAAAAATAATCCCTAACATGTCTAGAAGCGGAGGACTGTGACTGCAGAACTCATTCAACCCTCCACAAGTCCAGTCGTTACCAGTCTACTTATAACATGTATGTATAATAAATTCTTCATTTTTTGTTAATGGAAATGGAAATTATTGATTGCATATTGTATTGCAAATATATATATAAATATTAAATATCCAAAAAAAAAATGTAATCGGTGAATCACCCACCGGTAATAAAATTTATAGTTATAGCTTTACAGTGGAAAAGAATTCCATTAAGGATGAGGCTTATATACCTCCGCGGTTTTCCAAATTTCACATTATTAAAAAAAAATTAAACTGTGAAATTAATATTCGCGTTTTCTTTTTGGTCTCAGTCGTGTTCAAAGACACACAGGACTTTTTTACTTATTTTATTTTTGGAAAGAGGGGTTGGAAATTTAAATTTCTGGTGAAAAATCAACAAAGAATTTCTGATCAATTACATAACTTCCCCTATATTTCATTTAAAAAAAATGAAAACTAATGTCTGATATTATTTTTGATTTTCAGATTTTCAAAATGTCCGGTGGTTATGCTGGTTCCTGCTATGGAGGTTCAACAGGTACCCAATATATATATATATATATATATAATATATTAAGAAATAAAGAGCGTAGCCAGATTTTTTTTTAAGTGGAGGTTAAACTACAATTTTTTTTTTGTTTTTTTTTTTAAAATAAACTACTAAAATTAATATAATTTTTTTATTAATTTATTGTAATTTTTTTGAATTTGAGATGATTTTATTTGGGGTACATTTTGGCCTAAAAGGAATGATCGCTATGTTACCCCCCAGACAAAAACCTAAGGCCCATGGCGGGGTTTAGAAATTTGTGTGCCCTTCTAGAGCTATATACAGAAATAAGTAGGACTATCGTATAGTCAGGAATAATTATTCATTTAAGAAAAATAATAATCATAAAATCATCAAATACTTTATTATTATTATTATCTATTATTATCTATATTATTACCTATAAGATAAAAAAAATCCGAGATCGAGATATAAACGGATACTTACGTTTCAATTTCCCCTGAATACGTTTTGTCCTTTTTCGCGATGATTTCTGTCTGTGCATTGAGAGCGCTTTACCGTACTTCTACTTGACTTCGGGGCCTAAGTACATTTTACAAGATGCCACTTATATTTTTGATCTTATGAAAATTATTTTCAAATAAAAGTTGTAGAGAAAATTGAAATACATAATTTATACAACATTCGATTTTTTGCAGGTCGTCCGGTTTTTGAGATACCTGCCGGAAACTGTCTTGAAATGTAATTTTGGATGTTTTCTTGATTTATCAAAATTTATCAAAAAATTGCTTCTTACAAAAAAATGTTCGTTACTAAATTTACAATCGCTAATATGTTCTTAAATTTGAGTTAGGATCAATACGCCTAAAGATATAGCGCCTCAAAGATTGAAAAATAAATTTCCATAGGAAATATTTCAAAATAATGTTTAAATTGCATTGCGCAGCAAAGAATTATTAAAATATATTTTTTTATAGGTAGTTTTTATGAACAATTATAAACATTAATAAAAAAATGAAATATATTTGATGTGGCCATAATAGGACTTTCTTATACACACTAGCACATATCACACGCTCTTTCCCCTTCTCAAAATCATTTCTGTTTGTTAGTATTTAGCTCAAAAACTGATACACAAATAATGGCTCTAGGTTTTTTGACTGGGAGTTGAAATATTCTTGAGCTCGCCGTCCTTCGGATGGGACTTTAGAGTTAAATCTCAAGTCTGAGTCACAATTATCAACTAATCTAGTAAAAAAGGTAAACATATGTCTTTTAAAATGCAATACATAGTTCGAAAATAAGACTATAATAGATAAAAAAAAATCTTTCTTATTTTATTTAATTGTATGCTATATACAATTCTTGGTAACTATCATAATCGATTATTAATTAGTTTTACTAGAAGTAGAATGAGCTGTATTATTGTTGTCAATTGTGTAGTAAGATTTATTAAAAAAGTTTCAACCCTTAATCTTTCATAAATAATAAATATTACAAATAGAATAAATACATAACTCGCCTTCTCTTTCAAGGTCGGTAAAAAGTTTGGTTTATTACGGATATATGGCGGTTCGCGACTCTTCTACTAACTTTGAGACACAACCATTCGGGATTTCGTCTAATTTTTTGTTTTTATGTTGCCCTATTTAAGGGATGAAAGATGAAGGGTTGAAACTTGTTTTATAATGAATCGTACTACACAAGCTTTCTATCGGCATTTGGTTTTTTGCCCCAATTGGGAGTATATAAAATAAATGAAAATAACTAATAAATGTTTTTTCAATTTTCTCATAAAGCTTCAGGGAGAAGCAGTGTGGCTTCAAGTGCCAGCACATTGGCCCGACGAAATGCAATAAGTCCGTGTAAGTACAATAATAGTTCAGTGTCTTGAACTTTACGAGGTTGAACCAAGTATTCTAGGAGGTACCGAGCACTTCTGAGCTCAAGATCGCGGGTTCAAAACCTGGCCCAGGCCCTTGGATTTTTTTGTCTGGAAGGTGAAAAACCCTCGAGAACGCCGTCCTTTGGATGGGACATTAAGCGATAATCTCGAGCCTATACGATGTCAGGTAATCGTTAAAGACCCTCTGGGTGAATAAACCTAGGTAGGCAAAATTTAGAACTGCGAGTCGGGCTCATGGTCATCAGTGACGAAAGAGCACTCCGGTAGAAGGCGAAATGACCTCATAGTGAAAGCCCGGGGATCAGTCAGAATAATTAGGTATTTTTGACGGCGTGCGCGTGAGATGTTCCTGTGTATTTAGCGGGAAACAGGTAGAAAAATTTATTTTCTAAATTTTGTCTATTCCACACGCTTCTTAATCATCATGCTAAATTTCTGGTCAATTCATTTCGTTATATTGACATTAGGGTTTTTGAGTTGAGCCCCGATTCTTTGATTTTCCATGTCTTTTCCCTTCGGCCGATTTCGTTGAAATTTGACAGGTTTTGTTCTTCAGTATTTTTGAATTAAAATATAAAATTTCATGTTTTTGTGTTATGCCTCCCTAACCCCACCTTCCCTTAGGTTAATTTGGCTGAAAATAAATAAACTTTGAATGCAGAAATAAATGCTGGTTCAAAGTCAACGATCAAAGTCTTTGGCTTCAGATGAGGCTCCAACTCTTTTAATTTCTTAAGGACTTTTGTGTAGAAACGAAATAATTTGTTAGGAGCTGAAACATATACGAGGGGCAAAACTTTACTATCACTCACGCCATGAGTTGAATATAATTGTAAAGAGAAAAACACGAACCAAGTGATAATTATTTTAACGACCAATATTATTAAATCGATATTACAGAATATATTCAAGTTTCAGTTATTATACACCATGATATTCTTAAATTAGATGTTTTGGATAAGATATTTTGTCGTTAGATATTTAGACTTAATATCGATGTTTACACATCAAAAACTAGATGTATATTTTGTACACAGGTGGGAGCGTATGTGGGAGTTCGGCTTCATGTGGAAGTAGGCGTAGTCAGGCTTCCAGCTGCAGTCTTCGAAGTATGGGATCCAGCAGAAGTCCAAGACAGGCGCTGGTAGCCTGTGGCTCAGGGTTCAAGCCCCCTCTCAAAGCCAAACCTCTAGTCACCGGTAAGTAGTTCAAACAGTAGAACAGTAAACGTTAGACAAATGAATGTTCGTCAGAATTTCACTGAACCAAAATCACAAAAGTTTTACCTCAGAGGAAATTCTAACATTTTTTAGTGGGATCTTAAGTCTACAAAATTTGCATAAATATTTTATAAAATTTGTTATTTTAAGTCTAAGTCGAAGTAAATTCAGTGTTTCCTGTTGAGATTACATCCCTCTTGTATGAATTACTTGTTAATTGTTGATTTAAAAAGTTTACAAAATTTTCTTTGGTTCTATACAGAAAAAACTCCTGAAATTTACATATCAATTTGACAAATCACCATTTAGTGCGAGGAACTGTGAAACAAGTTCACTTTCTTGACAACTTGGGGTCGTTGATTACGAAAAAAAGTGGTTTTGAAATATGTAGCACTGAACGTAACAGTTATTAGAAAATATTATACAATCTTTTTTTTTTTTTCTAAGATTATTTTGTCTGAAATACAACATAATTTTAGAATCTGGAGTTGCAAAATAAATTAAAGAGGTCGCCGGTAGCTCAGTGGTATGCATGCTTGCTTACTGAGTTCAAGATCGCGGGTTCAAAACCCGACCAAGGCCCTTGGTTTATTTTATCTGGGAGGTAAAATAGACTAAAGCATGCCGTCCTTCGGATGGGACGTTAAGATATGGTCACGAGCCTGCACGATGTCAGGTAGTCGTTAATGGCCCTAATGACCCCTATCTCAGATGAAAAAAAATTTTGGGTAGGCAAAATTTAGGACTCTCTAGTAGAGGGTCTCTGTCCACCAGAGTGCCAAACGTGCGCTCTGGTAGTAGGCGATATTACCTTATAGTTAAAGTCCGCGTATGAGTCATAATAACTAATTAGCTACAATTAATTGCATCACAATAATAATATGGTTAAAATTGTACCCTCACTTCATTGTGTAGGCAGATACAGGAATCTGGTTTTCAAAATGGATCTCATCGTTACGTAATGTATAACTAAAGTGAACGAGTAACTTAATAGGCAGACATCATTTTTTTTCTATATTTCTATATTCTACATAACTTCCTGTATATTTCGTATTGCTTTGGGCTTTAACTACAAGGTCATATCGCCTACTACCAGAGCGCTTTTTCGTCACTCTGGACATGAGCCCGACTGTACTATGGAACTCCTAAATTTTGCCTAACCTAAATTTTTATTCACCTAGGGCAGGGGTCTTCAACGAGTATCTGACGTACAGGCTCGGGACCATCGCTTAACGTCCCATCCGAAGGACGGCGTGCTTAAGTTTATTTTACCTATTAATTTATTTGTTTATTTCCTGTTGATATATTCATTCTATCGGGAGTTATTGTGTTATTGGGGGTTGGAAAACATAAAATTCCCTTGAAAACTCACCCCATTTTCTGGCCATTACATAACGTCACCTATACTTCGTATAACTGAGATATTTGTTATAAGTTTCCTATATATATATTTGCGTTTCTCAACATATAAGTGATAACGGTTAAACCATTCAAATAAGATATCTAGAGAAATGACCCATAGCTTTGTTACCTCCTAGCACCTGTTATCCTTATATATTATATATTTTTATGTTTCAGCTCCACACCTAACAGCGATCAGTCAATTGCGAAATGGAGGAACTTACAATGTAAGTAATGATGGGGAAGTACATAGCGGAAGATTCACCAATGATTCTTTTTATCTTAGTTTTAGCTCATATTCGAGGGTAGTCCCAGAAGTATCCGACCTAACAAAGAAAACACAAAAAATTTAAGAAAAAATATCCTTATTTCTCAACATGGTCTCCTTTTAGCTCGATACACCTTTCCCAGCGATGTTCAATAGCTTCGATACCCTGTTTATAGTGAGAACCATCGAGCTCCTCAAAATAGCCATCAACTCCAGATTCCACCTCTTCATATCAAAGTTTTTACCTCCGAGCCATTTTTTCAAGTTTGGAAAGAGAAAATAATCCGAGGGGGCTAAATCTGGCAAATAGAATGCGTGAGGAAGCAATTCGAACTTTAACTCATTTATTTCGGCCACCGCGATAATGGATGTGTGAACTGGTGCATTGTCTTGATGAAACAACACATTCATTTTCGCCAAATACGGCCGTTTTTTCTTGATTTCGTTACTCAAACGCTGCAATAAGTTCGCATAATACTCGCCGTTGATTGTTTTTCCTTTTTGAAGATAATGAATGAAAATTATCCCACGCGCATCCCAAAAAACTGACGCCATGACCTTGTCTGCAGATGGAACTGTTTTGAAATACCTACCATTAGGGTGGCCATTATTTCTAAAAAGTTCGAGTTTTATTGCTCTCAACCCAAAATTCGGTTTGGAATATTAAAAAAAAAAACTTGAATTTTTTCAGATTTTTAAAATTAAATTTACCCGAATCTAATGGAGGTTAAAGTTTAACATGCGTTTTAAATGGGGTTTTGGAGCAGTCGCGGACTTTCGAGCCTAATGTTCAGTATTTTAGTTCTAAAAATTTGATAATTGGTATATTATGTTTTTGGGGTCGCGGAACTCGAATCTAGTGTCAGAATTTAACTTTTGACAGCTAGAACTGTCAAAAATTAAATTCTGACACTAGATTCGAGTTCTGCGACCCCAAAAACATAAATATACCAATTATCAAATTTTTAGAACTAAAATACTGCAAGCGGGAAAAGCGTTATCATCAGCTGATCTGTACAAACCTAGCGACACCAAGCGGATTTCGCTGAAACCAACTGGAGCCGCGCAACTCAAACCGTCCGCGTATTTTTTGAACAGACCTCGGAAACCTAATTGCACTGGACTAATTAATACAGGCCCTGATGAAGGCATACTAAATGCCGAAAGCTTGGTACATCTTCTTCGAGTTTCTCTCTCTTCCCCTAGAAATTCACATGAAAACTAAACATAATTTTTAACCGACATAAATCCTCATACTATGTATAACTGGGAAATTATAAAAAAGCAATAAAAGTTCAAATATTCCATCAATTGGGGAAAACAAGGATATGTTTCGCATAAAATAAATGATGCTAGGGGACTATAATTGAATTGAAGTGAATTGTTGCGTGAGGATGGGCCATGTTTCATTCATCACCCAGAGCGGACCAATGAAGAAAATCCAATTTAAAAGAATATCCATACCACTGCCACCTAAATATAACATGGAAATTGAAAACAGAAGTTGAGAACCTTCCGTAATTCGATATTTTCTTTTCCTATAGTACCCTTGGGGTCTATATATTTGGATGGCACTCGTTCTTGACCGAGGTCTGCTTCTGAAGGTTCCATAACGATTCTGATATCTCTGGCGTCATTAAAGTAAAAATGGCTAATAGTAGTAAGAAGGGATTATTTTACAAGTTGTAAAAGAAAAAAGTGTTTAAAAAACGAATTAATACTTAAATTAATATTTTCGCTCCCCTCCTCCAAAACCAGTCAGTTTTCGTCAATTTTCAATGGTTGACTCACATAGCTCCTAAATCCTCATCCTAAATTTTGTGTCGATAAATTAATTACATCGGCATTTATTAGAGTTTTTGAGCCCTCCTTCCCTTTGACCAATATTGCTGAAATTATGAACAGGTTATGTACTCATAGATGTCTACTTCAAATATAAAATTTCATATCGATACATTCATTATATCGGTAGTTATCAATTCTCCCTTAATCCCAATCCCTTTGGCCGAATTAAGGGTGCTTGGCTCCTGAGCTCAAGAACGTGGGTTCAAAACCCGACCGAGGCCCTTAGTTTATTTTATCTGGGAGGTAAAATAAACTTAAGCTCGCCGTCCTTCGGATGGGACGTTAAGCGATGGTCTCGAGCCTGTACGATGTCAGGTACTCGTTAAAGATCCCTACCCTAGGTGAATAAAAATTTAGGGTAAGCAAAATTTAGGACTCCCGGAGTAGAGTCGGGCTCATGTCCACCAGAGTGACGAAAAAGCGCTCTGGTAATAGGCGATATGACCTCGTAGTTAAAGCCCGGGAGTGAGTCATAAAACCTAACCTAACCTCAACGCATGATCTTTCGGTAAGAAAATTTTAGGTTAAGATGTTTCGATAGGTTAAATTTGTCACAATAAATAAAATTTGTGTAAAAAGAAAATAATATAGCAGAGTAAATCTAAAAAAATATAATTATTTTAGCTATCACATACCTATAACTTCATGTATAAAAGAATTTGAAGAACAATAAATTTGAAAGTTTTATTCATCATACTACTTTTCTTACTGTATCATAAAACAAATTTTAGTAAAAATCAGGGGAGCCATGGTGGCCGTGCCGAGCGTAGGGCTTTGGTCGCATGGTCTCACTATGTTTTGCGGGTTCGAATTCTGTCCGGCAGTGAGTTTTATTTCGTAGATAGAACTCGCTCCCGGGGCCATGGATGTCGTAAATAACTAGATAACACAGTGACATGGCTAATATGCATCGTACATAAGGCCAAAAAAAAAAATCAGTTCACGACAGCAAATTTTGAACCTAAAGCAGATGTTTATACATTAATTCTCGTGAGTACCGCATCACTCACACATGTTGTTTTATTATTTTTTTTTTATTGTTTGAAGGTGATGGAATGCAAGAATTACACTGTGGACATAGCTCCAAGCCGGTACGGTCAATGCTCACCCAGGGTGCGCAGTGTTCAAGAAACATTCCGTAGAGGTTAGTATACTTATCAACATAATAATGATGGCGCCATTAGCTCCAAGGTAGCGTTATAGTCTACTAAGCTCAAAATCACGGGTAAGAAACCTGGCTGAGGCCCTTAGTTTTTTTAAATTTAATCTATACCTTCGGATGGGATGTTAAGAGATGGTCCCGAGCCTGCGCGATAACGAGTTTCTCATTAAAAACCCAATAGACAAAATTTAGGACTCCCATAGGAGAGACGGGGTGTCCACTAGAGCGACGAAAGAACACTCTGGTAGTAGGCGATATGAACTAGCAGTTAAAGCCCGGGCATGAGTCACAATAACTAACTGATGTAATATTATAATTTATTTTTTGGTCTTGACAGCCTAGCAAATAGACTTTTCGGTATAAGAACTCCCATTATCAGTATTTGAAAATGTATGATGTTCATCAATAATGTAACATGTTACCCGAAATAAGCACGGTACTTCACAGAACTTTGTGCCAAGCACAATTTTACGTTTCACTTGTTTAGATTCAATGTAATGTCGGCAAACATAACAAAACGTGTCTGCTGACAATTTACAATTTCTGGATGATGACATCTTACGTTAAAAGACAACAATCAACATTACCATAGAACTGCATCTACACTCACAAACAGGAAGACATTTTGTGAAAAACGTCAATGTTATATCGATATATATTGTTGGTTTGTAACATAAGTCGATATTTTTGAAGCCTTCTAGCTTTATATTAATAAAGTTTTGAACACAACTTTAGAGCCATCTACTGGTGATTAGTTTGAACAACGATTGTTAGAAAAAGCGGTAAATTTGAAATTATTAAGAAACCGTTAAAATATCGAAAATAATCGACATCTGTATAAAATGAATGGCATATTCGCGCTCAGCACATTACACTAAACACAAAGAAATAAGCGTAAATATTTTTTTGTTACATAGTGTAATTCATTACACAAATAACATTTCATTCTATATTCAAGAATGTTCGATGATTGATAATAATATTCTTTATGCAGAACCTGTAGAACACAAATATATATTGTAATTTTAACTTTAATACCAGTATAATACATATTAGCTTATAAAAATATAAATATTCCACAGGATATAAATATTCATTTATAATGTAATTATTTTATTTGCAGATGTAACCTGGAGGCCCAGCAGTGGACAGGTATTATAACTGATTGATACTTATAGGTATACTATAAGATAGTCTTGTAATCTTGCAAAAATCCGAAATCGAGTTTTCAACAAATTTTTACGTTTCAAGTTCCCCTGAATATGTTTTGAACATTTTCGAGATGACGTCTGTAATGTGATGGACATTGTGAGCGCTCCAACGGAGAAAGAATCGCAGTTATGAATTTCAAATTTGGAATGAAGAAGTCATCCATGGTACTTTAAATTCCGTCAAATTTCGGTCGAAGTCAGACTAAAATTGAGACCACTTTATTTCAGGGCCTAAGTACATTTTATAAGACACCGATTATATTTATGACATAAATCAAAAAAGTCTTCAAGTAAAAGTTATAGAAAAAACTAAAAGACATAATTTATATACAACACAATTTTTCGTAGGATGTACGATTTTTGAAATAAATGCCGAAAACCGTCCTGAAATGTCTTCAAACAATGATTTTTGGACATTTCCCTGATTTACCCGAAAACTTGTTCTATCGAAAAATTGTTTCGTAACAAAAATGTTCCTTATGAAATGTCCAATCGTTAAACTTTTAGATATAAACGATACGACTAAAGTTATATCGCCAAAAACAATGTGAAATAAATTTCGGTAGGTAATATTCTAAAGTAATGTTTATTAAATTGTATCGCATGGAATTATAAAATATTTTTTAAGGTTTTGGTAGTTTTTATGAAAATTGTAAAAATAAAGAAAGTAATTATAAGTGATGTGGTCATTACGGGACTTTCTTATACCAACCATGCTTAAAGATCACTCTCTCTTCTCAAAATCATTTCATACTGGCATTACTGTGTATAATAAAGTTACTCCCAGAATTACGCTGTCCAATGAATCAAAAAAAACAGCTAACGCCAACGTCATAAGGCCAGTTTGAAATAATTTTGAGAAGGGGGAGAGGGAGAGAGAGTGATCTGTAAGCGTGGTTGGTATAAGAAAATCATGTAATGGCCACATCACTTGTATACCAAATATATATATTTTTTTTTATATACTAGACAATATTTCAGAAAACAAATTTGTTTTATTTATTGATCAACATATTGCAAATTCTCTCAGAATATTCCAATATTATTATCTCTTTGTCAAAATTTGATTTCATCTCCCCCTTTCAAAAAAAATTCTGATTACACCCCTGCAAAAGAGGAATTTAAAGGAAGCAATGAAAAAACGGGTGGTTGGCGGATTAAGCCACCCTTTCTTATTTTGGAAATACTAAATACAGAAAATCAGACTACCGGAACTCAAAAGGATGAAAATAATCCCTCAAAATAGGATTATTTCTTTAATCCTTCAAGACAATTCCATTAGGCTACCCTTCCCTATTTATATTAAAAAAATAAGGTATATCGTTGTAATCCTCTTCGTTCTTTAATAAAACAAAAAAAAAAAATATATATATATATTTTAATTTAAATATATATATTAATAACAACAAAGAGGGCTCAAGATCGTGAGTTCTAAACCAGGCCGAGGCCCTTAAGTTTTTTTTCTGGGAGGTAAAACCCTTGAGCATGCCGTCCTTCGGATGGGACATTAACAGATGGTTCTAAGCCTGTACTATGTCAGGTACTCTTAAAGACCGGGTTTCGAAGACGCGATCTTGAGCTTAGTAGGCTAGCACGCTAGCTCTTAGCTACAGGCGCCCTCTTTTATTTTTATAAGTTAGGTTAGGTTTTATGACTCATGCCCGGGCTTTAACTAGGTCATTCCGCCTACTACCAGAGCGCTCTTTCGTCACTCTGGTGGACATGAGCCCGACTCTACTGTAGGAGTTCTTTTGTCTACCTTAAATTTTTATTCATCTAGGTTAGGGGTTGTTAACTAGTATCTGACATCGTACAGGCTCGGGACCATCGCTTAACGTCCCATCCTAAGGATAGCGTGCTTAAGTTTATTTTACCTCGCAGATAAAATAAACTAAGGGCCTCGGTCGGGTTTCGAACCCACGATTTTGAGCTCAGAAGTTTTTTTTACATATTTATTAATATGGTTTGATCGCATGGTCCCACCTTGGTTTGCGAGTTCTAATCCCGTCCGGGAGTGAGTTTTATTTCGTAGATAGAACTCCCTGCCGGAGCCATAATATGTTATATATAATTAAAGTAGAGCGTCGATTATCCGAACGCCAGTAATCTAAATGTTCAATTATCCGAACTGGCTTCATGGAAAAAAGTGATATGTGTATATCTATGTATGTAATTTGTTCATTGGATTTTTCCACTGAATCCCTTTCCATTCGTTTGGTCGGTTACCAGTCAATGCTCTCAGTTTCAAACCATTGATTGTGAGGTGTACATTGAATTAGTTAGTAGTCACATATTTTTAGTAAAACTTACAACATGTCGACAAAAAGGAAACGAGTAGTGCTTTCATTAAAAGATAAAATGGAAATTATTATGCGGCTCAAGAAAAGTGAAACGGGTCAGACATTGGTTATGAAGTTCGGGAATAAAAAATAATTCTGATTCAATCACTAGGTATGCACTTAATCTTGACAGTGAGGAGGGCAGTTCATATCGTAAAGCTATGAAAAAACCGAAATCCTAATTGTTGGAAGATGCTGCATTCACTTGGTTTTTGCAAACACTGGTTTCTAGGCAGCCCATTTTGTGTGAAAAAGCAGTGGAATTAAACATGAAGCTTGGTGGTGACTCTTCATTCATCGCAAGTTTTGGGTGGCTGAAAAATTTCGATTATCCGAACCCCACTCAACATTAGTTCGGATAATCGACGCTCTACTGTATATAAAAATCTCCAGCTATTTTATTAGACTAATTGTAGTGTAAATGTTATTCTTCATTTTCATTCTCTGCTTGTGTTATAGCAAATTTTTTAAACATTGTAGTAGTGTTTTTTTTTCTTTTTCATGAAAATGATATAAAGACATTTGTAAATATTTTCAAAAATTTGATTTTTCGGGTAGTTTTTTAAATGATTGCAACTTGAAAAAAATATTTATAAAATTACTTTATGATTATCCATTTACAATATCTATTTCACAAATTTTATTTTTGATGCATTATTTTGAAAATCGCAAAATAAAAAAAGGTTTTATCAGCCCTTTCCTAAGGGATGTAGCAACCTTTTTTATCCTGAAAACAATATTACTTTTTTATATTTTATTAAATTTCTTTTTAAAATATTTTTAATATTAATTTTTAATTTTGCCAGGGATTTGGTGAGTCGGATGGTTACGATTCTGACAGTGGTAAGTAGTATGAACTATTTTATGTTATAGCATACATTTTATATATTGTATATGTATTTATGTATCCGGTAATCCCAGCAATGTCGGTTTTTGTATTCTGGGGTAAAAATAAATTGGTGAATCACCGACAATGAACTACATCAGTACAAATTTAAAAAATAACTTTTTGCTCCCGCTCCAAAACCAATCTAAATTTTGTATTGATAAATTCATACATCGGCAGTTATTATATAGAGTCTCCTCCAATAAATGCCAGTAAACTGAAATGAGATTCCTGCTAAGACAATCAATGCCTTTTTGTAATCGTGCGAAAATCCGAGATCAAGTTTTCAACGGAATTTCACATTTCAAGGTCTCCTGAACACGTTTTGGCCATTTTCGGCTGCCTGTACTATGTTAGGTTAGGTTTTATGACTCATGCCCGGGCTTTAACTACGAGGTCATATCGCCTACTACCAGAGTGCTCTTTCGTCACTCTGGTGGACATGAGCCCGACTCTACTGTGGGAGTCCTAAATTTTGCCTAGCCTAAATTTTTATTCACCTAGGGTAGGGGGTCTTTAACGAGTACCTGACATCGTACAGGCTCGGGACCATCGCTTAACGTCCCATCCGAAGGACGGTGTGCTTAAGTTTATTTTACCTCCCAAATAAAATAAACTAAAAGGCCTCGGTCGGGTTTCGAACCCACGTACTTGAGCTCAGAAGGCAAGCACGCATACCACTGAGCTACTGGCGCCCTCTCGTCCTTATGAGGTTTAGAACTTACATATGAAATTTTGTGTCGATACATTCGTTAGAGTGGCAGTTTTTAGAGTTTTTGGGTTAAGCCTCTCCTCTAATCCCCCCTCCCTTATTATATATATTTTGTGAAATAGACAATATTTTCCAAAGAATATACGTTTTTTCTTTATTTTTCAATAACTATAGTAGCAATGTAACTTGAAATTAAGTCACATGCTAACTTAGATCTGATTGACTTTGTCCAAAATCAGACGACAATTTATTTGGGGCCTGAGTACATTATACAAGACACTGCTTACATTTGACGGAGTTAGAATCAAAATGGTCCAAGTGACATTTTTGAAAAATATTCGTTAAGTAATCGGGTACAAAAATGATAGTTCTGTTCAGGAAAAAAGTTGTACAAGTGAAATCCTAGCCAGTGCTAAGATCTAGTGGCAACTCCCTCCTCCTTTGAACTCTCTTTCTCTTCCGCCGATATTACTAAAGATAAGTGTCGTCCTTATGGGGTTTTAAATTCATATATGAAATTGTATGAGAATACATTCATTACAACGGCAGTTATTGCGGTTTTTGAGTGTGATCCCCCTCTGATCCCTTATTCCTTTTAACTGATTCCGCTGAAAATTAAGAAGTGTCATTCATATGGAGTTTTGAATTCACATATAAAATTTTATCTGCATACATTCATTACAACTGCAGTTATTAGAGTTTTTGTGTTAAGCCCCCCCCCCCCCCCCCCCCCTTGCCCAATTTGGCTGGAAATCAATAGGTGCTTAGACGCTTTTGGACACACATATAATATTTCTTTTGGATACATTGATTCTATCAAAAGTTATCGTGTTCAAAGACATAGGACAGACATTGTTTTTTGGTTGGGACCTTTTTTCTATAAGGTGGTATAGGTGAAACAGTGGCCAGTTAGGTCCAAGCAATATTTATTTTTATTTACGTTTCGACCTCTTAAGGGCCATTATCATCAGAAGATTGCTTGTAAACATTTATGAGAAATGTGCCTCCTACTTGGAACGCAAATAGTAATAATCAGAGAAATTAGCATAATTAAATTAATATTCATAGTTCAATATAAATTCATAAAACAAATTTACAATCGATTTCTTACCATAATCGATAATCATACACAGCTAATTTAGAAATGGACACGTTGCGTTTCAAATAGGAGGCACATTTCTCATAAATGTTTATAAGCAATCGTTTCTGGTGAGTGATATATATATATTATAACCATTTCCCTCCCTGTGTGAGTGCAAATCACGTAATTAATAAAATAAATAAAATTGAGATCGAAAAATTATTAAAATTGAAAATTATTTAAATCGCGACTTTAATTAAACAATGCCTGAATAGCTGAAAGCACTCCCACGGGAAGAACGGTTACAAGATCCTAACGGTTAGTTGACATCAGTAATTAACAATAATTAATTACTGTTGTCAACCAGAAGAAGCATGAGTGGGGGGGGAATGAAATGAATCAAACCTATAACTTTAACATATTTATTTTATGAGAACATATTTACAAAACAACAATTGAATATATATATAATTTGGCCGTGTGTCTGAAGGACTGAATTATAACTTAATTACGAGGTACCTCGATACGATATCCATGGCGAATGACGGCGTGATCACCCTTTCTGGACTTCCCGTAGAAATCGTCTATTCACATAGTCCCTGAAGATCTGCGTAGTTTCGAGGGCACACCAGAAGTTACACCCCCACTGACTTTGCACCGTCCAAAATCAAAGTGTGTCTCTACGACTAATTCACATATTCAAACTGATATTACTTATAGAAAAGATACGTGGTGATCCACCAAGACATGAACGAAGAATGTTAATTTCACATATTCAAACTGATATTACTTATAGAAAAGATACGTGGTGATCACCCAAGACATGAACGAAGAAAACTCAATTGACATATTTAAACTCAACTGTACAATATAAAAAGAACGTGGTGACCAGCCAAGACATGAACGAAGAAAGTTAATTTCACATATTCAAACTGATATTACTTATAGAAAAGATACGTGGTGATCACCCAAGACATGAACGAAGAAAACTCAATTCACATATTTAAACTCAACTGTACAATATAAAAAGAACGTGGTGACCAGCCAAGACATGAACAAAGAATGAGTAAAACGGGGAGTGGCTTCCGATATCCGACCGTGGTAGGGGACAGTTCTCGAGACTTGATTCGTCGTCGGACTCCGCCCATTTTATTTCCAGCCAATCGCATATTACCAATTAACATCTGCCTCTAGTTGTGTGAAAACCTGGAGTAAGAAAAAAAACCTTTACTGCTTATTCCTTATACACCGGATGTAGACAATTATCTTGGCTTCCTTTCCATTGTGTCTCTATTATTCTTTATTTTCGCTCCCAGTCTGATTCTCTCGCAAGCATCGTTGGTTCCGAGCATTCTCTTCCAAATGCAATTCTCGTTTATTCAACACCACACAACCCATACTTTGCTCCTAGCGATCGCGATCCTCTCATAGACATCGCCAGTTCTGAGCATTATCTATAGGGTAGACATGCTACAATATCCCCCGTTCCCGTTAAAATAAAATATGTCGGCTAAATGACCATTGGAAGTCACATATTTTATTAGTTTCACTTAACACTTGCTCGTTCACTGAGCATATACACTTAACCAAATACTCAGGTATCGACCTCATTATCATGCGTGACCAAAACATGATTTTAAATTTCCTTTCGAATCGGCATGGCTTGCCTATGCATGCGTGACCAAAGCATGATTTTACTTTACGCTGTACTTCTTGGAGTTAACCCTCTCCATTGGCAAATAACGATGATTCTATTTCTAGCATACATTCACTGACTAGTTAAAACATCCAAAAAGGCCCCACGCCTCGACAATGTTTCAACTGAATTCCCATATACCTAATCCGCTTCAACAAAAATTTGGGTTGACCAGACCCTAACCATATGCCTCCTTAGGCCTTCGACAGGTATTTACCTTCTGCCGGAACGACGACGAAATATAAAATAGAAAAATAAGCCCACTCAAATCCCATCTCAGTTTCATAAACATATGTAAATTCCGGCATCCGCATTAATCAAGTAGCGAAACCCTTTCTTCAGTTCAAACAGTCAGTTCATGGCATAAAAAATAATTAAACAACTCCCGCCCCTTTAAATGGATTCTACAAGCATCAATGGAGTGGCCCCTTCTCCGTGTGTACGATAATTAAATATTCAATTCTGGGTATCCCCTCCAGTTTATAATATATCTCCCCCTTTAGTCATGTATGCTTCGGCACCTTGCCCTAGGATTTCTTAAATAAAATAACAAAATTAACATTTGACCTACCGTGGTCGACACTCTATCATAATAAGTAAGGTCCATACCTGAATATATGTGACAAATATATTTACAAGGCTCTCATTGGGTTAACATAGCCCATCATGGTCACTAGATAAAATATGGGTCAATGTGACATTTTCAATAGATACACACGGTCGGATACTAATACAAATATTATTTAAAAATACAAAACAAAACAGACAAATACAATTGGAAGTACATTTACCATACCTGACTACCTACAAATGTGTGTGCCATCGCCTCGCTGTCATCCTACTCAGATCCGCGTCTCCTAATCAAATTTAAATACGTAGGTAAATTCCCATGGATGGCCAGTCCATATGCCGTCTGCCCCGTCCTACAATTACGTTAAATTAAAAATGACACCATTACCTAAATTAAATTATCCCATCTATCAATATAAAAAAAAAAACTTACTAATACTATTAAAAAAAATATCCTATTACTAAATATAAACAAAAAAATTATCCTAACTTAATATCTAGAATTTAAAAAAAAAAAAAAAAACTAACCCTAACTTATTATCTAAAATTACTATTTACAACCTGGCGATTCACTTTGGAATCTTTGAGCTCGACTAAGGGGGGTATGCTCGATGTTAAGCCCCAGGGGAGTGCCAGAATGTCCCCGTCTGCCTTATCCTATTTACAAAAAAAATAACTAAATAATAAATCCCGTGTCCCCAATAAATGTGTATGTGTGATTCTTTGTGTGTTGTTGTATAATGAGGTGTTGGCCGTTAGTGTAAAATAATAAATAATTCCCAAATAATAAAGAATAATGTCTGTTTTATGTGTGTGTGACTTTGTCTACCTGTTCCTGGGATAGCTGGGGATGGACACCCATAGAGACGTCACAAATCTCTTCCCTGACTCTAGGGCCGCGATCTCGTCTGCAATAATCGCCCCCCTAACTCGGCTGAAGTAAGATCGTTAATCTCAAAGAGAGCCCTAGCGCTTCTCTAGCCTGCTTGTAAATTTATCCGCTAATACACGGCTTCTGTGATGTCATATAAAAGATTCCTCCTTCCGCTACGTCGCTGCCGAGATGTCCTAAAATAAAAATTTGAGGACTTTCCTTGTCTAAAATCTGGTAAGGTCCTTCCCAGAATAGTAAGAATTTAAATACAAAATGGTTGGGCAAATCCAAAACGCTATTACGTAACGCCACCTCACCACGTTCGTAATTTTTCACGTAGACATCTTGGAAGGTGACATTGCTAGGCTGTTCGCGAGCAAAAGTCTGGTTCGTAGGCCAATTCCTATGTCCTTCGGGTACGGTAAATGTCATTCGGTCATCTTGTTTTGGGGTTGAGATCTGAGTTTGACCCGAAACAGTATCTATTCTCTTCGAGATATCGGCGAATCTCTTCTCACAATCGGTACTAATAATATTTTGGTTCGAATTTATTTCTTCGACCTCCTTATCTAGATGCTGTGTTTCTGACACGATCCCACCTGTAACTTCATGATAACTGACACCTACCATGTCCCTAACTTTAGAAATAGGCTTATCATATCTTTCTTCTGAATTGTCCTGCCTAGATTCAGATTGTAAGGTACCCATATTACGTTTAATGGATTCGATATTATTTGCCATTGCCGAAATTTGTTCCTTTATCTCCGAAGTCTGCTGTCCTATCTGTTCCTGCATGGCCTTTCCCTGTTGTCCTAGTCCCGAAATCTGTTCCTGCATGGCCTTTCCCTGTTGTCCTAGTCCCGAAATCTGTTCCTGCATGGCCTTTCCCTGCTGTCCTATCTGTTCCTGCATGGCCTTAAACATCGCCTCTAGGTCAAATTTAGGATTTTCTACCGGGGACTCCGGGGGCGTACGGATAGTTTTCCTAGACCGTGTCTGTATCGGCTCTAAGTCCGACTTCCCTTTCCCTTCCATTCTGATAAGAAATATATATCAAAACAATTAAATGAATTATACGGGAGGTCTGGTGCTAACCTAATTTCTATGGTGACCTGTCAGATGGCATCACAATACAACAATAGTTATAATATGTAAAATAAATGCCTACTAAATCTACATAAAAAAAAAATCAAAAACAAAAAAAATAAAATTATTTCAATAAATGATGTCATTCATTGTCCCTACCCTCACCCATCCTTCTTCAATTTTGATTCTAAATACCGACTTTAAGTGAAAATATAACATTGTGGCCTAATAGGCTGGAATCTACGTTAAAAGCAAAAAAAAAAAATTTTTTTTTTTTAAAATTAAAAAAATTAATTAATTAATAAGGGACCGATTAGTGGGGTTCATTAATTATACTAATTGGCATAATTAATAAACAAATCAAGTCCCTGTTCGGGCGCCAATTATAACCATTTCCCTCCCTGTGTGAGTGCAAATCACGTAATTAATAAAATAAATAAAATTGAGATCGAAAAATTATTAAAATTGAAAATTATTTAAATCGCGACTTTAATTAAACAATGCCTGAATAGCTGAAAGCACTCCCACGGGAAGAACGGTTACAAGATCCTAACGGTTAGTTGACATCAGTAATTAACAATAATTAATTACTGTTGTCAACCAGAAGAAGCATGAGTGGGGGGGGAATGAAATGAATCAAACCTATAACTTTAACATATTTATTTTATGAGAACATATTTACAAAACAACAATTGAATATATATATAATTTGGCCGTGTGTCTGAAGGACTGAATTATAACTTAATTACGAGGTACCTCGATACGATATCCATGGCGAATGACGGCGTGATCACCCTTTCTGGACTTCCCGTAGAAATCGTCTATTCACATAGTCCCTGAAGATCTGCGTAGTTTCGAGGGCACACCAGAAGTTACACCCCCACTGACTTTGCACCGTCCAAAATCAAAGTGTGTCTCTACGACTAATTCACATATTCAAACTGATATTACTTATAGAAAAGATACGTGGTGATCCACCAAGACATGAACGAAGAATGTTAATTTCACATATTCAAACTGATATTACTTATAGAAAAGATACGTGGTGATCACCCAAGACATGAACGAAGAAAACTCAATTGACATATTTAAACTCAACTGTACAATATAAAAAGAACGTGGTGACCAGCCAAGACATGAACGAAGAAAGTTAATTTCACATATTCAAACTGATATTACTTATAGAAAAGATACGTGGTGATCACCCAAGACATGAACGAAGAAAACTCAATTCACATATTTAAACTCAACTGTACAATATAAAAAGAACGTGGTGACCAGCCAAGACATGAACAAAGAATGAGTAAAACGGGGAGTGGCTTCCGATATCCGACCGTGGTAGGGGACAGTTCTCGAGACTTGATTCGTCGTCGGACTCCGCCCATTTTATTTCCAGCCAATCGCATATTACCAATTAACATCTGCCTCTAGTTGTGTGAAAACCTGGAGTAAGAAAAAAAACCTTTACTGCTTATTCCTTATACACCGGATGTAGACAATTATCTTGGCTTCCTTTCCATTGTGTCTCTATTATTCTTTATTTTCGCTCCCAGCGATCGCGATTCTCTCGCAAGCATCGTTGGTTCCGAGCATTCTCTTCCAAATGCAATTCTCGTTTATTCAACACCACACAACCCATACTTTGCTCCTAGCGATCGCGATCCTCTCATAGACATCGCCAGTTCTGAGCATTATCTATAGGGTAGACATGCTACAATATATAAAAATAAAATATATTATGTTACAGGGGCGCCGGTAGCTCAGTGGTATGCGTGCTTGTCTTCTGAGCTCAAGAACGTGGGTTCGAAACCCGACCGAGGCCCTTAGTTTATTTTATCTGGGAGGTGAAATAAACTTAAGCACGCCGTCCTTCGGATGGGACGTTAAGCGATGGTCCCGAGCCTGTACGATGTCAGGTACTCGTTAAAGACCCCTGCCCTAGATGAATAAAAATTTAGGGTAGGCAACATTTAGGACTCCCACAGTAGAGTCGGGCTCATGTCCACCAGAGTGATGAAAGAGCGCTCTGGTAGTAGGCGATATGACCTCGTTGTTAAAGCCCGGGCATGAGTCATAAAACCTAACCTAACCTATTATGTTACAATTTTTAGAATTAAGACGTAATACAAACAAGATATATTTGCTGTTTTAAAAAAAAATTTCTATCAATGTCCGTTTTTTTCATTTTAGATGATAATGGCCCGAAACGTAAATAAAAATAAATATTGTTTGGACCTAACTGGCAACTTTTTCACCTATACCACCTTATAGGACAGACAATTTTTTTTTTTTCAGTTTTGGAATCAGGAGGTTGAAAAATATGAAAATTCGTTGAAATCTCTACATGGAATTTTTAACCGATTAACATAACTTTCACTATATACCTGGGAAAGTAAATAAAATATGTCTGTCTATGAGTGCGTGTGTCTGTTTGTGAACACGATAACTCCCAGTAGACGACAAAAAAATTTATATGTGTATTTTAAACCCTCCAAGGACGACACATATTGATTTTCAGTCAAATCGGTCAAAGTGGGGAATTGGGAGGGGCATAACACAAAAACTATTACTTTTAGGCCTCGCCCCCCCCTCGGAGGCACATTATATACTTCATAGGTACATAACATATGTAATAAAGGAATAGAAAAGGCATTGTCCATACAGAAACTTTTTTTATTATTTTTTTCTTATTATACAATGCGAGAGAGGAAAAACCTTTATATTGAGTCTATTATTTTTCTCTCTAGTTTTAACAAGAAAAGTTTTATACACTCAATCTTTTTATTTTTTTTTTAGCCAGACTATCCAATGGCTTGTAGACTAATAATTAGGTACGGGAAAACCTTTTTAAGATAACAATAATAGATATTGTTTTTTTTTTTAGTCATGCCAGGGCTATAAATACGTTGTATCGACTATTCTTCTCTTTGGTTGACATGAGCCCGATTCTAATGTGTTTCTAAAATTGACTTCACAGGTTTAAATAGGCTAGTGGTATCAGTTTCTTGTCATTACAGAGGCTCGGGATAATCATTTAACCGAAGGTCGGCGTGCTCAAGGTTTCGAACCCAACATTTTGAGCATAGTAGACAAGTACGCTATATCTGTGCTACCTAATAATAGATATTGTTTTTTTTTTAGTCATGCCAGGGCTATAAATACGTTGTATCGACTATTCTTCTCTTTGGTTGACATGAGCCCGATTCTAATGTGTTTCTAAAATTGACTTCACAGGTTTAAATAGGCTAGTGGTATCAGTTTCTTGTCATTACAGAGGCTCGGGATCATCATTTAACCGAAGGTCGGCGTGCTCAAGGTTTCGAACCCAACATTTTGAGCATAGTAGACAAGTACGCTATATCTGTGCTACCTAATTTTTTTTGACAGATTGTACCCAATGAAAGTTTGAAAAATATAAGTTTTGGCATTTTTTCAGATTAATAAAAATAGATTTAATGGGTGATATTCATATGTAGCGAAAAATTCATAAGGTGAAAAATAATCGATAAATAATAATTTTTTATTATCCCATATCTATAATGGGAGTCCTAAATTTTCTTCTCATCCAAAAGAAGGCATACTCGAGGTTTTTTCACCTCCTAGATAAATAAAAAAGATCGCCATCATGAATATAAATGGTAATAAATTAACTAAGTTGTCGCGCTCCCTCTGAAACTATTTCAATTCGTTTGAAAATCAAACATAGATGTCTTTATTCGCGTGTTCGAGGCCCCTATGTTTTTCTATCTGGGAAGTGAAATAATCTTGAGCACTCCATCCTTTAGACGTTAGGCCATATTACCGAGACTATACGATGTCCGATACTCGTTAATGACAATTATCTTTACGTAAATAAATAAATTCGGTCTAACCGATTATATAATTTCGCTTGCCTTCTGAGCTCAAGTTCGTGGGTTCGAAACCCGGTCGAGGCCCTTAGTTTATTTTTATCTGGGAGGTAAAATAAACTTAAGCACGCCGTCCTTCGGATGGGACGTTAAGTGATGGTCTCGAGCCTGTACTATGTCAGGTACTCGTTAAAGGCCCTGCTCTAGGTGAATAAAAATGTAGGGTAGGCAAAATTTAAGACTCCTACAGTAGAGTCGGGCTCAAGTCCACCAGAGTGACGAAAGAGTGTTCTGGTAGTAGGCGATATGACTTCATAGTTAAAGCCCGGGCTTGAGTCACAACTAACTACAACTTCTCCTATACTTTATATAGCTGGGAGAATATAACCTTGTGATTGTCTATTCCCTCGAAAATGAAAAAAAAGACGCCAACCTTTGAAAAGAATGGACCAGTCTAAATATTGGCCTTTTATCCAATGGTGGTATACAGATAAAGTATATGGTCGAATGCCTGATGGAAGTTAAGCCTCTCTCTATCGCTGACCCCCACCTGTTCACAAACTCTTCATCTCTTTGGCCTTCAACTTTAATATCCTTCATACAATGGTCTGGCTCTTTGAGTCGACCCTATACCCTCCTCTCGCCAATATGTCCCTCAAAGAACCCTTGCCTTCAAAATCTCAACGGTTTTATCTTCTTTCCTCTTCCGGATGATTTTCAAAAGTTAATACTAATTTCACTTTACAAATAGGGTGACCGAAAAATGATTTTTTGAATATCGATAAGGCTAGTGTTGACAGCTGTGACTCATACCCGGGCTTTAACTATAACAATAAATTTAATAATAATAATAATACAATTATTTTCCGTTAAATCAATACATATAATAGGATACGTCAAAATAATTTATACAGTAAGATAGCTTATAAATTGGATTTTTATTTACTTGAGTCGAGGGCGCCGGTAGCTTGTCTTCTGAGCTCAGGATCGTGGGTTCGCAACCCGGCCGAGGCCCTTAGTTTATTTTATCTGGGAGGTAAAATAAACTTAAGCACGCCGTCCTTCGGATGGGACGTTAAGCAATGGTCCCGAGCCTGTACAATGAGGTATTCGTTTAAGATCCCTACTCTAGGTGAATAAAAATTTAGGGTAGGCAAAATTTAAGACTCCCACAGAAGAGTCGGGCTCATGTCGACCAGAGTGACGAAAGAGCTCTCTGGTAGTAGGCAATATGACCTCATAGTTAAAGCCCGGGTATGAGTCATAAGAACTATAACTAGTCTTAGCGATAAGACTGAAAGTTCTAATACCTGTTTGGACCTTTGTTGGGATTTGTCACTGTGACTATGTTGTTTTACAATTTTTACTTTGAAAAACCATGTTAAACAATTCATAAAATGTACTGGGACAGTTTTGAAAAATAAAAGATATTTTCCTCCCCAAAAACTAAAATGTTTTTGCCGTGTGCCTGTTGGGTACATTGCGCCCGAACTCGTGAACCCAAATATTGCGCCCGACGGAGGGTTAAATTTAAGCGACATAAGCCGAAGAGAAGAGTGGTTCTAGGGTGGGGCTCAACTATAATGAACGTATCGACTCAAAATTTAGTATGCGATTTTGGAGCCCTTATGTATGTCCACTTTTGATTATTAGCGTAAACGATCGATTAGTTTTGGAGGGGAAGCGAAAAGTTAATTGATTAATTCGTTTTGGGGAAGTACATAGCCTGTGTTTCACCTAGAACTTTTTTTTTGTATGGAATTCCATATAAAAAATTTAGTATCTGTTTATTCATTCTATCCGTGTTTTTGGATTTAAGCCCCCCCTTAAACAACAGAGTTTTTGGATACACTTTCACAATTGTATGCTAATATATACATTGTATCCTTTTTACAAATAAACACACAAACACGCACACAGAAATATTGTGTATGTAGTATTTTAATTGAATAATTTTTATTTTTTATATTAAAATTTTATGTTTTTAATTATTTTAAATGATGTAACAGATAATGAAAGTTCGTATGGTGGCTGCCTTCAACCTACCAGTGTAAGTACAATTATACTAATCTCAGTGTAGTGAGAAGTGATTATTTCATAGGTTACAGTACTTATCACAGTATACAGTACTTTTCACAGTATAATAAAATATTTTTAAAAACATGATTTAAAATCTATAAACTAATAGATAAAATAAAAATGTCCAATAAATAAATAAAATATAAAAAAACTCAAAAGTTAGTTAGGTTTAGGTTTAGATCTTGAATTTAGCGTTCAAAAACATGGTCATAAGCGCCATTGTCTCATCTATAATATACTAATTAGGAAGAAAAATGAAAATAAAGGTTATATTAGAAGTAGAAAACAATGATAATAATTAATAATAATAATAAAAAATAAATAAATCTTTGAATGACAACTCGTTGAGGAAAACATTCGAGGTGTCTGTCAGCACTGGCTAGCTTCTCCCAGCAAGTGACGTTTTTATATATTTTTTTTCTTTTTTGAACACATATTTGCTTATAATGTATATATTGTATATAGATCGCAAAAAAAAAAAAAGATAAAAAAAGGAGTAATGACAGCAACCTGTGGAATAATAACCTCAAGTTACTACAATAATAATTATTAGTTATATAAAAAATTGATATTTGTTTTATAATATTTGACTCTAAAATGAGATAACTTATTATATTTTAATTTTAGAAAAAAAATTGATATTATTTGAGAATAAAAAACCCCTCATTTAATGAAATTGATAATGCTAATTCCAATAGATAATAAATAGCATCAGGATAAAATTCTTCGCAAAAATCCAATAAAATTCGCCCTTCACTCTGTATTGCAAAAATGAGTCTTATATCCCTTCAATTGTATATTTATTTATGATCATAATACAAATTGTATACAAAAAAGTGCTTTTGTCTAATTTATTGTATAAATTTATTTTAATATATTAAAAATCCTTTCTTATGCTCGATACAATTAAACGATATAATCTAAGCTAAAAATATTGGTTTAATACACTTCAAAACTGTGATAAAATACGAACATTTTGAATTCAGATAAGTAATAGTACAACCTAAAATCATTTCATTTGAAAAAAAAAAAAAATACAAAAATTAATTTTACATTTTTACAGCCTGTACGATGACAGGTACTCGTTAAAGGTCCCTGCTCTAGGTGAATAAAAATTTAGGGTAGGCAAAATTTAGGATTCCCACAGTAGAGTCGGGCTCATGTCCACCAGAGTGACGAAAAAGCGCTCTGGTAGTAGGCGATATGATCTCGTAGTTAAAGCCCGGGCATGAGTCATAAGAACTAACAACTTAGTTGATTAATTCGTGATGGATTTTTTTTATATTGATTATTTGCACCAATAATACTCGTAAAATTTTGTTAATTAAATCAAATTTTTTAAACTATACAAAAATAAAAGTGTTAATTTCCCAATATTTTATTTACCTATAATAGATTAATGTATGTATTATTTTATTATGTTTCAGTATTACAGATAAGGAGCAAGACAATTATAAATTGTAATGCATAAATCACGGTATATGTTGTAAGTTTTAATTAAAAGAAAAAAGTTTTATATGAACGTAATAAGATAACATTCAATGAAAAAATAATATATATATATTTTTAAGTTAAATAATTAAACATATTGTACAAAAAATATATATTTTAGTAAACCGAAATTTGATGAAATAAGAAAAAATTAGAGCATATTAAAAAAAAAAAAAAAAGTATATTCCAAGAAAATAATGTGTTTTTATATTTTGAGTATTAATTTAAATAAAACGAAATGAATATTATATATAATAATTTAAGTTGTTATATTATGTTTCACTCAAAAATGTTAAATTGTAAGAAATATAATCGTTCAAGTATATGTGTTATTAAATAGAAAAAAAAAAAATTATATATGTATGGTTATGGTAATTATCATGTTTGTCAAAATGTATATGAAAAATAGAAAAAAATAAAACATATTTTAAATATATATATTTTTAATAATTATTTGCTAGTAACCATCCTGTATTTTATGTGAGTCAGTTGTATACTAGAATATAAAATGTTGCGTCAATTCTGAACTATCTGAATAATTTAGTACAAAATCGGTGGGCATAATGGCGTGGATCCAGGAAGTTTATTGGTAGAGGGTAGAAATGCAGTGTCAAAGAGACAATTTTGTTAAGTGCAGGTTGCAATGTAACGAGTGAATTGACAACCTAACGATAGGAAATAAACCCAACAACACAAATTTAAATAAATTATTATATTTTTATTATTATAAAATACTTATTAAACAGTAATTTTAAAATATGCAAATTAACAAAAACTTAACATATTTAATCATGTAAATCCTTCCTTAAATTTATAAATTCAAAATTTTTTTATTTAATTTTTTTTTTGTCTTTTATTTGGAAAGATGTAACTGTTGCTTGGGTGCAACAACCAGCATCTATGTTGGTAGGTATGGATATGTTGGCGTGAATGGCATGTGAGAGGAAGGCCACCCAGTGGTAGGTCCTCGGGACGAAAATTTATAGTAATTATTACAAGGAAAAAAAAAATAATAATAAATAAAAATTAATAAATAAAAAGGAATTGAAAAACAATTTTGATGGACGGGTAAGAAAGATGATAAAAGTAAAGGAACATAATGTAAAAAATAAAAAAATATTAAGAGCGAATAGGAATTAAGGTGGCAGTAAGTCGCGGTTCCATCTTCTCTTCAACCTTCTTGGGGGTTTTTGTGGTAAGTATTGTGAAGATAAAGTACGTATTTCTGGATTTGTATGTGTGTAAAGTTTTCTAAAAAAACTTATGTAAGTAGTTTGTATTGTGTCGGGTACTGTGTGTATCATAAGATCGTTATGAAGTTTTCTGTTGTTTATTTATGGGGGGCACTGTGTTATCAGTCTGAGGGTTTTTGACTGAAACGCCTGAATTCGTTTGATGTTGGATATCAAAAAATTTAAAAATTAAATTGAGAATTATTAAAAATTAATCATAATTAACTTTTAAAACAAAATCCAGAGCTTAAATGAAGCTCAGAGTGAGTGTGCCGGTATCTCAGAGGTAGTGTGCTGGCCTACTGAGCTCAAGATCGCGGGTTGAGCACGTCGTCCTTCGGATGTGACGTTAAGCGATGATCCAGAGACTGTCAGGTTCTCGTAAAAGACTTATCACTACTTTAGGTAACTATTATAGGCAAAATGGACTCCTACAGAAGGGATACGATTGTGTGCTTAGGTCCCTTGTGCCAAAACACAAAACTCCGAATTTTTATCAGTATTACATAGAGTAAAATAACAATCTGAGAGAATATTTTTTTTTTTGGTATATAATATTTACAGCTATATATGGCGACCCACTCTTTCATGAATGTTCACTTCTGTACCAATGGAAAGTAGGCTGATTAAATAAGTAATACGTAGTTATCCAGTTCAACAATATATATTTTATTCATTGGGGCGCCGGTAGCTCAGTGGCATGCGTGCTTGTCTTCTGAGCTGAAGATCGTGGGTTCGAAACCCGACCGAGGCTCTTAGTTTATTTTATCTGGGAGGTAAAATAAACTTAAGCACGCCGTCCTTCGGATGGGACGTTAAGCGATGGTCCCGCGCCTGTACGATGTAAGATACTCGTTATGGACCCCTATCTTAGGTGAATAAAAATTTAGGGTAGGCAAAATTTAGGACTCCCACAGTAGAGTCGGGCTCATGTCCACCAGAGTAACGAAAGAGCGCCATGGTAGTAGGCGATATGACCTTGTAGTTAAAGCCCGGGCATGAGTCATAAAACCTAACCTATTTTATTTACACAACTAGTTTCGGTAATTATCTGCCATCATCAGGCAGCGAATCTAAAAGTACCTCTTCAGGTACTTAACAAGTTTTATTCCTATTTAATTTATTATTTAACTACAAACCCCTACCAACGAAGTATGCGCTGAATAATACATTCTGTACTTTCTCATTGCAAGGTTGAAATGTATTGTTTGCTGGTGAGCCTCCTTGATGGAAGCTCAATAGAAGTTATATAGTTCTCAAGGAAATCTCACATCCAACGTTGTTTTGTTGTAATAAAAGTTTTCAGCAAATGATAAAGAAACTACATTTCTTTTTGTTTTAATTTTTAATAAAAACAAAGAAGAAAGTTTGATTTGTACTACTTCATGTTCACAATAACATTGAACAGGTCTGTTAGTATTCGACAAGAAAGCATCAAATTAAGTGAAATGAAATTTAAAATAAAAACAATTAGAAAAAAGGACATCAGATCCAAACATTAAAATCAGTTTGAATATTTTTATAATACTCGCGGTGTGTGGGGTCCATTAAGTATTTTGTCATCTCCATAAGAACTTTCTTTTTCTCCTTTGAAATTTGAAATGAACAAGACTCGTAAAATCAAAACAAATTGAAGAGAACTGAAACCAAAATGTAACCTCTGGCTTCTTGTTACACATCCAACGTTGCTCCATAACCGAGTCAGCACTATCTAGCGGTTAGTTTGGGAAGTTAACCTTAACACATTCTCATCCAGCGAGTCACCAACAAATAGCACAGTAAAATTTGGGAAGAAAATCGCCCCATTTATGAATCTCGTTGAGCAAAGAAGTTTTTTAATGAAACCTTTTGCATCTCATTCAGAAAAACCATATAAGAAGAATGCACAACATCCCAAGTTGCTCAAATAATTTTTAATTGTTGTAATCGGAGTTTAAATAATTCAGAATTAACAAATTTAATGAATAAATGCTATATCTCCGAATATAATTGTCAAAATGAATGGAAAATTCGTACTCGGGGGTTTTTGGGGTCGCTGATTACGATTATCAACTCAGAATTTGGAAAATCCAAAATGGCGGCCCGGAAAACGCGGAAAATTTTAAAATTAGGGTTGTTAAGTAAAAGAATCAACAGAAAATCATTATAAATCTAAATATAAGTCGAAATAACATAATTGATGAACTTGCATTCAACGTGTTTTCTTCTTATATGGTCTTTCTGAAGGGGATGAAAACGTTTCATTAAAAAACTTCCTTGCTCAACGAGATTCATAAGTTTTCCCTTATCTTACTGATGACTACATCGATCGTTGTTCCAGCCACCAATACAAATATATTCTTTTCGAAAATGTATCCTATGTATTAAGTTTTCTACTTTTTAACGATAGTACATCACTTAATTGGATCCTTGGTGGCGGATGGCCAGCCCCTCAGGGACCTTATTAAACCTACTAACCATTCCCACTGGGTATAGTCTACACTAAATCCTTCTCCCATTTCTTTACAGCCAATTTGTATAAAGATCCAGCCAGTGTTTTCCTCCTTCTTGTTATCCAACATTAAAACGTGTAGTGTTTCTGGCTCAACATCAAATTTTCATAAGGGGGCTCAGAATCATGAATATAATATCATGTAAAAAATCTTGAGCACGCCAACTTTCGGATGGGATGTTAGGTGATGGTCGCGAGTCAGATATGTTTTAAGAGACTACTACTCTAGGTAACTAAAGTTAGTAGAGTCGGGCTCATGTCTACTAGTGCTTTGGTAGTAGGCGATATGACCTCATAGTTAAGGTCTGGGCATGCGTCACAAAATATATATATATATGTGATGTGGTCATAAGAGTTCTTTCTTATGCCAACTACCCTCCTTGCCCTCTGGAATCCATTTCATACTGGCATAACTAGTTATGAGAAAGTCACTTACACACAGGGGCGTAGCCAGGGGGGGGGGGCAGGGGGAGCAAGTGCCCCCCCCCCCTGGCCAGAGCAAATAACCAAGATAAAAATTGAATAAACTAAAAAAATAGGTTTTATTAAAAACGAATTGCTTGCAAGTTACCAATAGGATCTTCAAATTTTCTGTGCGTCTGATTCCTAAATCAGCAATCAGCTGTTACATAAATGTACATGTACGAAACAAGCCATATTACATTTATTTAAATATATATGAATTCGATCATTTCATTTCCTCGCTCAAAATCGTCATTTATGTTATACTTTATACTCTTAAAGCTGATTTTACATGCACAGTAAAAATGCAAAGCGCAGCAGCAGCAAATGCACGCTATTGGATGGGAGTCATTTAATTCTAAAAACCACGGAAACTGGGGGCTGTGCCCCTGGGAGCCCCTCCACCCTCTGCTCAAAATCCTGGCTACGCCCCTGCTTACACATGCAACAAAGAAGCTCATAAGAGCGACATCTATTCATTTTCTGCCAAATGGACTAAACTGAAAGGGGTATTAGGGGGTAGTTTATCACAAAAACTATAATAACATCCGTTGTAGTGAACTTATTGACACGAAATTTCATAAGTAATTTCAAAATTTCATGAAGACGATACATATACATTTTCAGCGAAATCTGCGGAAGAGAAGTGGTGATCAGAAAAGGGGGACTTCAAGAACTCTAATAACTACTAACATAATGAATGTATATATATTTCTTGGTAGTAGGCAAATGTAGTGGACTCACTTATTAAATAACTAATACAGATGTATCAGTCCAACTTAGATTTATTTTTTACAACAAGTTTCATCAGTCAAACTGACATCTTCAGGTGGTGAATCTGAACATAAATTAACCAAATTAGTCTAGAATTTACGAGCATTCACAGCTCATATTAGATAGGGTAACCCAATTTGATATCCCCCCTGTGTTTAGTACGAGGATTCAGAAGGCAGCTATTGATTGTATCTATTCAATGATAAAAGTGTATCTATTACAAATTGTATCTATTATAAAATTGTATCTATTACAAATTGTATCCATTACAAAATTGTATAAATTGTATCTATTACAAAATATTACATTGTATCTATTATAAAATTGTATCTATTACAAATTGTATCCATTACAAAATTGTATAAATTGTATCTACTACAAAATATTACATTGTATCTATTATACAATTGTATCTATCACAAATTGTATCTATTACTAAATTGTATACAGTGTATCTATTACAAATTGTATCTATTATAAAATTGTATCTATTACAAATTGTATCCATTACAAAATTGTATAAATTGTATCTATTACAAAATATTACATTGTATCTATTATACAATTGTATCTATCACAAATTGTATCTATTACTAAATTGTATACAGTGTATCTATTACAAAATATTACATTGTATCTATTATACAATACTTGTATAATTACAACAATTATTGTATCTATTACAAAATTGTATCTATAAAATTGTATCTATTCAATACGTTCTAACGTCGCATCGATTCTCACGTTTTTAGTCAAAATGTTCGACTAATTTTGGAGGGAGAGCGAAATCTTAGTTGATTAATTTGTACTGGGGAAGTACATAGCCAATGATCCATTGACGTCTATATTCTTTTCTTTTATTATATTCTGCAGTTTACGGTAAATCATACAAAGATTATTGAGCTAATATTTGTCGCCCGTAATTATTTTTTTATTAGACATTTTTATGAAGAAAAATCATATCAACTGGAGGTAGGTACTCAGGATTCGTTTTAAAGTCAATAAGCCCTCATAAAATCGTGGAAATTTATTGGTCCAATCGTTTATTATTAAATCGTAATTTTCTTGCTATTAGAAAAAGCTGTCGATGAATCACGATGTACTTCCCCAGTTCAAATCATTTATGGTTAACTAAGTTTCTACTCTTCCTCTAAACTCTTCAATTTTTGTATGGATACATTCAATAGTTTTTATATTTTTTGAGTCAAACCATATCCCACTCTTCTGATCCCCGATTCTGCTGAAAATATGTGGTCGTTGTTTTGATTGGTTTTTTGGATCAAAATATAACATTTTCTGTTATATTCATTAAAGTAATTAGTATTTCTTAGTTAAGCCCTACCCCCACCCTTCTATTCGGCCGATTTGTCTGGAACTCAAAAGAGGTCAATTCACACATTTAATTCCCTATGGATGCATTAATTCTATGAAAAATCTTCTTGTCCAGAGACACACTAGAGGTGGGTCGTTCCGTGGGGATCCAAAAGAATGGGTCTGTGAAGTGAACGATGGGAGTGGTGAACGACTTCTAGTGAACGACGGTTCGTACCCCTAGTATGTATAATCTTCATTTTTTTAATAATTTCTATTTAACTTTGCTATATTTTTATTATTTTTATTACGGATCACAGATATACGGTTCAGCAAAAACATCCAACATCAAACGAATTCAGGCATTTCAGTCAAAAACCCTCAGACTGATTACACAGTGCCCCCCATACATAAACAACAGAACACTTCATAACGATCTTATGATACACACAGTACCCGACACAATACAAACTACTTACATACGTTTTTTTAGAAAACTTTACACACATACAAATCCAGAAATACGTACTTTATCTTCACAACACTTCCCACAAAACCCCCCACGAAGGTTGAAGAGGAGGTGGAACCGCGACTTACTGCCACCTTAAGTCCTATTCGTTCTTAATATTTTATTTTTTAATTTTTTTTTACATTATTTTCCTTTACTTTTATCATCTCTCTTACCCATCCATCAAAATTGTCTTTTAATTCCTTTTTATTTATTAATTTTTTTTTTTTATTTATTTCATTTATTATTATCATTTTTTTTCCTTGTCCTAATAATTAATATAAATTTTCGTCCCGAGGATATACCACTGGGTGGCTTTCCTCTCATATGCCATTCAGCCAACATATCCATATCTACCAACATAGATGCTGGTTGTTGCACCCTAGCAACAGTTGCATCTATATGGATAAAAGACAAAAAAAAAAAAAAAAAAATATTTTTATTATAAATTAAATTTATAATTAATCAGAGTGCGTTATCTGCTTATGTCCTATTAATAAATCTCATATTGGTGGAAATTTTAAAAATACCATGTATGTGGGAAAATAAAAAAAATGAACGGGTGAGAAAAGTTGAGGGAATAGACGGGAGGGGAGGAGCGAGAGATGAGAGAAATGTACCCGTTCGTTTGCTCCCACTCCGGCTCTTCTACCCACACCACGTCACCACTAGACTGTGGGGAAAATAAGAAACGAACGATGAACGGGTCCTGACGAACGGGTCTTCAAAAAGATAGGTCAAAAGTGAACGGTTCCCTAAAATGAACGACTTTGCCCATCCTTAAGACACACACACATTAATTTCTTGGCTCTCTAAGTTACATGGAACGTTTTGTAATCGTTCCGAAAATCGATGTCAAGTTTTAACCGGAATTTTATGTTTTTTCGACCTCTTGAATACGGAATTTTGAAAAATCCCTTCTAAATGAGTTTTTCCCTCATGGTAGGAATGCAAACTTACTCTTAACTTTATAGTTAGTTATTATGACCCATGCCCGGGCTTTAACTACGAGGTCATATCGCCTACTACCAGAGCGCTCTTTCGTCACTCTGGTGGACATGAGCCCGACTCTACTATGGAAGTCCTAAATTTTTATTCACCTAGGGCAGGGATCTTTAACGAGTACCTGACATTGTACAGGCTCGAGACCATAGCTTAACGTCCCATCCAAAGGACGGCGTGCTCAAGTTTATTTTACGTCCCAGATAAAATAAACTAAGGACTTCGGCCGGGTTTCCAACCCACGACCTTGAAATCAGAAGGCAAGCACGCATACCACTGAGCTACCGGCGCCCTCCTTAATCTTATGTATAGATACAGTAGAACCTCTATAATTCGAACATCAAGGGAGACGCCAAAAAATTCGAGTTGTAGAGTTTTCGACTTATGGAGGATTTCGAAAGGCGGATTTTGATTCGACTTGAAAAAATACGTAGTATATGTAGGTATTAAAAAAAGTCAGTAATTTTTTCTTGCTTTTTAGACAATTGGTAATCCTATTTATTGTATACTTCTAAATTGTTTTCTAAGAAACAATGGTGTACATTGTCGGCAAATTCTTAAAGTCGGTAACTTATTTTTCTTCGAGCTATAGGGGTAATAAGTTTCAAATAATCGAGTTGTAAAGGTTGTAAAATAAAACGTTGCTATGTTCGAGATACAGAGATCCAATTTATTTTTTCGAGTTATAGAGGGAAAATATGTACCAAAATGACTTGTAGGGACTCACTGATTATTTCGACTAATGGAGGGTTGAGATTTCGAGTAATGGAGGTTTTGGGGCTTGAAGGGAAAGGAACAAAACTTTTTTTCGAGTTTTGGAGGTTTTCGACTTGAAGAGATTCTACTGTATATGTAAACTTAATGTTAATAGAAATACGTAATCAATAGAAATATTCGAAAACGAAAGAAAAAAAGACAAAACAAACAGAATAACATAACTTTTCATGAGTGGGGGTAGAGCTTAACTAAGAAAGATGGTTAAGAGAAAATATGACTTTTCAATCGGCTATTTAAGCCGTTTTTGTTAACATTTTTGAGTTTTCGAGGACTTATTCTGAAAGACCTTGTCGTAAGCTATAACTTTGCTGGTTTAGTTTTGACATCTTGAACCGTTTTCATGTAATTTTGACTGTGGGCCATTTATCTGAGACACCCTGTATAATAGATTATAACACAAATTAGCAGTCGTTCCAGACCTGTCATAAGAAGGTTTGTAACCATCTTCGTTGTAACAGTTAACCCAGAAACTTCAGTATAACTGTTACTAGTTGAAAAGTCATATTGTTATTCCACACAGAGACATCCAACATCACAAAGCCCATTTAAGTCCTAGGGACTTATACATCAAGGGCTGGTTTTCAAGTTTAAGCACCCCCTAGGATTATGGACTTAACCGTCTGAATTATTCCGAGACTTCTATGTAAAATAAGGTCCGTCTAACATTCAGTATTTAGAATACTAGTGCTTAAATGTCGTTACTAAGTTTCACAATCAAAATGAACCCGATATATTTCTGCAAATTCACTCGAAAATCAATGTAAGTATATTATTTGTCCCATGTTAACGGGGATTTTGAATAAACTCATAAAAGTATAACAATTTTATCAGCTAGAATCTAGTTCTTGTAGGTCAAACTGGGAGAGAATTCAAAAATAGAGTAAAAGAACCAGAAATAGGATTAAACACTGACACAACATACAAATTGCGCACATCGACGAAAACAAACACCATTTTGATATAAATACAGGCATACAATACCTACATCTTTGTTACCAAGGTACTTTACTCAACTCACTGAAACAACTGGAAATAAACAGAGTGCCACAAAAAGGAAATTCTATGAACGATCAGACAAATCTCTAATATTCACTCCCTCTATCGTCAATTTTTATTAATATATTTATTATTGTCATCTTTCATTTATTTCATATATATGTATATTCAAGATTTCAATTTTTTTTTTTTTAAATGCTTACTGTACAAGAGGGACAGGGAAAACCCCTTGGAGGCTGGAAAAAGGGTCAGTTAAAAATTATAAACTTGTTCATCTTCCACTTGGCATTTGTTAAGTCGTAGCTGAAGATGGTAGCAATACCCAAAGTACTCCCATAATATTTATATTTTGTGAATTAGACAATATTTAAAAAAAAAAAAAAAAACATATAAAAATATAATTATTAAGATGTATCAGTCCAACAAAATTTATTTCAACTAGTTTCGTCAGTCAAGCTGACATCATCAGGTGGTGAGTCTTATTGAAGAAGAGGTCAAAGGATTGTACACAGAAGGACACACCTGATAGAGGTCTTTAACCTTTAAGTAGGGAGGTGGTTTACCCAAACGTAAGTAGGGAGGTGGGGTGCTCAGAACACCCAAACGGAAAAAATCGTAAAAAATAAATGCGTTTTTGAAAATTAGTATCTATATTACTATTTCATTTTTTAAACCCTATACCTATATTTTATAAATGAATAATTAACTAAAATGCTCGAATTTTGTCTTTTTTTAATGATACAATTTTAATAGGATTTCTTCTTGAGTTATTATTTTTCTATACCTTTATCAAAAATATGATATTGTAAAATCATATACAATTCTAAACTAAGTTACAATTGATTGTTGAAGGATAGCAGGAGACAAAAAAACTACTTTTTATAAAATATATTGTTGCTAACTATACAAATTCAAACAGTAAAGTAGTACCTATCACTTACGCTAAACATTCAGAACAAATTTTTTTCATGTAATTCATACACATAAATTTTTTGCAAGAACAACAAAAAAACGTTGTTTTCTTATCTGCGTTTCATGGGCAAACAGTACATCTACCGGAAAGTCTCTACTCTGATTTTGGTGCTGGTTCTGGTGTGCTCTTCCCGGACATTTTTGCCGCCTTTAGCCTGATGTTTTTGGGAATCAAAGACCTCTATTCAATTTCTAGTCCAATCAAAAAGTTTGATCTATCCAAGTTTGTAGTAGGATTATTGCCCATATATATTGCCTGAGAGTTAATGCCGGCAATGTCGAGGATTCTAAAGAAGACAGTTAGGGGCCAACATTTACATCGCCGAGCTACAGTATATGTAGCCCACATCTTGTCAATGACGTCCACACCACCTTTCGTTAGATTATAGAATGTAATTATTTCTGGCTTATTACTATCTCCAGTCGATGCATCCAAATCTTTAGAATTTGGTGCATACTTGAAAGGAGTAAAACATTTTTACCTTTCCTTGGTTTATAAGCAAGTGCAGTGAGCTGGTTACTGTAGGCAAAAATGGTGCTATTTTCTGTCCTGCCTGTTATCATACTTAGCTCAGTAGGAAGCTCCGGTTTATTTTTCCTTATAGTTCCGACATAGGTCAAATTTTTATATAGGAGTTCTCATACGACATATTAAACTGAAGTCGAACAAAAAATTCTATTTTATATTATAATAACGTAAGTAGGGATGTGGGGTGTTATGAGCACCCACAGACAATAAATGATCCTAAAGATAAACAAGGAATGTTAAATCTGATGCCATTGCCACCTCAATATATAAACAGCTGTTATTTAGGAAGGTGGCAAATAGATCAACAGGATTGCAAACCTATTAATTAAAAATATAGAGCAACTCAACTATTATCTTTGAAGAAGAAGAAAAACATTTTATTTGGACCAGTACTAAGTATGTACTTTACACAAAATGAGCAAATAAACAAGAAAATTATAATTAAAACAAAAAGTCAGTCAAACAGTCTTGGTTGCAGCCTGCGAGCTACAGGCTGGCCGAGACTGTAGTGAACCGCACCAGAGCAGGTTGGCAGACCTTCATGGAAGCTTCGGGTGAGTTTCTCAATGTGGGCTGCAAAAGGAGCAACTCCCAGTTCCCGATGGGTTTGGGTGTTCCTGATAAACCAAGGTGCGTTCACCGCTATCCGGAGGACTTTGTTTTGGAATGTTTGTAATCGTGTTATGTTAGTGTGGCTAGTGCAGAACCATACGGGGCAAGCGTAGGTTAAGAGTGGAAGTATTAGTGTTTTGTAAAGTAAGGATGTGCATGTGTGTCTGAGTGGTGTATTTCTGTTTATGAGTGGGTAGATGAGCCTGAGTCGTGTGTGTGCTTGTTGGAGTTTTATGTTGATATGTAGGCGCCATGTTAGTCTTGTGTCAAGGTGCACTCCAAGATAGCGCACACCCTGGTCTTTAGGATTCCATGGAATTGGGAGTTGGTCGATTTGCAGCCTTCTGAGGTGTTCTATCGAGAAGCGGCGTAAAGCGAACACCTTCGCCTCCGTCTTCCCACCGTTCAACTTAAGCTTCCATTTTCCAAACCACTGGCCGATCTCATCCACCTGGATTTGTAGGGAGTCGATGGCCGCTTCCAGATCTATGTTTTGGCTGAGGATCAACGTGTCGTCAGCGTAAGTCGCCAGGGTTGCAGAGACTGGTTCTGGCATGTCGTGACAGAACAGATCAAACAAGAGTGGACTGAGGATCGCACCTTGTGGGACTCCCGCTGATATCTTCTTTCTGGAGCTCAGTGTGTTGTTCACCCTTATTTGGAATGTTCTGTCACGAAGAAAAGAGCTAATGATGTTCTGGATGTATTGCGGAGGCCAGGTCTGTTTTAATTTGAAGAGCAAGCCCTCGTGCCAGACGGTGTCGAAGGCAGCTGCGACGTCCAAGAAGGCTGCTACTGTGTACTGCTTCCGCTCAAAGCCCCCCACAATGGTCTCAGCAACTCTCTGTAGCTGATGGACGGCTGAGTGGTTTGATTTAAACCCAAACTGGTGGGCAGGGATGGTCCCTGCAGTCTCCAGATGGCGGAGGAGCCTCTTGTGAATTATTTTCTCAAGAAGTTTTGAGAGGCTATTTAAAAGACTTATTGGTCTATAGCTGCCTGGATCGTTTTTTGCCTTACCTGGCTTGTGAAATGTTAGAATATAGAGCAACTAATGTCGTGGGGTGCTGTGAACATCCCACCTCCCTACTTAAAGGTGGTTAACGAGTACCTGACATCATACAGGCTCGGGACCATCGCTAACGTCCCATCCGAAGGACGGCGTGCTTAAGTTTATTTTACCTCACAGATAAAATAAACTAAGGGCCTCGGTTGGGTTTCGAACCCACGATCTTGAGCTCAGAAGACAAGCACGCATACCACTGAGCTACCGGCGCCCTCTAAAAAAAAAGGTTTTATATATAATACTAAAAACAAGAGAGGAAAGTTTATTAGTTGGATAGTATTACAAGGTCTCATTATTTTAAAATGCCTTAATTTAATTTTCAATTTAAAGCACTCGCTGTGTGGATCGTCTTTAGGAAAATACTTCCTTCATTATGCATTCATTTGAAGACGTAAAACTTAATTAGAGTCCTTGATATTGTGTCTGCTCAAAGCTCTCTCATTAGCCTACTTTTCATCGGCTCACAAAATTGTGTTCATTCTTGTTAGTGTGTACACTAATATGTGCAAAAACAACAAAATAACATGATATAAACGTTTTTTTTTTTTTTTTTTTTTAAATTTTCTCCACAAATATCGTCTTATAAAGTTTATAATTGTTATTTACACATTTATGTTAGTTATTGTAACTCATGCCCTGGCTTTAACTACGAGGTCATATCGCCTACTACGAGAGCGTTCTTTCGACACTCTGGTGGACATGAGCCCGACTCTACTATGGAAATACCCTATAGTCTCACCTAGGGTAGGGGTATTTAACGAATACCTGACAGCGTACAGGCTCGGGACCATCGCTTAACTTAAAAATGGAATTGCGCTTGGAGTACAGGACGACACAGTTAAATCGGCCAACGAGAAGGAGGAATTAGGGGAAAGCTGTGTCTGGGGTCAACGGGACAGGCTACCTAAAAACGGGATGTATGGTCACTTCAGTTATTCCACCAAAAAAAAAAAACTGTTGTAATGTAAACAGAAGATCACCATGGCAACAAGCGAAGAAACGATGTTAATAGCCAAGAACTCACTTAGAGAAACAAAATAGATATTAAGTTTAAGAACCAATAAATATAGTAAAGTCAATTTGAAAAGTAAAAAGTACAAAAACAAATTTTAAAAGTTTAAACTACTATGGTAGTTTAATAAGTTTCTATGGAAGCAATTCAATGTAACTAATAAAAGGTTTATCAGAGGTCATATCGCCGACTACCAGAGCGTTCTTTCGTCGCCGCCGGTGACATGAGCCTGACACAACGGGAATCTTAAATTTTGCCTACCCTAAACTTTTAGTCACTTAGGGTAGTGGTATTTAAATAATACCTGACATCGTACAGGCTCGGGACCATCGCTTAACGTCCCATCAGAAGGACGGCGTACTCAAGGTTTTACACCTTCCAGATAAAAAAAGAATGTTATATTTGACAAGGAACTTGCTTCTCCGGGGAAAAAATGGAATTACGCTTGGAGTATAGGCCATCGAGAAGGGGGGATTAGGACAAGACAACATAAAATCTCTGATAACTGCGTTGTAATGAATTTATCGACACACAATTTTATATGTATACGACATAAAATTTAGTAAATAATAATAATAATAATAATAAACTGTCTTTATTACTTTGCCAAAAATACAAATACAATTCAAAATTATGGATAAAATTTTGACAGATACCCCTGGTACATACCATGGGGGGAAGTTGAAAGGTTATAATTTTTACTTTATTTTCTATATATAACAAAAAATTCAAGCAACATAATTTAAAAAAATAAGAAAGTAAATAAATAAAAATAAAAATAACCCCTGTCTTTACATTTTAAATAGAAAAAATAAAATTATTGAAATACTCTACTCATAATTTTCTACTTTAGATTAATTAGTAAATTTAAGTCTAAATGACCACGAGGCCGCCTTGCAATGCTTGAAAACAACAGACCAGCTTTCACCATTCAAATACCGCAACAATTCACATTTTGACAAATAATAAAATTTAGTATTTAAATTCAAAACCCCATAAAGATGATATTTAGCTCATACGGAGAGCGACAACTTAATTGATTCGTCTTGGGGAAGTACACTGTCGATGAATGAATTGACGACATTTTTATTATTTTACAATTTATCTTATTTTCCTTTTGATATGCTGCACTTTTTTTTTTTTTTTTTAAATTTTCCTCTGATCGTTTTTATTAATATCTTCCCCCTCATGTCAGGATTAATTGTGATAAAGTTTTTAATATTATTATCCATAAAAATTTTAAGAGGAATCAATTTATTTTTCCATTAATTATTTCTTCTCAATTTTTACTATCTGTCAATTTTTTTTTTTTTTTTTTTTTTTTTAATGTGTTTAAATATAAAAGGACGCAAGGGCGGGTCCAGGATGTTCATCAGGGTCGATGGGGGGGGGGGGGGGGGGGGAGGGGGGGTTTAAAGTTTCGTTGATACAAAATGTGGATGTTATACCCTATTCACAAGGCTTGGAAGGATGAAGGAGACAACGGGGCTAATATTTTATTAAGAATCAAAACTGAAATATTATAATATATATATATATATTTAATTATATGAATATATATTAAAACAGCCAACAAGACAAGAAAATGATTTAGAAAAATCACAAAGTTACATGGTGACGCTATAATATCATCAAATTGTGTCACAATATTAAAGAAAAAATCTAGAAAGAAGACACCGAAACCAGTCACTAACACCCAAACAGAAGTAGACACGAAACAAATAATAAACAAACAAAGTATAAACACAAGTAGACAAGAAGTAAACAAGGAAGGTTTATATAGTAACAGGTTGAGTAACAGTCGAGTCTGTAAACAAATGACGTCATCGTCAAGTCTGTGCTCAAAACACAAGAGATCCTTCGAACATCACTAGGAGTTCTAGGTTTAGGTTTTATGACTCATGCCCGGGCTTTAACTACGAGGTCATATCGCCTACTACCAGAGCGCTCTTTCGTCACCTTGGTGGACATGAGCCCGACTCTATTGTGGGAGTCCTAAATTTTGCCTACCCTAAATTTTTATTCACCTAGGGTAGGGGCCTTTAACGAGAACCTGACATCGTACAGGCTCGGGACCATCGCTTAACGTCCCATCCGAAGGATGGCGTGCTTAAGTTTATTTTACCTCCCAGATAAAATAAACTAAGGGCCTCGGTCGGGTTACGAACCCACGTTCTTGAGACCAGAAGGCAAGCACGCATACCACTGAGCTACCGGCGCCCTCTTAATTACATTGATATTAATTAATTAATAACATTTATACTACGATTGATATATATATATATACATAAAATTTTGAACTACCCCCATGATCGTGTTCAGGGGAGCCTGTCCGATAAATATTATATAAGCCTTCACATAAGTTGATTTATATAGAAAAGCTAAATACAAAATTCATCCAATAAAAACGATGCCTATACATAAAATTTTTGTTTTCCAAAACCCATTTATCCATCTATTAAACATCCAAAGGTTGGAACAGAATGAATAGAAGAGGGGAGGGGGATGTTTTTTTCATAAAAATGAATTGAAATCAATATTTTTTGTCCAAGGGGTGAAAAGAAAATATTTGTTTTATTGCTTAAACATCAATTTTTTTTTTGTTTGGTTTTGACCCTTCAAAAACACTCTTTAAAAATGTTATTGAATGGGATAGGATCACGTGCATTTGATAATAAAATAATATATTATTCGGATTATAAGGATATGTGTGATATTCGGTATGAAAATATCTCTGTAATAGGTCTTGTTCAGGAATCTTCGCAAGACGGGAACTTTTGGAGGAAACCACGCTGCACGTCCTGGGCGGATGTGAAGGTAATTCAAAAAAAATAAAAAAATCGATACCTAAAAATCATTATTTGATGAGTTTTTTAAAATTTTCATTATTATCCTAAAAAAAATGTATTATTATTTATAATTATTTTATGTAAATTTATTTATTCTTTTATATATATATTTTCTGAGGGCGCCGGTAGCTCAGTGGTATGCGTGCTTGACTTCTGAGCTCAAGGTCGTGGATTCGTAGCCCGACCGAGGCCCTTAGTTTATTTTATCTGGGAGGTAAAATAAACTTAAGCACGCCGTCCTTCGGATGGGACGTTAAGCGATGGTCCCGAGCCTGTACGATGTCAGGTACTCGTTAAAGACCCCTACCCTAGATGAATAAAACTTTAGGGTAGGCAAAATTTAGGACTCCCACAGTAGAGTCGGGCTCATATCCACCAGAGTGACAAAAGAGCGCTCTGGTAGTAGGCGATATGACCTCATAGTTAAAGCCCGGGCATGAGTCATAAAACCTAACCTAACCTATATATTTTCTTTAATTATTATATTTAATATATATTTTTTTTATTCATATTTTATTTATATTTGTTATTGGTACAATGTTTCCTTTCTCTTCTCTATATCTCGCACATTGGACCCGATGAATGGACATGAATGTCGTAAATTAATAAGTGGTCATAAAAATAATGAATCCCTTCAATCCAAAATCATTCGTAAAATAGCCAATGCTCCTTATTACGTCTACAACAAAACTCTTCACACTGACCTTAATGTACCTTTTGTCACCGAAGTCGCTAAAACCAAGTATAAACAATTATTTTCCCTTCTTAGATCCCACAATAATTCTCTAGTGCCCTCCATTCTGCCATACTTCCCAACGACATTGGCAGCGTCAATGGCCATATTGCTGAGAGACTAGACCCTAACTTGTCGTTCATCGGGTCTGGTTCGGAAACCATGGATGGCTTTGGGCGTTCTCGGAAGACTATTCGAGATGATTGTCCTCTCGGCCTGGAGCAGTATACCAAAGCTGCTCCCAGCGGATACAGCACGTACGTAAGTGGTCGGTCAATGAAATGTACTGTTAATGAATTAAGTTTCTGCTCTTCCTCTGAACTCAACCCACCGATTTCGTTGAAAATCAATAGGTGTCTTAATCACGTGAAAGCGAATGGTCCCGAGCCTGCGTGGTGATGTTAAAGACCCCTACCCTGAGAAAGTAAACATGGGTAGACAATAATTCGGGCTCCGCAGTAGAGTTGGGCTTATGTCCACCAGAGCGACGAAAAGCCCTCTGGTAGCAGTGGTATTTATATTATTTCACCACCACCGTATGATCACCAAATATATACCGTTTCGGCAAACGACATCGTCAGCACAAAGTTCAACAGAAACATAACTTCGCAGAGATATTGTGAAACACCAGCTAGAATGTAGTTCTTGTAATTTTCTATAAAAAAAAAAATAAAAAAAAAAAATTATTTGTATAAAAACAGCTGTTGGCAGTGAAGTAACTTAATTAGTGAATAAATATACAAAGATGGACTAGTCGCATTTTGTTTTAAAACGAAACCTGAACAACCAATGAATGGAGATAAAAGTCGACGATCAGCTGTTTTAAATAGTAAGAAACAGTCTAAGGAGAGATGTGGAAGTGGACAGTCTCGAGAGAGAGTTGTTTTTAGGCTTAAGGTTTAGTGATCCATGTAGTGAAAATAATAGTGAATTATGCAGATGCTTGTATTTATTTATATGTTTATATGCCCAAAATAACATTGAATTAGAGAATGGCTACAATATTTTTTAAAAAAAGAGACTAAAGTAGATGTAGAAATTAGTTTGTAAGATTTTTATTGTAATTTGATTTTTTATTTGATATTGATATTCTGATTTTATTTATAATGTAGGTTTTGATAAATAAACCCAATATTTGTTCTCTTATTCCATGCTATTCAGTTTCCCTGTGAACCAAGTAAGATAATTTATACCTTTGGATAAGATTGAACATTTTTGCTAATTTAGGAAAACAATATGGCATCTCATCTGAAGACACGGCAGTGTCTGGCCAAGTCCGAAAAAAATGTCGAAAGACTCTGCTGTATTACTTTTCTCGTGACACCAAATGCCACTTTTTGCATTGAAAAAAGTATATTATTCATTAACGAAATGATATTTTTTCCAACATAGCTGTCTGGAAAACTTCGAGCTGAACAAAATAAAAAAAAAAGTAGCCAAAAAGAATCATTTTTGACCAAGTTTCGAAGGGTCAAAATCGGCAAAAAATAACTTTTTTTTCTTTTTCCTTTTTCAGTGTTCGGGCGTCCGGATGACGTCATCAATGTTAATATATGAATTTTTTAAAATGTATAATAAATATCATGTGATCTATATAATATATAGATCTTACATATTATGCAAAGATAAAGATAAAAAATATATATAATAAAAAATAACCCAATGTGCTTTTCAGTTTTACTGATTTTTTTTATTATTTTATTATATTTAGAAGAAATCCAAATGAAATGATTACGAATATAAATTTTTTTTAAATACGTGCACTTTCTTCAAAATTGCACGTCTTGAACTTTCGATATTTTTTTATGGCCTTTTTCGAAAATTACTGTAGATGTCAAAATTTGGTAGAATACCTATATAATTTCTATAGGAAATGTGGTAATATTTATCATTTATTCTTTTTGTTTTAATTATTAATAATTTTGTTTATTTAATTATTATTTATATATTTTTATTATCACAATTAGAAAAAAATAATAAAAATAATAATAATTATAATTTGTGTATTTTTTACATCATATGATGTACAATGTCGATTATTTTTCTCGATGTATTATTTGCTGTATCCCAGACACCTACTGCAGACCTGGACCACCGCCTGAAGCTCCATTTAATCCCAGCTAATGCCTCACTAGCGCCAGGACCCTGGTTTCAGTTGGTTTTCCTCTTAGTAACTAATTGATTTATTAGTGAAGGGACCCTCTTGCCCTAATGTCTGCCCTTTCCGATTACCAACCTCCTCCATCCCCCTAATTTATTTATCTTCCCTTCGGTCTGTTGGATTTGGCGTCTCTCCTCTGTTTGTCTCCTTCATTAAGCCCTTTACAATCAAATCTTTACCCTCATCATTAGCTTTGGATAACCATCTATCCGTCTTGTACCTTTACTGACAGCAACATTAAGTACCAAAGGGGTACTGCACTGATTAACTATTTCCTAATCAATTCTCTGTTCTGTCCGATCTGACACTGTTGAAAGCGTAATCAATGAATACAGCGATTAATCCTATCACCATTAAACTCTGTTTAGATGTACAGTAGAGAATTACAGTCAAAATAAGTCTTCGGTGATGTACTTCTCCAGAACGAATTAATCAATTAAATTTTCGCTCCCCCTCAAAACCCAGTTGACCGTTTGTGCTAATATTCAACAGTCCCCCCTCCCTCAAACCTCTCATCCCTTCAGTCAATTGGGTTTTGACTTTAGCTGATTGGCCATGCTATTTGGCTGAAAATCGATAGGTGTTGTCCTTATGTGGTTTTGGTCACACATTTAAAATTTTGTGTCGATACGTTAATTCTATTGGCAGTTATTGGAGTTCTCCTGTTATGCCACTCGCCTAATCCCCTCCTTGCCTTTAGTCGATTTGGCTGAAAAACAATGGGAGTCGTCATTAGAAATTTTATATTTAAATTCAACACCCCATAAGGACGCCACTTCAATCACCCCAGCGCAATTTAATCAAGGATACTAATGCTAAATTTCGTGTCAATACATTCATTACTTCGGCAGTTATTGTGTTAAGCCCCTCTCTAATTCCTCTCTTCAATTCGGCAAATTTCTCTGAAAATCAACAGATATTGTGCTTATTGGGTTTTGAATTCACATAATAATAATAATAATAAAATTTCCGTTAAACCAATTCATGGTTAAAATAATTTATACATTAAGATATCTTAAAAATTATATTTATAACTACTTGAGTCTAGCACACGTACGATTAGTAGTAATAACAAAACTATTAAAAAAAGTAAAATGAAATTAATAAAAACTGAATAAATAAACACTTAAAAATATACGACTTTAAAAAAATATTAATACATGGCTACATTTATAATAAGTAAAAACATTTTTCAATTTAATAAAAATTAAGATAACTATTTTTCAAAAACTCTTTGGAAGTGTCTTTATTACAACGATGTTTCGGGACGTTCTTACGCCCCTTCATCAAGTCTCAATGTGTGAGATTTAGAAAAGAAAAAGAAAACAATGTAACTATAACAATATATAAAAACATAAAATCAAATAAATATATATATATATATATATACATATACCTAATTCAATTATAAATGAATACATAAACAAGTCTAAATGAATAAATAAAAAAATATATAAATCAATAAATAAAAAATGATAAAAAATGAAAGTTTTGTATCAAATAATGTTTTTGGATATGAAACACGATTCTTTATTGTTTTTATATTATTCTTTTTGAACAGTGAGAATAAAATTCCGTTTCCGTGTAAAGGGTTTACTCCAACATAAAAATTTTTCGTTGAAGTTTAAACTTTTTTGAGAACATGAAATTTCGTGTCAATATATTCATTACTTCGCCACTTTTTAGAGTTTTTGTGCTAACCTCTCTCTAATCTGGCGAAAAGAAACACAAAAAACCCCAGTAACTGCCGAAGTAATAAATGTATCAACACGAAATTTTATAGGTCCATTTTGAACCCCGTAGGAGCGACACATATCTGTCTGTGTGTCTGTGAACACGATAACTTGCGATATAATGAATATATTGACATATCATTATATATGCATATCCAGGATCCCAAAAAGACAACACATATTAATTTTCAGCCATATGTCAAATGGTGTGGGGAGGGATCTGAACTCAAAAACCTTAATAACTACCGATGTAATGATCGTATCGACGTGGAATTGAGTATCTGAGTCAACTATTGATTTTTAGCCAAAACTATACTATTAAGAAGATAGTGAAGACTAATTTGTGTTATTTACTCTGGGGAAGTACATTATCAGTGATTCACATTTTCATATTTTAGTCCAGATGTGTTTTGGTCATAACATCATCCTCCACAGCAAAATGTTTAACAATCACACTCGTCCGTTCCATTGTATCTTGGAAGTGGGTAGTGTTGGCTCCGCCCCTTTACCCCCACCCCAATGAGAATTGTTAAATGAATCGTGTTATTCGATTCTGTTCTTTATGGAAGCTGCCCTCACACTCTTTCACTGGATTAGCTCCGTCCAGAAGGACTTATCTCAGTATAACAGTGTTACCGCCTACTCTTTAATAAACTCACATTTCCTGGATTATTATATTTTATTTCCAGAACGTGACTTGAGGAAAATTTATATATTTAGGATGCTTGGGAAAAAGGTTGTAAGTCATAAATGTGAAATTTTTTTAGGAAAGCCTATTTCTGTTCTGTGAAAAAAGTTTTTCAAAAAATGCACATAAAGTAGGTTCAAGTCACATTATACTGGCTCATACCTATAGTGTATTAGTATGGTAATCCGAAATCGAGTTTTCAACTAACCTATGTGTTAACCATTTTCACGATGTTAGTTAGTTATTAGTTATTATGACTCATGCCCGGGCTTTAACAACGAGTTCATATCGCCTACTACCAGAGCGCTCTTTTGTCACTCTGGTGGACATGAGCCCGACTTTACTGTGGGAGTCCTAAATTTTGCCTACCCTAAATTTTTATTCACCTAGGATAGGGATCTTTAACGAGTACCTGACATCGTACAGGTATCATCGCTTAACGTCCCATCCGAAGGACGGCGTGTTAAGTTTATTTTACCTCCCAGATAAAATAAACTAAGGGCCTCGGTCGGGTTTCGAACCCGCTATCTTGAGCTCAGAAGGCAAGCATACCACTGAGCTACCGGCGCCCTCTATTTTCACGATGTTGTATGTGTGTATGTAATGGAAATAAAATATGAATGAGAATAAGATTTCACAAGCGCTGACAGACCTGATTAGATTTTGGCAAAAATTGGACGAAAATTGAGACCGATTTACTTCAGGGGCTATACGTTCTAAATATACCGCTTATATTGATCTAATCAAAAATCTTTTGAAATAAAAGTTGTCCAGAAACCTGTGAGGCAAATTTTATATACAATTTGATTTTTCGTAAATGAACCGGTTTTCGAGGAAAACCGTCCTGAAATGTCGTTTTGATTTACTAGAAAATTTTTAATATTCTTTTCGGACTTATTTATTGGCTTATTATTGGCAAGAAATTTCATATGTGAATTCAAACCCTCATGAGGATGACACCTATTAATTTTCAGCGGGGTTTAGCTGAAGGGGAAGAGAGGATCAGAGAGAGGTCAGTAGGGGAGAATAGTATGTTTTGGGCCAGGGCTAAAGAGCAACTGGGTTAGTATCCTTTTTCAGTGCAGGGGCTAAAGGGCAAAATTGCGGCCAGCCGGCTTTGTACCCAGCACAAATCACCGGCTTTGTACCCAACACAAATCACCGGGTACAAAGCCGGCTGCCCGCCATCTTGCCCTTTAGCTCCTGCACTGAAAAAGGATACTAACCCAGTTGCCCTTTAGCCCTGGCCCAAAACATACTATTCTCCCCTACTGAGGGCTCAACACATAAACCCCAATAACTGCCAATGTAATGAATGTATCGACTCAAAATTTAGTATAAGGATTCAGAAGCAACTCTGTAAATCAAATATTGAGTTTTAGTCCAAACGGTCGATTGGCTTTGAAGGGGGAGCAAAAACGTAATTGATTAATTCGTGATGGGGAAGTCCATTTCTGGTGATTCACCGACTTTTTTTTTAAGCTGTCTCCCAGTCCTCCATATGAACAGATGTTAGAGCAATAAGGGAAGGCCGGAGCTACAAAAACCACTTCACATGATCCAATGAAGACACCACACTCACACTATGTGGTTTACATATGAACCCGCGTTTTTGCTACTCAGCTCACAATTTAACTCACCCCTCAAAGAGTTTTTGTGCTTTTCCCAGGAAGATTGGGCAACACCACAAAAACATTAGTGAAAATGAAAAAAAAAATTTACAATTCCTAAATTTGAAATTTTTATTTATTTTTATTCTTTTTAAATGCTATATGATTTTCTGTATAGACATTCAAAATTACCTTTAACACAAAAGCGAAAGTGCTACACATTCCTACTCCAGTATCCAGTTTTTTTTTTTCTTTAAGGCATTGCGACAACGAGTCATGGATGCAGGTTTCTGGGGATCCTAGCGTGCTACGGAATTGCTGTATACGGAATAGAAAGGTTACGTGATGAAGATAATTTTGTTTTATAATTTCGATAAGAGGTTTGTGAAGTGCAAAAATTGAAATAGTTGAGTAATTTGGGATAACATTATTATTGGATAACATTTCGGAAATATCCATTGCAAAGTTGAAATTCTCACCGTTAATACAGGTTTTTTATCCAGGTTTTCCAGTCATAGATAGACTCATTACACAATGCCTACCGTACTCAAGTAACAGAACACTTCACAATGACCTGATGTTAAACACAGACGACACAATTCAGGACCTTTACAGACGTTTCCATAGCAAATTGCATTCACAACCAAATCCATACATTCACTCACTTTCTTCACCACACTTGCCACACAATCCTCCAAGGAGACTGGAGGAGATGAAACCATGACTTACTATAATCCTTACATTTTTAAATGTTGCCCTAAGGAGCTACCACTGGGTAGCCTTCCTCTCTTAAGCCACTCAAGACAATCTATCCAACACACCGAAAAAAATAAATATATATATATAAGAATATATACAAATAGATGTAAATATTAATGCGATTCGGTGAAATTTGGTTACTTTTATTATTATCAATAATTCCATTAGTATATATTATTTACTTTATTGACATTTGATAACTTATATATACATAATTAGTGAGTTATTGTGAATGATGCCCGGGATTTACACGCCTACTACCAGAGCTCTCTTTCATCACTTTGGTGGACATGAGCCGAACTCTACAGTGGGAGTACATAATTTTAAAAACACAGGTTAATCCACCAAGGTAGGAGTCTTTAACGGGTATCTGACATCATACCATCCCTTAATCTCCGATGCGAAGCATGGCATGCTCTTAGTTTTTTATTATCTCAGTATTTATATTTATTTATTCATATATATGTATATATATATATATATATATATATATAGCCGGTAGCTCAGTGGCATGCGTGCTTGACTTCTGAGCTCAAGGTCGTGGGTTCGTAGCCCGAGGCCCTTAGTTTATTTTATCTGGGAGGTAAAATAAACTTAAGCACGCCGTCCTTCGGATGGGACGTTAAGCGATGGTCCCGAGCCTGTACGATGTCAGGTACTCGTTAAAGACCCCTACCCTAGATGAATAAAAATTTAGGGTAGGCAAAATTTAGGACTCCCACAGTAGAGTCGGGCTCATGTCCACCAGAGTGACGAAAGAGCGCTCTGGTAGTAGGTGATATGACCTCGTAGTTAAAGCCCGGGCATGAGTCATAAAACCTAACCTAACCTATATATATATATATTTTTTGTATATTTTGCTTTCTTTTTTTTTTCTTTTTATATTTAGCTCTTGTGACCTGAGGAATGAGCTCTGAAAGAAACAATGATCCCGAGCTTGAGCGATGTCACGGCTTAAATCTAGATAGGCAACACTTAGAACTCCTACAGTAGAGTCTGGCTTAAGTCCACCAGAGCGACGAAAAAAAAAAAAAATGTTGTTAATAAGTGCATTTTGGTTTTACGAGTAGTTATAATGTTAATTCAAAATTTACCGCAGTTGAATGGTTCGGGATTGTTCACAAGTGCTCGCGGATTATAGGAAAATAAACAGGTGAATTTTGTACATGATAATATATTATGATACATCAGTGATGTCATATCAACAATGGTATAGATAATGAGGGAGGGGCAGCAAACTGCTGAAAGGGAGGACTGTCCCCTACGGAATGCAGGCTATGCAATCCCGCACATCCCATCCATATTGATCTTCATTCCGATCCGTAGTCCCCCCACCACATTATTTCCTGTCATATTACTTTACACTTTTTCGAAATCGTAAAACTTCCTCTCTCGACTGGGTTTACTGAAAATTGTGATCTCATTACAACTAGACCAACAAGTTAAAATTTGAGATGGACCTACATATTTTAGTCTTCGAAAGAAAGCACTAGTAATGATAAACAATATTGATGATTAGAGAAATATGTAAAAAAAACACATTACAGCGTGGTCTGAGGGCGCCGGTAGCTCAGTGGTATGCGTGCTTGCTTACTGAGCTTAGGTCTTACCGAAGCCCTTGTGTTTTTTTATCTGGGAGGTGAAAAAACCTTGAGGACACCGTCTTTCGGATGGAATGTTAAGCGATGGTCCCGAGCTTGTGCGATGTCAGGTACTCTTTAAATACCTTTATCCTAGAAGAATAAACCTGGGTTGGGAAAATGTTGGGAAACTCACTGTAGAGTCGGTTTCATGTCCACCAGAGTGACAAAAGAGCGCTCTGGTAATAGGCAATATTACCTCGTAGTTGAGAATGAGGTAGTTCCCCACACCCCCAGGATCTGGCTAGCAGTGGAGGCAGACGGAGAGGGAAACGAGAGTTGAAGTGAGGCGACATTGAGAACAAATGAATTCCAAGACTCACTTATATAAACATACTAGCTAAGCCCGCCATGCGTTGGAATGGCTATTTTTATAATTAAAACAAAAAAAAAAACCTCAGACTGATAACACATTGCCCTCCATACATAAACAACAGAACACTTCATAACGATGTTATGATACACACAGTACCTACCCGATACAATACAATTAAAACAAAAAAAAAAACCTCAGACTGATAACACATTGCCCTCCATACATAAACAACAGAACACTTCATAACGATGTTATGATACACACAGTACCTACCCGATACAATACAAACTACATTCTTACATACGATTTTCTAGAAAACTTTATACACATACAAACCCAGAAATACTTACTTCATCTTCGCAACACTTACTACAAAACCCCCCACGAAGGTTGAAGAGAAGATGGAACCGCGACTTACTGCCACCTTAAATCCTATTCGTTCTTAATATATTATTTTTTTTACATTATTTTAATTTTACTTCTATTATCTCTCTTACCCATCCATCAAAATTGTCTTTCAATTCCTTTTTTTTTATTTTTTTATTATGTTTTTTATTTCTTTTTTTTCTGTTCTTGTCCTAATAATTAAAAGATAAATTTTCGTCCCGAGGACCTACCACTGGGTGGTCTTCCTCTCACGTGCCCTTCAAGCCAACATATCTATACCATCATAGATGCTGGTTGTTGCACCCTAGCAACAGTTGTATCTTTATGAATAAAAGACAAAAAAAAAATTTAATTAAAAGTTGTCAAACCACTTTTTAAACTGTTCCAATGATGTTTCAAACATATCCCATAAGTTTGAGCGCAATAGCTTCGACAGTTTCACATCCTATAAGCCTCACACACAATGCAGGTCGACTAGAGTCATGGAATGAGTCGACTGAGAGGGCGCTGTGGAATGGAGGTAGAAAATGGTGCATTATGGACCAGAGATTTAAGCTTTATTACACAAGAAGTTGGAATGAGTTACAGAGGACATACCCTTACTAATATACTCGCAGTAACAGAATGTCAACCCTCGCAGGAATTTTGTAGGACCGCATTTCCACCTCTTTTATACACATATATTCATCTCAGGGGCTGAAAAAAAAGGTAGGTTGCAGGCCCAGTTTTTAGTCTAGTTTGTTTTGTACCCAGTAATGCCAGTATGAAATGAATTTGAGAGGGAGGGAGAGTGGTCTGTACAAAGGTGGTTGGTATAGAAGTCGTGCCATAGCCACCGTCACATATATTACATTTTTTCGTTATTTTTTATACTTTTTAGTTAAAAAAAGTATCACATTTTTTTTCTTTTTTATTTTTTTCCCAGCTGTACGAAGTATAGGAGAAGTTATGTAATCGTTCAAAAATTTGAGGCAAAAAATTGATAAATAAAATAAACTATGTTAATTATTATATAAGTTATGTAATTATTACATAACTCCTCCTATACTTCGTTCATCTGAGAAAGTAATGACTCTATTAAAAGAATGTGCTGAGTATTTTTACACTTAGAATTGTAGCAAATTTTATCGTTTCTCAGCCATGAAAGTCAAATTATGAAAGTTGACAGACGCCAGGAAATGGTGAGTATTCAAAGAATTTTCATTTCTGTCAACTTTCCCCTCAAGGAAAAGGAAAACCAACTTTCTTCCTGGTCTTTTCAAGGAGCCAATTTCCCGTTGTACTCAGTATCTACACTTGAGACTGTCACTGCTGCCACTCGCCCGGATTCAGTGATTTATGTAAGTCGATTCAGTTGAACAATTACAAAACAGTGGTATGAAAATTGGTTTTCTTTAGTAGAAATTCTGATAAAAACAATGGCGAAAATAGGTGGAGGCACCTCTCTTAAGCAAAAGATTGGTTCGATAAATTCATTACATCGGCAGTTATTAAGTTTCTGAATTGAGCCCCATCTCAAGATACCCCTTTTTTTCAACCGATATCTGTAATATTTTTACAGGTTATATCCTCAATGGGATAGAGATGTATAAAAAAAAAAAAAAATTATAATAAAAGACCTAAATATGGAAAGAGGCGATGTAATGGGTATAATTGCTATAATTAGTCAATGAGGTTGTCGAATTGTAACCAGGTGGTGTGAGATGTCTGCCCACAAGGAAGAGAGGGTTGTCGATGTTGGACCGTTGGTGGAGGATGAGTGTAAGTTGGTGATGAGCAGTGAGTAAAAAAGGAAATATATTAAATGTGGAGTGAAAAAAGTGGAAAAGTGGTCCAGTTGGTAAGAGAGAGAGAGACAGATGAGGAATTGGGAGTGGACAATGAGATATGACCCAAGAAAAAAACTAACGGATAATAAGTCGCACACGCCAAGAGCCACCCCCTAAGACGAGATATAATCATGGGATCGCACCAGATGATCTGATACTGCATGCAGGTTTTCATTATGTATTAATTATATGCATTTTTTTTTGGCAATGCACACTAACCCTAGTATAAGAAAAGATCAATTTTTGAATGAATAAAAAATTATTAAATGTGACACCCTTATTTATTGAATCTTTTATCAATCAAGTCTTGCTCTATAATTTTAAGTAAATATAATAGTTATCCATTCAAGCGTGGTCACAATATATATACCTACATTTATAATATTGGGAGATTCCCGCTGGCTTAGTACCAATATCGAACAGTTAGTATTTAAGTTATTGTTAGATCAGTAAATAAGGGATACCACAAGGTCGGAATATTATCCAAATAACCATCAGTTATTAAGGGCCAGTTAGTAACCTCGGGTCACGGGAGTCATTTATAAATTGACATTTCCATTATCACAAAATACCCTAATTTAGGGAAAAATAAACATGAACCAGTCGTTTTTTTTTTTTATACGTACTGATATCAAATCTCCCTTTTAACTTTTTATACCCTATAAGAATTTCATTCATGTGAATTATTTAGCCCCTTAAGTTTTTTATCTGAGTAGTAGTGAAACTGAGCATGCCGTCCTTCGGATAGGACTTTAAGTGATGGTCCTGGTTCTGTATTATGTCATTTACTCGTTAAAGACACCTTATCCTAGATGGTTAGGTTAGGTTTTATGACTCATGCCCGGGCTTTAACTGCGAGGTCATATCGCCTACTTCCAGAGCGCTCTTTCGTCACTCTGGTGGACATGAGCCCGACTCCACTGTGGGAGTCCTATATTTTACCTACTCTAAATTTTATTCACCTAGGGCAGGGGTCTTTAACGAGTACCTGACATCGTACAGGCTCGGGACCATCACTTAACTTCCCATCCGAAAGATGGCGTGCTTAATTTTTTTTTTTTACCACCCAGATAAAATAAACTGAGGGCGTTGGCCAGGATTCGAACCCACGATCGTGAGCTTAGTAAGCAATGTTCAGAGGATAAATTGCGTTCATTTAACAACTCCATGTACCAAAATCTGATGCAATGGTCATAAGTGTATCATAGAATGATGGGTATACTTACAGATTTACTAGCGACAAACCGTACAAGATCTTAGGAGGCAGAAGAGCAGAAACTCACCTGAAACATACAAGAAACAAATAATTATTTAAATACTGACCAAAAAGGGGATAAGCGATAGGGGAAACAGATGCATGTTATTATATTGTATAATAATTGCCTACTTATGGGTAAGGTTAGGTTAGCTTTTATGACATGCCCGGACTTTAACTACGAGGTCCATATCACCTACTATCAGAGCGCTCTTTCGTCACTCTGGTAGACATGAATCCTAAATTTTGCCTACCCTAAATTTTTATTCACGTAGAGTATGGGTCTTTAATGAGTACCTGACATCGTACAGGCTCAGGACCATCGCTTAACGTTCCATCCGAAGGACAGCGTTAGGGAGCCATGGTGGCCGTGCGGTCTAGAGCGTAGGGCTTTGGTCGCATGGTCTCACCATGGTTTGCGGGTTCGAATTATTTCGTAGATAGAACTCCCTCCCTGGGCCATGAATGTTGTAAATATAACTAAAATAACACACTTAATGCATAAAAAAAACAAAAAAAAAAGTGCTTAAGTTTATTTTTCCCAGATAAAACAAACTAATGGCCTCGGTCGGTTCGAACCCACGTTCTTGAGCTCTATATGTATATATAAAAAAGTAATAATATTGAAATAAATAAGAATAACAATAAAGAAGTAAATAAAAATGAGTAAAAGCTAAATATATATCTATATATAATAAAAATATTATCAATATATTGAGATGTTGCACTATTTAATTGTGTTACTTTCCTCTGAGTTCAATGACATTTATTGGCTAATATGCATCGACCATAAGGCCAATGCATTTATAATATAAAACACTTTATTTTTTAGTATTAGTCATTAGCACTGTGATAGTGATTTAGTGTCCACTGTTTGACAGATCGCTGCATTTCCTGCAGGTACAATACTGTCCTGTCTCATCCTGGCAGACAGCTTTCCAGGTTTACTGTCCAGTGTTGCTAGGGGCTCCCCCAGCTAGGCTACAGGCGGCCATCACCCATCCTTCAATGTATCTATATATATATATATATATCTCCCACTCGACTATATGTGTCCAGCCTCATGTCCATCACTACACTTGTGTACCGTCCTGCTTCATGTCTGTAACTCAACTGTGTTGTGTCTAGCTAGACTAGAGAGAGTACCTATAACACCTGGTACGGCCGGCTTATGTTTCCACAGTCTATTGTCCATTTTTACTCTTAATAAAAGCGAATCTACTATTTAATATTTTTATATTTATATTCACTAATGAATTTAGATACATATCTTTAACAACTCTTTTTATAAAAAAAAAAAGTCAACATTTCAGCTGTTTTCATTAAAAAATTCAACATTTTGGCGATTCTCTTTTTAAAAAATTATTTATTTTAACAGTATTTTTTTTTCTTTTTTTTTTTTCTTTCCTTTTTGGCCTCGGCAGACACCACACTAGCCATTGCTCTTCTTAAAACTACACTATAAAAGATAATTCTGCTAAAGACGGGATACTGGAGAGAGGAGCCCAGACAGAGGGCCCAAGCAAGCGGCCCCAGCCAAGCCGGGGGACAGCCGGAGGCACTGCCGGACCACATCACCCAAAACAATATACATAGCGCCGACCAGTGACTGGAGTGGAGGCTCCTGAAGGAAGGTCTGCATGTAGTGCCGGCCGTCCAGACCTTCGGAGCTCCTGGGTCTATAGACCAGTGCCCCGACAGTGCCCCCCACAGACCCCCAGCCAAGCCAGCAACCCCAAGCCCAGGCCCCCCACTGGAACCCACACCCCAGTCAGAGGTTACATTGGTTCAATTTATAGCTAAGGAATCTGGGGCTGATTTTGAATTTGCATTATAAATCTGTAAATGGATTGGTAAATAAAAATGTTGCGGGTTATTAAAAGCTGGGGATAGTTAAAGGGGGCTTGGGTTAGCTTATACAGTTCAGTGAACATAAGTTCTCTCTGGGTATGATATTTGGTACAAGTAAGTACAATGTGCTCCAGGTTCTCCTCCACCCGACACACCCGGCACAGTGGGCTGTCTGCCTTGCCTATCCTAAAGAGATACGTCCCACAGATCCCGTGGTTCACCCTCAATCTATTGATAACAGTACATACAGACTTGGGGAGACAGGCCTCCCTGTACCAGGGTTCTGAGCCCACTCTCGGGTTCATCCTCTTATACCAACTTCCTTTGTCACTACTGGTATACATCTCTTGCCAAATGGATAACAGTATTTTAATATTCACTATATATATAATATATATTTATATTCACTATATATATATATAAATCAAAATTTAGTATAAGACCAGCCAACAATGACTGCAGGAATTGTTATTTATTTTTTTATTATCAGTACATACATATATATATATATATATATATATATATATATATATATATATATATATATATATATATATATATATATATTACGGAACCCATCCGAAAGACGACGAGCTTAAGTTTCTTTTTCTTTTACCTTCCAAATAAAATAAACTAAGGGCCTCGGCCGGGTCTTGAACCCTGGATCTTGAGCTCTATAAGCAAGCATGCATACCACTGAGCTACCGGCGCCCTTTTTTATTTTCATTTTTACTTTTTCACTCTATGTACTTATGTCAGCCCAACCGCTGGTTTTAACTTTAAAATATGGTGAATGTATTGATAGTTTTTTTTGAAAAATATGTAATGTGGTCATTAGAGGAGGACTTTCTTATACGATACTAACCACGCTTACTGATCACTCCCTCTCCCTTCTCCCTCTCTCTCTCTCTCTCTCTCTCTCTCTATATATATATATATATATATATATATATATATACCTTATAGATATATAGTGCTAATAAAAAAATAATAAATCACATTTCCTGTAGAAATTGTTGGCTGGTCTTATAATAAATTTTGATTTCTACAGTAGTTTCCGATATATATGTTTGGGCCTACATTTGTTGTGGTCATGGGAAATAGATAATCCTTAAATCATAGCCCCACTTTCTGCACCAAATAGCTCCTGAGATCAGTTCGACCGTCGCAGTCAGCTCTTGTGTATGTTGTTCGACCATAGCAGTCAGCTCGTGTGGTTAGATTCAAGAGTTTTTGTGCAACTCTTGTGTAAGTCTAGGACCAGTTAGTGCCGACTTAGCTCTTGTGTGAAAAAAGATGATCCTACAAATCGTCTCGTGTAGAGCAGTTGTAGTTTCCATCGTGGGAAACAGTTCATAATGTGTTAATTAGGTTGCTCAGTTTATGTTTGCCTATAGACAAACGATCAGCCAAGCCCTGTTCTAATAATATAAGCCTGGTCAGGCAATATATATTAATTTCATATATCATTGTTTCCCCCTTTATTATGTATCTTTTAGATGCGGCTAAATCCAGTATCAAGAGTTACAGCTTCCTGTGAGTACATAATAGTGCTTAAGAAATATTAACAGAAACACAGTGTTCATTATTTTATGTTGTGTTATGTGTGTAGCGTGTTTACGAATGTTGTGCGTAGAAAATACATGTATATATATAAAATACTGTATATATACATATAAATATATATTATAGGTAAAGAACCGTGTCTATGTAATATATGTTTATATATATTATATAAAAACATATAATACATGGACAGTGTTCTTTACCTCCGAGATAAAAAAAAAACCTAAAGGCCTCGGCCGTGTTTATAACGAGTAATATAGGTTTAATAGTTTCTCTGATATCTGGGAGTGGAGGAGACTCGTTAGAAGGGTTTTGGTATATGGTCTTCGAGCTACGGAACCGTAAAAATTGTCTAATAAAAAAATATATATTAGTTGAGTGTAGGACTTAGTTGGTCTGAGTCCAAGTTCTCCCCTCTCTTTATCGTCTGTTAGTTGTTATATATGAGAAGTTGTCATGAGATAGACGGGGGAATAAATGTAGTCATATCTCGAGAGGAGCTGGCACAGTTGGCCGGCCAACAAAACACAAAATGTTGCGGCCAACATCTCTCTGTCCTCTCAACGTATGCTTCCATCAAGTAACTAAAAGAGCGTGAATCCTCAGTAGTCAGTGAATCACTAACAATGTACTACCCCAGCACGAAACACAAAATAAATATAGTCATATCTCGAGAGGAGCTGGCACAGTTGGCCGGCCAACAAAACACAAAATGTTGCGGCCAACATCTCGCTGTCCTCTCAACGTATGCTTCCATCAAGTAACTAAAAGAGCGTGAATCCTCAGTAGTCAGTGAATCACTAACAATGTACTACCCCAGCACGAAACACAAAATAAATATAGTCATATCTCGAGAGGAGCTGGCACAGTTGGCCGGCCAACAAAACACAAAAAGTTGCGGCCAACATCTCTCTGTCCTCTCAACGTATGCTTACATCAAGTAACTAAAAGAGCGTGAATCCTCAGTAGTCAGTGAATCACTAACAATGTACTACCCCAGCACGAAACACAAAATAAATATAGTCATATCTCGAGAGGAGCTGGCACAGTTGGCCGGCCAACAAAACACAAAAAGTTGCGGTCAACATCTCTCTGTCCTCTCAACGTATGCTTCCATCAAGTAACTAAAAGAGCGTGAATCCTCAGTAGTCAGTGAATCACTAACAATGTACTACCCCAGCACGAAACACAAAATAAATATAGTCATATCTCGAGAGGAGCTGGCACAGTTGGCCGGCCAACAAAACACAAAAAGTTGCGGCCAACATCTCTCTGTCCTCTCAACGTATGCTTCCATCAAGTAACTAAAAGAGCGTGAATCCTCAGTAGTCAGTGAATCACTAACAATGTACTACCCCAGCACGAAACACAAAATAAATATAGTCATATCTCGAGAGGAGCTGGCACAGTTGGCCGGCCAACAAAACACAAAAAGTTGCGGCCAACATCTCTCTGTCCTCTCAACGTATGCTTACATCAAGTAACTAAAAGAGCGTGAATCCTCAGTAGTCAGTGAATCACTAACAATGTACTACCCCAGCACGAAACACAAAATAAATATAGTCATATCTCGAGAGGAGCTGGCACAGTTGGCCGGCCAACAAAACACAAAAAGTTGCGGTCAACATCTCTCTGTCCTCTCAACGTATGCTTCCATCAAGTAACTAAAAGAGCGTGAATCCTCAGTAGTCAGTGAATCACTAACAATGTACTACCCCAGCACGAAACACAAAATAAATATAGTCATATCTCGAGAGGAGCTGGCACAGTTGGCCGGCCAACAAAACACAAAAAGTTGCGGCCAACATCTCTCTGTCCTCTCAACGTATGCTTCCATCAAGTAACTAAAAGAGCGTGAATCCTCAGTAGTCAGTGAATCACTAACAATTTACTACCCCAGCACGAAACACAAAATAAATATAGTCATATCTCGAGAAGAGCTGGCACAGTTGGCCGGCCAACAAAACACAAAATGTTGCGGCCAACATCTCTCTGTCCTCTCAACGTATGCTTCCATCAAGTAACTAAAAGAGCGTGAATCCTCAGTAGTCAGTGAATCACTAACAATGTACTACCCCAGCACGAAACACAAAATAAATATAGTCATATCTCGAGAGGAGCTGGCACAGTTGGCCGGCCAACAAAACACAAAATGTTGCGGCCAACATCTCTCTGTCCTCTCAACGTATGCTTCCATCAAGTAACTAAAAGAGCGTGAATCCTCAGTAGTCAGTGAATCACTAACAATGTACTACCCCAGCACGAAACACAAAATAAATATAGTCATATCTCGAGAGGAGCTGGCACAGTTGGCCGGCCAACAAAACACAAAATGTTGCGGCCAACATCTCGCTGTCCTCTCAACGTATGCTTCCATCAAGTAACTAAAAGAGCGTGAATCCTCAGTAGTCAGTGAATCACTAACAATGTACTACCCCAGCACGAAACACAAAATAAATATAGTCATATCTCGAGAGGAGCTGGCACAGTTGGCCGGCCAACAAAACACAAAAAGTTGCGGCCAACATCTCTCTGTCCTCTCAACGTATGCTTACATCAAGTAACTAAAAGAGCGTGAATCCTCAGTAGTCAGTGAATCACTAACAATGTACTACCCCAGCACGAAACACAAAATAAATATAGTCATATCTCGAGAGGAGCTGGCACAGTTGGCCGGCCAACAAAACACAAAAAGTTGCGGTCAACATCTCTCTGTCCTCTCAACGTATGCTTCCATCAAGTAACTAAAAGAGCGTGAATCCTCAGTAGTCAGTGAATCACTAACAATGTACTACCCCAGCACGAAACACAAAATAAATATAGTCATATCTCGAGAGGAGCTGGCACAGTTGGCCGGCCAACAAAACACAAAAAGTTGCGGCCAACATCTCTCTGTCCTCTCAACGTATGCTTCCATCAAGTAACTAAAAGAGCGTGAATCCTCAGTAGTCAGTGAATCACTAACAATGTACTACCCCAGCACGAAACACAAAATAAATATAGTCATATCTCGAGAGGAGCTGGCACAGTTGGCCGGCCAACAAAACACAAAAAGTTGCGGCCAACATCTCTCTGTCCTCTCAACGTATGCTTACATCAAGTAACTAAAAGAGCGTGAATCCTCAGTAGTCAGTGAATCACTAACAATGTACTACCCCAGCACGAAACACAAAATAAATATAGTCATATCTCGAGAGGAGCTGGCACAGTTGGCCGGCCAACAAAACACAAAAAGTTGCGGTCAACATCTCTCTGTCCTCTCAACGTATGCTTCCATCAAGTAACTAAAAGAGCGTGAATCCTCAGTAGTCAGTGAATCACTAACAATGTACTACCCCAGCACGAAACACAAAATAAATATAGTCATATCTCGAGAGGAGCTGGCACAGTTGGCCGGCCAACAAAACACAAAAAGTTGCGGCCAACATCTCTCTGTCCTCTCAACGTATGCTTCCATCAAGTAACTAAAAGAGCGTGAATCCTCAGTAGTCAGTGAATCACTAACAATTTACTACCCCAGCACGAAACACAAAATAAATATAGTCATATCTCGAGAAGAGCTGGCACAGTTGGCCGGCCAACAAAACACAAAATGTTGCGGCCAACATCTCTCTGTCCTCTCAACGTATGCTTCCATCAAGTAACTAAAAGAGCGTGAATCCTCAGTAGTCAGTGAATCACTAACAATGTACTACCCCAGCACGAAACACAAAATAAATATAGTCATATCTCGAGAGGAGCTGGCACAGTTGGCCGGCCAACAAAACACAAAATGTTGCGGCCAACATCTCGCTGTCCTCTCAACGTATGCTTCCATCAAGTAACTAAAAGAGCGTGAATCCTCAGTAGTCAGTGAATCACTAACAATGTACTACCCCAGCACGAAACACAAAATAAATATAGTCATATCTCGAGAGGAGCTGGCACAGTTGGCCGGCCAACAAAACACAAAAAGTTGCGGCCAACATCTCTCTGTCCTCTCAACGTATGCTTACATCAAGTAACTAAAAGAGCGTGAATCCTCAGTAGTCAGTGAATCACTAACAATGTACTACCCCAGCACGAAACACAAAATAAATATAGTCATATCTCGAGAAGAGCTGGCACAGTTGGCCGGCCAACAAAACACAAAATGTTGCGGCCAACATCTCTCTGTCCTCTCAACGTATGCTTCCATCAAGTAACTAAAAGAGCGTGAATCCTCAGTAGTCAGTGAATCACTAACAATGTACTACCCCAGCACGAAACACAAAATAAATATAGTCATATCTCGAGAAGAGCTGGCACAGTTGGCCGGCCAACAAAACACAAAAAGTTGCGGCCAACATCTCGCTGTCCTCTCAACGTATGCTTCCATCAAGTAACTAAAAGAGCGTGAATCCTCAGTAGTCAGTGAATCACTAACAATGTACTACCCCAGCACGAAACACAAAATAAATATAGTCATATCTCGAGAAGAGCTGGCACAGTTGGCCGGCCAACAAAACACAAAATGTTGCGGCCAACATCTCTCTGTCCTCTCAACGTATGCTTCCATCAAGTAACTAAAAGAGCGTGAATCCTCAGTAGTCAGTGAATCACTAACAATGTACTACCCCAGCACGAAACACAAAATAAATATAGTCATATCTCGAGAAGAGCTGGCACAGTTGGCCGGCCAACAAAACACAAAAAGTTGCGGCCAACATCTCTCTGTCCTCTCAACGTATGCTTACATCAAGTAACTAAAAGAGCGTGAATCCTCAGTAGTCAGTGAATCACTCAACACAGAACGCAAAAAATGTATTCGGACTTTAGAGCTATGCCAGTTGTCTTCTAACAGCTGTGTTGTGTGGGTGGGGTAAGTTAATTTTATAATTTTATTTTCTTACTCTGTACCCTGATGCTTTAAGAATTATTTATACTTTTTATTATTTGTATATTTTGTTATTCTATGATAGATGAACCACTGATGATGACGCTGTTGCGTCGAAAACCTGGTGTAAAATAAAACAGTGGGAAGACAACGTCTTTTATTTCTATTAGATTGACAATTATCGTATATCTTACACTCTTCTTTAGGTGTGATGTCATTTCTGCTAGGAGTCCTGACGAGTCAAGTCAGAGTCAAACGGATAAATTATTAATGAGTATTCCCCCTCAATTAATGATAGTTAAATATTATATTTTGATGATCATTTAAGAAGACATTAAGGCGGCCAAAAAGGGATCTTTAAGCCCGTGTAGCATAAATTTGGTGGGATTTATCCAGGAGTATTTAGCCAAAAGGAGGCTCTTAAACCAAAGTGCAATATATCTGTAATGTATTTGTAATATACGCCACTCTGGGGACCTCCCTTCGGACTTTGGAAGGGGTGCTCCTAGTTTAATTAAGTTAAAGGGGTGGTTAGGGGGTGAGGGGGGGTCATACAAACCAGAGCGGCTCTCCCCCCTCTTTAGATTTATAGGGGAAGGAGTTACAGGACCTGGGATCAGTGGGCACCAACCTCATATCGTATCAAGCCATACTATCTTCTCAAATAATGGCACATCTTAATATAGAATAATAGGCCACCATAATTTCTCGGAGAGATCGTATCGAGAGATCATTTAATCTCCAAGAGCTAAAATTAAATTTTTGACTAAAATAGTTGTTTCTGAATCCTCAAAATAAATTATATCTATATAAATAAAAATGAATGGCTAAATGTGTTGCTAAGCGCAAAACTCGAGAACGGCTGGACCAATTCGGCTAATTTTTTTTTTCAAATATTCGTTGAAGTCCGAGGAAGGTTCTTATGAAGAGAGTTCCTAGTTGTCAACGGGAGGAGAGGTTGTGGGCGGCCTAATTAATACAGTGTAAACTCTATTTAACGCCACTCGATTTAACGACAAACTCCCTAAAACATCGAAATAACTTGTATCTGGTTGGTTTACATTGTTGTCCATACATTGATACACTCTATGTAGCATCACACCCACTCTAAATAACGACAACAATACGTCATTACTAAGCAATAAACAGTACTTTCAAGTTGCCCAAATTAATAAGAACTTCAGTTGTGTACGGTCTTTTGTTTGTTATTTTGTTGCTTTATTGTCTAGCACATATTTACCTCGACTGTCGGCATCGAACCGAAGATTCTAAGAAATTCGTTCGTCACCCTGGCTACAACAGCTTCAATTACAGATGAAGAAATTCTGGGTTCGGTGAGAAAAACTGAGGAACAACAACAATGGGATGAAGAAGATGAGACGGATGATGCTGAGCCTCCACCAAGCATTAAACAAGCACTCCATGCAGCGAAATTATTAGAAAAACATATTTTGTATAACCAAATTGATACCACAGTATCCCAAGATATGAATAAGATACATAAGAAAATACAACTAAAATACTGGAGCAGCAAAACACGTCAGACGAAGATAACAGACTATACGCAATAAGTGTTGTTATTTGTATCAATATTAATGTTTGTTGTTTGTAAATTTTATACTTTATTAGTAAATACATATTATAATAGTAAAATACTATTAAATGTAATGTAATATGTATTGATTTTTCTTCTCTTCATTTAACGACACCTCTCAACAACGCCATAAAATGCGCAGTCCCTTAAGTGTCGCTATATAGAGTTTACACTGTATAGTGCGAGCTAATTAACGGATGGTCGGATTGTCACGGAATTTTACATGTGGTATTGTGAAAAGCCAAATTGAAAAATAGGGTGTGTGACGTCTCGAAATGTTGAACCGGAGGGAGGGGGGGGGGGGGGGGGGTTCACGCTGCAGGTCTTACGTTCCCCTATCCTTGACTTATCTTTCTCAGAGCTCATTTTCAAACATGAAGTAACACCCATGGATTAGGTAGGACTAGTTTCATGACAGAAAAGTACGCTCTTTGGAACTGCACCTCCTCCTACATTTAGTTGATGCTAGTTACTTTGTACCCGAGGTACCTAAAGTTGGAAGTTTTTAGCAAGGGCGAAGGGAGAAGAACCTCACATTTAACTCCTCCTTCAGTCCCTTTTCTGGGCATTAGGCCCTACTCTACCGTTATGCATAAGTAATTTCCCTGCCTTTCAACTTTTTCTGAGCTTTTCCATAAGGAGGCGTTCTCTCTATCTCCCGAGTTGGATCACTCAAACTAGAAAAAAAAAATTTCCTTGGGATTCGACTACGGTGATACCCGAAGGTTGATTTTCATCATTAGACTGACAGTTAACACAAGTCATTTATTGAGCCGATAACTCAGTGGTCTGCGTGCTTGCTTACTGAGTTAAACATTGCGAGTTCTTAACGCGACCGGGCCCTTAGTTTATTATATCTGGGTGGTAAAAAAACTTAAGCACAACGTCCTTTAAGTGACGATCTCAAACCTGTACGATATCAGGTACTCGTTAAGAAACCCTACCCTACGTGAATAAACTCAGGTAGGTAAAAATTCAGGACTCCATAGTCGAATTGGGCTCATGTCCACCAGAGTTGCGAAAAAGCGCTCTGATAGTAGGCGATATGAAGTCAGAATAACTTACGAACTATTATGGGTACTGATTAAAATTACCGAATTATAATAACTATCTATAATAATTTGACTTTGCTCATTTCAATATGTCAACTATAATTCATGTACGTTAGAAGTGTGAAATGTCATTGTGTGTGATTAATCTCGGAGCGACAAGCCACAAAATTTAATGATAGATCATCTAATGACTGAATTAATTTGAAATAATATTCAATGAATATTTATGATTTATTTATGATTTATAATTAAATTTGACAAGTGTTTAGAGTGTCTCAAGATGGATGAAAGGAACAACATGACTTGTGTTGGCATGAAAATTATTACATGAACTGAATCAGTTAAAATGAACCATTTCAGTCTCGAAAACCACAAAAAAAAAAATTGTCAGTGAATCACCGGCAATGTACTTCCCCAGAACGAATTACTCAATTAACTTTTCGCTCCCACTCAAATACCAGTCGATCTTTTACGGTAATATTCAAAGTTGACGTACATTGGGGCTCCTAAATCTTCATACTATCAGTTGTTTTTTTGTGTTAAGCCTCTTCCTTGATCCTCACTTTTCCTTCGGCCAATTTGGCTGAAAATCTATAGGGTCCTTACAGGATTCTGGATACACATATAAAATTTCATGTCGATACATTCGTTTTATTGGGAGTATTTTTGGTGAAATTGCTTTGAAAACTCATCAACAAATTTCTAATCAATTACATAACTTCGCCTATACTACAGCTGGGAAATAAAAATTGGTGACCGGGGCTGGTGAGGGACATGATTCACTGACCATTATTTTATCACCAATGGGGAAGTAGATTCTCAGTGATTCACAAACTATATTTTTCCATAATTTCTACTGTGAATTATGACGCTTGACTAACCGAAGATTTTTCATTAGCAACCACAATAAACCATAGCAAATGGTGAAACTTAATAATAATAAGAAATTTATTTCCGTTAAACCAATACATGGTAATAGGATACGTCAAAAGAATTTATACATTAAGATAGCTTATAAATTAGATTTATAACTACTTGAGTCTAACATACGTATGATTAGTAGTAATAACAAAACTATTAAAAAAGTGAAATGAAATTAATAAAAACTGAACAAATAAATACTTAAAAATATATAAGTATATAAAAAAATTAATACAAAGATACATTTATAATAAACTAGCAGTAATACCCGGCGTTGCCCGGGGAACTTTGACTTTTCTCCCAATATCTCCTATAAGGCTATTCAGTTCCTCGACAGTACATTCATGATGTTATAATTTTCAATTATTCATACGGAATAAGGCTTATAGTCCTTCAACTGTAGTAACGCTAGCTTTGGAGCTAAAACTAATTTATTCAAAAAGATTTCTCATTAATCGTTGCAATGGTTTTCGAGTTACAAAGATTGCGTGAGTGGATGCTGGGATGGACCAGGGGTTGATTAAAAAATAGACCTTAACCTTCCGGTAGATAAAACTTATGTATTCAAAAAGATTCCTCATTAATCATTGCAGTGGTTTTTGAGTTACAAAGATTGCGTGGGTGGATGCTGGGATGGACCAGATATTGAGGTACTAATACGCCTATAACCTTCCACAGACGATGACGAACAAATTAAAAAAAAAAATTAATCAAATCCATCAAGCCGTTCGTGAGTTATAGCGGTACAACGCACAGACATTTTCAGCTTTATATATATATGATAGACACATTTTTTAATTTAATAAAAATTAAGGTAACTATTTTTCAAAAACTCTTCGGAAGTGTCTTTATCCCAACGATGTTTCGGGACGTTCTTACGTCCCTTCATCAGGTCCCAATGTGGCGAGATATAGACAAGAAAAAGAAAACAAAGTAACTATAACAATATATAAAAAAAAAAATAAAAAAATACATTATAAATGAATAAAAAAGAGTTTAAATAAATAAAAATATGTAAATAAAAAATTATAAATGAATAAATAAAACAATAACTGACCTTTAAGGTGTGGAGGAACTCTGTCCAAAAAATAAAAATGAAAGCTTTGTATCAAATAATGTTTTTGGATATGAAACACGATTTTTTATTGTGGTTATATTATTCTTTTTGAACAGTGAGAATGAAATTCCGTTTCCGTGTAAAGGGTTTCCTCTAACAGAAACATTTTTAGTTGAAGTTTAAATTTTTTCTTTTTATCTATTGACTTCAAGAAGTGGGGAAGGGCATTGAAAAAAATTAATTCTTTTATGAGTTATACTTTTTTCAAAAATGTTCAGTTATTTGAAAGTCATCGTAAATGAAGTATATATTAAAAAAAAAAAATAGCTGTGGGGAACTATTATGTGGAGTTAATAAAACTGTCATGAAACGAAGTGAATGAAGATTTGACCTTGTGAGTGCAATCTTTGAGGGCTATATAACGCTATAAGACTAAAGTGGTCCCCACACCATGTTACTTTAAAACCGCTTCGTTTTACTCTTCCGACTTTATGAAGTACACGAATGAGGAAATCTATTAAAAATTTAATATTGCATTTCCTGCAGAATTTCATAGCCACAAATATCAAAAACACAATAAATTTATTTTATTTATATTATTCAATAAAAAAATATCGTTGGTGAATCCTCTCTCTTGAAATTGACTCTTTGAATTAAAAATCAAGAGTTTTATTTATTTATTTCTACAGGCGAAACCTATTAATACACAAAATAAAATGGTTTACAAATAACCTCATAAAATACATCGTAATAAAACAAAAAGTAAAAAAAAAAAATATTTTGATATAAACAAATATAACAATTATTTAAAATTTACTCTAATTAACAAACACTTAAATATTACTACAATTTGGTTATAAAATTAACACTATATTAATAATTATGGACACAATAAAAGGACAACTGGTAAGTAATAGCTAGAAATAATAATAAATCCAGATTATGCTTTATATATCCATTTTTAAACAATTGATTTAATAGTATTAATATTGTGTATGAGAGAGCGCCGGTAGCTCAGTGGTATGCATGCTTGACTTCTGAGCTCAAGAACGTGGGTTCGTAACCCAACCGAGGCCCTTAGTTTATTTTATCTCAGAGGTAAAATAAACTTAAGCACGTCGTCCTTCGGATGGGACGTTAAGCGATGGTCCCGAACCTGTGCGATGTCAGGTACTCGTTAAAGACCCCTACCCTAGGTGAATAAAAATTTAGGGTAGGCAAAATTTAGGACTCCCACAGTAGAGTCGGGCTCATGTCCATCAGAGTGATGAATGAGCGCTCTGGTAGTAGGCGATATGACCTGGTAGTTAAGCCCGGGCAAGTCATAAAACCTAACCTAACCTAACTTATTGTCTTTGAAAGAGTCAAATTTATCAGAAATACTATTATCAAGCCTTTGAAATCGATCTATGTGAGAATTATCTTATATAGGGGCATAATATATTATTTACAATTTACATTCATTTGATTGGCTATTTGAGTCGAGCCCCATTTTATGTGCCCCTTTCTTTTTGCTGATTTAGCTGAAAATCAAAAGGTGTCTTCCTTAAAATACACACATACAATCAATCGGGAGTTATCGTGTTCACAGACGATGCACACACACAGATGAAGCAATTTTTGGAATTAGGGTGTAGTGAACATGAAATTCTGCTGAAAATTGAGAACTCTTCCAGTGGCCCAAAACAAATGCCTTAGATTGGTTGGTAGCTTCTCGAGGGGCACCTCCATCCTCCAAATCCATGAAGACCTAAATGTTGAGCTCCTACTGGACTACATAATAAATTTCAGTAAAAACGTTTTACTTAAGTGTGACACAAATCAAAACGTTTTGGTCAAGAAAATGGGGAAAACTCGGGGAGGGAAACACAAAAATATTCGTTCACGATTTTAAATTATAATCTTTGTTTTTGAATGTTTAATCATTTATTTTCTATTAATTTCAGTTACTTTGTAAATTTTTTTTTTCTTTAAGAATATTTTTAAATTTACTCTTGAGCAGTAACATTGTTTTTAATTTGACTAATTATTTTTGATTTGTATTTAGTGTATAAGGGTAATAATGGTTAAGGAACCTTATTGTATAATGGTACCTCTGTAAATGCGACTGTTATAATAAAATCTTATATTTTATAATCAAATTGTTATAATCCAATTTATATTTTGTTTTTTACAACAACTTTCTGCAATTTTCCATCTTCATATGGTGAATCTGAACATACATAAACCAAAATTAGACTAGAATTTACGAGCATTCACAGCTCATGTCAATCATTAATAATAAATAAGTTAAAAACAACACGGTGCACATACATATATAATGACACTGTGTTGTTTTTATAATTTTGCATATATAATTACGAAAAATTTTCAAAAATGTCACTTGAACCATTTTAATTCTAACCCCGTCAATTTACTTTTAAATAATTTTAATAAAAGTATAATTTTGCATATGTAATTATAAATAACTTATTTATAATTACATATGTATATGCAATGTGTTGTTTTTAACATTTATTGTTAACGATTGACATGAGCTGTGAAAGCTCGTTAATTCTAGTCTAATTTTGGTTTATGTAGGTATGTTCAGTCAGATTCACCTCCTGAAAATGGCAAATTGCCGAAACAAGTTGTAAAAAATGAAATATAAGTTGGACTGACACATTTTTTTTTTTTTTTTTTTTTTTTTTTTTTTTTTTTTTTTTGCATTGGAGGGGGAAATGCTGTGACGCACATCCAGGGAAGGTAGCCCTGGATAGTGTGGGACTCGAGACGGTTCACCATCACCATACCCACTAAAACCCCCTCCTTGCCGATCCTGATTCCCTTCCGCGGAACTGACGGTCTGTCATTACTTCGCGGAAGGGAGGAAGGGTGGCTGGTAACGCCCTCTTCTGTTTTATTACCGCTACTGTTCCTTGTCAGCCCTCTCCTGAAGGGCCAACCCGCCCATGATGAGCGCTGCAAAATCGCAGCCTTCATCCCACGACTCCTGGGAGCGCAGCATAGCGTCCACGTAACTGGTAGCAGTCAGTGGGGCGCCCATGCTGCACTCCAGATTTTTCCTTCCCTCCTCAAATCTGGGGCATTTGAGGAGGACATGCTCCGCCGACTCCGTCTCACCAAGGCACGCGGGGCAGTCTGGTGTTGTTGCTGCCCCGATTTTGTGGAGGTACCCCCGGAACCCACCGTGTCCCGTGAGTACCTGGGTGAGGTGGTAATTCACCTCCCCATGCTTTCTGGTGAGCCAAGGCTCGACTCGAGGGATGAGCCGATGGGTCCACCGTCCCTTTGTGGACTTGTCCCATTCTTCCTGCCACTCCCTAATTGTCCTGGCCCTCTCTGGCTCTGCTGGACCAGGGCTGGCCCCCGCGTCCTGATAGAAGACCCGGTTTCCCCTGTGGTCGAAGCGCTGCACCACCTCTTCCACCTGAACCTGGTCTTGTTTCCTTTTGAAGTGTCGCGTACGTTCCCGTGCCAAGAGGTCAATGGGGGGCAGCCCAGCAATTACATAGGCAGCGTCGCCAGAAACTGTTCGGTAGGCGCATGCGACTCTCAGTGCGCTTCGCCTGTGAGCGGGGGCGATCAGCCTCAGGTATGAGGGAATCCTCGTTGCATCTGCCCATGTCGGGGCCCCGTGCAGAAGGATGGAAGTGCTGACTCCTGCCAGCAGTCTTCTCCTGCTCTGCCTAGGGCCACCGACGTTGGGCAGAATTCTCGAAATCGCCGCCGATGTCCTGGCGGCCTTCGCTCCCACGTATTTGAGGTGCTCCCTAAAAGTGAGCCTCTGATCCAGCATTACTCCCAGGTACCTGATGGCCGGTTGGGTCTCGATAGTATAACCCTGGAAGGTCAGTGACATGTTGGTTCTGGCCTTCCTCCCGGTGAAGAGTACTGCATCCGTCTTGTGGATGGCCAGGGAAAGGCCCACAGAGCTCATCCAATGGTGTATCCGCTCCATGGCAGCCTGGAATTTGCGTTCCAGGTTTTCCAGATCATCAGCCACTATGACGATCCCTACATCGTCAGCATACGCCACCAAGGTAAGGTCTTCTGGCATTGGCAGGCTCAGCAAGCCATTGTACAGGATGTTCCACAGTGTGGAGCCAAGGACTGACCCTTGTGGAACTCCTGTAGTGACCTTGAATTCCCTGGTTCCGTCAGTGGTGTCCGCGAACAGCATCCTCTCGCTTAGGTAGTTCCTGATGATCTTCATCAGATACCTGGGGATCTTGAAGTCCCGTAAGAGGCTCTCCTAGATCTTGTCCCACCGAGCCGAGTTGAACGCATTGCTGATGTCCAACGTGACCATAAGGCAACGCTTCCGGTTCCTTAGCGTCCCGGTTATTGCTGCACACACCAGATTCTTCACCTCTTCCACTGCATCTGTTGTTGACCTCCCTGGTCGAAACCCATACTGATTGTCGGTTAGGCCAGCCTCCACATGCTCGCGCAACCTCTCGTGGATGATGCCTTCCAGCACCTTCCCCGCTGTATCAAGGAGGCAGAGGGGTCTGTATGCCGAAGGATCACCTGGGGGCTTTCCCGGCTTCGGGATCAGGACAAGACGTTGCCTTTTCCATGGACCAGGGAAAACCCCCGCTCTCAAACACTTATCGTACACGTCAGCGAAGACCATTGGCCTGGCCTTCATTGCTGCTTTCAGGGCTCGGTTTGGGATTTTATCCAGCCCGGGTGCCTTGTTGGCACCGACGTGTCGACAGGCTCTTTCAATTTCCTCTCTTGTGACAGGGGGGATGTCGTTTGGCCCGCCTTCATCCATCTCTAATGTTGCCACGCCGCTGCAGGGGAAGAGGCATTCCACGATGTTCTGGACCTCCCCTGGCTCCATCTTTGGCTGGCTCTTGTGGAGCTTCTTGGTCACGATCTTGTAAGCCCTACCCCATGGGTCTGCGTTCAACTCGGCACACAGCTCCGTCCAGCAGGTTCTCTTGCTCTTCTGAATCTCCTTGCGCAGGTTTCGCCTGGCCTCGGCGAACTTTTGCCGGAGCACTTCGGATTTATTAGCACATCGGATTTACTTATTTAAAAGTAAATTGACGGGGTTAGAATTAAAATGGTTCAAGTGACATTTTTGAAAATTTTTCGTTAGGTGCATAATCGGTTACAAAAATGATAGTTCTGTTCAGGAAAAAAGTTGGACAAGTGAAATCCAAGCCTAGCCTAGAGATCTAGTGGCAAATCACCTATTCAATTTTGGTGACATATAATTAAGATTTTTATTCAATTTTATGGTTTGCTAACAGCAAATTACACCATAAAAGCAGAAGACAAAATATTTTCGGTTTCGATAAATTATAGATTTTTTAAACCAGTTAAGAACTTAATGCACTTTTCGGACCTACATTTTCTAGGGTTTAGCGGAGAGATATAAGTAAATTTCCCACCTTCTGGACCAGCTTGGTCCTGAGACCAGGTCTCAGTTCGACCAAAGCAGTCAGCTCGTGAGTACAGAGTTCGGTTCTAGCGTCAATTAGTGTATAGATTGACCCCAGCCAGCTGAAGTTTGTGTGAGTCTAAAACTAGTGGTTTCCATCGTGGGAAACGTTAATTTTGTGTTAACTTACGCTTATCTATTTATGTTTGCTTATATACAAACAAGCAGTAAAGCCCTGTTCAATTTAGTGTAAGCCTGGCCAGGCACACTATATTACCCCCAATTTTGTGTTTCCCCCTCTTTATTATGCAGCGTACAGAAGTGGCTAATTCCAGACAAGAACGCCACAAATCGTGAGTACATAAGAGCTTTAAGAATTGTTAAAAGAGTAGAAGTTGCCTCGTTTTGTGTTAAGCTAGATTCTAATGATCTAGCACCTTCAAAGTTTTAAAAATGTCACTTAGACCATTTTGATTCTAACCCCCTCAATTGATCATGAATCGTTCTGGGGAAGTTCATTGCATGTGATTCACCGACCATTTTTTTTTTCTATAGATACCCATCATGCTTACTGGGACAGGATAGATTCTGGGTGAAAGGTCCTAAGTCGGTATGATGATATCAGGACAAATAGAGAGTTGAGGAGATCGGATGATTAAGGGACGAGGAACGTCCTCATTTATCAACCAGTCAGTGATAAAGGGCAAATGGAGACACCCATCTTAGGAGCCGCCCCCCCCCCCCCCAGGTCTTCCGACCCATTTTTATTTATCAAACTAGAGAAGAGTTGGGGGGCGGGCTTGGGGAGGCGGCAGTTGACAAATAGCGCTCCAGTACTTAGGAGAGAGAGTGGTATGGAGGGGGAGGATTTTCTTATGGCACAAGTCATTTCTCCAGATTCAGCTTAGCTACATTAGACGTCGTTAGAGAAGGTAGGAGAACATAAATTCAAAGGGGGCAGACATGCGCACAAGGGGTTGTGTGTAGGGTTCGTGGCGCCTACAAGCCAAAGGCGGGTATTCGGGGAAGCCTGATGCAAACGTTCATAAACAAGAAATGGGATTAATTTAATAAATTAATAAATTGATTCCCCATATTAAATTTACTGTGAGTACATCAGGTTTGTGTTAGTTATTATGACTCAATCTTAAACCACCGATCTTGAGCTCAGTAAGCAAGCACGCATACCACTGATCTAACGGCGCACTAAACAATTTGTGTTAACTGTCGGCAGTAGACAGAAAAGGAGATGACCCCTCTCCACATGGAGAAATTATAGCAATGCAACCCCTCGCCCATCCTTTTACCTTCAACTCAATCCTAACCACTGATGAATCACCCACCGATGTACGTCCCCACATCTATGACGTCCCCCTGACCCGTTGACCATCTACACAGGGAGAAAGTATAGCAATGGACTCCCATCACCCACAGATGTACGTCCCCTTAATTTTGATGTCACCTTGAACTTTTGACCCGCTCCACATGGAAAAAGTATAGCATTGCATCCCCTCCCTCACAGCTCTGAGTTGTTTCCACTCTCCCTCCAGAACGTATCCAGAGGGCCCCCCTTCCCAAAAATTCCTTGAGGGCGCTCAATTGTATTTTCCGATACGAAACCAGAGAGCCCCCAAAACCTTTGTGACGTATCCAGACACATTTCCAAAACAATTTCCACTCCATCTCCCATCACAGCAGTCTTTATGACGTCCATATATAGTGGGTGACGTCATAGGTGTGGGGACGTACATCGGTGGTTATGACTCGGTTGAAGAAAAGGGTTGGAGGTGCATTGCTATACTTTCTCCATGTGGTGGGGGCAGCCATATCCTTTTCTTTCTACTGTCGGTCTAATGATTTAAATTTAAATTCAAAATCCCATCGATATGGCATCTATTCAGCGAAATCGAACGAAGGGAAGAATACACTAATAACTTCCGATGTGATTATAAAATTCAGTGTGAGGATTCAGATGTCCATATGTAAGTTAGTTATTGATATATAGCCCAGCCAGTGTGAGTAAACCTTGCTATCCATGTCACCCTTCGAGCTAAGTCAGTATTATTTTAGCCTCTACATTGTACAAGTAGGGTAAGCGAATTTTTTTTTATTTTATTCTTTATTTTGTTACTATGTACCATGATTTAGCTGATTACCTTTCATTATTTATATTTTATACGTAGGTATTCATTCATAGATATGTCACAGATGATGACGCTGTTACGTTAAAACCCGATTCTGGTCACCAATAAAACTGTCTTTTGTTTCTATGAATAAATTAAAATGTCAAAACACGATCGAAAAAAGAGAATTCTGAGCTTTTCTAGACCCACCGGTGTGTGCGTTCCGTGTCAGTCTTGTGACATATGTAGGTCAGAGGTATTTTAAGCTGATTCTAGACTAGTAGACCGGGGAGGGGGGTGTAAATCTGATATGTTTTAACCCTCAAAATGCTAAGCTTCAATTTCCATACATAGAGATGACAGGGTTTCTCGATTTCAGTTAGATGAATATGAGCTGCACATAATGGATATGCATATATGCTTTCGTTGGATGTCAAAATGCAGTGTCATTCGCAAAAGGAGTGTACATTCCCAGATTGAATTTTATAATTTAAAAATAATTTTATAATTAAATTCCTTAGTTCCTATGTAGTTATTGTAATGGGTTCGAAAATCGAAATCGAAATTGTCATTATATTTTTATGTTTCAAGGTCATTACATTATTTTTAGACTATTTTTGGATAGAAGTATGTGTACGTGCGTGGTCAATTTTTCCTGCATGATTAACTCGCGAATGAAAAATGATATCGATTCCGCTTTGGTGCCAATCGAAGCGTATCAACGTAAATATGATCTGAAAGAAAAATTTTCAAATTCCGTCCATCCGTTTTTCTGTTTGAACAAAAAAACTGCTAAAAATGTGAATTTATTCGATCTAATTTATTCTGATGGCAATGTAGCATCCTTTAGAGACAGATTGAAAAATAGGCTATGTGGCGTCTGAAAATTTTGAACGGTAGGGGGGTTAGGAGAGGGGCTAGGCATAAAAATTGTTCTAGCTCATTAACAGATAGTCGGATTGTCATGAAATATCACATGTAGTATTCTTGACAAGCCCATTGAAAAGTAGGGTGTGTGACGTCTCAAAATTCTTAATGGGAGGGGGGGTTGTAAGGGGGCCCTATGCATAACTATAGTGCTACTTCATTAACGGATGGTTGTATCGTGATAAAATTTCGCGTGTAGTATTCTTAGGAGCCATATAGAATATAGAATATCTGGCGTCACAATATTCTTAAGGGAAAGGGGGGTTGTGAGGGGAAGCTGAGCATAAAAATAGTTCTACCTCATTAACGGATTATCGGATTGTCATGAAATTTTATATGTAGTTGTAAAAGCAAAATTCAAAAAAAAAAAAGCTATGTGACATATTTATATGATGCTGGGAAGTTTGCCGTGTGGACCTCAAGGGCCGCACTTAGTCGAAACACACACATCCGAAAACCCGCTTGTTTAAAAAAAAAAATATTAGCTAGTTGTTAAGGAGAGAACTCCTCCTCCACCCTTACACTCAGCATCATTTCACTTTATATATTTTTTCTGGCAATACTGATATACTAGTGCTGCTACCTAACTACTATTGTGGTGATCTCCTGGCGCCATTCCGCCCCATATCTTACGCCTTATACATTCTTTTAATGGTTTTCCCCTTTTTCAAGCTTTGTGCTACCCACAGCACTTTACTAAACATGTGAGAGCCCAATATAGTACCATTCAAATATTTGCCTATCTGATGTCCACCAGAGTGACTAAAGAGCGCTCTGGTAGTAGGCGATATGACCTCGCAGTTAAAGCCCGGGCATGAGTCATAAAACCTTACCAAACCTCTATTAAAAAATATTGAAATAGATTTAGACTAAACATTTAATGATTTGTAAGCTGGACCCAGCTGGGATTCGGGTGCCTGCTGCTTAAGCTCCATAACATGGGAGATCCGCCACTGCTCATAACAGTTAACTTTTGAGCTTACTAATAATTTTCCAATAAGTGAGAAATAATAAGAGATAGGAACAATCTGTTTAGAATTTCTGAACGATGTTCTGACTGAATTTCTGAACGATGTTTTATCTGAGAAGGCCCAGGTGTGTTCAGACAAGCGGATCCTTTATTTCACATTACTTTCAACACAACACACAATGTCATACATTATACATAGGCATTAGCTGACCCAGCAGATACCCGTTTTATGGGCCTAGCCAAGGGTTATGGCTAACCATAAGTTCCATAACTCTTCTCCTTAGTTACATTGTAAGGTTTTAACTAAAATACAATTAGTTATACCAATAAAACGAAGGAAATCTCTGGGATAAGCTCTGTAAGGGTTAATCTATAAAAATAAATATACGCAAGTAAGGTCAGACTATGAACTAAGAGAATTCATGGAGTTGAGGAAAGTAAATAAAAACGAAGAACTTGCTTAACATTATAATGTTTAATTTCACAAAAATTTATACAAAAATGTACCGTTTTTGGGCTACGTCATCGTCAGCACAAAGTACAAAAGTGACATTGAGGTTCGCTAAGTTCGTAGATACACCAATAGGAGCTATTTTCCGTAGATACACCAATAGGAGCTATTTTCCGTAGATACAACACTAGAAGCTATTTTTCGAAGATACAACACTAGAAGCTATTTTCCGAAAGTACAGCACTAAAAGCTATTTTCCGTAGATACAATATTAGAAGCTATTCTCCGTAGATATACCAATAGGAGTTATTTTCCGTAGATACAACACGAGAAGCTATTTTCCGTTGATACACCAACAGGAGTTATTTTCCGTAGATACAACACTAGAAGCTATTTTCCGTAGATACACCAAGAGGAGTTATTTTTCGAAGATACACCAATAGGAGCTATTTTCCGAAGTTACAACACTAAAAACTATTTTCCGAAGATATACCAATAGGAGCTATTTTCCGTAGATACACCACTGGAACACAGCAAATAGTTAAGTAGTGGTTGTCAAGTTGTTTTTGAAAAGGAAGACCTGTCCTAATTCAATCCAAACTCAAGTCTGTTGTTGATTTTGACCAGACCTCCTGTCCCCCCTGACTCCAAATTCGATTTCTAGTTTTCAAGAGAACCACACTTCTCTTCTCAAGGGTCTCTTCAGGGCTTTCTCGACCTTCCTCTTGTTATCACCCTCTATTGAACACACTCTTATATAGAACATCTCACAAGAAAAAATAATAATAAAAAAAAAATGTCTCAAAAGCACTGTTGCCAAAATTCTATTATCGACATATTTAGCCTTGAAAAGGTAGGCTCTTTTATCCGTTTTTATTGCATGGGTTTTCGTGAAACTTTGTATATGATTTCATCAATATATCTTCAAGCATTATGCATTTTGGTTCCAACTATAATAATAATAATATAAATGGTGAAATAAAAGTGAATAATTTCGACTTTGTCTTTGTTCATTGGGCTCTCAGAAAACTACGTTTTTACTTCCAAAGCTGTACAAAATATAGAGAAAATTATGCAATCGGTTAACAATTTGATGCGGAATTTTCAACGAAATTTCATGTTTTCCGTGCTTCAGATTCAAAATATGATAATAAAAATTTTTGTATGTGTGCACGATAACTGCCGAAAAAATGAATGTATCATCACGAATGTTTATACGTGTCTCCGGGATCCTCTGTATTGATTTTCAGCCAAATCGATATAACGAAAATAAGGATTAGAGAGGAGAGGATTAACACAAAAACGCCAACAACTGCCGATGTAATAAATTTACACAAACAAAGATTTTGTGAAAATAAAACCTGGGCTTAAAAGCCTAACGCTCTTAAGCTTCACCACACACAGATTTAAAAAAAAGTCGTAGCAATGTACATCCCCAGAAAAAATTAATCAATTAACTTTTCGCTTCCCTTCCAAAAACAGTCTACCGTTTGTGGTAATATTCAATAGGCTCCTAAGATCTGATACTAGATTTTGTGTCGATAAATTTATTACATCGGCAGTTATTAGGGTTTTTTAATTGAGCCCTTCTTCCTTTCTCCAGAATCGCTGAAATTTGACAGGTTATGTCCTCATTAGATTGTGACTTCAAATACGAAATTTCATGTCGATACATTCATTACATCGGTAGTTATATTAGGGTTTTTGAATTGGGCCCCCTCCCCTGAACCCCCTTTCTCTTTGACCGATAACGCTGAAATTTGACAGGTTATGTCCTCATTGGGTTGTGACTTCAAATTTCATGTCGATATATTCATTACATCGCCGGTTATTAGGGAACCCCCCAAGGAAATTAATAAGAGTCGTCCTTATGGAATTTCAAATTCACATATGAAATTTCATGTCGATACATTTATTAAAACAGTTATTAGAGTTTTTGAGTTAAGCCTCTCCGCAATAATTAATGTGTTGCAATATGCACTTCATTGATAACATTATCATGTTCCAGGACCAATAGTAATAGAATCATTTCTGAAGTACATTCATTGTGTTGTAATAACATTAAGGAAGATTGCAATTTGAATTTTGGCGGGTAGCCATAACCATCGCCATTTTGCCAATTATCTTCGCTCCAGACACTTCACATTCCATCTACTAACTTCTCTAATGATTTTGTTCAAAAGATCCGCAATATGCAACAACAAAAAAAATAATATCATAAAAATTCTTGCTCAAACAGTCAATTTGATATGGGTCCACACACTCCAGACCGAAAAAAATACTTTTTTTTAAAACTGTAATATAAAACAAAAATATAAGGTAAAAAGCTAATATGCATAAAAATTTTCCAACTAAATACACAGAAAAGTCGTAAATAATATTTATCTTTCCGCAACAGAACGATGTTTGGTGGGAATATGAATAATAGACATTTTTTTTTTCTTTGAAATATTTTATTATGCATATTCACAATCGGTACTGACAGACCATAAGTAAATTTGTTGACAATAGGTAATGGAAAAATTTATGTACAATGATAACTAAAACAACAGAAAAAATAAATAAAATAAATAGGTAATAATAAAAAAAAAAATAATAAAAATGTCTCCATCAAGTCATGAAGAATATGTACAAAATAATGACTTTTATACACAGAGGGCGCCGGTAGCTCAGTGGTTTGCGTGCTTGCCTTCTGAGCTCAAGATCGTGGGTTCGAAACCCGACCGAGGCCCTTAGTTTATTTTATCTGGGAGGTAAAATAAACTTAAGCACGCCGTCCTTCGGATGGGTCGCTAAGCGATGGTCTCGAGCCTGTAAGATGTCCGGTACTCGTTAAAGACCCCTACTCTAGGTGAATTAAAATTTAGGGTAGGCAAAATTTAGGACTGCCACAGTAGAGTCGAGCTCATGTCCACCAGAGTGACGAAAGAGCGCTCTGGTAGTAGACGAAATAAAATAAAATAATATAATAATAATAATAAGAAGAAGAATATAAAAAATTAGGTTAAAAAAAATATATATAATATAAATTGAATTAGCATTGAAAAAAATAAAAAATAATAATGGATGGGACGTTAAGCGATGATCTCAAGACAAACACCTCTACTCTATATCACTAAAACTGTGTAGACAAAATTTAGGACTCCCAGTGAGCTTCACTGACATCGGCCGAAGTGTGGAAATGTTCGTCTAAGCATGTCTGAATGTTTTGAGCAATGTTACTCGTTTGAAATTCACCTTGTTCATGAAGAAACAATGGTTCATAACTTTTAAGTAGAAGTGCTTTAAAATGAATTACGAAAAAGTGAGTAGGATTTAAGAGGAACCTGCCCCCCCGAGAATGGAAGCTTTCATTATTAATGGGATGAAGAGTAGAACTGGTGATTCTCCTAGGAGTAATTAGTTTAATCCAAGTGTATTTAAATTGGTGTAGCTGGTATTTCTGTAGGAGGGGGTCCTCGGCCTCTCTTAGGATGCTCTGAGAGGCTCGGAACGTGACGAATTTGCATTATAAATGAACGGTGAAGGGGTGGGGGGGGGGGGGGGGGAGCAGCAATATGCAGGCCCTCAGACGAAGTCCTGCATTGAATTGTAAATTTGGTGCACCGGGCTCTGGCTGGGAGTTTAAAGTGAATTCCCCTCAGGTGCTCAAGTGCCATTAACAGCAAACACAACTGCATCGACTCTAGAGTGGCGGAAAGCAGAACTATAGAGGATTTGACAAGAAATTTGTGGAGTCAGTTAGAAATGGTATTACAACCACAAATATTTTTCTGTCCAAATCTCAATTTTCTTTAACATTTCATCACTCCATGAGAACCTAGCTTTATTCTCATTGTAAAAAATCGGTGCTTTATGTAAAATGCAATCCTAATTTTGCAATTGCAATGTACTTCCCCAGAACGAATTAATCAATTAATTTTTCGCTCCCCCTCTAAAACTAGTCGACTGTTTCAACTAATATTCAACAGTTGACTTACATAGAGGTTCCTAAATCCTAGTACTAAATTTTGTATCGATAATGTTATTACGCCAGCTCCTCTTCCCTTCCGCCCATTCTGCTGAAAATTAATAAGTGTCCTCCTTATGAGGTTTCAAATTCACAAATGACATTTTCTGTCGATATATTCATTACAACGGCAGTTATTGGAGTATTTGAGGTGAGCCTTCGGTCGAATTGACTGAAAATCAATAGACACTTTCGGGCTTTGGTCACACATGAAATATGATTCATTGCAGGTCGCCTGGTTTGCGAGATACTTCATACGGCATGATATGTCGTTTTGAAAACCATTTTTTTTAGACGTTTCGTCGATTTACGTGAAAAGGATAGTCCTTCGTTACTATTCATGTCCCCTATGTCCCCTATTCATGAACCCAGTAAAGTAATTTATATCTTTGGATTAGATGTAACAATTTTAAAAAGAAACAATATGGCATCTCATTCATATCTTTAGAAGAAATCCAATTGAAATAATTATTAGTTGAATTTTTTTTTGAATACGTGCAATTTTGAATAAAGTGCACGTATTTAAAAAAAAAATCAACTAATACTTTACGTCTTGAACTTTCGATATTTCTTTAGGTCCCTTTTCGGAAACTGCTATAGAAATCAAAATTTAGTAGAAGACCAGTTATAATTTTTACAGGAAATGTGATAATTTTATTTATTAGTTTTATTTTAATTTTATATTTTTTATAATTAACACAACCATTTTCTTTCTTTTATTTTGAACCTACGGACTTCTAAAAAGACGATCAAAATTAGACATGACACAAAAACGGAACTGTTATACTTACTTACTTAGACCATTATGGACATACGGATCACAGATATACGGTTCAGCAAAAATATCCAACATCAAACGAATTCAGGCGTTTCAGTCAAAAACCCTCAGACTGATAACACAGTGCCCCCCATACATAAACAACAGAACACTTCATAACGATCTTATGATACACAACGTACCTGACACAATACAAACTACTTACATACGTTTTTTTAGAAAACTTTACACACATACAAATCCAGAAATACGTACTTTATCTTCACAACACTTACCACAAAAGCCCCCACGAAGGTTGAAGAGGAGGTGGAACCGCGACTTACTGCCACCTTAATTCCTATTCGTTCTTAATATATATTTTTTTTGTACATTATTTTCCTTCACTTTTATCATCTCTCTTACCCATTCCATCAAAGTTGTCTTTCAATTCCTTTTTATTTATTTATTTTTTTAAATTATTTTTTTATTTTTATTTTTTTTTTCCTTGTTCTTATAATTAATATAAATTTTCGTCCCGAGGACCTACCACTGGGTGGCCTTCCTCTCACATGCCATTCACGCCAACGTATCCATACCTACCAACATAGATGTTGGTTGTTGCACCCTAGCAACAGTTGCATCTTTATGAATAAAAGACAAAAAAAAAAAAAAATAATTTTGAACCTGGAGGTCGGAAAAGTTGAAATTCCGTTGAAAACTCCGAATGGAATTTTTAACCGATTACGTAACTTGCCCTAAACTTTGTGTATCTGGGGAAGTAAAAAATTCCAATAGCTGATAGAATACAGAATTGAGAGATAGATACAAAAGGTGTGTGATTGGATTGAATGAACCATGAAACAATGGAACCAGGGACATGGGTGGGGGGGACTGGCATAAATCTAGAGGCCACCGAGGTAGACTAACTGAAAGAGATACTTGTGAGAGTCACAGTGACCAGTGGCCAGTATCTAGTAGCAGGCCATATCGTTAACAAAGATATACTGACTGAGTAAATCAGAGGGGTTAGTCTTTATAGGGATCAGTAGCAGCTACCAGAAACAGTTACCACCTGGGGCCAAATTCTCAATTACTTTTGCATATAAACATTAAAAAACTCAAAAAAAAAAAAAAACTCTCTCTAAAGTTCTCAATTTACAATATATTTGCGTGTATAGACTATGTGCATAGACAAAAGTTTTTTCAGGCAGTCGGTATCAGGGAAAATAGTTATACTCATAAATTTTCAACTTTATAATGATTTGACTTGACACTATTACTACTAATAAAAAAAAAGTGGGACTGTGCAGTTAGTACACAAGTTTGAAGTGTAATTGCAGCTAATAGACTATATTTGAACTATTTTTATTCATGGTGGCCGTGCGGGCTAGAGCGTAGGGCTTTGGTCGCATGATCTTACCATGGTTTGCGGGTTCAAATCCCGTCCGGGAGTGAGTTTTATTTCGTAGATAGAACTCCCTCCCGGGGCCTTAGATGTCATAAATAACTATATATATATAATACATTGACATGGCTAATATGCACCGTACATAAAGCCAAAAAAAAAAGATGCACAAAAATTAAATTTAAAGCGTTACACACTCAACAAAAAACAGCATTAATTCAAACACAAACGAATAAGAAATACACGTGTTTGTTTAAACGTACAATTATGCGCAGTCTGCTCAGTGGGCGTCCAGAATGTTACGATTTTTCGTTTGCGGTTTGGAGGAGGAGGGGGGATGCTGCATCTACCTCAAAACGTCCTGCTATAACTGAAAGACGATTTTTTTTTTTTTTGGTTTTATGTATTAGCCATATTAGCCATGCCAATGTGTTACCTAGTTATATTTATGACATCCATGGCCCCGGGAGGGAGATCTATCTACCTAGGTGAGACCATGCGACCAAAGCCCTACGCTCTAGCCCCCATGGCCCCCAAGAAACGAAGATACTCTTCAATAATATATATTGATAACACATATTGATAATCTCACAACAGCCCCTCAACTATAATTTGATTTCTTCTAAATGTAAGTGAACACGATAACTTCCGATATAATGAATGTACCAATAAGAAATTTTTTATGTGTATCAAGTACCTCGTGAGGGTAACACTTATAGGTTAGGTTTAGGTTTTGTGACTCATGCTCGGGCTTTAACTACGAGGTCATATCGCCTACTACCAGAGCGCTCTTTCGTCACTCTGGTGGACATGAGCCCGACTCTACTGTGGGAGTCCTAAATTTTGCCTACCCTAAATTTTTATTCATCTAGGGTAGGGATCTTTAACGAGTACCTGACATCGTACAGGCTCGGGACCATCGCTTAACGTCCCATCCGAAGGACGGCGTGCTTAAGTTTATTTTACCTCCCAGATAAAATAAACTAAGGGCCTCGGTCGGGTTACGAACCCACATTCTTGAGCTCAGAAGGCAAGCACGCATACCACTAAGCTACCGGCGCCCCCGGTAACACTTATAGAATTTTTAGTCAAAAGGAAAGGGTTGATTTGGTAGAAGCTCATCAAAAACACTTTAATAACTATACTGATGTAATGAATATATTGACAAAAAATTTCATATTCATATTCAAATTCAAAACTCATTACTTACTTATTTACTTTACTTTCCCTGGCGCTACGGTCCTTGTAGAACCTCTGGGCCTCCGCAACAATCTTCCGCCATTCTTGTCCCGTCTCCATCTTCTCACACCCATCGTTCTAAGGTCATCCTCCAGCCAACGTAAGCGAGGTCTACCTCTTCTTCTTTGTCCTCCAGGGTGTCCCTCCAGTATCCTCCTCGGCAATCTGTCTGATTCCATCCTCTGTAAACGCCCAGCCACCTTTGTTTAACTAAGGCCACCAGGTCCTAGATCCATCCCCCTCAGTATATCTTCCTCAATACCTTTCTCTCCCACGTATTGAGTAAGACTTCGTCCCTCCTAGTCAGGAGCCAGGTTTCACTCGCAAGTGTGACGACCTGTCTCAGGACTGTATTATAAATTTCTATTCAAAACTCATGGTGACACATATTAATTTTCTGTAAAATCGTGAATCAGAGGTGAAGCTCAGAGGAACTGAGAGACACGAGACAAATCAGGCAAGACTTACTACTGAAGATTGATTACTTACATAAAACAGTTAAAGTAGCAGCTAAGTTACTTGTCTCCTCTCACGGAGGTAAACAAGCAACTCTGAATAAATCATTGGGGAGGGGGATGCTGAGTGCCCCCCACCTCTTCCTTCAAGGCTGAGAATTGCTTCTTGGGCAATTTGTTTACAAATTCATTTTAGACTTGGTGCTATCAGAAAGGGTGTGGAACGTAAGGAGGTGGCCATTATTAATGAAGAATGTACATTGTGTTGGCTACAGATAGACAAAGGCACGAAACTTTGTCTTATTAGCATGTTTTATGCAAGAGCCCCCCCCCCCCCCCCCCCCCTCCATTACTTAACTTTTTGGTAATCTCCCAACAGACCCTCAACTATAATTTGATTTCTTCTAAATGACTTCACAAGGTTAGGTTCTTTCACTTATTGCTAACGTATGTTTACTTTCTTATGATGTATTCAGTTACCATCTTATGTTTTAACTGAAATAAATTAATATTCTTTCGGATACATAAGGCCTTTAATGCCCTTTCGCACTTCTTGAAGTCAATAGATACAATAAAAAAATTTAAATTTCAACTAAAAATGTTCATGTTAAGAGGAAACCCTTTACATGGAAACGGAATTTTATTCTCACTGTTCAAAAAGAATAATATAATCACAATAAAAAATCGTTTTTCATATTCAAAATCATTATTTGATACAAAGCTTTAATTTTTATATTTTGGGGAGAGTTCCTCCACACCTTAAAAGTCAGTCCAATGTACGTTTTGGTTTTATTTATTCATTTATATATATTTTTTTCTATTTTAGACATTTTCATACATTCATTTATGATTGACTAATTATATATATATTATTTTTCATATATTGTTATAGTTACATTGTTTTCTTTTTTTTCTATATCTCGCCACATTGGGACCTGATGATGGGACGTAAGAACGTCCCGAAACATCGTTGAGGGATAAAGACACTTCCGAAGCGTTTTCATTGAAAAATAGTTACCTATCTTAATTTTTATTAAATTGAAAAATGTGTCTACTTATTATGAACGTATCTTGTATTATTATTATTTTTTTTTTTAATTTTTAATTTTTTTTTTTTTTTATATACTCATATATTTTTAAGTATTTATTTGTACAGTTTTTATTAATTTAATTTTATTTTTTTTAATGTTTTTTTTTTTGTTACTACTAATCATAGATGTGTTAGACTCAAGTAGTTATAAATCTAATTTATAAGCTATCTTAATGTATAAATTCATTTGACGTATCCCATTACCATGTATTGGTTTAACGGAAATAAATTATTATTATTATTATTATTAAGTAGTATGATTTGTACTTCAAGATCGCGCGTTTTCAAGGATGGGATGATATTAATAGAAATTTTTGACGTGAAAACGTCTATTCGCTCGTTAAGCACAGTGATAGCCGGTCAAACTTTCTTGTCTTACAAAATACCGACAGATTTCAATCGATAATAACTACGAGACTAATCATGCGATAACAACGGTTGAGGTCACAATGGATAGAGCATGTCTTTACGTGTTTGTTATGCGGTGTTTGGTTTGCATGTGACGATATCGGTTTAGTGTCGGCGCCGGCGGATGATTGTTGCGAATTAGCGTTGTGCAAAATTAGAAATTAGTGTAGCGTGATAACGCGTTTAGATAGAACGTTGATTCGGGTGTCATTGTAAAGAGCTTGAGGAGCACTACTAGAACTCAAAGTGAAACAATAAAAATATTTACAGAAATATATGTAAAAATTGCAAAAAAAATTAAAGATGTCGTCTCATTTAAATCGTAAATATGAGCGGAATTATAGAAAACGCAAATCAGAGGAAAGCTCGATTCAAAAGGAATTTAAAAAACCTAAAAAGTCTAGTGCCGAGCAAATGCAAGAGCTACGGCAGCATCGAAAAGAAAATGAAAAATGATTTTATCCCAACATTTTCACGGAAAGTCTATGGCGTGTCTTAATGTATAAATTCTTTTGACGTATTACCATGTATTAGTTTAACAGAAATAAATTTATTGTCATTATCATTATGTTATTCCTGTTCCCTATCTGAGTCACAACTGGGAGAACGGAGTATGTGAGACTGGACAAACCTACTATCCCCTCTCTGAGTTGAGGAGGGGGGGGGGGGGGGGGTTGGAGACTGTCTGATGATGAAGGCAACCTCGAAAGCTAGCAAGAATTAATAAAATCTTTGAGAGGTCGGACTATATTTTATTTGACAACCTGTGGAATAATCACTTCTCACTACATCAGCCATCTTCATATTAGTGTGTATGAATTTTTATATTTATATTTAATGCCCCGTAATGATGGAAAGTGCCACTTTTCAGCGAAATCGGTCGAAGGGATCGACTCATATATCCTAATAACTGCCGGTGTAATGTATCGACACAAAATTTAGTATGAGGATTTAGAAGCCACTATGTAAGTCTAATATTGAGTTTTGCCAAAACGGTCATTTGGCTCTGGAGGGAGAGCGAAAACGTAATTTATTAATTTATGCTGGAGAAGTACATAGCCGTTGATTAACCGACCAATATAATTTCATCTATACTTTGTATAGCTAAAAAAAAAGTTTTATATAATTTTCTGGTGAGTTCCCATTCTGCTCGTAGTACATCAACTATAAATTATTGTTACCCTGGCTAGTTTGGTTGGTGAGAAGTACAGTAAAGTTGTTTTGGTTAGCCGCCGCTGAAGGAAGCTAAGTCCAAGGTACTTAAGTCCGGAGTGTGGGTACTTTGTCCGTGGGAGGCACTTTGCCAAGGAGATACTTCAAACCCCGGTTCTCTTTCTTGGGCCAACACTTAACTGTAACTCAGAGGTCCCGGATCTCTTCGTAGAATGTTCCAGTTCAGTCACTTTACCCCAAAGTCCAAATATCACCGCAAAAATGCTGTCAGCTTTAATTGTCTGTCATCTCTCCTATATAGGACAAACAGGGCGGAATGACTTACAAAGGGATCTTACAGTGTATGGGTCGCCGATTTCAATGAAACTTTTTCTAGTGTTTCTACATCGAAAAATAGTAGTTAGGTGTCCGAGCGTTCGTGCCAATGGGCCTTCTGAGCAAAGAAAAAAAAATCTAGGCGCGAAAATAGGCAAAAATTTCCTTCACAAAGCTGCCACTGCTCCTAGCTCCCTTAATCAATTTCAATGAAATTTTCAGGGATGATTGTACATCGAAAAATATTAGACACGTGTATAGGGTTTTGTCCAAATTAACCCCAGGATGCCCAGAATAAAATATTAAATATGAGGGTTTACATTGCCACTATGGAGGGCTAAAAATCAACTACAGGATGTATCCGATAAATGGTTTCCAAATAATAATTTCTCGCCTTAAAAAACCCTCATATCATTTTCATAATATTTCAAAACTACTAAAAAATCACCTCTGAACTCCTCTTCCCGTCGCGACGCGTCGGCCGAAGAAACTGTTTACTGGACAAAAAAAATCGTTGCAGTTACAAATGCGCACTATAATGTCAGTTATTAGAGTTTCCAATTATTCAAAACCAGTCGACTGTTGACTCACATAGGGGGCTCCTAAATCCACATACTAAATTTTGTGTTGATAAATTCATTGCATTATCCCCTGAATTATCCTCTTTCCTTCAATCGAATTTTATACGTTATTTTCTCAATGGGTTTTGACTTTAAATATGAAATTTCATGTAGATACATTTATATATGAAGTTATTGCAGTTTTTGAGTTGAGTCCCCTCTGATCCACCCCTTCCCATCGGCCGATTCTGCTAAAAATTAATAAGTGTTGTCCTTATGGAGTTTTGAATTCACATAAGAAAATGTTGTGTCCATACATTTTTGATTTAATCTCCCCTCCCCATTGACTGATTTGACTCAAAATCGATAGGTGTTTTTCTTATAGGGTTTTGGTGACACATATGAAATTTTGTGTCGATACATTCATTCTATTGAAAGCTATCGTGTTCAGTCAAAAATTCCATTGAAAACTCCGCATCGAATTTTTGGCCGACTACATAACTTCTCATAAACTTATAATTACAATTTTATTATTATTATTTTTTTAAATGTAAAAATGTTTTATTTTATTTCTGGTAAAGGACCAGAGGAGTATGGCTGACAACATCTCGTAATCTGATTATATTTAATAATTTTTTCATGTTATGTACACATGAGCCTATATCGTTAAATACGTGGAAAGCATTTTTAATGCTACAAAGAACAAACTCTCTTTGATATTATTAAATAAATACAGAATTATATGAAGATTTTAGAAAAATACAACATAAATAATATGCAAATAAATAATACAACAGAAAATGTAAACTGTATTAGCCATGTTCCTCCATTTTGTTGCTTCATGTTGCTTCTTCTCTGATGTGCGTAGTATACAATAAGGGAAAGCTATGAAATCGGTACGAATTTCATGTTTTCCTACCTCCTGATTCAAGAATTAAAAAAAAATCGTGTCTGTCTGTTATAATAGAACATCGACACGAAATATTACATGTAATTTTCAGCCTCATCAGCCACAGTGAAGAGAGCTTAACACAGAAACTCTTTTAACTGACAGTAAATTGAAGTTAGTTATCATGCCTGGTCTTTATCTACAAGGTCATATCGCCTACTACCAGAGCGCTCTTTCGTCACTCTGGTGGACATGAGCCCTACTCTACTATGGAAGTCTTTAACGAGTACCTGACATTCATATGTGATAGTAAGATGCTGTGGGACGAGATTTCTCATATAAATAAAATATGTTGTCTTCTCACTGTTTTAGTTTACACCAGAACAGGTTTTCGACGCAACAGCGTCATCATCAGTGGTTAGAAGACAACTGTGGTGAGATGAACCACTGATGATGACGCTGTTGCGTCGAAAACCGGTTCTGGTGTAAAATAAAACAGTGGGAAGACAACACCTTTTATTTCTATTAGGATAGTACCTGACATCGTACAGGCTCGGGACCATGGCTTAATGCCCCATCAGAAGGACGACGTGCTAAAATATATTTTACCTCCCAGTTAAAATAAATACGCTAATATAAACGCTATCAGCTCAGTAAGCAAGCATACATACCACTGAGCTATCCAGCACCCTCCAGTGTAATGAATATATCGGGAAAGGTAGGGAGGGAGTTTACTTAAAAACCCTGATAACTCCAAATGTAATAAGAGTTAGTTATTGTGGCTTATGCCCGGGCTTTAACTACGTATAAAATTTCATGTTGACATATTCATTATTGTACATACACAGATTTAAATTTTTTGGATCAGTGTCAGAAATATATTCCAGAACTATACTATAACTTCTCTTATACTTCGTATAAACTTGAGTTAATTAATGCAAATTGTTTGCTTTCATGATAAAACAATTATTTAAAATATATGCACAAAAGGGGTAAAAAAAAATGAAGAGGGAAATTGAGGGACAAAGGGACAAAAAAAATAGGTACAGGGGAAAAAATATTTGATTTTTTTTTTTTGCTTAATGTATTTCCATATATATCGAGGTTATGTTACTAAAGGGACCGGGGTGGATGGACGGGTAAGTGAGGTATGTAGTTCATACATATTCATAAATATATGCATTTTACATTTTGGTTCGGGAAACATCTCAGAAACTCATGGATCGGACCATAAACTGTAGTGAATTAGTAAGCCGCCTTCTATACGTTATATAGGCAGACTAGCAACAACTTTTCAACTTTTACTGGGCCATGGAGGGGAGAAGGGCTGCCTCGGAGGGTGAATTTCCATGTAAGGAGATTAAGGAAAAACACCCCAAGTTTCATCAAAATATGCAAACCCTACTAGGGGGTTAAATTGTAATCACAAGGAGAGGGTTGACAGTTTTGGGCAGTTGCCTAATTAGCCTATTCTCCATCGGTACAGGAAAGATAAGACAAGTATATTATACTATATCTGTTTTCACCATATTCTCGATGATATCTGTCTATACTTCTCTACTTTTAAGATGTGTCCTAATTTTACCCAGTCAGCTTAACCACTTAGCCATCTTCCTGGTCCCGTTAGAGAGAAAGCAGACTATGACAGATGTGGTTTTGATTCCGGGCTCTCTTGTTAAGTTGGCCCAATGTGATGCGGGTCTACACAACACTCAACAGATAAGGAATTTTCTTTGTACCTCTACAGATCCTTTTCAAGAATTGCTTTGTTCAAATATCTCTTTTTCAGGGTTCTGTAGGTTGAAGTCCGTGAAACGAATCCCTTATAACGAGTGTAAAACAACTGTCTGTGATTTATACAAAAATAAAATTATTTATGTGAGAAAACAAGAGAGCTATCTCAGGTTTTACCTGGACAATAGTCTTTAATAACAAGAACTGAATCGGCAATTTGGACTGTTACCTCGACCACTTGGACTAAAATCAAAACTGACTACTAACAACAACCTTACGATTACGAAGACTATTATACGTTCAATTCGGACCGACGGACTCGAACTTTGGGGTACAGCTAATCAAACTATCCAAGCATTCCAGTTCAAACTCCTTCGACGAATTGTCAACGCTCCTTTCTATGTCACCAATAAAATCCAACACAGAGATCTCAATATTCCCCTTGTCGTTGTATTAATGCCATCCCGATTCCAATTATTTCACAGAAACCTTTTTTCACATTCTAATCCTCACGAACAAGACCTTTCCTCTCATTCCCATCCTTACAATCCTCCCCGCTGCTTGAATAGGAGGTGGCCTCACGATCTTCTCTCTGAGGTTAGTGAATGATCTGAGGTTAGCCAAATAAACTTTCGTGTGAGTGTCAGGGCTGGCTGGCTTCTCCCATCAAAATTATTAAACTAAAAGTTTTTTTTTTTTTTTTAAATTTTATTTATACAGATACAACTGTTGCTAGGTTGCACGATGGTATTGATATGTTGGCGTGAAGGGCATGTGAGAGGAAGGCCACCCAGTGGTAGGTCCTCGGGACGAAATTTTATCTTAATTATAAATAAATAAAATAAATAAGTAAATAAATAAATAAAATAAAATAATAAATAAAAAGGAATTGAAAGACAATTTTGATGGATGGGTAAAAGAGATTATTTGTTACGCAGGTTGTAAAATAATATATAGCCTGACCTCTCACAAATTTTATTTATTTTTGCTAGCCGGCTTTTGAGTTTGCCCTCTTCAACAGGCAGTCTCGTAAAATAATATTGAAAACTTTAAAATTTAAAATGTTTTAATAAATAAAATTAAAAAAGATAAATAAACGTATATAAAAGACAAGAAATCATACATTGCTTTTCTCTTTATCGGAATTTTATTTAGCGTAATTTGATTATTGTTTGAATTCACTTGACATGTCAAATAAAAGGAGCCGTCAGGTGCACCGTCATTGATGGGATGTCATGAACATATGTATGGACACGTCTCGTTCAATCAATATTCATCATTGGATGACTGAAGACCGAGGTATGGTATCCACTAGGAATGCTTATTGATATCACAATATATCAATATTATCTGTTATTATATCGACTTTTTTTATATAGCAACTGATATGTGTATATAACATCAAATTATTACCCCCTCATTTCATTCTCCTCACTATTTAAAAAAAAAAAAAAAAAATTTGTAGTTCGATATCGACAGGAAGGGAGACCGTCATATCTAGGGATTGTAATCCCGGGATTTGCGATACCAGAAATTCTAATCCCGGTATTGTCGGTAGGTTTTACTTAAGCACGCTGTCCTTCGGCTGGAACGTTAAGCGATGGTCCAGAGCCTGTAACTCGTTAAAGACCTCTGCCCCAGATGAATAAAAATTTAGGGTAGGTAAAAATTTAGGACTCCCTCAGTAGAGTCGCCCTCATGTCCACCAGAGTGACAAAAGAGCGCTCTGGTGGTAGGCGATATGACCACATAGTTAAAACCCGGACATGAGCTATAAAACCTAACCTAACCTGTTAAAAAAATGATCTCGAATATTTTGCACAATTACAATAATTCATTATACTAAAGGTACAAGATAAGTGACTAACTTTCTGTGAGGTTCTCAGTTTATTTTATTTGGGAGGTAAAACAATAACTTAAGAAGGATGTCCTTCGGATGGGACATTAAGCGATGGTCAAAAAGTAGTACTCCCACAGAAGAGTCGGGCTCATGCCACCAGAGTGACAAAAGTGCGCTCTGGTAGTAGGAGATATGACCTTATAGTTAAAGTCCTTGTTCGTGCCAAAAGTTCTGTAGGAGAAGAGAAAATTTAATTATTAATGATACATAACATTTGTTGTACATATGTAGCGAAAGAGGGTGCCGGTAGCTCAGTGGTATGCGTGCTTGTCTTCTGAGCTCAAGGTTGTGGGTTCGAAACCCGACCGAGGCCCTTAATCTATTTTATCTGGGAAGTAAAATAAACTTGAGCACGCCGTTCTTCGGATGGGACGTTAAGCGATGGTCCCGAGCCTGTTAAAACCCCTACCCTAGGTGAATAAAAATTTGGGGTAGGCAAAATTTAGGACTCCCACAGCTCATGCCAACAGAGTGACAAAAGAGCACTCTGGTAGTAGGCGATATGACCTTATTAATATGAAGATGGCTGATGTAGTGAGAAGTGATTATTTCGCAGGATGTCAAATATAAGGTAGTCTGACCTCTCTGAGGGAGACCTCGAAAGCCGGCTAGCATTACTTAAATAAAAATCTGTGAGAGGTCAGACTACCTTATATTTGACATCCTGCGAAATCTGATCTTATAGTTAAAGCCCGGGCATGAGTTATAATAACTAACTATAAAAAGTAATATAACTGAGTTTTGAGAAAAAAAAAATTAAAGTAAAAAAATGTCAGATTTTTTAGCTTGTTATGACGTTATTATAATGTGATGTATTTGAGATACATTTAATAACATTATATTTAAAAGCATGAACATTTTACTTAACTTTTAGAGCGGAAAATATAACAAAACATTTACTAAAATATTTTATTTTTAACATTTTTTTTTTTTTACAGAAAACCCGGTAAATGGGGAGAGAGCGTGGACTAGACGGCTCCCAGAGATAAAGAGAGGTCATCAGGCAGAAAATACGAGGGGTTGTCGCTCCGGACAGTTGATAACGGAGTCAAGTTATGGGGGCAATTATAGTGTGGAGGAGAGCACCCAGGGGCGCTGCTAGCCTCAGATTTACATGAGGGACACCAGAGGCTGTACTCACCAAATGGATGAAAACAAAAAAAAAAAAGAAAAACCAAAGAGAAAAAGAGAAAAAAAAAATTCATTTTTATAGGGGAAATGTGCCAAAAGCAGAGTGGACATAAAAAGTCAACAATGTACTTGCCAGCTCACAATTATTTGTAATCAAATAATATTTTACTCTCACTCTAAACCTTCCCCCTTTACTGCCCATTTAGCTGAAAATTCATAAAATTTAGGAGTGTCATTCCAAAAACCGTTTTATCCACATTTTTTCATTTTAAACATTGTTACAGCTGCCTTGTATCTGCGGTAAAACCGGATAAATCTGAACCCGTTACATACATAAATCTCCTTTCCGCCGCCAGATGCTAAACTTATTATCTTTGATATAATAATTTGAAAATAAGTAATATGATGTATCCAACATTTATTAAACCACGACTAGTTTCGTCAGTAAACTGACATCATCAGGTGGAATCTAAACATACATAAACCAAAAATAGTCTAGAATTTTCGAATAATTAAAATTCATGTCAATCATTAACAGTATTAAAATATTAAAATTTAAAAACAACAATACAATAAGTTACAATATTTTTAATTAAAATGCAAAATACCTTGGTTTATGTATGTTTAGATTCCACCTGAAGATGTCAGTTTACTGGCGAAACTAATAGTAGTTTAATAAATATTGGACTGATGCATCTTGTTACTTATTTAACAAGTCCACTACATCTGCCTACCACCAAGAAATATAATAGTTTGTACGTAGTAATATTTTAATGATAAATATTCAATAATAATAATTTAATAAGACACCAACTGTATTCCCCACCACCAATTTGGATTCAAGCCGAAACACTCGACCGTTCACCAGCTGCGGCGAGTCACAGAATATATTGTCACCGGCTTCGAGAGGAAGGAGTACTCTGTAGGACTCTTCCTCGATGTGGCTGCTGCATTCGACAGCGTATGGCACGACGGCCTTATCTTCAAGCTTTGGAGGACGGGAGTTCCTCTATACCTCCAACGGATCATCTTGGGGTTCCTTTCTGAACGGACGTTTCAGGTCAGAGTGAACTCCTCCATCAGTGGGAAGATGTCCATACATTCCGGAGTACCACAGGGGGAAATTCTAAGTCCGATACTGTTCAACCTCTACTGTTACGACATGCCAGACTCTCCATCTACGCTGTTGGCTACTTATGCCGACGATACGATGCTTGTGTCTCAACACAAGGATCTGTCTTTGGCCACAGTAGCCCTTCGGCGGAGTGTGGAGAGTGTGACAGAGTGGTTCGACAGGTGGAACTTGAAGCTCAATACTGCCAAGACGGAGGCCAAAGTTTTCTCACTTCGTAAAATTAACACTAACACACTAACACCACTCAAAGTCAATAATACAGATATACATTGGACACCCAATGACCAAACAGTCAGATATCTCGGCATACACTTCGACACTAAACTTACTTGGACCCAACACATAAACAAACAACTCACACGAGCATACACCCGACTGACACAATTATACCCACTCATAAACAGAAACACTCCACTCAAGCACAAATGTACTACACTTCTTTACACCTCATTACTACGACCACTGCTCACATACGCTTGCCCTGTCTGGCTGGGGGCCAGCAAAACAAACATTAACAAATTAAGGAAGTTTGAAAACAAGGTTCTCCGATTGGCAGTAAAGGCTCCTTGGTTCGTCCGAAACAGTCAAATCCGGCGTGAGCTGGGAGTGCCGGAAGTTGCAGACCATATCACCCAGGTTACACAGCACTTCCACGATGGTCTTGTCGATGTGCCGGCCGCTACCTTCTTCACCCTCGGTCGGACCACCCCCAACAGACGACTCAAACCTCGGCTATACCAGGACATTATATAACCCTTGCCCTTGTATATAATATGATTTGTTGCTCTTTAAATGTGTAGAGCACTAAGTGTGCTGAGCCAATAAAAATGTTTCTTTTTTTTTTAAAAAAAGTGTGTTAATAAACATTACAGGACGTTAAAATAGACATTGTGACAAATTAAAAATTGAAACTGACTTACTATGAATTGATTAATATAGTTATAGTAAGTCAGGTTCAATTTTTAACTTGTTACAATATCAATAATATAATAACAAAACTATTTTTCAAAAAACTCTTCAGAAGTGTCTTTATCCCAACGATGTTTCGGGACGTTCTTACGTCCCTTCATCAGGTCCCAATGTTCGAGACATAGAAAAGAAAAAGAAAACAATCTAACTATAACAATATATAAAAAAATAAAATAAAATAAATATATATTAATCAACTATAAGTGAATAAATAAAAAAGTCTAAATAAATAAAAAATATACAAATGAATAAATAAGACAATAACGTACATTGGACTGACCTTTAAGGTGTGGAGGAACTCTGCCCAAAAAATAAAAATGAAAGCTTTCTATCAAATAATGTTTTTGGATATGAAATACGATTCTTTATTGTGATTATATTATTCTTTTTGAACAGTGAGAATAAAATTCCGTTTCCTTGTAAAGGGTTTCCTCTAACATAAACATTTTTAGTTGAATTTTAAATTTTTTATTGTTTGTATTGACTTCAAGAAGTTGGAAAGGGCATTAAAAAAATTAATTCCTTTCTGTAAAAACATTGTTGGTATATGAAAATCCTGTTATTTTGTATATTTTTTAATTTAAAAGAAGCTTCATAGCCGTGGAACGCATTTTTTTCAAATAAATCTGAATATAAACAGTGAGGCCTGTTCAGCCATAAAGCGGTGAGTCTCCCCTTGTGTGAGAAGGGTGTGTTTTTATGATGTCTACCCCCTGGGCCTCTCTAGATCGATCCACTGCATAATTCCAACAGAGGGGGTGTCATCCTAGCCGAGGACATTAATTAGGGTGGCCGCCTGAAAATAGCCGCTGGGAATCGAGGGACTTGTAACAGAATTAGCTGGTTTCCAGTGGGAGCTCATGTACCCTACCTACATGACTATGCCTCTACGGACTGACTACATGATTCCTGGATGTACCTTTGACTTTCCTGGCATTTGTATTTGTAGAATTGGCATACCTAATCCTGTCACATCGATTTCGAAAAATATACCAACCACGCTCACAAAGAAAGTCCTATAATGGCCAAATCAGATATGTATATTCTTTTTATTCTTATAATTTTTCATAAAAACCACTCACATCTCTATGGTCACAGGGAATAAGTTGAAAAATGATCAAAATTAGTTAAATGTACTGTGATCATCTCCCAAGCCATCTGCGCACTGTGAAGAAGTTGGGAGCTCAGGACTCTAATACTTTCGGAATTATAAAGATGTGGGTTTCTTGGTATTTCGTAAAAATTGTGTATTCTCGGTTAAATCAACTTAATCTACTTCCTTGAGGAATCATTCACGAGATAACTGCATTTAACCATTTATTCACTACGGTAGACTATTCCAAGTGAAGAGGGCGTTTTCGGTTAAATCAACTTTGGAGAGACATCACTCACGAGTATTTCATAAAGTATGGTTAATAATTAGGTGATGGGGAATGATTAGGTAACTAAGTGAAAATACAAGAAAGGTTTAACAATATTCATTTTCATTCACTCCTATAGATTTAGGAGGTAATGATGCAAAAATAATTTATTTATTTCAAAAACTGGATTTACACGATTAATGCAAAGGATGGTTTTTGGCAGGTTTCTCCAAAACAGGAGAACTTATGAAAAATTGTATTTTATATAAAATATTTATTTTACTTTTCTCTACAACGTATACTTGAAAAATATTTCGATTAGGTCATAAACGTAAGCGGTGTCTTGTAAAATTGACCCCAGAGTGGTGTCAATTTTCGACCGACTTCAAAACCTAATCAAATCGAAGTTAACATGTGATGTTTTTGTATCAAATTTCAAGTTCATAGCTGCAATCGTTTTTGCTGTAGAGCGCTTACAAATTTCCAATCACATATACACACAGGCAGACATCATCGCGAAAATAGCCAAAAAGTATTCAGAAGACCTTGAAACGTGAAAATCCGATGAAAACTCGATCTGATTTTCGCACGATTACAATACTTTCTTATACTATAGGTATAAGAAAATAAATATGCGTTAAAATTTAAATATTACTTTGAAACAATTCCTACAAAAATTTATTGTACATTCTTTTGCAACAATGAAAAAATTATCGTGTTGGTCCTATAAGCTGAGGGCACACAAAAGGTTGGTAATTTATTAAGGAACATTTTTGATAAGATTCCGTTTTCGATAGGACTAATATAATAGTTTTCAGGGAAATCAAACACGTCCAAAAAAAAAAAAATTTGGTTTCAAGATTTAGGTTCCGAAATAAAGTGGTCTTAAATTTTGTCTAATTTCTACCAAAATCTAATCAGATCTAAGTTAGCACATGTTACTCCTTCATTTCAAATTTCAAGTTCATAGCTACAATCTTTTTTGCGATAGAGCGCTCACAAACATCGCGAAAATGGTCAAAACGTATTCAGAAGACCTTGAAAAGTGAAAATCCGTTCAAACTTCGATCTCGAATTCTCGCACGATTACAATACTTAAGATATAAGAAAGTAATAAAGAAAATAAAGTTGTGGCTTCCCGTCCTTTCCCTTTCAAATTTATGTCAAATTGCCATTTGACGGGACTGGGGGGGATTTGTAAAAACGTGATTGGTATAATGTCTTATTATGGTCATGTCAGATGTTTGTACATTTGTATGTATAACATGCTATAGATAGGAAGAACTTTATAACTATGTTCCAGCAAAGATACAAAGGAGTGATCAATGAGTATTCAATATGCTTCCATTAGATTGGAAGTGATCAAAGCAGTATTCAGATCATTGATACATCCGGCTACTGCTATTACAGACTACATACTGGATCAATACCTGGACAGTTTGATTCAGTACTATTTCAAAGGATCAAATTTTATGGTAACATCGAAAGAGTAGAAGTCATAAAAAAAAAATCAAAAATGTTTACCATCGAAAAGATTGTATCAATTTCATAATACCCGGGGAATTGATCCAAAACTCATTTCGGAACGAGCAAACGATACCGATACAGAAAGGCCATTAGAAAAACTGCGTTTTAAAAAAAATATTTCTTGTTAGAATATTCATTTTCGAGAGATCTCACGAAACCGAAGAACCAGTGCTGCTTCACTAACAGGAACGACAAGAGAATTGAAATTATAGAGTACTGTGAAAGTACTCCCATGTAAATATAGTTGGTGAAATTAGACAATATCATAAATAAACAAGTTTTATTTATTTCAAGTTCATTTTAATTATTTCACAATATCTCTGCAAATATGTCAGTTTTAATTGAAATTATATTCTTTCGGATACAAAAGTCACAAATGTATTAAAAATTATTAATTTTTAAGACTTAATTATACATTTTACCTAGACTTTTTAGACTTAATTATACCAGAGGACCTCAGAGGTAGCATGCTTGCTTGCTGCGGGTTCAAAACTCGTAGTTTATTTTATCTGGGAGGTAAAATAAACGTAAGCACACCGCTCTTTGGCTCCTTAAGCGATGGTCCGTTTGCCTGTACGATGTCAGGAAGTTAAAGATCCCCTATCATAGGTAAATAAAAATTTAGGGAAGGCAAAATTTAGTACTCTCATAGTAAGGTCGGGCTCATGTCCACCAGAGTGACGAAAGAGCGCTCTGGTAGTAGGTGATATGACCTTTTAGTTAAAGCCCGAGCATGAGTCGTAATAACTAACTAGTCACCTTCAGGCAAAATTTAGGACTCCCATAGTAGAGTCGGTTATTATGTGTCCACCGACGAAAGAGCCTCGTATTTAAAGCCCGGGCATGAGTCAAAATAACTGATTAATAATGAGGCAAATCGAAGAACATATGTGACATATCAAAATCCGACACACAATTTTGGAGGAGTGGTAAAAAACACCTTGGATAAGATAAGACTCGTTAAAGAGAACCTGTCTTAGGTAACTTGGGTTGGCAACATTTAGTTAGAGCCGGGCTCATGTCTACCAAGTGACGAAAGAGAGGCACCTAGTAGGCGATATGACCTCATCGTTAAAGCCCTGGCATGAGTCACAATAACTAACACTCCGAAAGAACAGCTTTTTTAGAAAACTGAAGCTTAACCTTCGGGCGCTCGCATGGGCTGCATTTACACCGCTTTATCAGAAAATTTCGCTCCCGATCCCAATGCACTTGGTTAGATTGGCGGGACCGTTAGGTTTTCTCTAGTTAACTATTAACACAACAGATAGCGTTGGTCCCATTTTTTTAGCTATCGTGTACTGGTCACAAGTCAGTTGCAAAGTTTATCATCTCCGGCAACGATGCAAGTGCCGCCTTTTCGATTAGTCCTGTCGCCATTGTGGAAAATTGTAAGTATATTTTTCTCGTATTTTTGTCTTATGTACGTTCGATAGTTTTTACTGAACACTTTCATTGTTTGTATGATTATTATATGTTTTATTTTAATTTTTTTGCTGTTTACCTTCAACTATATTTTTTCAAATCTGTCTGATATGCCGACCCAGCCACAGACTTACCCGCTATCGTTTCTTTTATATTTGTGTGTTATGGAACGGTACAACAGACCAGAAGATATTATGCGAATTCTTGACGAATTGGAAAAGGAGGATCCCGGTCATTTTGAGGACGATCCGGACGATATTGATTTCAAGCCAGAAGTAATTGAAAAAGATGATCATGACAGTGAATCAGAAGAGGAAATAGAAAGGGCTGATGAAGAGGACCAATGCTTATAAGAAATTTCTATTTGCGTTTTGATAAATAAAATTTGATGTTAAAGTTCAATGATTTATTTGATGTGTTTCCCACGTTTTAATGACTAAGATGAATGATCTCATTGCTTGGGATAAACGGGTATTTAATGCCTTAATAAAGGTTTTAAACGTGTTTAGTTGAAATTTGCGTACGTATGGTTTTTCATCAAAATACCAGTGATATGTGAAGGGCAGTGAAAATGCCGCCACGCAAGCGCTGGTGTAACGTCACTACAAGCGAGCGTCCGAGGATTAAGCCCCATGGCAGCAGGATGTGGAAGATAAAATGTCATGTTCTGTAGGTTCAGGAACAGAGGATGATATTAGGTTTGCGACGAAAGATCAACACATGAACGGAATTGACGAAGGATAATAACCTAGTGGTTGGGTTGGGACTCCCTTTGACGAACAGAAGTCCCTGGAATTCTCATTTAACCAAAATTAGACTCGAGCCCTTCCAATAAACGGTCCTACTCACAACCATCTTAATGGCATCCTTTGCACTATTTATCTCTGTTAATCTTCTATCTAGTGCTCGTAAATCGGGTAATGCACCACTCGAGTAACCAAGCCGTACAAAAGTACATGACCGGGGAAAACGGTCTATAAGTAGGGGAGATTAGTGCGTTTTGGAACAATGGGGTAATGCGCAAGATGGCGGCCGTCCTAAACTAGGGTCACAGATTAGTATCCTTTTTAATTGCAGGGGCTACTCCCCCTTCGCTCCCTGCCACCTCACAACGTACCCGTAGAATGATGAACACCACAGATTACTGATAGCTTTGTAGTAATTCCAAAGAAAGTTTAGATAGCTTTAGCGTCAAAAATTGTTTGATCTTAAGACTGCGAAATGGTTTTCAGATCTTTGCGGATCAAAACGATTATTTTTGATTCCATGTTCGCATGTTTCCTTAATTTTTATGAAATTTAGTATATAAGTTTGGTTTGGAATTCTTTAAATTTAGTAATCGAACAGTAATTAGGGGCATTTGACCAACATCGATTTTTGAATAAATCTTTGTTTTCTTACTTCCCCAGTCATATGACCAGAAAATCAGTTTTTACCGGAATTTCATGTTTTACGACCCCCTGTTTCCATAAATTATAGCAAAATTTCCTGTGTCTTCATGAACTCGATAGCTCCTGATGGAATGAATTAAACGACATAAACTTTTATATGCTTATTTATTTCTTGGTTGGTGGGCGGATGTAATGGTTTTTATACCACAACTAGTTTTGGCAATTTGCCATCCTCAGGTTGTGAATCTAAACGTTCATAAACCAAAAAATATTTTTAAAAAATCACTACAATTTACGAAATGTTACATTTCAAGTCAACAATTAACAATGAATAAGTTAAGTATGATAACAAGTGATAACATTTTAAGTGGCATCAAATTAGACAAAGAATATATGTATATAGAAATTAGAATGCGAATATTATACGTAAAAATTACCTTAAAGTAGAGAAGTGGTTAAAGAAGTTATGAGGGTCCAGCTGGATGTTGACTGATTGGGGGCAAAGCAGACTGCCTCCCATACTTATTTAGGTTTTGTATGTGTACCCAGAATTCCATTAGGAAGCTATTTTTTTTCAGTCAAATCAGCTGAAGGGTGGGATTAGCGAGGGAGCGGGATTTAACAGAAGCCCTAATAACTTTCGATATAATGACCCTAATAACTGCCGATATAATGAACCTAATAACTGCAGATATAATGACCCTAATAACTGCCGATATAATGACCCTAAAAACTGCCGATATAATGTCCCAAATAACTGTCGATATAATGGCACTAATAACTGCCGACATAATAACCCGAATAACTGCCAATATAATGAACCTAATAACTGCCGATATAATGACCCTAATAACTACCGATATAATGATCCGGATAACTACCGATATAATGACACTAATAATTGTTATATAATGACCTTAATAACTGCCGATATAATGACCCTATTAACAGCCGATATAATGACCCGGATAACTACCGATATAATGACCATAATAACTGCCGATATAACATACATTTTAGTATGTAGATTCACAAGTTCCTATGTACGACAACTATGAATTTTCAGACGATCTATTGATTTTGAGTGGGGAGGGTGATCGTAATTGGTTAATTCCTGCTGGAAAAGTACGAGTGATTCACTGTGAATTTTTTTTTTCTCTTACGGAAAATTGCTTAATTTTGCAATTTATTGAATGACATACGTTATCATTTCACATGCAGGAATCTCAAAAAAATGTTTTTGTATGTTGCATGTTTTGGCCCTGCACTTAATATTCCATTGGGGTGGGGGTAGAGGGTGAATTTAATTTGCCTTGAAAATAAACACATCCAACATTGTTTCTTTTCCCGTTTTATCATGTCCGTTGGAAATTATTATTTTGCATTTTTATAACCTGTTATATTGCCTTTATTATGTTAATGAAACATGTATTTTCCTATATATCCTACCCGAATGGTTTTGTGTCGGATTTAACTGTGAGATCTTATCGGCTGTTATCAGTAATTTTTTATTTTTTGGGGGTTACAGATCTCCTATGGAGGCCTCAAAACCCGTTCGCCGAATCGTAACTCTATGACGTGCAATTTTGAAAAAGTGTATATAAAAAAAATTAATTTGTTTTAACTTTATTTGAATTCTTCTAAAATATAATTCGGGGATGGCGATCTAGTGAATGTATCGACATGAAATTTCATATTTAAGGTCAAAACTCAATGAGGACATAACCTATCAAATTTCAGCAATGTCGGCTGAAGGAAAGGAGGTGAGGAGAAGGGGGCTCGATTAATTCGCTCTGGGGAAGTAAATTCCCGCTGATTCCTTTTAATATATATATATATATATATATATATATATATATATATATATATATATATATATATAATGTATGTACTTTTTGTAAATCACAAGGTACGTTCGATTTGAGTGTCTCAAAACTATTAAGCTACAGTAACAGAAATATATTTTCATATCAGTCTTATTTTTTGCACATTCAGAAATTTTTGAAATTTGAAATCCATGAGTTGATTGTATTCACTTAATAGAATTCATGCATTAATTCAATATGAAATATGGAGAAACTAACACAACAGAAACAGCCATGAATGAGGAGCCCTTGTTAACAGAATGAATAAATAACATGTCATTCTCTGAATTTCATAGCACATTGAAGTGACTTCACAACTTGACGGACCAATCAGTGATCAGTGATTCAATGGCGTTAAACCGTTTTGTTCAATAACCTGAATAACCAGTGAGATAGTGAAAAGAGTCAATGGTTAATCACCGAATGTGTGCGTCCCCAGCCTAAAGTTGAACGAATAGTGAAACAGCTACGTGGGATATTAACCGAAAAATTTTCTCAACCTAGAACTAGTCTGCATTTTTTCCATTGCATTTCCAGTAGGTGACACTAGGGATCTATCGATACAAGTAAATACAAGTAAAGTATCGATATTTTTAACCGATACCAAGTACTTTTTGGTATCAATACTTTTCTTTCGATACCAAGTAGGTATCGAATACATATTACTTGTATCGATTCAAAGTACTCGTTTCAAATTTCAACAATTAAAAAAAAATTTTCAATTCGTCAAAATCGTTCACCGTTTAATTTCTTACAATTTTCTTTTATTTGTTGTTGCAGTAAAATACTGAACTCAAATTCCGGTCCACGGACAAATGATACTCGTATATATCGATGGTGATAACCTCATGTGTGATGTGATCACGCAGTCTGCATGATGCGTCCTTATTTACATTAAATGGTTTATCGTTTATGAAGGTATACGTTTGTTTAATTTTGAAGAGAACCGTGAACATGATTACGAGTTCATTATTTTATTTTTACATTCCATTTTGTCAATTACATATTATAATGCCGCGTCCTATGGCAAAAGTGTGGATTTATTACACGAAGAACGTTTCGATCTGAGCGACTTGCAAAAAGTGTTTTAAAATAGTGAAATATAGTCTCCAGTAGTTTTATATCCTTAGTAAAAATAAATTGTATGTTTATTTTATAAGGTTTTTTATTACATTCAGTATGTTTTTAATAATATAATTTTATCTTATTCGATTTGATTTATTTGTTTCTTATGCCCACTACAATATCTCATTTACCTATATCTTTCAAATTGTATTTTGTTTTTTATTATTATTATATAGGTATATATATATTATACATGGTTTAAAATTAATTATAACGAAGTACTCGATGCAATACGATTTTTATTTAAATTTATACACATTTATAGGTTTTTTAAAATTAATTATAACGAACTACTCGATCGATACATGAGTAGTATCGATACTTTGTGGTATCGATAAAACCCTAGGTGACACAGACTGGTCTATTGGACTAAAAATCAATGGTTGACTTAGGGACTCATAGGGCCAGATAGGGACAATCTTCATACTGAATTTTGTGTCGATACATTCGTTACATCGGCAGGTAGACTTGTCTAATAAGTTCGAATTTCGATCGAGGTTAAAAATTCTAGCACTTAGTTAGTTATTGTGAATCATATCCGGGCTTTAAATAAGATGTCATATCGCCTACTACCAAGCGCTATTACCAAGAGCCCGACTCTACAGTGCGAGTCCTAAATTTTGCCTACCCATGTTTACTTACACTAAAGGGGTCGTTAACGAGTACCTGACATCGTACAGGCTCGAAATCACAGCTTATCGTCCCATCCGAAGGACTGTATGCTCAAGGTTTTTTTCACCTTCTAGATAAAAAAAAAACTAAGGGTCTCGGCCGGATTTCTAAGCCGCCTTCAGCTCAATAGTCAAGCGACCCTGTTAGTCACACAAATAAAGAGACACAACTACAAATATTTGGTATTTTTGTCATTTTCGGATTTTCAGCGGATTCGTCTCAAAATCGATATGTGTCGTACTTATGGGGTTCTGGAAATACATATTAGATTTCATTTCTATTCTATCTCAAGTTAGACAGTCTATGACTGACACATTTTATTTATTTATTTTATTTTTGGAATTAGGGGATTGGAAAACATGAAATTCCTATTTAGACTCAACATCGATTATATAGGTACCTTCCCCTACACTTCGTATAGCTGATAAAATTATTTTTATTAAAAAATAGTTACGTAGGAAAGAAAAAATAAGTACAGATATTGGAAATATAATTATTTATGACAACATAATAGATTATAATTTATAATATATTATTTATATGTTCATGGGGATTCACCACCCCCAATATTTGCCAGCTGCACTTCCTGCCCCCTCCACCCCTTCCTAGCCTCGGCTCCGTCATTAATTTTCTGTCGCGTAGTAAGTGCATCCATAATGAAATATAAAAAAAACATGACCACTATGTTGTTGTCACAGTGAGCCTAATTTGATTTTCAAATATCCAAGCGCTAATGTATCAGTGACGTTTGCAAAAATGCAGTTCGTGGGTGGATGGGGGTAGATGTAACAAGAATATTTAGTGAACAATGATTAATGCAAGAGCTTATCCGGTCCATAAAATTTTCCAAACTCATACACTATTCTATGTGTATGCATTGTTTTCAGAATTTTGTACATTCAAATAGATGGATAAACCTTTTATTGCGCTAAAGAGTACAATCTTTACGGCAATGAATAGGTTTTTTTTTTTTACATAATACAAATTCTTATAGTTTTATAGTTATAGAAATGAAAAGAAAAAAAAAGAATATATATATATTATGTATAGGTAGGTGTTATATATTATAAATACACACTTTTTGGCCATATGGTCTCCCTTTCTACATTTATTTTAATTTTTTCATCAGAATTTCAACCCTATTTCGTCCCTTGGCACATTCTCAAGTATTCTTCTACAATCTTTATATTATTTTTTGTTTATTTCCATTTATAAAAACTTCGTCATATATTATCACACCTCACTCGTTCCTCCATTCTACTCCCCTTTTATTTGAGGTCCCATTAAAACAAACACCAAAATCTTAGGGTAACCTGAGGTTAAATTACCGGTTACCCTAAGATTTTGGTGTTTGTTTTAATGGGACCTCAAATAAAAGGGGAGTAGAATGGAGGAACGAGTGAGGTGTGATAATATATGACGAAGTTTTTATAACTGGAAATAAACAAAAAATAATATAAATCTTAAAGAAGAATACTTGAGAATGTGCCAAGGGACGAAATATGGTTGAAATTCTGATGAAAAAATAAAAATAAATGTAGAAAGGGAGACCATAAGGCCAAAAAGTGTGTATTTATAATATATAACACCTATACATAACAAAATTAAAGGAGAAGGTCTCAAAAAATTGAATTCTCAATTAACAACATAAATATACATATATAATTGTAACAAAAAAGTAATATAGAAACTAAATAAAAAGATACAAATAATATTGAAATAATATAATAATAATAATTCAAACAACTAGGAAACAAAACAATTCAAAATTATATTGAACAAAATATGACTTTTGATAAGGGGAAATAGTAAAACTGAAGTAGCCATAACACAGAAAAAAAAATTGAACAAAAAAAAAATTTTATATAAGCAATTAATTCAATTATATTTTTATTGTTTTTGAGCCTATAGTAAAAAATAAAAATTCATTGTAGATTTTTTCAACACCTTACATTATCAATAAAGTGCACAATTGGTTGAGTCGAATTTTGGTAAAATTTTGTATTGTCAGTTTCAATATTTTTTATCTTTTCAACGAGCCACACTTTTCGGACTTTACTTCATTGGTTAAAAAAATAAAAACTGGGGCTCTCATGAAAAAGAATGATGGATAGAAGAGAGAGTAGGTTTTACGAATTTTGAGGAAAGTCGAGGTATACTGAAGAACACGATGTTTGCCCCACCACCTCAGCTATCTTTAAGAACCCATCACACCACCTCAGCGATCCTTAATAACCCATCACACCACCTCAGCCATCCTTAACAACCCTCTACCACCTCAGCTATCCTTAATAACCCCCCACCACCTCAGCCATCCTCAACAACCCCCCACCACCTCAAATATCCTTAAGAACCTATCACACCATCTCAGCCATCCTTAACAACCCATCACACCACCTCAGCCATCCTTAACAACCCTCTACCACCTCAGCTATCCTTAACAACCCCCCCACCATCTTAGTCATCCTTTATAACCCCCACCACATCAGACATCCGTAACCACTCTTTACCACCTTGGTCATCCATACCCAACTCAGACATCCTTACCAACCCTCAATAACCTCAGCAATCCTTGACCATCTCCCACAACCTCAGCCATTCTACTTCTGTCATCCTTAACCACTTCAGACATCCTTAACCCCCCCCCCCCCCCCCCCCCCAAACTCAGTCATCCTTAACAACCCCACACCACGTTGGTCATCTCTAACCAACTCCCCCCCCCCCCCCCCCCCCCCTCTCACCCTACCTCTTTTCATCTCTTTGCAATATGTGATGACCTTTGACCCTTTCCTTGAGACTAGTCCATTCTTGTTGTCAATAGCTCATATATTTATTTTCAGATATCAATCTATTATTATTTTAGGATTCCTACATACCTGACAACGTCAATGATCCTCACCACGTGCAAGGTGGGCGGTCATGGGTGGATGCAGGTAACACTATAGTGCCAGGACCAGCCAATTTATTCCACCCGTGTTCCTTTTCCTTGTTGTCTTTCTACAATATTGGTTTAATTTTATTTTTTTTCCCCAATAGGTACCATTTTGAAATATGTTTTCCCGTTGATTATTTAAAATTCGAACAACTCATGTAAAAATCAGAATTTATATCATTTTTTGACATAGACAGGTCTGTTTATCAAAGTTGACGTTATCTGTGAGAGTTTCAAAAGGAAATTTTGGTGAGAGAGGGTAGGAAGCTATATGGTCAACCAGAGATAATACGTTCTATAATTCATACACTGGTTCAGTTATCTGAACGGTATCTGACTGACAGCCGGTCTATCAGCCAGTGACGAAGAGCCCTCTTCATATCTACCTATCTCCCTCTCTCTCAATGTATCTTTGCCATTTTTTTTATAATATTCTGATTAAGATAAATATATTATCAAAATACATCAGATATATTAAAGATAAACTGTTAATCAGTCACAGGCTCAAAAATCAAAATTTGCACAACGTTTCGAAAATTATTTGTTTACATGTTACTTATAACCACCCTCCACTATTTAGCTATCCTTAACCATCCCCTCCACTTTCTTCCATCAACATTGTTACCCCTATTTACGAGTCTTTTTTTGTCACGTCAATCGATGGTCTCGAGACTGTACGATGTCAGGTACTCGTTAAAGACCTCTATAGCCTAGGTGAATAAAAACTTAGGGTAGGCAAAATTTAGGACTCCCATAGTAGAGTCGGGCTCATGTCTGATAGTAGGCAATATGACCTCAAAGTTAAAGCCAGGGCATGTGTCAGAATAACTTACTAGCTAAAAGCCTTATTAATAAATGTTTTATGACAAGACTTTTCTTAAGTGAATTCATTCGTGTGGGGAAGTACATATTTGGTGATTCACCATTTACTTTCTTTTACTTGTAGTATAAGAAAGTATTGTAATCGTTCGAAAATCCGAAATCGAGGTTTCAACGGATTTTCACGTTTCAAGGTTCCTTGAATACGTTTTGACCATTTCCGCGATGATGTCTGTCTGTGCGTATATGATTGTATATGATTGAAAAGTTGTCAGCTCTCGACCTCAAAAACGATTGTAGCTATGAACTTGAAATTTGGAATATTCCAACTTTCCCCCGGGACGTAACTACATTTTACAAGATACAGCTTATGTCAATACCTAATAAGAAATCTTTTCGAGAAATAGTTGTAGAGAATACGAAAATACCTAATTTATATGGAATACGGGTTTGGAACACATATTTTTAGACGTTTCCTAAATTTACCCGAAAACGGTTAATCCTGTCAAAAAATTGATTCTGACTTGAATCTAAAATTTGAGATTGGATCAATACGACGAAAGTTATAGCGCCTCGAAGAATGTAAAATTAATGTCTGTAAGGAATATAAGTAATTTTTAAATAGTAACTCGTAGCAACAAATTTTAAAATATGGTTTTTGTATTGATATTTTTTTTTGAAAAATTATTAAAAACTAAGAAAAATATATTACAGGATTTTCTTATACCAACAACGATTACAGATCACCCTCTCCCCCTCCCCTTCTCAAAACCATTTAATTTTTTCTTTTTGTACAGCGCTAATAATAATAATAAAAATAAATTTATTTCCGTTAAACCAATACATGGTAATAGGATACGTCAAGAGAAGTTATACATTAAGGTAGCTTATAAATTAGATTTATAACTACTTGAGTCTAACACACGTATGATTAATAGTAATAACAAAACTATTAAAAAAAGTAAAATGAAATTAATAAAAAATGAACAAATAAATACTTAAAAATATATGAGTATATAAAAAAATTAATACATAGAGGTTAGGTTAGGTTTTATGACTCATGCCCGGGCTTTAACTACGAGGTCATATCGCCTACTACCAGAGCGCTCTTTCGTCACTCTGGTGGACATGAGCCCGACTCTACTGTGGGAATCCTAAATTTTGCCTACCCTAAATTTTTTTATTCACCTAGGGTAGGGGTCTTTAACGAGTACCTGACATCGTACAGGCTCGGGACCGTCGCTTAACGTCTCATCCGAAGGACGGCGTAATACATAGATAAATTTACAATAAGTAGACACATTTTTTAATTGAATAAAAATTAAGATATCTATTTTTCAAAAAATTCTTCGGAAGTGTCTTTATCCCAACGATGTTTCGGGACGTCCTTACGTCCCTTCATCAGGTCCCAATGTGCGAGACAGAAAAAATAAAAAAACAATGTAACTATAACAATACATAAAAAACAAAACTTTAATCAATTATAAATGAATTAAAAAAAAAAGTATAAATAAATAAAAAGATATAAATAAAAAATTGTAAATGCATAAATAAAACAATAACGTAAATTGGACTAACCTTTAAGGTGTGGAGGAACTCTATCTTGAGAATAGACATTCTTATACCCAGTAATGCCAGTATAAAATAATACTGATCTGTAAGCATGTTTAGTATAAGAAAGTCCTGTAATGGCCACCTAATTTGATTTGAAGTCAATACAAGATTGAATTATAAAAATTTGAAAGGCTCCACCGGACTGATCATGTAAGCAGTGATTCACATCAGTATCATACGTCAGCACTAAATTTTTCTAGAAGGAAATAAACTAATATCCGTGTTGAGGGGGCGCTTCCATAAATAATAAGGATGGGTGGGGGGGTGGGGAGGGGGTTGCATTTTGGAACAGGCTGGGCACTATACGTTATTACTTCCTCAGATACACGAAGTTTTTTTTTTTTTAATTTCTTTATTTTGAATATTTACAATCGGTAATATGGCCATAAGTAAATTTGTTGGTACAATTGGGGTGAGAAAAAGAAATAGGTACATAAAAAAAATAAAATAAAAAAAATTTAAAAAATAAAGGCTTTTAGCCTTAGACTTAGCACAACGAAATTCAAGTCCGTGTATCTTTATAAGTTTTATTATTGTCTTGTAAATGGTCAGTTTGTTTTCAGTGGATAGTTTGGATTGTCTGCTGAGCAGCCGGTACAGCAGACCAAACCGACTGTAGTGTATGGGGTTCGTCAGTCGTTGGTATAGAATATATAGGCTTGATTGGAAACAGAAATCGGAATATTATTGAAGGGAATCGGAGGGCATACGTATACGATGTATAGGCAAAGTTATGTAATCGGTCGAACGGATTTTCATGTTTCCTGTTCTTGTGATAGCTCCAATAAATACTTAAATAACATGTGAAGAATAGATGCATAAGTAACTTGTGGTAGATAGCTCTAATAGACGCTTAAGTAACTTGTGATAGAAGCTATAATAGATGCTCAAATAACTTGTGATAGATAGCTCTAATTGATGCTTAAATAACTTGTGGTAGATAGCTCTAATAGATGCTTAAATAACTTGTGGTAGATAGCTCCAATAGATGCTTAAATAACTTGTGGTAGATAGCCCTAATAGATGCTTAAATAACTTGTGGTAGATAGCTCCAATAGATGCTTAAATAACTTGTGGTAGATAGTTTCAATAGATGCTTAAATAACTTGTGGTAAATATCTCCAATAGATGCTTAAATAACTTGTGGTAGATAGCCCTAATAGATGCTTAAATAACTTGTGGTAGATAGCTCCAATAGATGCTTAAATAACTTGTGGTAGATAACTCTAATAAATGCTTAAGTAACTTGTGGTAGATAGCCCTAATAGATGCTTAAATAACTTGTGGTAGATAGTTTCAATAGATGCTTAAATAACTTGTGGTAGATAACTCTAATAGATGCTTAAATAACGTGGTAGATAGCCCATTGCAAATAATCAACAGTTGATAAAGGATTGAACAGCAGAAAATAAAAAACGTCTTACACAGGTTTCTCAATAGAGTCTCAACTCTTCCACGGAAAGTACGTATCCAACGTATATATATCCCCTAGAAAAGTGTACCCAGCAAACAGATAAATAAGTAGTGAAGGAAGTACGAAGAGTGAGGGAAGCCCGAGGATTGAACTAAAACGATTGACGAAAAAAAAAAAAAAGGGGGGGAAAAATCGGAAAAAAGAAAAGAAAAGAACTCAGAAGACATGAACGGAATTGATTCCCTAATGAAGTTCTGCTGTTGACATCAGAACTGTGGAAACCGATTTACATAGAGACAGCTCTTCCTGAATTTTCTCTCCTTGAGGGGATGGCGGAGAGTTCGGGAATTATCAGGGAAAAGAAATCCTTTAGGATAAAGGAAAAAAAAAATAAATAAAAGAAAAAAGAAAAAAAAGTAGAGAAAGAATACGAATGGATAGAATCAAAGAGGAAGTGGTGGAGAGGAGACGAAGCTTAGAAATTTCCACTTACCGTCAACCGACAGATGATCATAACAATACAGAAAGAGTGGAGGGAATCTTCGGAAACAAGCTGGTTGTTAGAGGGTTCTGTCTTTCTGATCTTTTTCCAAATTGTTCCTACTGTTCATCTGAAATTACCATAAAGAAATCATTGACTTTTCTATGGATTTTTTATTTATTTACAATATGAGCATTACATTCGTCAGAGAGTAAATCGGTAAACGTTCCTAAAACTACTTTAAACCTTTAACTGAAGACACCATATTTTGTTTTTGTGATTAATGTGTTTCTTAAACTTCTCTGGGATGTTCCACTGTTGGTTGTTTCCGGCATTTCTTCCAGAGATGTCTTCTTATTTTTTGGACTATATTTCGAGACACTTACATGTCCCTTCTTTTGGTCACTATGAACCACCGTGACATGTAAATGTCCCGAAATATTATAGAATACGAATGGATAGAATCAAAGAGGAAGTGGTGGAGAGGAGACGAAGCTTAGAAATTTCCACTTACCGTCAACCGACAGATGATCATAACAATACAGAAAGAGTGGAGGGAATCTTCGGAAACAAGCTGGTTGTTAGAGGGTTCTGTCTTTCTGATCTTTTTCCAAATTGTTCCTACTGTTCATCTGAAATTACCATAAAGAAATCATTGACTTTTCTATGGATTTTTTATTTATTTACAATATGAGCATTACATTCGTCAGAGAGTAAATCGGTAAACGTTCCTAAAACTACTTTAAACCTTTAACTGAAGACACCATATTTTGTTTTTGTGATTAATGTGTTTCTTAAACTTCTCTGGGATGTTCCACTGTTGGTTGTTTCCGGCATTTCTTCCAGAGATGTCTTCTTATTTTTTGGACTATATTTCGAGACACTTACATGTCCCTTCTTTTGGTCACTATGAACCACCGTGACATGTAAATGTCCCGAAATATTGTCCAAAAAATAAGAAGACACCTCTAGAAGAAATGCCGGAAACAACCAACATTTGTGATTAATGTCATGCTAAACCTTTCTTAAGAAGTCTTAGAATTCCTAGTTTTTATTAATTATTGTGACTTATACCTGGGCTTTAACTATGAGGTCATATCGTCTAGTACTGCAGCGCTTTTTCGTCCCTCTGGTGGGCATGAGTCCGACTCTTCAGTAGGAATCCTCAATTTTGTTTATCCTAAATTTTTATTCATCTAGGATGCGGGTCTTTAAGGACCCTAGGTGTTGGGCTGGTGTTTTACACCTAGGGTCCTAAGCATCCAATGCTCTTAACCCTTTCCAAGCGCTGGGCTTCCACCTCACTTTATTACTTTGTTTATAATACCTAAGCCAAGTCCTTCATGAAGTACCCAGTCTCCCAGTTTCCTTAATGAACCGGAGAATGCTCCCATGGTCCAATCTTCTGAAGTCCTCCTCTCTGATTACATCTTTACCAAAGATGTGGAATCTCGCCCGAGCAAATGCCCAGGAAGTGTGTCCCCGTCTCGTCTTTTCCTCCACATCTGTCACAGATGGGACTGTCCTTGACTCCTACAGTGTGTAGGAACATGTCCTGTGAGAACTCCAGTTAGTTGCCGAAGTTGGTTCCTTTTGAGGTTCAGGATCCCATCCTTCAACACCTTGGACTCCCTTCCCAGGAACATCTTTGACTATCTGCATGTGGTTTTTTCTCTCCATGTCTGATCCTAGTACTGGCTCTGGTCCCATGAAGGGCTTTATTAAACCTTCCTTGGCTAGGCGGTCTGCCTCCTCGTTTCCTTGAATCCCCGAGTGAGAACCCAGTAGGGTCCAACATTCTTGTAGTGAAAACTGACATTATTGCAGAGATATTGTGAAATAATTCAAATGAACTTGAAAGAAATAAAACTTGTTTATTTATGGTATTGTCTAATTTCACTAACTATATTTACATGGGAGTACTTTCGGTATTTTTACCATCCTCAGCCAAAAGCATAATGCTTCTACCCCCCCTAAAGTGAGCAGGTAAAAGTGAGCAGGTAAAGTGAGCAGGTAAAAGTGAGCAGGTGAGCAGTCTTATCTCTTATGCTTTTGGCTGAGGATGGTAGAAATACCGAAAGTACTCCCATGTAAATATAGTTAGTGAAATTAGACAATATCATAAATAAACAAGTTTTATTTCTTTCAAGTTCATTCTTGTAGTGACCATCGCTTAACGTCCCATCCGAAGGACAATCCTCGACCGAGTTTCGAACCCGCGACTGTTTCTGTTACTCTTCGCAACAATCGTGGCACTATTGGACTAATAGCGAATATTTGCTTCAACTTAGCCTATTGAGGGAGAAGAGAGAGGTTATGATCCGAGAAATGTTGTATGGCCTGATGATGTACGACAACACGGGTTAGGTTACTTTACTGTGACCCAAGACACCCACATTCTACACCCTTCCTTAGAATGTTTTCTTCCCACAAGCCTCCTGAAAGATTAATATCATCTTGAGAAGGCTCATTTCCTTTTGAGGTAGTTCCTAGAGTCAGCTCTAAAAGACAGCAAATATTTCAAAGTAAAACTCCTCTCTTGTTTCTGAAGAATTATATTAACAAAATATGTATTCAATTTTGTCGCGTTCCAGAAAATTTATTTATTGAAATATTCTTCTCATGCTAAATAATCATGTTTGTAAGAACCAGGGACAAGTGTAAAATGTCGGTGTGTCAACACTTAATAATTTTCCGCGGTAGCGGCCGAAGTGAAGGGTGGTCAGAGATGTGGCTCAACTCAAAAACCCAATAACTGCGCTTGTAATGAATGTATCGACATGAAATCTTATATTCAAATTCATACAGACTCCACCTAATAATTTTCCGCGGAATTACGAAGTATAGGGGAAGTTATGCAATCGGTCAAAAATTCGATACGGAGTTTTCACCGGGAATTTAATGTTTTCCGACTTCTTGATTCTAAATATGAAAAAAAATTCTGTCTGACTGAAAACACGATAAGTCCCGATAGAATGAATCGACACATAAGTTTATATGTGAAACCTTCTATGTTTACTATGATTCATGTCCGGACTTTAACTGTAAGGTCATTTCGCTTACTACTAAAGCGCTTTTTAGTCAGTTTGCTGGACATGAGCCCGACTCTACTATGTGAGTCTTAAATTTTGCCCTAAATTTTTACTTACCTCGGGGGTCTTTAACGAGTACCTGACATTGAACAGGCTCCGGAGCATCGCTTAACGTCCCATCCGAAGGATGGCGTGCTCAAAGTTCTTTAATCTCCCAGATAAACAAGTAAGGGTTTCGAACCCATGATCGTGAGCTCAGAATGCAAACAGCACCTCTCTCGAAATTTTATTTGTATATTCAAAATTTTGTTTCAACAAAATTTCATGTATTTTGGTCAAATTATTATAAAAATAAAAAAAAAAAGTATGTGTGCCTGTGAACACGATAACTCCCAACGAAATGAATGTATCGACACAAAATGTTAGTTATCAGGCTCATGCCATGCTGTTTCGTCACTGAGCCCAACTGTAGTATGGGAGTCTTTAACGAGTACCTGACATCGTAGAGGGTATGGATTACCGCTTAACGTCCCATCCGAAGGACGACGTGCTCAAGTTTTTTTTAAAATTCCCAGATAAAATAAAATAAGGGGCTCAACTGGTTTTGGAACCAGCAATCTTGAGCTCAGTAATCAAGCACGCATACCACTGAGCTGTCGGCGCACAGTGGGGCAAAACGCATAATTAGCGCAAAAAAATTAAAAAGTACAGCCCTCATATTTTACAAGCATCTATATGTAAGGAAAAGATTATAATTAAAGAGATACGTGTAAAAAAAAAATAATGAAAAAATCACTTGCTTGTACAATAGCAGTTATAATGAAAATATAACAAAATAATTCGTTTTTGAAGGGCAACGGCCATTCCCCGAACGGCGACGTTTCGTTTAAGACTCTTGAATTTCAACCATAGTGAAAACATGTAAGAGTTCTTCACTACATTAGAACTTCCTGTAAAAGGAAAAAAAATACTGTGCTTTATCAAGGAGAGCTAAGGTTTTGCTTCTTTTACAACAATTAGAATACTAAATTATCAAGTGAAAAATGTTAAGTAGAAGGCATGCAATGGCCTGCAATTTTTTGGGCGGCTTTCAGAATGTAAAATTTCCAACAAACAACTTTATGCATAGAATTTAATTAATTTATGCACTATTTTGGCAAAATAAACAATATAGTTTATTCACTTAGCTTCTCCTGAATCAGACATATTAGCTAAGATTTGAAAAATAAATGAACTGCATTGTACCACTGTCGGAATGTAACTGATGTTAATAGATAATGACGTGTCATTTCTGTGTTTACATGCCGGCTTTGCCCACTTATTGTAAACAACCGAGGCCCACCTCTTGGACTCAATGTCTACAACTAGTCTACTTCCAATACCAATTGTTCCCATCTTTCTAGTGAAAGTTTCATAAATTGAATTTTTTCGTGCTAAGTCTTGAATTGCACCCTCAAACCACTGCTAACCATAAACAATAGTTATAACAATAAATTATAGTTAATACAAACTTAGGTAGATATAATGTTGACAATAGTTGTAAGGTTGGTTAAGGGCTCTATATCGTTTTAAAGGCATTCTCTTAAAACGAACAATAGAACTGAGAGAACCTTTGTACATCAGAGAACTCTATTGTCCAGGATATGAACTACGAAATGGTTTACAGCTTCACCGCTTAACTTTAATTAGTCTCAACTCTCAAATTAATTCATCGATCTGACTTGATAATATAATTAGTTATATGTATACTCTACATTCATGGTTTATTATATAACATAAAAGCGTTGTACTTCCCCAGAACGAATTAATCAATTAAGCATTTACTCTCCATTCAAGACGAGTTTGGGAGAAAAAGTGATAGTTGACTTATATAGGGTCTACATTTTTTGTCGATACATTCATTAGATCGCCAGTTATTGAGTTTTAAGAATTTTCTTCGGTTAGTTTCGCGGAAAATTAATAGATGTCGTCCTTATGGGACTTTGAATTTATATCTTAAAGATTAATAGAGTCGACAGTATCTTTTCAATGTAGAAGGAATTCAAGGTTCTGTCGTGTAAATGAAAAATTCAAAATTTGGCCAATTTTTCGAAAACTATTTATTTCCTTCTTCAGGGCCTACAGAATACAAACAAACAAATTAGTCATTATGAACAATGAAACCAGATTAATAATAATGTGAAGAAGAGATGGAAACAATTTTTTTTAAACATAAATGTAAGAAATAAATAAAACAAACTTATTTTTTGAAATATTGTCTATTCCACTAAAGATATTTATAAAAATAAAACTACCGGTTTCGGCCTCACACCATCGTCAGGTCTAGTTATGTTCATAAGTTATGAACATAACTAGACCTGACGATGGTGTACTGTTTGTTTGTTCGTGTTGGTTACTGCAACCATCTGGGTTAAAATAGGGCTACCTTATGTATAATAATATTATAATGTACTATATGCATACAGTATAAATATATAATATATGTTGACATGAGCCCGATCTATTATAGGGGACCTAAATTCCTACTCGTTTATTTACTTAGGATACAGGGTACTTCAGCAAGTATCTGACATCGCAAAGGCTCAACATCCATCGTGCTCAAGATTCCTTTTACCATTCAGATAAAAAAAAAAAAAAAACCCAAGGGCTTCGAAACTTTAAACTATTGATCTTTACAAAAATCAGGTTTAAGGCCGAAACCGGTAGTTTTATTTTTATAAATATCTTTAGTGGAATAGACAATATTTCAAAAAATAAGTTTGTTTTATTTATTTATTACAAATTCCACAATATGTCCGCGTTCCTCAACTTAGAAGTTGATAAAAATAATAATAATAATAATAATAAATAAATAATAAAAATAAATACAAACTTTGAAAGTAGTAATACAATAACCTATATATAACAATATATAATATATATATTATGTCTACATATAATAAATAATAACTAAAAATTACCTTATAATGACTTGGGTGGATGTGTGGGGTGAAGGTGTTGTGAGTTTGTGTCCAGTATAAAGCTATGGTTTCGTGTATGTAACGGTCGAGGGGCTACCTGAGTTTACCTACGTGACCCTCGGTGGAAGGTTATTGCGTGGAATGTAACCAACTCAAGTCAAAAAATAAATAAAAAATATGAAAAAATATAAAATTTTTTTTCTTAAATAATTAAATTAAGACAAAACATAACAATCAATAAATAAATATATATATATATATTTTTTGCATTTTATGAACATAGTTCTTCATAATCATAATAACATCTTAGTATACAATGTCTTTGAAAAACCCATTGCACATGTTGTGTGTTATCTTAAATTTCGTGTCGAGTTACTGTGTAACTTCTCCCCTCTAATCCACTCATATGAAGTTCTGGATATACTTATAAAATTGATAAAGAGCACCGATAGCTCAGATGTAACGTGATTATCTAATGAGCACAAGATCGCGGTTTTTTCTTATTTGAAAAGTGAAAAAAACCTTGAGCACGCCGACCTTTGGATGGAACGTCATGTCTGTACGATCTTTGGTATTCATTGAAGACTAAGTGAATAAATCTGAGTCAGGCAAAATTTAGGTCTTTCATAGAGTCGAGCTCATGCCCAGCAGAGCGAAAAAAGAACGCTCTGGTAGGAGGCGATATGACATCATAGTTATAGCCCGGGTATGAGTCACAGTAAGTATTTCTATATCACTCGTTTTAAGGAAGTATTTGTGGACCCATGTTTATAGGAACTTTTGTATTAAGTACGAGTATTGTGTACAATTTTGGTTATCCCCACATTTCATCAGTAGTAATTAGTGACATCAGGGCTAGACAGGACTTTCACTTCCCCACTTTCTGAAGCCCCTTTCACCCATGTGAGGACCCCCTCCTTCGGGTTCTTTTTCCTTTCCCCCGTTCTTCGATGTAACTTTTTTGTAAGAATTTCGTTTTCTTCTAAATCCCTTGAGGATCATCTCCTTATCCTTCTTTTCGCTCCTTCTTTGATGTCACTTTTTGGTTACTACATTCATTTCCCAGGTTGTCAAATAAAATGCAACCTCGAAAGCCGGCTAACTTATACTAATAAAAATCTGTGAGAGCTCAGACTACATTTTATTTGACAACCTATGAAATAATCACTTCTCACTACATCAGCCATCTTCATATTTACTTTCATTCCCCCCCCCCCACCCCTCTTTTAAAATTACAATTATTTCTAAATGAAAAATAAAATTTCATTTTCCAAGGCTCCTCCCTGGTAAACCCCGATGAGAAGGACAATATGAAGAAGGAAGAGCCGGTTTGCCGGCTCATATGAAGACAGAGACCAAGCAGAGAGCCAATGATGTCTGGAAGTCTTGGCTCGATATAATAAAAGCTAAGCCCTGGGACAGCTCTATTATCCTAGGGTACAATAGGGGTGTCAACCAAACTCACCCCTCCCTTCATTATTTATTAACAGAACAATACCTATCATAGCCCTGTCTCGCACCAGCTTGCTTTCTTCCAACATCCTTATCAATTCTTCAATTAATAATAATAATTGTATTATATATTTTTCAATTCTCTTCTTCCGAAACAAAGGATTAATAAAACAAAGAACTTGTTTAACAATTGTATACCCTTCTAAGAGAAGAAGGGCGGAAGGGGGCCCAATATATGAAATTTATGCGCAGACTGTAACCTTTTTAACCTTAATATGAAGATAACTTGACCTCTCACAGATTTTATTAATTTTTTCTAGCCGACTTTCGAGGTTGCCCTCATGATCAGGCATTTTCCAAAAAAAATATCATTTAGCAACAAACAAACAAGTACTTATAAAGTTCTGCTAAAATTCATAAAATATTAAATAAATGATATGAATAAAAAATAACGAAAATTAAATTGTTATAAAGAGTTTCAAAAACATACCTAATGAAATAATTTTGAAAAAAAAAATTTAATTACTTAATAAAGAAGCTTTAAAAATTAAAATAAACGTATATAAAACTATATTATAACAATTTAAAATTTCACGGATGGGGACAGATATGTTATTCCTGTTCCCCATCTGAGTAACAACTAGGAGAACGGAGTACGTGAGATTGGACAACCTATCCCCTCTCTAGAGATGAGGAGGCGGGACTCTCCTCCCTTCCATTCTAAGAAAGACGTCTGACCTCTCACAGATATTATTCATTCTTGCTAGCCGGCTTTCGAGGTTGCCCCCGTCAACCAGTCTGATAAAATAATCTTGAAAGCAATATACAATGTTTTAATAAATAAGAGTCAAAAAAAGTTAAATATAGGTACGTAAAAAAAAAAAAATAACCAACAATAATTAGCAATTTCAAATTTCATAGATGGGGACAGATATGTTATTCCTGGGGACAGATATGTTATTCACAACTAGGAGAACGGAGAACGTGAGATTGGACACCCCTCTCTAGAGATGAGGAGGCGGCACTCTCCTCCCTTCCTTTCTAAGAAAGACGTCTGACCTCTCACAGATATTATTCATTCTTGCTAGCCGGCTTTCGAGGTTGCCCCCGTCAATCAGTCTGATAAAATAACCTTGAAAGCAATATACAATGTTTTAATAAATAAGAGTTAAAAAAAGTTAAATATACGTAAAAAAAAAAAAAATAACCAACAATAATTAGCAATTTCAAATTTCATAGATGGGGACAGATATGTTATTACTGGGGACAGATATGTTATTCACAACTAGGAGAACGGAGAACGTGAGACTGGACAACCTATCCCCTCTCTAGAGTTGAGGAGGAGGGATTCTCCTCCCTTCCTTTCTAGGAAAGACGTCTGACCTCTCACAGATATTATTAATTCTTGCTAGCCGGCTTTCGAGGTTGCCCCCGTCAATCAGTCTGATAAAATAATCTTGAACATAATATAAAACGTTTTAATAAATAAGAGTTAAAAAAAGTTAAATATACGTAGGTATATAAAAAAAACTATATATTATGAAAAATAATAATAATGAAAATTATGAAAAAATAAAATGTATATGTTGTGGCCATTACAGGACTTTCTTATACCAACCATGCTTACAGATCACTCTCTCTCCACCTTCCCCATCTCAAAATCATTTCATACTGGTATTACACGGTATAAGAAAGTCACTCAGAATTACACTCTAAAATGAAATATCGCTGACGCCAACTCAATACATTCTTATACATATTAATGTGTTACTTCACATATTTTTTTAAATTATTATTATTGTTAATTGTGAGTTTATCTTCATGTTAAATTTAAATAATTTCTTAAATAGATTTTCCGTATAAGTCGGCCATTGTTCTATGTTTAGCAATGGACTATAGTTAGTTAGGTCAACCTCTGTGTTGAAGACTGAGGATGTCAATGAGACAAGACCCCCAGTTGGGTTTGAACCAATTGACAGACAAGGGTTTGCTTGACCCTTCATAAGGGGGGGGGGGGGGAGGGGGATGAGGGGTGTTAATGGTCTGAAAACCACCTCCTCCCCCTCTTCTGTCGCCCAAACAAACAAACAAACAGTACAAACTCACAAACACTTTCCTCCCTCCTAATTGAATAACCCCACCCTTTGTATATATTATTCATTTTATCCACTTCAAACACCCTTCAAGAGCAGTTCTGTTTGCTCTCTTCAAACCTCTTCTTTATCAGATTCTATAGACATCAGCTTAGCCGCTCACACCCGTTGCTAAGACCAAGCAACACCACCATATTTTCGTTCAATATGCCTAACTCAACATGTTTTTGAAACGATCAACCAAATTTTGCAATACAATTAGAATTTGCGCGTTAATTCCTTAACGTATTTTTCGAAGGTCGCCACGGTTTACAGAATCGAATCTCTCTGATCCCAGAATGGTGAAAAAAAATTTGAAAAAAATATCAAGAGAGGAGGCTTAAAACAAAGACTCTAATAACAGTGTATCGACACAAAATTTTGTAGGTATATAAATTCGAAAACCATATAGACGACAATTATTAGGTTTCCGCGGAATCCGCTTACTAAAGGGAATTATTACCATTAAACCATAACATTGTAATAGGATACGTCATAAGAATGTTAACGTTAAGATAACTTATAAATAGAGACCGGATTTTTATGCAGTTAAAAATTGAAATTGAAAAAAAATAAATAAATAAATACCCATATTTTATTGAACAGACACAATTTTTTTTTTTTTATATAAACAACAGTTTACATTAATACGTACGTAATAATTATTGTAATAATACAAATATAGTAAACAAATTAATAAAAAATATTTAAAGTTTATTGCAATTGCGAATAATTAGGTTAACAAACAAGTATTTTTGTACATTCTCTTCAGTAAAGTTATGTGTTATGGTTCTCAATTTTGTTGACACAATATTTGTTTTCAGTACATTACCGGTTTTGCCATCTTCAACGATAGAAAGGCCTTCATTTAAGCAATGAGTTTTTAAGAATGTCAAAGATTTGACAAGGTTTACGTTTTCTATTAACCATCTCACCACAAGGTGAAATTTTAGGACATCATCGACTCTATACAAAAATAATATTATTATACAGTAGATAAAGGAGGGCGCCGGTAGCTGAGTGGTATGCGTGCTTGTCTTCTGAGCTGAAGATTGTGGGTTCGAAACCCGACCGAGGCCCTTAGTTTATTTTATCTGGGAGGTAAAGTAATCTTAAGCACGGTTAAGCGATGGTCCCGAGCCTGTACGATGTCAGGTACTCGTTAAAGACCCCTACCCTAGGTGAATAAAAATTTAGGATAGGCAGAATTTAGGACTCCCATAGCAGAGTCGGGCTCATGTCCACCAGAGTGACGAAAGTGCCAAAGTAGTAGGCGATATGACCTCGTAGTTAAAGCCCGGGCATGAGTCATAAAACCTAACATAACCTAACCCAGTAGATAAAGTATATAATAAATTCAGTAGAAACATTTTTTTAATTTACTTAAAATTTCGATTTTCGCAATAGACTCTCACGCAGAACGTTTTTTTGTGAAAATTGGTCAATGTATCTTATTGCATGAAGACGCCTCAACCAAAGACCATCGTTTCTTATTCGTTGTGTTTTCTTTGAGGACATTCCGTTAAATCTACCCCCTTTGGTCTGTTGGTGACTTTGGACTGTTTTTCCTCATCGCTAACATTTCCCCTCAGTGGGGCAAAAACCGTCCCTGAATGCCCGCTTCACTCAGGGTAAATGTATCCTCTCTTATACCAAATGTTAGAGACAGACATCATAGACAAATTGTACAGCGGACATCACACCCACACCGCCGGAAAGACATACATTTTTTTTTTGAATTTTATTTATTTAATAATAATATTGTTTGGTCAACAACGTTCATAATGTAAACACACATTCCCTCTCAAGTAACATTTGTTGAAGTGTGTTTGTCTGTGACAACTATTCATAGAAGGAATTCGAGGTTCTGTCGTGTAAATGAAAATTTAATATTTGGCCAACGTTTTGGAAACTATTTATTTCCTTCTTCAGGGCCTACAGGATACAACAAACAAATTAGTCATTATGGACAATGATATAACTAGATACTTAATAATAATGTTAAAAAAAGATGAAAACAATCTTTATAAATAAATGAAAGTGAAAACAATGAAATAAATAAATAATAATAAGTATCTGGTATCCTGTAGGCCCTGAAGAAGGAAATAAATAGTTTCCGAAACGTTGGACAAATTTTGAGTTTTCATTTACACGACAAAACCTCGAACTCCTACATTGAAAAGATACTGTCGACTCGGAATAGATAATTAAAATACACAATTTCTTTGTCAAACTTCACTATATATTCTCAAATACTCAACTAGTTTCGCCGTGTTAAGGCATTATCAAGAGTCACTTACAAACTGACAGAATTGGTTGACAGGGTAGAAGGTACAGTTATGGAGGGGGTTTTTAGGTAATGACGGGGAATCCCTTGTTTTTGTTACTCTATACATCCCAATAAACAGATATTTACAAGATAATAATAAATATAAAATAAAAAAGAAAGAAAATATATATATATAAAATCTAATAAAGCGAATCTAACAGTAAAGTGTTGGTATTTATATAGGTATGACTCATGAATTATATAAATGTAAAATATAATAAATATTAAAGTGAATAAAAACAAATACATAGAATTTAAAGACAAATTAAAACATCAAATGAAAAATATAGTATTCTCTGAATGTCAGTTGGCAAAACATTTCTACAATCATCAGTCAGTTTGTAAGTGACTCTTGATAATGCCTTAACACGGCGAAACTAGTTGAGTATTTGAGAATATATAGTGAAGTTTGACAAAGAAATTGTGTATTTTAATTATCTATTCCTAGAATGGAGCTTCACAAAGTAAATCTGGAAACCATAAATTATAAATTACTGTCGACTCTATTGATCATGATGTTTTATATGTGTATCAGAATCCCATGAGTTTAAAATATTATTTAAAAATATATTTTTGAAGCCTAACAATTGCCGACGATATATAATATATGAGGGTTAAGAAATCCCTAAGTAATACAACTGTTTTTGGCATATATCTTATGAAAAAAAAGAAAAACTTATGTTTTTTAAAATAATAGTCCCATTCTGTTTAACCTCTACTGCCATGATATGCCTAATCCCCTCACAGTGCTGTTGGCTACCTCCGCTGATGACACCTTGCTAATATCACAACACCGAGAACTGTCTTCAGCCGTGGATATCCTTCAACCATGTGTGGAAGTCTTGGCGTATTAGGTGGAGAGTTAAGCTTAATGCTGCCAAAACGGGGGCCAAAATTTTCTCTCTTCGAAGAATAGACACTACCACATTGACAAAACTACACATAAATAACGCTTTCATAGATTACATTCCTAACCACGAAATAATTAAATATCTTGGCATTCATTTGGACACAAAATTAACATGGAATCACCACATGAACAACAAACTCACGCAAGCATATACCAGACTATCGCAACTCTACCCCCTCGTCAACAGAAGATCGCCACTCAAGTACACTTGCAGCATTCTTCTCTACACATCTCTACTCAGACCACTATTCACATATGCAGCACCCATCTGGCTAACAAAAAAACAAAACAAACATACAAAAATTCGAAGATTTGAAAACAAGTTTCTCCGTTTGGCAGTAGCCGCACCCTGGTTCGTCCAGAACACCCAAATTCGTCGAAAACCGGCCTTCCAGATATCGCAAGACTTTTTGAAAAAAAACTACCACATCTCACCACGAAGGTGTGATCATTGGTATCGGGAGCTCAATTATATCGATTGGGCCAACCAACCCAAAACAGAAGGCTAAAACCTCGCCTTTACCAGGACATTTTGTACTCAACTATTTATTTATTTTATTTTATTATATTTATTTATTATTTTTTCTTGTTGTGTAGAGTGCTTTGTGCATTGGAAATAGAAATAAAGATTTTTTTTTTTTTTTTTAAATAATGTCGATTTCACAAAATCGTGGCTGAAGATGGTGTAGCATACCGACATCACCACGAAATTGAAATGTGAAATTCCATTATAAAATTCGATCTTAGAAATTAAAACCAACATTGAATTTTCTCATGACTCAGAAAACAGGTTAATGAGTGCAAAATGAACATAAAAATGAACAGAAGGTACCACATGAAATATTAGTGGGTCATTAAACAGTACAAAGGTGGTATGTTTGTATATATGAAATGGCCCTATTATACAAGAAGTGTATATCTCTGGACAGTGTGCTCATTAATTACAACAGTTCTCTAGCTATTTGAACAGGCTCTTAATTAAGAACAAATACACAGCAAGAAGAAAAAGACAAAATTAGACTCCCATCTTTGTTTCAAAAATTATTTTAATTCCAAACTAAGTAACTAAAAGAGAAAACTTTTTTTTTTATAACATTTGTGCAAATATTTAAGTTTCACTAATTAATTTAAATAAAACTTATATATTTATAAACTAATTTCTTGTCAGTCCTTGTTCGTCCCAGAAGTTCTATAGGAGAAGTGAAAATGTAATTATTAATGATACATATTGTTGTACATATATTGTGAAAGAGGGCGCCGGTAGCTCAGTATGAGTGCTGTCTTCTGAGCTCAAGATAGTGGGTTCGAAACCCGACCGAGGCCATTAGTTTATTTTATCTGGAAAGTAAAATAAACTTGAGCACGCCGTCCTTCGGATGGGACGTTAAGCTATAGTCCCGAGCCTGTACGATGTCAGGTACTTGTTAAAAAAACCCAACCCTAGGTGAATAAAACTAGAGAGTCCCACAGTAAAGTTGGACTCATGACGAAAGAGCGCTCTGGTAGTAGGCGATATGACCTCGTAGTTAAAGCCTGGGCATGAGTCATAAAACCTAACCTAACCTATATTGTGAAACACTAACTAAAAAATAAAGAAAAACGTAGGTTTTTAAAAGTATTGTGGGTTAGGTTGGGTTTAAAAGTATTGTGTATTTCACAAAATATATATAATATGGGAGTACTTTCGGTATTGCTACTACCTTCAACCACGACTTAACACATCTTGTTAAATCGTGGCTGAAAATATTAGCAATTCGAAAGTATTCCCATATTTTGTGAAATACAATAATATTTTTAAAAACGCACTTTTTTCATTATTTTTAATGTAATTATTAGTTTCTCATTTATTTTATTATTATTATTATTATTATCGTCTGGAGGGACTTCCCTATCCTCATACTACATTTTGTGTCGATACATTTATTAATTAGTAGTTATTTAAATAGAGTTTTTGTGTTGAGCAGCCTCCTGGATCATCCACTTCCCTTCGGCCGAGTATATATCAAATTTCGTATTGATACATTCGTACATTCGGGAGTTATCGTGTTCACAGACGGACATTCACTCACCTAGGATTTTGTTATCATTTTTGGTATGATAGAGCCGGAATACATGAACTTCCGGTGAAAACTCATAGAATTTCTGACCGATTATATAATAATTACCCGGTAGCTTATTTGCTTACTGAGCTCAAAATCGCGGGTCTGAAATCCGGTAAAGGCCCTTAGTTTATTTTATCTGGGAAGTAAAATAAACTTGAGCATGCCATCCTTCGGATTACAGTTAAGCGATGGTTCCAAGCCTGTACGATGTCAGATACTCGTTAAAGACCCCTATCCTAGGACAATTGAATTTAAGGTAGGCAAAATTGAGGACTCCCATAGTAGAGTCAGGCTCATGTCCATCAGAGTGACGAAAGAGCGCTCTGGTAGTAGGCGATATGACCTTGTAGTTAATGCACGGGCATGAGTCATAATAGTGACAACAAACACAGCTGGAGTTTTGCTTTTCCAAAAAGAAAAAAGAAATAAAGTCGGTGGTGAATCACTGGCGATGTACTTCCACAGCACAAAACAATCAATTACTTTTTTTTCTCTCTCGAAAACCAATCAATAGTATACTGAAAGTTTCATTCGGCAGTTATTAAAGTTTTTCAGTCGAACCTCCACTACTCTCATCATATCCCTTCTCTTGGTCAATTCAGCTGAAAATTAATAGATGTCGTCCTTATCCTACACTTTGTATAGAAGAGGAAGTAAAAAATAATAGAAATTTTGGAATTTTTCAGTTAAATTGCTTCTACGGCCAGGAGGAAACAGATAGCGTACATTTTTCAAAGGGCTTTGGACTAGTTAAACCTTATAATAATAAATAAAATAAAAAAATAAAATATACTAGAAATGTATCTCAAAATCATTCCAGTCAGGCTTAGTGTCTTCATAAAGTAATCCTAAGGTTAGTTTATAGGGCAATAATAAACTTATAGGGAAAAGGAAAAACAAGGAAGAAGGTCGGATAAAAGTGTCTGGAGAGGGGAGGGTTATGACCTGGGCACAATGATCATAGGAAGCAGATGTTGGGGTCTCAATTTAGAGGTTCGTGGAAAGAGGGACTTCGAATATTAGAGGTCTCTGGAAGAAGGGAATCTCAAATATTGCCTGGAGTGTTGGCTATCCACGACTCTCTCTCTCCCCCACAAGGGATGCCCAAATATAGAAGATCAAATCCCATAATAGAGTTCATTCAGTTGGTCCTGCTATCATCGGCATACTGAGTTGCATAGTATTTTTACCAACGATTATATATACTCATTGTACTCACAGTGTCATCATCAGTGGCACATCAATGAATACATATAAAATATATCGCAAGGGCGCCAGTAGCCCAGTGGTATGCGTGCTTGCCTTCTGAGCTCAAGGTCGTGGGTTTGAACCGGGCCGAAGCCCTTAGTTTATCTAAGAGGTAAAATAAACTTAAGCACGCCGTCCTTCGGATGGGACGTTAAGCGATGGTCCCGAGCCTGTACCATGTCAGGTACTCGTTAAAGACACCTGCCCTAGGTGAATAAAAATTTAGGGTAGGCAACATTTAGGACTCCCATAATAGAGTCGGGCTCATGTCCACCGGAGTGACGAAAGAGCTCTTTGGTAGTAGGCGATATGACCTCATAGTTAAAGCCCGGGCATGAGTCATAATAACTATCTAAAATATATCGCAGGTTACAAAATAAAAATATAGTCTGACTTCTCACAGATGTTAATTTTTATGCTAGCTGGCTTTCGAGGTTGCCTTCAAAAATTAACAGTGTCGCCAACCATGTAATTTTTGATTGTTAATTTTTTAGTCGATTTTTTTATTTTATATTAATTAGATTCGTTTTTATTTATTCATTTGCGTTTTGAATTGTTGTATTATATTTAATGTTTTATCAGACTGTCTGATGATGACGGCAACCTCGAAAGCCGGCTAGCATAAAATAATATACATTTCACATCAGCTCTGTTCATATTATATAAAATATAAATATGGAGAAGTAGGTAATGAAAATTGATAAGCATCAGGGTACAGATTAACATAATAAATAATATTTTTTTTAAAAATTGCTAACTACCCGTACAGTGTGGAGTCTAATGTGACACTGGCTAAAAGTTGAAAAGGGGATACGAGGTTTATTACATGCAAATAAATATTTACACATTTATTCGACACTAATGATGTACACCTCAAAAACTAGTCCACCTTTTGCGCTAATATTCAATAGTTGGATTATATGGGGGCTTCTAAATCTTCATATTAAATTTTGTGTCGATACATTTATTACATCGGCAGTTATTATAGTTATTGTGTTAAGTCCTAATGCTCTCCTTCCCTTTGGTCAATTTGACTGAAAATCAACAGGTGTTGTAGTTAGAGGATTCTGGATTCACATATAAAATTTACATGTTGATGCATTTATTCAATCGGGATTTATGGTGTTCACAAACACATAGCAAGGGCGGACCCAGGATGAGATTTACCGGGGGCGGGGTAAAATTTTGTTAATTGAAGATTTGGATGTTATACCCTATTCACAAGATTTGGAAGGATGATGGGTAAGGGGTAAGGGGGCTAATATTTTGGCTGGTTTGACGAAGCGCATAAATTAATAATCAAGACGGAAAGCCGGTAGCTCAGTGGTATGCGTGCTTGACTTCTGAGCTCAAGAACGTGGGTTCGTAACCCGAGCGAGGCCCTTAGTTTATTTTATCTGGGAGGTAAAATAAAGCTAAGCACGCCGTCCTTCGGATGGGACGTTAAGCAATGGTCCCGAGCCTGTACCATGTCAGGTACTCGTTAAAGACCCCTACCCTAGGGGAATTAAAATTTAGGATAGGCAACATTTAGGACTCCCACAGTAGAGTCGGGCTCATGTCCACCAGAGTGAGGAAATAGCGCTCTGGTAGTAGGCGACCTCGTAGTTAAAGCCCGGGCATGAGTCATAAAACCTAACCTAACCTCAAGACTGAAATATTATTATAATAGTAACAGGTTGAGTAACAGGCTGAGTCTGTAAACGAATGACGTCATTATTGTCTGTCAACGAATGACGTCATTAGAGTCTGTGGGAAAGGGGGGGGGGGGGGGGGGGGTAGTTCTTCTTTGACACATACGCTTTTTTTTCACATATTGTATCTGAAAGTTGGAAAACATCAAATTGCTTTGAAAATTCCTCATCAAATTTTTCACCGATTACATAACTTCCCCTATACTTCGTTTAGTTGGGAAAGTAGAATTGACATTTTTATAAACTAGAAGTCAAAGAAAAAATATTTTTCCTCTAATTTTTCTCGATTTTCCTTCCCTGAAGATATTTTTGATTTGGTTATTTTATCCGGGTCACAAAGCGGACAAATGGAAGCCATATTAGAATCAGTCTTGTTGATGTTCACAGAAAGAGGCATAATGCTATTTCAACGCTTCAAATGCCCGCTATAACTAACTTGTGGATATTGGAGAGACCTATAAAGTGTATATGAAGGGAAGGACGGAACAATCGGTTCCATTAAGGAACGTGCTTTCAGTCCGTTGTTGTACAGATGGACAAGGCTGGTTCTGGAATATACATTCAAGCAAGGTTAACATTCTATAACATTGCAACTAGAAATAATGCACTCGGGGTGTTCCAAGCGATGTGATACTTATAAAAATGTAAAATAAAATGATAACTAATAATTAAATAATAGAAATAATAAACAAATAATAAATTCCTGTAGAAATTGTTAGTTCGTCTACTAAATTTTGCTTTCTACAGTAGTTTCCGAAAAGGGCCCTAATAAAAATATACCTATATATAATTTCGTGCAATTTTTAATACATTGTACGTATATAAAAACATTTCAATTAATAATTACTTCATTTGAATTCTGCTAAATATATAATTCTGAGATGCCATCAAATTCTTCTAAATTTACAAAAAATGTTCAATTGATTCCAAACTTATTTGCTTATTTGGTTGTCAAGGAAAATTAATAGCATAAAACCGAGAACAAAAATTTTGGTTTATTTATACTTAACCTACATTATAAAATTAAAATTTGAAAAAAAAAAGTTAAATAATTTACAAAAATTCTTACCAATTCCAAGAACTACATTATCGTCTCTTTTTCTGGCTACTTTACAATTTTATTATATAGGTTAGCCTAAGTTATGACTCATGCCCGGGCTTTAACTACGAAGCCATATCGTCTACTACCAGAGCGCTCTTTCGTCACTCTGGTGAACATGAGCCCGACTCTACTGTGGGAGTCCTAAATTTTGCCTACCCTAAATTTTTATTCACCTAGGGCAGGGGTCTTTAACGAGTCTCTGACATCGTACAGGCTCGGAACCATCGCTTAGCATCTCATCCGAAGGACGGCGTGCTTATGTTTATTTTACCTTCCAGATAAAATAAACTAAGGGCCTCGGTCGGGTTTCGAACCTACGTTCTTGAGCTCAGAAGGCAAGCACGCATACCACTGAGCTACCGGTGCCCTCTTTTATTATATGTATATATTGATAATTTTTTTTTTTTTTTTTTTTTTTTTTTTTGCTTTATGTACGGTGCATATTAGCCATGTCATTGTGTTATATATGTGTTAAGAATATATATTATTGAAGTGTATCTTCGTTTCTTGGGGGCAGTGGGGGCTAGAGCGTAGGGCTTTGGTCGCATGGTCTCACCTAGGTAGATAGATCTCCCTCCCGGGGCCATGGATGTCATAAATATAACTAGGTAACACATTGGCATGGCTAATATGGCTAATACATAAAACCAAAAAAAAAAAATCGTCTTTTAGTTATAGCAGGACGTTTTGAGGTAGATGCAGCATCCCCCCTCCTCCTCCAAACCGCAAACGAAAAATCGTAACATTCTGGACGGCCACTGAGCAGACTGCGCATAATTGTACGTTTAAACAAACACGTGTATTTCTTATTCGTTTGTGTTTGAATTAATGCTGTTTTTTGTTGAGTGTGTAACGCTTTAAATTTAATTTTTGTGCATCTTTTTTTTTTGGCTTTATGTACGGTGCATATTAGCCATGTCAATGTATTATATATATATAGTTATTTATGACATCTAAGGCCCCGGGAGGGAGTTCTATCTACGAAATAAAACTCACTCCCGGACGGGATTCGAACCCGCAAACCATGGTGAGACCATGCGACCAAAGCCCTACGCTTTAGCCCGCACGGCCACCATGGCCCCCTATATTAATAATTAAAAAGTACCTTCTTTTGTAGCTCATCTCCGTACTTCAACTGTGTCAACCCTAACACTCCCCTCATTTGACTGTTTTAACACATGATATGTCTTGCTTCATCTCTCTCACTCGGACTGTAACACTAACACGACTCTCCTTTAATTGTGCTTGTCCATATCTAACAGCTGATCGCCGGCATTTGTTTCGATCGTTGGTTGTTCTCCCATTCATTTTTAAACAAAAGCCAATGGTCCAGTCTTTATATATTTATATTTACTAATTAATTTACTATTAACTCCTAAGAGTCCCTTAGTTTATTATATGAGAGGTAAAATAAACTTAAGCACGCCGTCCTTCGGATGGGACGTTAAGCGATGGTCCCGAGCCTGTACCATGTCAGATACTCATTAAAGAACCCCTAGGTGAATAAAAATTTAGTGTAAACAAAATTTAGGACTCCCACAGTAGAGTCGGGCTCATGTCCACCAGAGTGACAAAAGAGCGCTTTGGTGGTAAGCGATATGACCTCGTAGTTAAAGCCGGGTCATAAGTCATAATAACTAACTACTAACACCTAACAGCTGTTTTTATGAAAGATTCAACATTGCGGTTGTTTTTATACAAAATTCAACAATTTAACGACTTTTTTCATTAAAATAATAATAATTGATTTTGGATTACTTCAATACTTATAATGTATGTATTTTTTACAACACAGTCATGTATTTTTTACAATCATACAATTTTGTGATGTCAGACAGCGTTGAAGGATATCATGAATCCTCTTAAAACGCAACAAAGTGTACTGCGATAATCCTAATTTCGGAATCAACTGAGGAAAAAGGGAAATAATGTAACTAAGTGGCTGACAGTTGGTCAACCTGCTCATCATCATCATTGAGAGACTGGTTTGAACCGGTTGGAGGCAGCAGCAGCGCTCCGCTCCTTCCTGTTTTTTCCCATTCATGGAACGATGGAGTGTCGACGCCCGATATATAGTATGTCGCACCACGCCATGAATATCGGGATGAGTTTCCACATTCACGATGCATTTTTGGAGTGACAAGGAGCCATTCGAACGGATGGAGAGCTCGTAAATGGCGGCCATTCAGCATGATGTAGCCTGAAACCTTTAAGCGTCTCTCATACAACAGACTGCGGACAAGCCAGAGAGACTATAGCCAGTGAAGACTTGAGTGACTACACGAATCTTTTGAAACAGATCACACTGCGAGATGTGATCTCCGATCTGCGTGGGAAGGGATTATGGACAATGATGGCTCTTCTGTTACTTCTAATGAAGAAATTATAAAGAAAGCAAACTGCAGAAACCTTCAACTATATTGAAGACCACGAATAGGAGAATGGAACTTGAGGGCAATTGGCCATGATCTGTAGACTTCTTCATCTCTTCGCACCCATCCTCTTCGGTCGTCCACCAACAATCTCTTTCCTCTTCTTCAGGATCCTGGTGTTCTCCATTCTTTTGATGTGGAAACGATAACATAACATAGAGGTTCTTCCTTTCCCATTCACTCTCTTTCTCTTTGCTAAGAATTCACACTTCGATGTGAAATGTATGACCCAAGGTCCGTTTTTCTACATAGGGTATCATATTTAGACGAGAAACGCCATGTGACGCCCTAAGGCTTCATATACTATATATAAGAGTGAGAGATAGGGTGAGTGAAGATAGAGTGAGTGTCTCTCAGAGTGAGAGAGTGCTCCTGCAGACATCTGGTCGGATATCCCCTGGGCTGGGACTCTTAGTTTTATCCTTGACTGATTCCTTCCACCTACATACTTCACAATACATTCCCTTCCTCCTTCCCCTTCCATGGTCCCTTTCCTACAAATATGTCCTTCTTTCGGTAAGACTTTATTCAATAAAAAGCGACAAATTTAATATAAAAACTCCACCATCCAGTGGCACATTGTAACCTTAAATCTATTATTGTGGTTTATGGGTTCGTATTGTGTAATATGTTCTGTTGTGAAGACAAGTATTGTTCCCGTTCATAATGGAATTTGTATTTTATTTATTCCTTTCAAGGAAGTACTGATATCCTGAAAAATCTATAGATCAAAATCTTGGAGGAAAAACACGTGTGAACACGATCTTAACTATTGCCTCGATGTACAGATGTATGTGAAAGACAAAAAACAGATCCAAGAATTGATCTTTGCTAAAAAAAAGTTCCCCTAGGTCTACCTTGACTTCGTTTGATTGCGAATTATTTTGAACGCCTTGAACTTTACAAAAGGAGTCACTTTTGGTGACGAAGAACGACCTTTCTTTTTGTACGTAACACATTCACCAATAGACTAAATGACGATTAAAAAACGCCCTTTTGAGAAGAATCAAACCAACTTTTGTGGTTGGCTTTGACTGCTGCCTCAGAATATTTTATATTCTTCGGGTGGGCGCAGCAGTCATGAAGTATTCTAAATTTTTTTCTGATACAGCTTGAGATACGATGATTATTTAGAGGTTGTTGTGGGCAGCACAACAGTGCGTTGTATATAGAAAAACTGGCTCACATGTTTATGTTTGGCAGAGCCGGGCTTTCAGTTCCATTGAAACCATCTCCAGTGCTAGCTAATGCAATGAAAGTTGAAAGCTGTGAAAGTCTCTGTTCACTTGAGGCTGTCCGACAAGCTCCATAGTCTGTGTCTACTACATGTTTATTTCTGACAGAGCCGGGCTTTCAGTTCCATTGAAACCATCTCCAGTGCTAGCTAATGTAATGAAAGTTGAACGCTGTGAAAGTCTCTGTTCACTTGAGGCTGTCCGACAAGCTCCATAGTCAATGTCCACTACATGTTTATTTCTGACAGAGCAGGGCTTTCAGTTCCATTGAACCATCTCCAGTGCTAGCTAATGTAATGAAAGTTGAACGCTGTGAAAGTCTCTGTTCACTTGAGGCTGTCCGACAAGCTCCATAGTCAATGTCCACTACACGTTTATTTCTGACAGAGCCGGGCTTTCAGTTCCATTGAACCATCTCCAGTGCTAGCTAATGTAATGCAAGTTGAAAGCTGTGAAAGTCTCTGTTCACTTGAGGCTGTCCGACAAGCTCCATAGTCTGTGTCTACTACATGTTTATTTCTGACAGAGCAGGGCTTTCAGTTTCATTGAACCATCTCCAGTGCTAGCTAATGTAATGAAAGTTGAACGCTGTGAAAGTCTCTGTTCACTTGAGGCTGTCCGACAAGCTCCATAGTCTGTGTCCACTACATGTTTATTTCTGACAGAGCAGGGCTTTCAGTTTCATTGAACCATCTCCAGTGCTAGCTAATGTAATGAAAGTTGAACGCTGTGAAAGTCTCTGTTCACTTGAAGCTGTCCGACAAGCTCCATAGTCTGTGTCCACTACATGTTTATTTCTGACAGAGCAGGGCTTTCAGTTCCATTGAACCATCTCCAGTGCTAGCTAATGTAATGCAAGTTGAAAGCTGTGAAAGTCTCTGTTCACTTGAGGCTGTCCGACAAGCTCCATAGTCTGTGTCCACTACATGTTTATTTCTGACAGAGCAGGGCTTTCAGTTCCTTTGAACCATCTCCAGTGCTAGCTAATGTAATGAAAGTTGAAAGCTGTGAAAGTCTCTGTTCACTTGAGGCTGTGAACGGGCTTACAACTCGCTGCTTCCATTACTTGGTAGGCTGCATGGCTTGCACTGAAGATGGTTCAATGTAACTAAAATTCAGTTCTGCCAACATAAACATGTGGGTGGACAACAACTCTTGTGTTCTTTTATTAGCTTTTGACATCTCTTCATCGTTTCATAAAAGAGCTGTCATGTGATAAAATTGCGGTTATTTTAAAATCCTTTTTCGCACTCACACTAATTGACAAATGGATATACTCTTTTATATTTTTAAAAGCCTTTGTGCCCCTGTGTTGTACGTCCATAGTAGAATGGTCACTTCCCTTCCAAAAAATTGGAAAGCTTTAATTTCCTTTTTTTTTTTTTTTAACTTCCTGCCTGAACGATGTATAGGAAAAGTTAGGAAATCGCTTAAAAATTTTGTACGTAAATTCAAAAGAGAAGAGGTGATGAGAAGGGATTGAACCTCAATAACTGCGTATGAAGAAGGAAGTAAAAAAGGTGTACAATTCTAATTACTATATAAGTACGAAAAGTATTTTTTTAAATTGAACACCAATAAATAGAAAGTAAAAAAAAAAATTTACGATTTCAAATTTTATGGATGGCGACAGATTACCCATCTGAGTCACAACTGGCAGAACAGAGTAGGTACGTGAGTGTGGACAACTTATCCCCTCTCAAGAAATACTTTTGAAGGTGTATGAATTCAAAGTCACCATTCCTCAAATGTTCCCCCACTCTAGTCCTCAGCTTCTGTCCTATCTGTCCATGATAAAACGAGTTACAAATTTTATAATTACTTTATACACGCCGGATTTGTCAGGGAGGTCTTTGGTTTCTGAGAGAAGACCTACTTTGAAACCCATATCCACATTATCTTTATTTATTAACTTAGAGAGTCTTGGCTTCTTTGAGAGTTTTGGGAGCAGCCACGCCCACCTCCCACTAGTTCGACTACACCCACAGCACTGAAGTATACGATCCACCAGATTAGTTGTGTAGAGGCAAGCCGTCTTTTGTGCTCCAAAACGAATGAATGAAAATGTGCAAGTTTAGTTTTTGTACGACGGGACGAACTGTTTCATAACAATGTTTCCGTACTTGTGATTTTCCTGTAGATGTCAAAGTTCTTGTCTTGATTCGTGACAATTAGGTTATAACAGAAAAAGTTACTTGCGGACAACGCCGGGTGAACGTCCTGGTTTGAATAAAAAGCAAGACATTAGTTGGAGATGTAAGGTTAATTCTAGTAAAGCCATTATTCGATATAAGGATTTATTGAAACAATTTTGTATTTTCAAGTACAGTAGAGCGTCGATTATCCTAAACAATTGGGATATGGGGTGTCGGATAACTGATTCTTTGAGTAACTTATCATTTACGAAAAAAATTGTTCCAATGTCATAGGAGCAACATGAAACAAAGAACAGAAGAACAGTAATATTCAGCACAAAACTGCATATATTTGGTATAGGCGCCGGTTGGCAGGGAGGGGGAAAGCGCTGCAGCCATAGCACTAGCGACCGCTAGCGGAACTACTTGGCGCGCAAATTTGAATTTTCAGAAACGCTTTCGGTTGATCAGTATTCGGATAATCGATGCTCTACTGTATCTCTAAGGAATACTATAGGTGGTGTTACTTCTCATGTCCTTCCTTATGAATGAGGCCTCTTGTTTCTATCTTCAGTTAAGATGAATGAAACCGAAACACATCCTTAAAATTTCATAGGTAGGAAATTTCTTCTTACAGAGGTAAAAGGAAATTTAAAATTATAATGATACATCCTGAAAGGAGGGACGGAAGACGAAGACCATGAAGAAGCTGGAAGTAGGTAAGAAGGACCTGGAAAGTGTATATATTATGTAGAGGATGAGGGAAAGGAAATAAGAAGGGGCAGAGGACGAGAGAGCGTTAAAGGATAAACAGTGAGCAGTTGGGAATAGATGTGAGGCCTGTGTTGGTGAATTGTTTAAAGCACGTTCAGACATCTCAGTGGGAAGGCATGGTACCCACCATGGTACAAGGCGTTCTCACACAATCCCACTGACATATCCTAAATATTGGAGACACGAGCGACGGACTCGAAAAGAAGAAGAAATGTTCCTGTATTCCTAGTTTGTTCAAACGCAATCTCCCAAATTTGTATTCATTCTGCATATTAAAGTATCTCAGACCATAGATACGAGGTGTTCTCACGCAATCCCACTGAGATCCTGAATATTGGAGACCCAAGCGACGGACTCAGGAAGAAGTAGGTATGTTCCTGTTTTCCTAGTTTGTTTAAACGCAATCTCCCAAATTTGTATTCATTGACGTATATATATTCAGGCATCTCAGATCTACCACGGTACAACTCGATCTCACAACATTCCCACTGACATATTCTGAATGTTGGAAACAGGAGAGATGGATTCAGGAAGAAAAAGATATATTCTCATTTTCCTAGTTTGTTCACACAACCTCCCAAATTTGAATTCATTGACGTACATATTCAGGCATCTCAGTGGGAGGTATGGAACTAACATGGTACAAGGCGATTTCTCTCCGACGTATCCTGAATCCTGGAAGCACAAATGTATACATGGACGTCAATATACAACCATGTATAAGTTACATCGCAGCAAATTGTTTAGAGCGTGTTTAGGCATCTCAGTAGAATACATAGAACTACCATGGTACAACGCCATTACACACTGACGTATCCTGAATCCTGGAAACACAAATGTATACTTGGACATCAATATACAACCATGTATAAGTTACATCGCAGCGAATTGTTTAGAGCGTGTTTAGGCATCTCAGTAGAAGACATAGAAGTACCATGGTACACCGCGATTTCATACTGACGTATCCTGAATCCTGGAAACACAAATGTATACATGGACGCCAATATACAACCATGTATAAGTTACATCGCAGCGAATTGTTTAGAGCGTGTTTAGGAATCTCAGTAGAAGACATAGAACTACCATGGTACAACGCGATTTCACACTGACGTATCCTGAATCCTGGAAACACAAATGTATACATGGACGTCATCATACAGCCATGTATAAGTTACATCGCAGCGAATTGTTTAGAGCGCGTTTAGGCATCTCAGCAGAAGACATAGAACTACCAGCGACAAATTGTTTCACTCATTTCCCAGGAAACTTGAGCGTTGGATTCAGAAAGAAAAATGTATACGTTCATATTCCTAGTCCACTCCCACTCAATCCCCCAAATTTGTATTCGCTATTGTCGATTTACAACCGTATATTGTTTAAACAAATTGTTTACAAACCGATCTCACAGAATCCTCATCCCTGAATATTGAAAATACAAGCTATGGATTAAGGAAGAAGAAAATACGAGGTGTGTTCAAAAAGTACCGATAATTTTGTTATTTCGCGGGTTGTATTAGTCCGATTTTGTGTTGGTAAACATGTCTGAAAAGTATCTGTACATTGTTAGCCAAACCGGATGTTTAGTCTGCTGTCAGCTGTCAAAGAGGTTACATGTGTTTTAGTACGATCGGCGATTATTTATTTGTTTACAAAATGGATCTGAGAATTTGCATTAAATGTTTGCTATAAGAATGGAATAAAGTGCAGCAAAGTTTTAGAAATGTTAAATATTGTTTTTGGTGAATCTGCTATGAGTAAAACTAGTGTTTACGAGTGGTATAAAAGCTCGACAAGTGCGGTGTTATGATGACAATTCTCACTTGTAATTCCATTTCAACGGCATAGTGCACCATGAGTTCTTGTCACAAGGTCAAACGATCAATAAGGAGTACTACCTACAAGTGCAACACCGTTTGAGTGAATCAAACCGAAAAAAACGCCCGGATTTGTGGCGAAACAATTCGTGTTTTTTGCACCACGATAATGAACCTGCTTACACTTCATTGCTTGTTTGTGAATTTTTGACCAAAAACAACACTGTAATGATGCCCAGTTGGGAGGTTGTCCATATTCGCCAGACATGGCTCCGTGTGACTTTTTTCTGTTCCCAACAATAAAGAGAACCATAAAGGGCCGTCGTTTCACAAGCATAGATGAGATTCAAAGCGCATCGCTGAGAGAGCTAAATGCTATCCCAAAGATCGAGTTCCAGAAGTGTTTCGGGGATTGGAAGAAACGCTGGCATAAGTGTATAATATCTAATGGGGACTATTTTGAAGGGGATAACATTGATGTAGACGAATAAATAAAATTCTTTTCAAAAACCGAAAATTCCCGTTATTTTTTTAACACACCTCGTAGAGGTTCATGAGTCCCTTTGGTCGGTTGTGTAGACACCATCCTAAAAAGAAGACTGCATTTAATTGTATCCATGTTGAAGTAATTAGGTTGTTTTGTGCAGAAGACAGGAGGAAGCGGGAGCCCTTATGAAGGTAGCAACCTGGGGAGGCAGGACCATCGAAGGGAGAGCATCAGATGGAACTTTACTGCTAATAGGGGTATTATAAGACAGAGCCCTTTACCCTACTACATCCTACTACAATGAAAAGATGAAAGTTAGATGAAAAATTCTACAAAACCAACAATAATATCAGTCGTTCATGATTCACTGGCAACGCCGTTACTTCTCTAGCTTCATATGATCTGTACTCAGTATTTCTCAGAAGTAATAACTCACCTCATATAACCGGCCTAAGAAAAGGGGGAATGAATGGAGGGGGGCTCAACACAAAAACCCTAATAACTATCGATGTAAAATGTATCGATACAAAATTTAGTATGAGGATTCAGAAGTTCCTATTGAGGGAGAGAGAAAACTTAAATAATTAATATGAAGATGGCTGATGTAGTGAGAAGTGATTATTTCACAGGTTGTAAAATAAACTATAGTCTGACCTCTCACAGATTTTATTAATTTTGCTAGCCGACTTAAGAGCCCTCATCATCAGGCAATCTGATAAAATAACCTTGAAAACAACATAATTTGAAAAATTTAAATAAATGAGAGTTATAAGAAAATTTTTTTTAAAATAAATATAAAAAATTATCTAACAATCCAACAATTTACAATTTCATGGTCAGATGACAACAGCAATAACATATCTGCCTCGATCAATCACAAAATAACACAAAAACTCGAATAACTGCCGTTGTAATGGAAGTATTGACACGAAACTTCATATGTGAGTTCAAAGGTCTATAAAGACAATCCTTAAGGAATAGAGGCTCAACTTAAATACCCTAATAACTGCCGTTGTAATGAATGTATCAACACAAAGTTTAGTATGGAATTTAGAAGCCATTATGTATGTCAAATATTGATTTTTAGCCCAAACGCTTTGGAGAGAGAGCATGTCATTGACTAATTCCTGCTGGGGAAGTACATAGACGATGATTCACCGACGATTTTTTTTTTCAGCAATGTTATAGTTGAACTGAAAGGAATCCCTATAGAAGAGGTTTCTCATTTTCTTTTTCCTGTCTCAATTTCTGTGAAGGCTCGTTTAGAAAACGCAGTTAAAGCTCTCTTTACAGCTGGCGTTAAACCTGGTTAGCGGTCGTCTTTTTATTCGCCCTAAACCAGCTTTTATTTCCTCCGCTGAAAACTCTTTTCCTTTCGACAGTTGGAGAGGTTCTCTCTTGCCATGGAAGTTGTCCGGAACAAAAGCTTTTTCCCGTGTACAACTTGTATGCTCAGGAACCGTAAAACTGACGTTAGTTTCAATGAGAAGACCCGTGAAGAAATGTGTAGTTAAACTTTCTACATTGTTCAGATAGCAGTTTAGTTAGTTATTGTGACTGACGACCTGGCTTTAACTACGAGATCATTTTAACTTATTACAATAATTATATTATCTATACGTATTATAAAACAGTAGAAAAGTTATCTCTGCACATTAAGTTTTTGTTTCAATTTGAATTATATAATTTTCATTTGCCTGTTTGCCCAGTTTAGATATCGCGGTGGATCGCGACCCATAGGTTGAAAACCACTGCCTTGGGGGAGTCCATGGAGTCGGTGCTGACGATGGCGTAATCAGAAATTATCCACTATATGTATATAATATATATTTGTCTATTCCACAATAATATTATTTTCTGGAATTAAAAAATATGTATGTATACTGAGGTTGCAGGTTTGATCGGGTGGATAGCTTCAAGTATCTGGGGGCCGTTATCACGGAAAGGAACGACGTTAAAGAAGACATCAAAGCGAGGATAACGGCCGGGAATAGATGCTACCGGTCACTGCAGAAGGTGCTCGGATCGAGAACTGTGTCCCGAGACGCCAAAATAACAATCTATAAAACAGTCCTGAGACCGGTCGTCACATATGAGAGTGAAACCTGGGTCCTGACTAGGAGGGACGAAGTCTTACTCAATACGTGGGAGAGGAAGGTATTGAGAAAGATATACGGCCCTACTCCAGAGGGGGATAGATGGAGGATACGGACCAATAGGGAGCTGAGGGACCTGTACAAGAGCCCGGACCTGGTGGCTTTAGTGAAGCAGGGACGGCTGCGATGGCTGGGGCATTTACAGAGGATGCAACCAGACAGATTGCCGAGGAGGATACTGGAGGGACACCCTGGAGGACAAAGAAGAAGAGGTAGACCCCGCTTACGTTGGCTGGAGGACGTGGAGGACGACCTCAGAACGATTGGTGTGAGAAGATGGAGACGGGAGGCCGAGGATAGAGTAGAATGGCGGAAGATTGTTGCGGAGGCCCAGGTTCTACAAGGACCGTAGCGCCAGGGAAAGTAAAAAGCCAGTATGTATATACAATTGTGGAATTTTTGGTATCACAAGTTAGATTTTTGGTAACACAAGTTAGATTTTATTAATATTTTATTATTTTTTTTTGTGTGTTTTATTAATTTATCAATTAAAATTTTTTTTTTTTTACACGCCATTTTTAAGGGAGTGCTGGTAATGACCGGATTCTCCCCTCACGCCTCTCTATCCTTTCGACGCCCCGCCTCCTGGTCTTCCTCCACTGCTGGACAGTGGATGGTTGGGCAGTGTGGTGGGAGGGTCAGCGCTGGTCTCCCGCTCCACTAGTTGGAGAGTGGTATATGGCAGTGTGCGGCAGACCTACTGGTGCTGTCCTCGTCCAGTTTCTTTTGTATCTTTTTATTTTTATTATTTTGTGATCATTCATTAATTTTTCGCTTATTATGTTTTAAATATTTTTTATTATTTATTATATTATAATGCCATCTTAGTCATCACTTCTGCTTATTGTTATTGTTTGTACAGATTGTAGAATAAATAAAAAAATAAAAAAAAAATATATTAGCTTTCCACTATGTCGACACAGATTGTAATAATATATTCGGATTATTACCCAGTAGTCCTCTGTTTTTCCACCAGAGAGGCCTGCATTCCTCGCAAACCACTGATTGCACTTATACTGTATTAGAAACGGCTGACTAAATGCAATTATAATTAATTTCGATCTATGCAATATCAGTAATCCACAAGGATTATGGGAAAACCATTGTTCCTTATTAAATAAACCTGTATGCAAATGTACTACCGAGTTCATGTCGATAAATTAATTCCTATTGTATCGGTTGGAACTGCAACGGCAACTGCTGCGCTGATCTCTTGTGATAATAAAAAAATTAAATAATAATTTAAAAATCATATTAATAATTGATCAATAATAAAAAATAATCCGAATGCAGACAACAATGGCCAACCACCCAAATCCACTGGTCCGGGAAATTGCTGAACACCCACCACCTTTACCACTGGAACGCAGACTTAAAAAGAAGCGACCGCATGATTTTCTTCTCATCAATTGATCAAAAGACAATTTTTTTTCTCACATTATGTTTATTTTATCTACTTTAAAAGTTACTTGTTTAGGGCAATTAATGAATTGTACCTGAGTTCATATCTCATGTTATTTAGGCCATTGGCCTAGGTATTATTGTTATAGACAGCCCAACTATAATATTCATGTATAAAATAATAAAGTTTACAATAATTTAAAAAAAAAAATAAAATAAAAAATAATAAATATTATCACAATTCCTGTAGACCGTAGTTTCCGAAAAGTAAACTCAAAACCGCTCTGGCCTTTAAGTTTTTTTTTTATCTGGGAGGTGAAAACCTTCGGATGGTACTTTAAGCTATGGTCCCGAGCCTGTTCGAAAGATCCTGTGTGAATTAACATGTATATGTGAAATTCAGGACTCCCTCAGTAGATAGGGATAAGAGGATTGGATGCTCAGATCCCTAGGTGTACACACCAGCCCTCCCTATGTAAGAGGTCTGAAAGGATGCCATTGGTTGATAAGGAGCTTGTGAACCACCCACTCTTCTGATAATGACCGTGGTGTCTCTACTGGTTGATCGTTATGAGTTCTCAACTACTAATCACCATTCCCCCCACTCCAGCTAATATCCCCTAACTGTGTTTCCCTAACATGATTCCATTATACCTGCTATCTCTAATTGATATTACATTTTCAAATTTCGTATACGAGGTGTTAAGGCGAAAGGAGGTGTAATATTATTAATAATTATAATAAAATAAAATTTAATTTAATATTAAATTAATTGATAATTTAAAAAAAAATTACATTTCGCGCGAGTTTACTTCTATTCAAGGCGATGAGATCCACTGAATTTACAAGTTTCGACGGTGATACGGCTTGTTGTGGGTTAGGAAGACAAAAAAATAAAATTTTAAAACTAAATGTACGCCGATGACACCGCCATCTTAGCTGCTGCTGAACTTCACATAAACGCCTCATTTACACTACAACACATGTCATACAAATTGAAAACTGGTGCAACACATGGAAAATAAAACTTAATACAGAAAAATCACAGCACATCACATTTACACTTCGACGAGAAACATGCACCACCGTTTTCATCTACGACAAGCCCCTCCCTCAAACTAATACTGTACGATACCTAAGACTGACTGTTTGGGTCAGGGTCGGACACTTAACGTTGTGAGCAAAGGCCCGATAACCATGAAGAACCCAGAATGATAGGGGAGTAAAATATGTGAGGAATAAATGCGGAAATAGTGAAAATAAGAATTCTATTTGGAACACAATAAGTAAATTGAAATGAATGTTACTTGATCACTGTAAACAGAATGTTCTGGTCGATTCGGCTGTGTCGCTCCTTGGTGGTCCGTGATGATAGACGAGATCGGAGGGGGTCCTCACGGGGAAGTCTTCATGTGTGAGATGTATCCAGGCCAGACTGCGTTGGACGAGACGCTGACTGAGGTAGTAAGATGCTTCCCGGTCAGGCTGTGGTGAACGACTGGTCGCTGGACCGGGAGTAGTGGGGATAGCGAGCGAGCTAGCCGTGGCGTAGGGACCATAGTGGGGGGCGCTGGCTAAGCTCAATAGTCGTAATTGAACATACCGCCCACCTAAATTTGGCTACGCTGAATTTACAGTACCCAAAAAAAGGGCAGGGGTGAGTCGACCGATGGCAGCCGAGAGTGGAGAACAGCACTATGTACCTTCATAGTGATAAAGAAACATATCTTAAAAATAATTAGAATTATAAGTGATAAAAGGAACGCAACATGAACTTACAATGACTAAAGAAAAAAAATAGCTTAAAATAATTAGAATTATAAACTATATACAAATTATATGAATCTCGGCAATGTCCAGGGATCCCCGTCACTTAGGGAAAACTCGGGTCGCATCTGATGAGAGTAGAGGTGCGAGAGAGGCGACTGAACGCTTGAAAATTCTTCCATTTAGTGTGCGAACGGTAACCACTCTCACGACGCCGTCGTCTCCGGGGAAAACGTCGCAGATACGCCCGGTCGGCCAAGTACCTGCAGGTGTGCGACTCTCGATCATCAGAACGAGATCGCCGATGCTGAGATTGGGATGGTTTCGGGTCCATCTGACACGCTGCTGTAGGAGATGCAAATAGTCCTTGTTCCATCGGGACCACACATAAGATATTTGCCGTTGTACTAAGTGCCAACGATCGAGGTGACTGGTGCATTCATCTGAAGATGGAACAGATGGGATAGAAGTCAGTGGTGCACCGATCAGAAAGTGGCCAGGTGTCAGTGTGTCGAAACTCTCCGGATCTTCTCTGAGAGGGCATAAGGGTCTTGAGTTGAGCAGCCCTTCAATGCGTACCAAGATGGTATTCAATTCTTCAAAGGTGAGGGGGTGCTTACCGACAGAAGTCACCAATAGATTTTTGATGGACTTAACGCCGGCCTCCCACAAACCGCCGAAGTGTGGAGAGCGAGGTGGTATGAATTTCCAAACAACACTCTTGGAGGAGAGGTGATCAGTCCATAAATCAGTGTGACGGCTCAAAAACGCGTAGAGATCCTTGAGATATCTAGATGCGCCGACAAAGTTGGTGGCATTGTCCGAATGAATGCACTGCGGGAGTCCGCGTCGAGCGACAAAGCGGTCTAGGGTGGCCAAGAACGCATCTGTTCCTAGCGAGGAAACTAGCTCCAAATGGATAGCCTTCGTGGCGAAGCAAACGAAAATGCAGAGATATGCCTTGCCTATCGGTGCCTTGCGTCTTGGAGATTCTCGGAGGGCAAATGGTCCGGCATAATCGACTCCAACCTGTGAAAATGCGCGAAACTGATGGAAACGTTCAACTGGAAGATCACCCATTAGGGGGATAGACGGCCTGGCACGGAGACGTCTGCAATGGGTGCAGAGATATATCCGGCTCTTAATCACCTTAAGTGCGCTGGGAACCCAAAATTTCTGGCGCAAAAGAGACAACATTAGAGTTGGGCCAGCATGAAAGTGCTTCTTGTGCAGGTCGTCTATAATAAGACGAGTGAGATGGTGATCTCGAGGTAGAAGCATAGGGTGCTTGTGGTCGTAGGTGAGCGAGGAATGTCGCAGCCTGCCGCCCACCCTAATTAACCCAGGCGCATCCAAAAAGGGATGGAGTTGCTGGTAGGCCTTAGGGGTTTCATCACCATAGAGCGCTGGAGGCAAGGCACAGTGTTGAGCGATTTGTACGCATGCGGAGAGTGCCTTAGAGAATTCATCGCTAGTGATGGGTCCTTGGGTGGCTTCCTGTAGGTGTTGCGCGCGATGAGCGAGTCGCAATATCCGAGCGATTGTTCTGATCAATCGTGGTAGGGAGGAAAAACGACTCATCCAAGAGTCATCATGAATATGGTGAACTTTCTTGGACGTTGGGATGGCAGTAGCCAGCAAGGCTTGATCTGGTGACGGCGAGAGGAGTCCAGAATAGCCTTCGCCAAATGGTTCCGGGTTGTCCATGAGCCAGAGGGGTCCACGCCACCAGAGGTTGTGATCCTTGAGTTCGGATGGAAGGCATCCACGGGATGCTATGTCGGAGGGATTATCCTCCGAGCGAACAAACTTCCACTGCCTGACATCGGAAGCCCTTAGAATAGCAGAGACTCTGTTCGCCTCAAACACCTTGAGTTGATGAATAGGTTGGCGCAACCATGCAAGCACCACCGAAGAGTCTGTGAAGTATAGAGCTTCATGATGCGTCTCTATTGTGATAGATGACATGACTCTCGCAAGCAAGAGCGCTCCGCAGAGTTCCAATTGGGGTATCGTTAGAAACTTGGTGGGGGCGACCTTTGTCTTCGCTTTGAGCAGATTGACGTGCACTCCGCCACTAGGTGACTGAGTGCGTGCGTAAACAGCAGCAGCGTATCCACGGGAAGAAGCATCGCTAAAACCTATCAGCTGGATAGTTGCTTGATGGACCTGTATGTAGCGGGGAATGGTAATCATCTTGAGAGTAGGCCACTCGTTGGTAAGTTGAGACCATTTCTCGCGAAGAGGTGAAGGCAAGGGATCGTCCCAAGAGATTTCGTGGCGCCAAGCTTCTTGTAGCAAGGTTTTGGCGCTAAATATTACGGGAGCAAAAAATCCGAGTGGGTCGAAAATTCGTGCAACGGTTGAGAGAACGACCCGCTTGGTTGCATGAGAGACAGGTTCCTGGACTGTGAAAGAGAAAACATCTCGTTGGGGGTACCACATGAGACCAAGAATCTTGATGATGGAATTGCTTTCCTGAGGCAAGGCTTGAGCTTCAATAGGATCCTGAGAAGGAGGTAGCAATTCGGGGGCATTAGATGCCCATTTGCTTAGTTGAAACCCGCCTAGATTAAATAGGCCAATGTGCTGTTCCTTAAGAGCATGGGCCTCTTCGAGCGTATTTGCTCCTGAAGCAAAATCGTCGACGTACATGGCCTTCGGAATCCGCTCTGCAGCTAGGGGAAAGGCGTAGCCTTCATCACTAACAAGCTGGGCAACAGTCTTGATCGCTTGATAACCGCTAGACGTGATGCCATAAGTGACGGTGCGCAGTTCATGCTCAACTACAGGCTTGGAAGGATCGTTACGCCAGAAAATATGCTGTAGGTGACGGTCTTCGGGATGTACCAAGATCTGGCGGTACATCTTCACTAGATCCGTCGTGAAGGCTATGACGAAGAGACGAAAGTGGATGAGTATGTCGCACAAGTCCGTCTGCAGTTTAGGCCCAGTGATAAGAACATCGTTCAAGCTGGGGCCGCCAGCCGAGCAAGATGCGTCAAACACAACACGAAGCTTAGTTTCGTGCGGCTTGACTTGCCATACCCCGTGATGAGGGATCACGTAGGGTGCAACAATGGTCGTGGGAGCCATGTGGCCTAGACGTACATAGTCTTCCATAAAGGCTAAGTACTTCTCCTTGAGGACGGGGTCACGAGTGAATTTCCGTTCCAAGGCGAAGAATCTCCGGAGAGCTATGTCTCGGTTTTCGTCAGGGAGCACGCCAGTAGGTTTCAGGGGCAACCTCACTACATATCTGCCCTCCGGAGTGCGCGAATGAGTTTTCGCAAACGACTCTTCACACAAGACGTCATGGGGGTTGCGAAGATCTGCGGGTCGTGGTTCCTCAATTTCCCAGAAGACCTTCAACTGGCTTAAGATAGCAGTTTCATCCAGGGCCAAAAGGGAGATGCTGCGCGACTGATTGATAAAAGAAGTGGTTCCCATGACCACATTACCAAAAACAGTGGGCATGAGATAAAGCTCGTCAACCTCCGACTTGACGGGAGCTCCTATGATGAGTCGTGGATATAAATCAAGTCCAACCAAAACATCGACGAGGCCAGGATCAGCGAATGAGGGGTCAGCTAAGCCGTAACGCGATAGCTGAACGGCGACGGTCGGTGAAACCTTTCGCTTCGGAGTGTCGGATGTAATCTCATCGACTACAAGAGCGCGCACCTTGAAGCACGCATCAGTAATAGTAGAGTGCATGCGGCACGTTAACCAACCTTTGACATTGGGCACTAATTTGCCACCAAGACCCGCTATACGGCCGTCAAAGGGTTTTAAACTACCGCCAATTTTACTGGCGAGGTCGGTAGTTATAAATGTATACTGGCTCCCTGAGTCCAATAACACACGAGCGGGGACGGAGGTGTGAAGTCCGTTGAATAGGGCCTGAGCGGTGCCCATAATGACATGCGATTCGGGTTGATGTCGCTTGTCGGTAGGCGCCGGGATGGTATCTTCCCGAACATGGCCTACGAATGATGAATGGGGTTCACCATTGTTATCGTTGGAGCGGGCTTCATCAGTCTTCTTCCCTGTATGAAGTAAGCTGTGATGCCTTGAATTGCAGTACTTACAATTCCATTTTGACGGGCAGTTCGCGGCCCGGTGCCCTCTTCCCAGGCAGTTAAGGCATCCAGTCCATGCCTTGGCGAAGTCGAAACGAGTCTGGGCCGGCAGCTCACTGAAGGTGAAACATTTCACTAGTGAATGACTGCCTTTGCAGTAGGGGCATGGAGTGAAACTCGGATTTGGGCTGTTATTCGTAGCCGAGGGAGAGGTGCGTCCAAATCTGTTTGACCTAGGTGAGCCACGGCGGCGAGCCGGGCTCCTCCTCGGACTGGCGGTTGGGGAACTACTGTGACGTGTAGGGCTCTTCCTTGACCAGGATTGAGATGAATCTCCAGATTGGGCGAGCATAGATACGCCAGTAGAGTACTTAGGCGAACTCTTATTGGGAGGTTTGAGTCGCGGATCCATTGCTCGATCGGGGGTACCGGAGCGTTCATCGAGAAGTTCCAGGGATAGCTTACAAGCCATCATGCGTTGCCTCACAAAGTTGATTATTTCGTCGGCAGATGGGAACTCTGTCCCTTTATGGGCAAGCTCAAACTGCTTGCGGGTGGCCGGATCGAGTGCTCGCAATGCCAGGATAGACAGTAAGGCGTCACCTGGGTTTTGGAGCCTTAGAGCGCGAAATGATTCGACGCTCTCGCCGACCTGAGAGAGATATGCGTTCAGCTTGGCGTACTCAGAGTTGGATGAGCGATTACGGAAATTTAGGACCGTCTGAATGTGTCGAGAGGCCAATACTCGGGGGTTGTCATAAACCTTCATTAATGACTCCCAAGCCAGGGCATATGAAGAACCGTCGAAGGACAGACCAGACAGGAGCGATGCGGGTTCTCCTACCAGAGCGTCTTTAAGATAATGCATCTTGTCGACTGGAGGGATGCGTGGACTGTTTCCTACTAATGAGAGAAACTTGTCCCGAAATTCTACCCATTTGAATAAGTCCCCGTTCCATTTAGGCACCGCTATGCGTGGTAACCCACATCCCTGATAGTCGTTGGATGCTGACAATAGGGTGGGAACGGCAGCCGAAGAGGCTGAAGTGACGGATGCGGCTTCGCGTTTCAGTCTAAGCTTCCGAAGAGAGGTATCAGCCGCAAGGATCTCATCCCTCACAGTATCGTGGATAGTCAGCCATTTTTCATCTGGAAACGAAGTTTTCGGATCGAGATTGAAATGCGCACTATCGAGCTCCTTCCAGGTTGCCTGAAATTCGTGCCAATACTCACAAGCGCTGTGTATGCGTGCCTCCAGATCGGCATAAGAGTCGTCGTCAGGGGTGGCTGCCTTAGCCACAACCATGATGCCGGCAATGTTGCGCTTAATGCTGCGGAGCTGGCGCTCTAGTGATGAAATCTGATGGGAAGATTCCGCCATCATGTGACTATCAATCTGGTGGGTAAACAATAGAAAATATAATTTGGAAAATAATGATCCGTTCAGGACACACAATCAAGGAAATATCAATGGTTATGCATATGTATATAATATATAATATGTTAATATGATTATGCATATGTTATAATATGTTAATATGATTATGCATATGTTATAACATGTTTATAAAATATGTATGTATATAATATAAATGTGTACATGAGTTAAGAGCATAAGTGATTAGAAACTAGGAGACCTAATCCTTATAGAGGATTACTGTGGTCGGACAAGTGTTTGTAATATACTTGCACTTATTATTACAAAGTATGTTGTCTAACGTAGGATTAAAGCGAGGGATTATTTGGCTGCCATAGGTCGAGCTCCTATGAAATACAACATTGACTGAAATATTATATAAAAATTCATAATGAATGAATAAATGAAAAAAGATGAGACACTGAATAAAAGTGATGAAGAGAGATTTCCACAATATTCCTCACCCGGGGCACCATAAATGTTTGGGTCAGGGTCGGACACTTAACGTTGTGAGCAAAGGCCCGATAACCATGAAGAACCCAGAATGATAGGGGAGTAAAATATGTGAGGAATAAATGCGGAAATAGTGAAAATAAGAATTCTATTTGGAACACAATAAGTAAATTGAAATGAATGTTACTTGATCACTGTAAACAGAATGTTCTGGTCGATTCGGCTGTGTCGCTCCTTGGTGGTCCGTGATGATAGACGAGATCGGAGGGGGTCCTCACGGGGAAGTCTTCATGTGTGAGATGTATCCAGGCCAGACTGCGTTGGACGAGACGCTGACTGAGGTAGTAAGATGCTTCCCGGTCAGGCTGTGGTGAACGACTGGTCGCTGGACCGGGAGTAGTGGGGATAGCGAGCGAGCTAGCCGTGGCGTAGGGACCATAGTGGGGGGCGCTGGCTAAGCTCAATAGTCGTAATTGAACACTGACATTGGATCAAAGACTGACATGGAACCTTCACATGTCTCACACGAAACACGCTGAACCGTCGACTCAAAATAGTCTACGGACTTCTAAATAGACGATTAAAATTAGTCATGAGACAAAAACGGAACTGTTACACTTACTTACTTAGACCGTTATGGATATACGGATCACAGATCAACAGAACTTTATGATTATTACGAAAAATTTTCAAAAATGTTACTAGGACCATTTTGATTCTAACCCCGTCTATTGTTATATATATATATATATATTTTTTTTCTTTTTCTTTTAACGGGTGCTCCGGCAAATCACCCGGCCCGAAATCGTCGGGGGAGAGGTACATATGTTATATTATATTTGGACATTTACATTTTATATACAATCAACATTTTTGTTGCTATGGATGTCTAGGGGCGACAGCCGTGGGGAAAAAATTGGATACAAGTTTTGTGGGGGGAAAAACGTGTTCTTGTTATTATCTTGTTATACATATTAAAAGGAAAATAGAAATTAGAATTTCAAAAATAAATTAAACAGATTGAAGATGGAATACCTTGTTTTTATACTTTTTTTTTCCCCCCACAAAACTTTTATCCCATTTTTTTCTCCACGTACCCCTAAATTTCCAACTAATGGGAAAAATTCCAACGAAGTGGAAGCACTATAACGGCCACATCACATATATTGTTATATGTCTCTATTCATGGTACCTGGCGTCCTTTCTCTCTCTCTCACAAATACTAGTTTTTCCGCAGAATCACTTCAAGAATCACTCTCTCAAATTGAGAACCAACACGGAAAGAAATTGAAAAAGTTTTTTTTCCAGAGGGCTGCGGTGTAATCGGAAAATTAAGAGCGGTTGGGATTAGCCCTGGACTGGAAAGACCGACCGAATACTCAACTCCAAACTCAAATCGTTCTTTGAATCTTTTATGGGTAAACTTCTTTTACAGTTTTTGATCAGGTGGGTTGGAAAGAAAAGTAGGAAATTGCATTTTTCTTCTGTATAATTGAACGAGAAAGGATAAATAAATTTGCACAAGAAAGTTTTTCTCCATGTATATTACACTTATTGGATTAAATTGAAGCTTTTTGGAAAAAATTAAGTCTGTTAAAACAGTAGACTGTGGATAAGATTCACTCCAGGTGTACATGACTGATCTTAACGCTAAATGGGTCGCAAGCGAGACACTTTTCAATGCCAAAAAAACTATGATATTTTTAGTATTTTTATTTGATGCTATTATTAATACTGTACGATATCTAGGACTGAAGCCGAAGATAGACATGGAACCCTAACATAAGAACCGTCGACTCAAAACACTTTATGGACTTCTAAATAGACGATCAAAATTAGAAATTACACAAAAACGGGACTGTTACACTTACTTACTTAGACCATTATGGACATACGAATCACAGACATACGGTTCAGCAAAAACATCCAACATCAAACGAATTCAGGCGTTTCAATGAAAAACCCTCAGACTGATAACACAGTGCCCACCGTACATAAACAACAGAACACTTCATAACAATCTCATGATATAAACAGTACTTCAAACATTACAAACTATTTACATACGGTTTTTAGTCAACTTTACACAAATACAAACCCAAAAATACATACATTATCTTCACAACACTTACCACATAACCCCCCACGAAAGTTGAAGAGGAGATAGAACCGCGACTTACTGCCACCTTGAATCATATTCGTTATTAATATTCTTCAATTGTCGCGTTTATTTTTGTTTATTTTTTAGTGTACTCTAATCCAGATTTTAAACAGAAAACGATGTATTATGTATATAAAAAAAAATATATAGGTACAGTGTAAATAATATAAAAATTCTAAATTTAAACAAACTTTCCATAAAAAGTTTCGGTGAATCACAGGGTTTCGCTTAGTTTTTTCTCTTCCTTCAAAACCTATCGACCGTTTAGGATACAAATAAATATTTAACTTACATATGCGTTATTAAATCCTCATACTGAATTTTGTGTCGATATATTTACTACATAGGCAGTTATTAGGGTCTTCGAGGTAAGTTTTTGATTTTGTTGGAAATCATTAGATGTCCTTATGGGGCTTTGGATAATATATAAAATTTCATGTCGATTCATTATTTCTATCTGGAGTTATCATGCTCACAGGCAAATAGTTTACTTCCCCATCAGTACGAAGTATAGGGGAAGTTATTGTAATTAGATATTGGAAGTTTTTTTTTGATCGGTGAAAAATTCCATGCGGAGTTTTCAACAGAATTTTATCTTTTCCGACTTCTAAGTTTCAAATATATGGAATTAGGTCTGTCTGTGTGTCTGTGAACACGATAACTTCCGTCAGTATGAATGTATCGACGCGAAATGTCATATGTGGATTGGAAATCCCATAAAGACGACATTAATTTGCAATAGAAGAGGCAGGGGGGGCTTAATTCAAAAACTCCAATAACTGCCGATGTAACGAATGTATCGACATGAAATTTCATATTTAAAGTCAAAATGAGGACAGAATTTGTCAAATTTCAGCGATATCGGCCGAAGGGAAAGGGTTCAGAGAAGGGGGCTCAATTCAAAAACCCTAATAACTGCCGATGTAATGAATTTATCGACACAAAATTTAGTATGAGAATTTAGGAGCTTCTATGTACGCCAACTGTTGAATATTAGCGCAACTTTTTTCTCTTCATTTTTGAATCTGGGGGTTAGAAAAAATAAAATTCTGGTGAAAACTTAATATTTCTGACCGATTAGATACTTTCTCAATACTTCATATAGTTGAAAAACTAAAAATTTGATGAATTGTTTTGTCGAAATTGAAAAATTAGGAAAAAAGAAACCCCCAGGGGGAGGGGATGGTAATAGTTATTAAATTTGTGGAAGGGATGAGAATAGTTGTAATAATAAATAAATTTATAACCGAAAATCATATGTCCCCTTCAAAATTGACCAAACTCTGTAACGTTCGGGAAACTTCTTCAATCAGAGCCTTTAAGTGTCCTCTTTGGTAACCACTCAGGGTTTGTGGTCATCGTGTTGTCTCTGGTCAGTCTGTCGTATGACCAGATCCACTTCAATCTACCTTTATGGACGGTCGTTTAGGTTGAACGTCCACTTGGTTCGGACCAATCTCATCGGTTCTTCCTCCATATGGACAACAAATCCTTACCTCAAATTGATGGATTTACGTCCAGAGCTTTTTATTTTATTCTTTTTCTTCAACTCTTTGGATAGTCTGAAAAAGACGTTCCACGGTTACCTACAATCTGAAAAAGACGTTCTACGGTTACCTGCAATCTGAAAAAGACGTTCTACGGTTACCTACAATCTGAAAAAGACGTTCCACGGTTACCTACAATCTGAAAAAACGTTCAAAAATAAGTTAGTAAGTTACTCCACTCCTAACAGCTGTTTTTTATACACATAATAATTAATTTTATAATTTATTAATAATCTTAAGTAATTTACAACACAGTACTTCATCTTTTTAAGGTCAGGATGGAATCTCAAAGTCTACATTTTTTAAAACACTTTTACATGCCTCTTCTACTGGATGACTATCGATCACTACACATCGACATGAAATTCAACGAGCAATGATTTATTTATTTGTATTTTATTATTATTATTATTTTATTTTTTTTTTAGACGTAAAAAAATGTTTATATCAGGCCGAACCCCTTGCCTAAAAGATTTACGTGTGTTCATAAAATAACGGGAATTTTCGGTTTTTGAAAAGAATTTTATTTATTCGTCTATACATCAATCTTAACCCCTTCAAAATAGTCCCCATTAGATATTATACACTTATGCCAGCGCTTCTTCCAATCCCCGAAATCGATCTTTGGGATAGCATTTAGCTCTCTCAGCAATGCGCTTTTAATCTCATCTATGCTTGTGAAACGACGGCCCTTTAAGATTCTCTTTATTGTTGGGAACAGAAAAAAGTCACAGGGAGCCATGTCTGGCGAATATGGAGGCTGGGGCATCATTACAGTGTTGTTTTTGGCCAAAAAGTCACGAACAAGCATTGCTTCACGCAAACGGCGTTGCACTTAGGTAGTACGTAGGTAGTACCTCTTCCTTATTGATTGTTTGACCTTGTGGCAAGAACTCATGGTGCACTATGCCGTTAAAATCGAAAAACACAGCGTGCATGACCTTCACATTCGACCGCATTTGTCGAGCTTTTTGCACTTTCTTATACCACGTGTAAACCCTAGTTTTACTTACAGCAGACTCACCAAAAGCAATATTCAACATACTTAAAACTTTATTCCATTCTTATAGCAAAATTTAATCCACATTCTCTTATTCATGTTGTAAACAAATAAATAATCGCCGATGGTACCAAAACACATGTAACCTCTTTGACAGCTGACACCAGACTAAACATCCGGTTTAGCTAACAATGTACAGATACTTTTCAGACATGTTAACCAACACAACAACAAAAAAATCTCGCGAATCGGACTAATACAACTCGCAAAATTACAAACTTCCTGTTACTTTTTGAACACACCTCGTATTTCCTAAGGTTAAATAAAGAAATTGAATTGAATTGAAAGTTACATATGTTAACGCAAAATCTCAGAAGAATTACTAAGTAATTTTCCGCGGAATCTGCAGAAGTTAGAGAAGGAATTTGAGGGGGACCTCAACTCAAAATACCCCCAATAACTGCCGATACAATGGATGTATCAACATGAAATTGTATATGAGGATTCATTAGACCCTACCGAAGTCAACTACTAATTTCTATCTCTCAGTCGATTGGTTTTGGAGAAGCGAAAAAATAATTGATTAATTCGTTCTGGGGAAACATTTTCTTCTTCTTAAGTTGCTGCAAAAAAGTTTGGCAACATATGTCCCAGAACGATTCTATAACATATAAATCTTCTATCACAAGGGGAGGGGGGCCTCAATATATAAAAGTATGTTTTTGGCAGTCTCTAATTAATAGCCCCATAACGACACAAAACTCCCATTTTGGTGTCCTCCAAACTGTTTTCCCAATCGTTTTTTTTTCTTTAATATCTACGAATTTTATTTTTTTCTTATAAAAAAAAAATCGGTGAATCACCGACTATGTACCTACTTCCCCAATACGAATTAAACAATTTCTTCCAATGCCAATCGACGTACTAAAACTGAATATGTGACTTCTGAATCATATTAAATTTACAACATCGGCAGTTATTGAGATTTTTGGGTTCTGATTCCGCTGAAAATTGATAGGTGTCGTCTTTATATGGCAGTGAATACAAATATGAATATTTGTCAATACATTCATTACAACGGCAGTTATTATTGACTGATTTGCTGAAATAAAAGGAAATTAAGGCTTATTTAATTGCAACTATTACTACTTATTGTATAAGACTGGATGACTAGATGAAGAAAATTTTAATTGTTGATTTAAATTTGTGTTGATTATTTTGTTATAACATACTAATATTTTGTGTATGGTAGGTACTTAGGTACGCTACGAAATAAGTAAAAGAATAAAATAGTAATACAAAAATATATATATATTTTTTTTGTCTTTTATTTATAAAGAAATAGGTAACTGTTGATAGGGTGCAACAACCAGCATCAATGGTAGGTATTGACATGTTGGCGTGAATGGCATGTGAGAGGAAGGCCACCCCAGTGGTAGGTCCTCGGGACGAAAATTTATATTAGGACAAGAACAGAAAAATAAAATGAATAAATAAATAAATAAATTTAAAACAAAATAATAATAAATAAATAAAAAGGAATTGAAAGACAATTTTGATGGATGGGTAAGAGAGATGATAAAAGTAAAGGAACATAATGTAAAAAAAAAAAAAAATGTTAAGAACGAATAGGATTTAAGGTTGCAGTAAGTCGCGGTTCCATCTTCTCTTCAACCTTCGTGGGGGGTTTTGTGATAAATGTTGTGAAGATGAAGTACGTATTTCTGGGTTTGTACTTGGTTAAAGTTATCTAAAAAAACGTATGTAAGTAGTTTGTATTGTGTCGGGTACTATGTGTATCACAAGATCGTTATGAAGTGTTCTGTTGTTCTGACTTAAACTAAAAATATGATTTTGAAATGTAAACTATTGTTTTGTTGCTGAATAATGCTAGCTACGCTAATAGAACTAACTCCACACTATACCAATTTCCGCTCAAGTAGTTTGATGTAAAAAAAATTTACACACATTTTTTTCTTTTTTTTATTCTTTATATTTTGAATATTTACAGTCAGTATAAACTATAAGTAAATTTGATGAATGACATTAAACATTAAATACCTACATTAAAAAAAAAAAAAAATATATATATACAACGAAAGCATATGATTATGTACAAAATAATAGGTAAAAATAAAATATATATATATATATAGTTTTTTTTTAATTTCAGCAAATCGGTCACTAATAACTGCCGTTGTAATGAATGTATTGACTAAATTTCATATGTATATTCACTGTCCTATAAAGACGACACCTATCAATTTTCAGCGGAATCAGAAGAAGAAAAGGAGGGATCAGAGAGAGCCACAACCCAAAAATTTCAGTAATTGCCGATGTAATGATTGTATCTACAACAACATTTAATATGATTCAGAAGTCATATATTCAATTTTAGTACGTCAATTGGCTTTGGGAGAAGAGTAAAAATTGTTTAATGCCCTTCCAGGCCCCCCCTCCCCCCATCAAGGAGAATAATGCTAGCTACGCCAATGTACTTGAGGCCAGTATGGATAATATTGGAAAGGAAGAAACGAGAGTTCCTCCTCCTCAATTCTAGAGATTTATAAAATAACATTTCACTTAGGTTAGGTTTTATGTCTCATACCCGGGCTTTAACTACGAGGTCATATCGCCTACAACTTTCGTCACTCTGCTGGACATGAGTCCTAAATTTTGCCTACCCTAAATTTTTATTCACCTAGGCCAGGGATCTTTAACGAGTACCGAATAATGCTAGCTACGCCAATGTACTTGAGGCCAGTATGGATAATAGGTTAGGTTAGGTTTAGGTTTTATGACTCATGCCCGGGCTTTAACTACGAGGTCATATCGCCTACTACCAGAGCGCTCTTTCGTCACTCTGGTGGACATGAGCCCGACTCTACTGTGGGAGTCCTAAATTTTGCCTACCCTAAATTTTTTATTCATCTAGGGTAGGGGTCTTTAACGAGTACCTGACATCGTACAGGCTCGGGACCATCGCTTAACGTCCCATCCGAAGGACGGCGTGCTTAAGTTTATTTTACCTCCCAGATAAAATAAACTAAGGGCCTCGGTTGGGCTACGAACCCACGACCTTGAGCTCAGAAGTCAAGCACGCATACCACTGAGCTACCGGCGCCCTCAGTATGGATAATATTGGAAAGGAAGAAACGAGAGTTCCTCCTCCACAATTCTAGAGAGGGGATACTAAAAGTATACGAATGTATTATATATGTATATATATACCAACATCAAAAGAGATGCAGGTATACCATTATACCAAAGTTGCCGTGTTCTGAATTTGTTTGTCGTCTTGTCTTCGGTCTAAGTGAATCTCCTTAAATGCGAGTAGATGGATCTGGTACGAGTCTGTCTGTTTTATCCTAATAAAGTCATGTTTCTCGAGAAACATGAAACAAAACCTCTTTTATGTTGAAACAGAACTTCCTCTTGCTTTGTTCAATTTCATTTCCTTGTTACTCGACTAATAACTAAACTTTGGGCTTCAAACAATATGTAATTACATGTATGTTGTTATGTATTCAAAAGATCTTCTTGGAGTTCAAACTTGAAACTTGTCTGTCAAAACATAACAGTATGTTGATAAGGTCCTACTGAAAGTTGAAGAACTTCACTTGACAGGACATGAATTATTAAAAAAATTATTATTTTTAATTTAAAATCGTGAACGGATATTTTTGTGTTTCCCTCTCTGAGTTTTCCCTATTTTCTTTACCGATTTTGATTTGTGTCAAACTTAAGTAAAAAGTATTTACTGAAATTTATTATGTAGTCCAGTAGGAGTTCAGTATTTAGGTCTTCGTGGATTTGGAGGATGGAGGTGTCCCTCGAGTAGCTACCAACCAATCTAAGGCATTTGTTTTGGGCCACTTGAAGAGTTCTCAAGTTGGTATTGCTTGCAAGACCGGCCCACACTGGGCATGCATACGTTATGACTGGCCGCAACAGATGCTTGTATATGAGGAGTCTATTGGTTAGATTAAGGGCTGCCTTTCTGTGGAGCAATCGGAATAAGGAGAACTCAAGTCCGCTCACAGTATTGCTTTCTGTCTGATATGTTGCCTGAAGGTCAGTCGTCTGTCTAGAAGAACACCAAGGTATTTTACTGTATCGGTCCAGTCCAAATTTTCTACTTTCTGGGATAATGCAGCGTCGACATGAAATTTTATATGAAAAGTGAAAACTATTAATTTTATATGAAAATTATTATCTTATGGCCAAGATGATCGATTGGTTTTAGAGGGAGAGTGTAAACTAATTTCATTAATTTGAGTAATTCGTGCTGGGGAAGTACATACGGTAATTCAACGAGCACGTTGTCCTTTATAATTTTATGAAAATGTTCTTATATCTAGTATCTCTTTATCTAAAGTGATAAAGACTTAAATTTTGATGACAATAGATCTCGTCTCGTTATGAGTTAAATTTGTGCCCATCTCAAAAATCTCGTTCAAAAGTTAATCCAGGGGGAAATTCATCTTGGATCCCTTTGTATGAACGAAAAAAAATGGAAGAAGAAATTTTCGGAAGGGGGAGTTATAAGGCTGAGAAATCCCGCCAAGATTGATACACAGTTGCTGACAGTGCGGGAAGGTGGGTCTCATCAAAAACAGCTAGGCTTCATGATTGGTTGCAGGAACAAAATCTGGAACCATGATACTAAACTTTGTATCGATACATTCATTACATCGACAGTTATTAAAGTTTTTTGTGTTTATTCTTCCCCCTAATTCCCCCACTTGTTAGGCGAATTTGACTGAAAATCAATAGGTGTCGTCCTCAGAGGGTTCTTGATACACAAAATGTCGTGTCAAAACTTTCATTCCATTTTTCTATTATTGAAGTGAAAACTTTTTTAGCACCGTTGTGATTTGAAACTGGAAACTAAACAGAGACAGACATATACGTACGTGTGTTAGTACGTATATGTACATACGTTTTCTGAAGTTTTCACTTCTACCGCGTGTGAACTGCACACATGTTTTTTTTTTTATATTTTTCACAACTTGTGTACTAATTTATTTTATTTCTCTAGGTATATTATTTAATGCATTTTTATTATTTATTTTATTTTTTATTATTTTATTCAGAAAAAATATATTATTATTTTTAAAAAAATATTATTATTTTTAAAAAAATATTATTATTTTTTATTTATTTATTTATATTTTTTTATTTATTCGTTTAGACTTTTTTATCTATTCATTTATAATTGATTAATATATATATTTATTTTATTTGTTTTATATATTGTTATATTTACATTGTTTTCCTCTTCTTTTCTATATCTCGCACATTGGGAACTGATGAAAGGACATAAGAACGTCCCGAAATATCGTTGGGATAAAAGCACTTCCGAAGAGTTTAAAAAAATAGTTATCGTAGTTTTTATTAAATTGAAAAATATGTCTACTTATTATAAATGTATTTATGTATTATTATTTTTTTTGTATTCATATATTTTTTAATATTTATTTATTCAGTTTTTATTTACTTCATTTTAATTTTTTTAATAGTTTTTTTATTACTACTAATCATACATGTGTTAGACTCAAGGAGTTATAAATCTAATTTATAAGTTATCTTAATGTATAAATTCTTTCTATGTATCCTGTTACCATGTTATGGTTTAACGGAAATAAAAATTATTATTATTATCGGGAGATATGTTTCCAAACACACCGACAGACAGACTTTTTTTTCTTTTGGAATCAGAAATTCAGAAAATATCAAATTTAGTAGAAAAATTCAGATCGATTATATAATATCCCCTATTCGTATAGTAGCTAGGGCAGTAAAAAAAAAAATATTTAAAATACATTTTTTTTATCACAGTCAAATTGATAATATCTGACTGGCATAAAAGTTTCAGTTGAAACACTGTTCCATTTTTGTTTAATCAATGGGACATGTGATCCATCAAGGGAAATTGAAATTTTATAGAAGTCAAACAGACAAAAAAAAACCAAAAGAACATGCATAGTATTTATTTTTGAATAAAATGTTTATTCAAGCAAAGGTTCATGTGTATTCAATGTCAATCACTAACATTGAGTTATGTATGCATCACATTTATGTGGTAATGTGTGTATCACTTTTCATTGATTAATGTATGCCTTTAAGTATTTCACTAGATATTTTCACTAGAGTACTATATTTTCCAACCCCTTAATTACAAAATTGAAAAAACAAATGCAACTTTTTTATAATTATAACACATATCAATTTTCAACCGAGTATATGTAATGAATAGATTAACAAGACATTTATTAAGATATATAAGAGTAAGATATATATTGATTTTCAACTAATTCGTCAAATTGGGTTTAGAGGAAGAGCGAAAACTTACTCTTTTACATTCCAATCTGTTTCTATTGTAGGAAAGATTTGCTGTCAATTCTATGTTATCATTCTAGTTTTATATCTTCTGAACCCCTCAAAGTTTCGAATTTAAGAACACAGAATATTGACGTTTGGAAAAAATTTTAGTCAGTACGCACTTCAGATAGTATGTGCTAGACCAGGGGTGGCCAAACCAAATGATCTTGCGGGCCAATTTGGCAATGCATTATGATCCCGCGGGCCGAATATAAAATTATATATCCCCATAATAAATTAGAACCCACTACAAAAATTTAAAACAGAATGTATTATTATGTTTGTTTTTATTATTAATCGTACATATAAATATAGATAATATAATAATGAAATGATCGAATAATATTTAATTTAGCTTTTGCAAGTCGATCTCAATGCGTGTATTTGCACATCGTAATTGATGTTGCAGGTTTTCGTCCATTAAGTTCGAGCGTGATTTATGTTTGATAAATTTTATTTTCGAAAAAAACTGCCCACTTCTAAGTATGTATATAAAAGAGAAGCAACGGGATAAAACAAAAACAGTTTTGGGATTTATTTGTTACAAAACACTACACTAAAAACAAAAATATTGCACAAAAAATATATTTTGTAAAATTGTGATGAATCTCGCTGGCCGTAAAATTATTCAAGGCATGCGCGACCTCAGCTAGTTTGTACTAGGCAAGAGCCGGCACCACAGCTAGTTTGTACTATGCAAGAGCCGGCACTTGAGCTTGTTTGTATCAGGCAATAGCCGGCACCACAGCTAGTGGGCAATGCAACAGCCCACACCTGAGCTTGTTTGTATCAACTTCTAAGTTGAGGAACGCGGACATATTGTGGAAACTTGTAATAAATGAATAAAACAAACTTATTTTTTGAAATATTGTCTATTCCACTAAAGATATATATACATATAACTACCGCTACTTAAAGCCGAAACCGATAGTTATATGTATATATATCTTTAGTGGAATAGACAATATTTCAAAAAATAAGTTTGTTTTATTCATTTGTTTGTATCAGGCAAGAGCCGGCACTTGAGCTTGTTTGTATCAGGCAATAGCCGGCACCACAGCTAGTTTGTACTAGGCAAGAGCCGACACCTCAGCTAGTTTGTACCAGACAAGATATATATATATATATTTTTCAAACTATGAAATGAAAATAACTATAAGTATTTCTTACCGATTGGTTGCTTCATAACAAGTAGATATTAAGTAACAAAGTACGACTTACCTGAAAAATAAAAAAAAAAAACAGTATAAATATGTATATAACTGACAATATTGTCGCATTAAAATTAATCTTTAAAAATATTTCTATTGTTATAAGTCATTTTTCTCATTATTACTGGAAATGGAAAATATATAAAATGTTGTTTTTGGTTACTTGCTAAAATGCTAAATGGTACAATTTTCTCTACGTCTTCTCTAAAATAAACCAAATTTGAAATAAATCGACCCATTTCCTTAGTTGATATGAAAAAGATCTAATTTGATTTTGTCAGTAGCAGGTAGGAACAGAATGAAGGCGAGAGATGACACTGAATTGAGGGGTACAAATTTCAAAGACGAAGGAAGACTTCGTTGGACTTTGTCAAGACGAGCGTCACGTACTTTGAAGTTTGTTCTAACCACACTTGAACCCAGCGCCATTAAGTGCTCTTGTCTGACTTCAGTTTTCTTCTTCTACCAAAGATTTATTTTTTTTTTCTTATTTTTATTTTTTACTTTTATACATCAAAGCTATTTTCTTTATCCACCTAAGAAAAAAATAAATATTATAAAAAATCTTAGACGAATCACTGACTATATACTTCCCCAGCAAGAAATCAATTACATTGCGTCTCTTTCTCCAAAACCAGTCGACCATTTGAACTAAAACTCAATATTCGACTTACATAATGGCTTCCTAATTCTCTGACTACATTTTGTGACAATACGTTCATTTAGTATTTAGGACCCTCCCCTCTGATCCTCCCCCCCCCCCCCCCCCCCCCCCCACGGGGGTAAGTTGCTCGCGATTCGACTATTTTAGGAAAGCGCAAGTCAAAGATTGTTAACATACTCCGTTTTTCCACTTGAGATTGATTCAATTACATTTTAATTTTGAATTTGTTCGGGCGTTTTTGTCAGAATAACTATTGTTCAGAGCATATATCTATGGTCACCAGGAATAAGCTGTTGAAAAATGGCCAAAATGAGTTAAGTGTACTGTGATTATCTCTCAAGCCATTTGCGCACTGTGAAGAAGTTATAAAGATGTGGTTTCTAGGCATCTCGTAAAATTGTGTATGATCTCGGTTAAATCAACTTAATCTACTTTCTTGAGGAATCATTCACAAGATAACTACATTTAACCATTTATTCACTACGGCAGACTATTCCAAGTGAAGAGGGCGTTTTCGGTTAAATCAACTTTAGAGAGGCATCATTCACGAGTATTTCAAAAAGTATGGCTAATAATTAGGTAAGTGATGGGGAATGATTAGGTAACTAAGGGAAAATCCAAGAAAGGATTAACAATATTCATTTTCATTCACTCCTATAGATTTAGAAAGTACTTATATGATTAACAATGATGCAAACAATTTACACGATTAATGCAAAAGTAAAAAAGTGCTGCCCTGAAAAGTTACGAATTTAGTCTTACCAATTTATGACCACAGATATTCAATGTATACTTCATCAGTGGCGGATTTACCATGAAACTTCAGGCCTTAAGTCCCCAAAGCCAGTGCGGCCCTATTTACGAAGCACCGTCATTATACATACAAAGCTATCTAACTTTAAGTATGGTTATCTTTATTTTTAAAACGTACTTCCTCAATCAACTAAGTTTTCCCAATTGGTTTGAGCTAAAATCAAATTTGATTTAAATAGTGACTTTTGATTTCTCATACTAAATTTTGTTGTCGAAACATTCGGTAGTTACTAAGGTATTTGAGTAGAGTCACCATAGGATTCTGAATTTAAATATAAATCTTTATATCGATACATTCATTTCATCGGCAGTTATTGGGGTTGTTGATTTGATCCCTTGTTGGAGTTTTTATGTTAGGCTCTCTCTCCGTCATCTCCTCTCCCCCCCCCCCCCTCCCCTGCATTTGGCTGAAAAGTAATTTCTTTCGGTTGGGTGGTATAGGAGAAGACTCAACTCAAAAAATCCAATAACTGCTATAGTAATCAATGTATCAACATAAAATTTCATATTTAAATTCAAGAGCTCATAAGGACAGCACCTGTTAATTTTCAAGAAAATTGACCGAAGTGAAGTGGAGTTACAATGGAGGGACTCAACTCAAAAATTCTAATAACTACTAATTTAATGAATTTATCGACCAAAAATTTAGTATGAGGTCAACTATTGATGTTGTGGGGAGGGAGCAAAATTGAAATAGATTTATTTGTCTTTTTTTTTTTTTTAAATTCTTTATTTTGAATATTTACAATCGGTATAAACCAAGAGTAAATTTGATGAATGTCAAAACATTAAAATATACATTAAAAGAAAGAGAGAAAAAAATATATATATACATCGCAAGAATATGATTATGTACAAAATAATAGTAGAGAAAAAAAAAAAAAAAAAAAAACTATGCAAATAATATTATATGTACAAAACAAAGAGAAAATATTAAAATTAAATAATAATAAACATAAACATAAAAATGAAATAATAATAAAGATAATAATAATGAATGAACATGAAAGCCTTTCAACTAGAAACCCCTCGAAACACCCCCAGTTCTCTGTCATCCCCATCCCTCCAACTAAATAGGGACAGGAGAGGCCGAGTGATCCCCTCAGCCTTCTCGCCTCGCCAATCACTGTCCAGCAGTGGAGGCAGGCCAAGAAGGAGGAGAGTTGAAAATAAGAGGATTACATGAGGGGAGAAGCTGGTCCTCACCCGACGAATTTAGTCTTACCAATTTATAACCACAGATATTCAATGTATACTTCATCAGTGGCGGATTTACCATGAAACTTCAGGCCTTAAGTCCCCAAAGCCAGTGCGGCCCTACTTACGAAGCACCGTCATTTTACATAGACAGCTATCTAACTTTAAGTATGGTTATCTTTATTTTTAAAATGTACTTCCTCAGAACGATTTAATCAACTAAGTTTTCCCAATTGGTTTGAGCTAAAATCAAATTTGATTTAAATAGTGACTTTTGATTTCTCATACTAAATTTTGTTGTCGAAACATTCGGTAGTTACTAAGGTATTTGAGTAGAGCCACCATAGGATTCTGAATTTAAATATAAATCTTCATATCGATACATTCATTTCATCGGCAGTTATTGGGGTTGTTGATTTGATCCCTTGTTGGACCTAAATATTTTTGCTACTGTAGCAGGTCTCTCGGTCAGCGCCGCCTCAATGTTCGGGGGGGTTATTCGTTCTGTGGTAGTACGTAGCCGCTGATTCACTGTGAAATTCATCGAAATGTTCTGCGTTAGTTACGTATTAAATCATCATTAATTGATATTCAAAGTGACCCTTAAGGGAGCATAAGTTGATACTGACACATGAATTACGTTAAGGGCGTGTGCTAAGGTAAAACATTTTAGCTGATGATTGAATTAACACGAGGAAATGATGAGAAAGATCATCTGTGTTCCGAGCGTTGTTCTGTGAATACGGAATGAGCTATATCGAGCCGATATAGAGTACAGCCTGTATCCAGTGAAGGATCTGCAGTCTTGGGGGCCCCCTCTTTTGTAGAAAAGAGTAGGCAAAATTTAGAATTCCCATAGTAGAGTCGGGCTCATGTCCCACAGAGTGACGAAAGAGCGCTCTGGTAGTAGGCGATATGACCTCGTAGTTAAAGCCCGGGCATGAGTCATAAAATCTAACCTATATAATCTAGTGAAATATACATATGTATGCCCTGAAAATAAAAAGTTGTCTTAATTTTCGTCCGATTTGGGCCAAAGTCTAATCAAATCTAAATTAGCACATTCTTTATTTCAAATTTCATGTTACAATCGTTTCTGAATTAGAGCGTTTGCAATGTTCCAGTACACTCACGTTCCCAGATAGATCTTTGTTCGCGAAGATACGTTGAAAACTCGGTCTTGATTTTTTGCACGATTGCTATGCCAACTGATTTTTTTTTTTTTTTTTCGTTATTCTTTTTCGTTTGAATGAAATATTGTTTAGCTTATGAGTAACTATAGGAAGAAATTAATCCTTTCTGTATTCACTATTGCGGCTTTTGATTCTCTTGATCCTTAAAAGTCGAAGTTTCGATAAGAAGACAATGGTCGTTCATCCTCTGTATTTCGCATCTTTCTCCATTTTCTTTTGCGATTTTGTCCGAAAAAGATCTGTTCTTGTTAAATAAGTGTCTAGTGGAAGATGGGCATAGCCAGCGTTAAGCGGCGCGTAATATAACTATATTATACTGTAGGTATAACTTATATATTAATACGTTCCGGCGCCTGTATCTCCTATTCCGCCCTGTTGGTGGCGTGTCTGCCTCCTGTCAACTCAGCTGACTATTTAGACTCAGTTCAGTCCTCCTGTTCCTAATTGGATCTACCAGCCTGTTCCTACCACTGCAATACACTCCTCTGTCCCCATCACTCTGTGTCATCTCAGGCATTATATGTCAACTCAAACTAGACTGGATACTAGGGATGGGCGATAGTCGATAGTTGAACACTATCGATAGTATGATACTATCGGTGGAAAGGTTTTATGACTCATGACCGGGCTTTAACTACGAGGTCATATCGCCTACTACCAGAGCGCTCTTTCGTCACTCTATGGGACATGAGCCCGACTCTATTGTGGAATCCTAAATTTTGTCTACCCTAAATTTTGATTCATCTAGGGCAGGGGTCTTTAACGAGTACCTGACATCATACAGGCTCGGGACCATCGCTTAACGTCCCTTTGTTTATGGGGAGCGCTAAAACTTGAATAAAAATCGGCTTGGCCTGGCAGCGTTGCTGTATGAAACAGCACTGGCAGTCAACGTGTTAAAAAATATAAAAAATACAATGTAAAGTAGATTTCGAGGCCAACGCCGTCTCAGCCTTCTTGGAGGATTGTGCGGATGGATTGTGATGATAAGAATTTGGCAAGAGGATTAATGTCAAGGAAAGGTTCATTTGGAACTTGGAAAAATCGGATTGATGAGTTTTTTGACAAAAGACTTCCAAGTTCGTTCGGCATAACAAAAAAGGCAGCATCTACAATGGTCCTAAGAACCTTGTACTGGAAGGTATGGGTCTGCAGTATGTTTGATCTCTTGACAAAAATATAAAAAATACAAATAATAGTTTAATTAAGTCCGGTGAGGCGACAAATATTCATTATTTTAGTTAAGTTGGTGTTTTAAAATTAATTAATTAATATGCCAAAGTCTTGCATTTAATTATAACAAAGTTTTAACAAATTAAATATTTATAATGGTTCCAAGTGATCCCTTCAACGTTTCAGCTTCCTTCCTTCACAAGAGACGTTTTCTTTGGTTATTTTTCTTACTTTTTTTTTGAAACAATGAACTAAGTTAAGCCCCCCTGGTCCCATTAAACTTCTTTTTAAGAAAAAAGAATTTGTCAAAAAAAAAAAAAAAAAATGAAGTTTAATTAATGTTGTTAAAACTTTGTCAATCGACTTTAACACAATGTTCACTGAACAAGTTGAGAAAATAATTTCCATTAATTCTAAACAAAGTTATTTTTTTGGAAGCGTATTATATAGTTGACAACTGATCAATTAAAACATGAATTAAAGTTAAGGAAATTATATAAATTTTGACTTTTTTACTTTCTTATACGAATGGTATAAGAAAGTTTTTGGAATTTGGACACCTAGTACTTTGATTTGGTCCCAGCATCGCCAGAGACTGACCACAGGGTGCTGGTGACAGTAACCACAGTCACTGCGAATACCTCAGTTGATGGTGCCGCTTGGAGGCAATCACACTCGTAGTACCGTTTGAGCTAAAAATCCGCAGTAATTCGTGCGAAAATCCGAGATTGAGGTTTCAACAAATTTTAACGTTTCAAGAACCCCTGAATATGTTTTGACCATTTTCGCCATGATGTCTTAAAAAATTTACACCCACTAAGATTATTAATATATTATAAAATCAATTATTATTATTTGTATAAAAACAAGGAGGTTAGGAGTGAAGTAACTTAAATAGTGAATAAATATACAAAGATGGACTAGTCGCGTTTTGTTTTTAACCGAAATGTGAACAACCAATGAATGGAATCTAAAAGACAAAGATCAGCTAATAGAAATAAAAGACGTTGTCTTCCCACTGTTTTATTTATACCAGAACCGGTTTTCGACGCAACAGCGTCATCATCAGTGGTTCATCCCACCACACAGCACAGCGGTTGGAAGATAACTGGCCATCCAACCGCTGTGCTGTGTGGTGGGATGAACCACTGATGATGACGCTGTTGCGTCGAAAACCGGTTCTGGTATAAATAAAACAGTGGGAAGACAACGTCTTTTATTTCTATTTGAAATCTAGTCCCACAACATCTTACTATCACATATGGACAAAGATCAGCTGTTTTAAATAGTGTGAAGTTGAGATGTGAAAGTGGACAGTCTAGATGGAAAGTTTTTTTTAGGGTTAACCAGGGTAGTGAACCATGTAGGAGTGAAAATAACAGTGAAGTAGATGCGCAAAGATACTTTTATTTATTTATATGTTTATATGCTCAAAATAACATTGAATTAAAGAATGGCCACAATATTTAAAAGAAAAGAGATTAATGAGATAGGTTTAGATAAATAAACCCAATATTTGTTCTCTTATTCTATGTTATTCATTTCCCTGTGAACGCAGTAAGATAATTTATACTTTTGAATTAGATTGAACATTTTTGCTTTAGGAAAACAATATGGCATCTCATTATTATATTTAGAAGAAATCCAAATGAAAAAATTATTAATTGAAATTTTTTTAAATACGTGCACTTTCTTCAAAATTTCACGTCTTGAACTTTCGATCTCTTTTTAGGGCCCTTTTCGGAAATTACTGTAGAAATCAAAATTTAGTAGGCGACCAGCTATAATTTCTACAGGAAATGTGTGCTTTTCGTCTGATTTTGGCCAAAGTCTAATCAGATCTGATTCAGCACATGTGATATCTCATTTTCAAATTTCTCAACCGAAGGACAGCGTGCTCAAGGTTTTTTCTTTACCTCCCAGAGAAAAAACTTTTAAGGTTAGGTTTCCACGTGACTAAACTCAATAACAAATTCAAAACTCCCTTCATAACTTTAAGAATCATTGACCTATAATTATCATATGAAAAATTGTCTTGGCTGGTTGTATCATCTGCTAGTTACATATATGATACACATGATAGATATTGGGTATAATTAAATATGAAATAATAATGATAAGTGTTACTCTGACATTAAGATGAACGTCTAATGATACATCGGCAGCCATATAATTACTAATATGGAAGGTACCCACTTAAACATTTAATGTGAAAAAGGCTGATGGAGTAAAAAGTAATTATTTCACAGGCTGAGAAAAAAAAAGTATCGCTAAGAACTTCCCCAGCAAAAAAAGAAATATATGGCGTTGCTTTTGTTACCTCGATTTTACTAAACATCCATCAAAATTGTCTTTCAATTTCTTTTAATTTATTTTATTAGGTAGCTCAGTGGTAAGCGTGCTTGCCTTCTGAGCTCAAGAACGTGGATTCGTAACCCGACCGAGGCCCTTAGTTTATTTTATCTGGGAGGTAAAATAAACTGAAGCACGCCGTCCTTCGGATGGGACGTTAAGCGATGGTCCCGAGCCTGTACGATGTCAGGTACTCGTTAAAGACTCCTACCCTAGGTGAATAAAAATTTAGGGCTCCCACAGTAGAGTCGGACTCATGTCCACCAGAGTGACGAAACGCTCTGGTAGTAGGCGATATGACCTCGTAGTTAAAGCCCGGGCATGAGTCATAAAACCTAACCTAACCTTTATTTTATTATTCTTATTTTTATTTTGTATAATGTGCTCAAAGTTGCATTGTCCTAATTATAAAGATACATTTTCGTCCCGAAGACCTATCACAAGCCATTCACGCCACCATATCCATATGTACACCATAAATTCTGACAGTTTCACACAGCAACAGCTGCATCTTTATAAATAAAATTTGCTTGGAGAAAATATTTTGTGAGACGAGAATATTTTCAAAATTTAATTTCAAAAAACAGTATTAGGGCATACTCAGATGCACTCAACCTTTATTGACCAGAATGAAGGGGATGTACCTAAACATGCATGGTTATTTGAATTTATGCATAAATCGATATAGGCCCCTCATCGCTAATATAAACAATACGAATTTGAATTTCAAATTTTCATATTAAACTTTAATATTAAAATCGATGCAGGTAATCAACGTTAAAGTGACTTGAGAAAATCTAAATTTCAAAATCATATTGTGGCACGGTATCAGTTAGAATTTAAGGAAAGTCTGTTAAGACTTGCATCAAATCGTTTTTTTATTTTTAACGGTTCTTAACTCAAATATATTAATAATTTTTTACGATACGAAGTACAGGGAAAGTTATGTAATCGGTCAGGAATTTGATGCAAAATTTTTGAAGCAATTTTATGTTTTTCGACATCCAGATTACAAAATTGAAAAAAAAAAATAAAATAAAAAATTGCGTCTATTTGTGACCACGATAACTCTCGATAGAATAAATATATCGACACAAAAATTTTAATGTATATCCAGAAACCTCCAAGGATGACATTTATCGTTTTTCAGTCAAATCGGTTAAAAGGAAATGGGGGTTTAGGGGGAGGCTTAACCTAAAAACTCTAATAACTGTCGTTGTAATGAATGTGTTGACACCAAAGCACATTCAAAGCCTTATGAGGGCGACACCTATCAACATTCTTATGGATCTGTAAGCGTGGTTGGTATAAAAAAATCCTGTAATGGCCACATCACAATTTTAATATTAGTTAAGGTAAGATTTTCCCTGAACCTGTGGATTGTATAAATATGACAACCTAACAAACTTAAATGTCACTTTTGAAATTTGTGCTTACCTTGGTAAGTCGAGTTATTATTTTTATTTTCATTTTGTATATGCTCACAGTTGCATTGTCCTAATAATAAAGACATTTTCGTCCCGAAGACGTATCACACGCCCTTCACGCCACCATATCCACATGCACATAGTAAATTCTGTTAGTTGCACCCAGAAACAGCTGCATCTTTATAAACAAAATATATTATGGGAATAGATAATTAAAATACACAATTTCTTTGTCAAACTTCACTATATATTCTCAAATATTCAACTAGTTTCGCCGTGTTAAGGCATTATCAAGAGTCACTTACAAACTGACAGAATTGGTTGACAGGGTAGAAGGTACAGTTATGGAGGGGGTTTTTAGGTAATGACGGGGAATCCCTTGTTTTTGTTACTCTATACATTCCAATAAACAGATATTTACAAGATAAAAATAAATATAAAATAAAAAATAAAGAAAAATATATATAGTAAAGCGAATCTAACAGTAAAGTGTTGGTATCTATATAGGTATGACTCATGAATTATATAAATGTAAAATATTATAAATATTAAAGTGAATAAAAACAAATACATAGAATTTAAAGACAAATTAAAACATCAAATGAAAATTATAGTATTCTCTGAATGTCAGTTGGCAAAACATTTCTACAATCATCAGTCAGTTTATAAGAGACTCTTGATAATGCCTTAACACGGCGAAACTAGTTGAGTATTTGAGAAAATATAGTGAAGTTTGACAAAGAAATTGTGTATTTTAATTATCTATTCCTAGAATGGAGCTTCACAAAGTAAATCTGGAAACCATAAATTATAAATTACTGTCGACTCTATTGATCATGATGTTTTATATGTGTATCAGAATCCCATGAGTTTAAAATATTATTTAAAAATATATTGATGCACCGACTGGTGATAGGACGATGTGGGGGTGATGGGTAGGTGACAAGATGCACCGACTGGTGATAGGACGATGTGGGGGTGATGGGTAGGTGAAAGGATGCACCGTCTGGTGATATGGCGATGTGGTGGTGATGGGTAGGTGACAAGATGCACCGTCTGGTGATATGGCGGTGTGGTGGTGGTGCCTAGGTGAAAGGATGCACCGACTGGTGATATGGCGATGTGGGGGTTATGGGTAGGTGACAAGATGCACCGTCTTGTGATATGGCGGTGTAGTGGTGGTGCCTAGGTGAAAGGATGCACCGACTGGTGATAGGACGATGTGGGGGTGATGGGTAGGTGACAAGATGCACCGTCTGGTGATATGGCGATGTGGGGGTGATGGCTAGGTGATAGGATGCACCGACTGGTGATATGGCGGTGTGGTGATGGTGGCTAGGTGATAGGATGCACCGATTGGTGATAGGACGGTGTGGTGGTGGTGCCTAGGTGAAAGGATGCACCGTCTGGTGATGAGAAATGATAAAATAATGCCGAAACAACTACTATCATATTTTTTGGACGTATTGTCCACATATACTCCAACAAGGGCAGAAAAAACAAAAATTTGTACTAATGGACTGTTGATTCTACAAAACAAGGCGAGGCTTTCATATCCAACAAGTAGGGCCTCAGTAAAAGGAGTCTGAAACGAGGAGAAAGAGAGAATGGGGAGGGAGGGGGGGGGGGGGGGGGGTGTTATTAATTCTGAGAGGTCATTTGTAATGCAGAAGGGGGCTCTTTAGATAGGTAGTGTGAGGCGGGTTTAGCATATTAAACTAAGGAAGGGGCAGTCTCGGACCGCCGCCATATTCCAGACCATCCTTCCATACTCAGTTCATTCTATTTAAAGAGGAATTCTTATGCCTTTTAATTTTTTTTTTTTTTTTTTTTTTTTTTTTTTTACTTTCTCAGCTTTACAAAGTATTGGAGAAGTTATGTAATAATTCAGAAATTCGATGCGGAATAAAATGGATGTATCGATACAAAATGTTGTATCCAGAACCCTCTAAGGATACCATTTTCAGCCAAATCGGCCAAAATAGAAGAATACAAGAAGGTCTTAAAAATTCTAATAATTGCCAATGTAATGAACATGCCAATGTCAACATACTACTGTGTAAGAATACCCAGTAATGTTTAAAATGAATTTGAGAGGCAGGAGGTGGAGGGAGACATGTCAAAAATTGGTTGATACGAGTATAAGAAAGTCCTGCTATGGCTTATGGCTTCAGATGCCATTATGTAAGTCAGATATTGAGTTTTAGATCAAACGGTAGTTTGAAATTAAATTAAATGAAAACATATTCTTTATTCTGGGATATATTCGTCCCCTATGAATAATAAAATGTGAAATAAACAAAAAAATACAAGTATCAACCATTTGAGATTGAATACAAATAAAAGAAAAAAGATCTCTAGGAATAAATATTATATGTTAAGGACAGGCAATGATTAAAACAATGAAAATAATCTAGTAAAAAATAAAAAATAAAAGAAAAATAAAAAAAATTTGAAAAAACAAAGTAAAAATAATAATGTAAATAATAATAACAATAATAAGTTATATCTAAATTCAGATAAAAAAAAAATATATATAAATATATTAGATTGCGGCTTATTTATTTTATTTTTTTATTTTAACCGTGGTCCTTGAAGGTGTTCGAAATCCAAAAAAAAATTAAATTTCTGAAAATTTGAAACCTTTAGGTTAACATTAACCCTTGCCGCCAGACCCCCAAAAATTAAATAATTAAAATTTTATGATTTTTTTCTGCGATTCAGGGTTGCATTTAAAAAAAAAAAAAAGACAAACACTTTTCTTTTAAAATTGTCTGATCTTTTCGAAGAAGATTATTATTTCTTAAGAAAGTGAAATTTTTGAAATTTTGCTTCTTTGTGAGCTTTAGTTGCATGGGTTAGTGTTAAAATTAATTAAAATAAAAAATTATATTTAAAATTGATAAATTATATTTAAAAGACAATATAAATTTGTTGACTCTGATTAATAAAAACTCATGAAAATCCATATATTCTTTGTTTCAAATTTTACTTTTTTGGGGGTCTTTTCAGGGCACAGGTTAATGTTAACCTAAAGGTTTCAAATTTTCAGAATCTTATTTTTTTTTGGATTACGAACACTTTCAAGGGGCGGCACGGTAAAAATAAAAAAAAATGAAAATAAAATAAGCCGCAGTCTAATTTACATAAATGACGGTATCATAAAAGGAATATGTGTTCGGTTTTGGAGGGAGAACGAATATGTTTTTTGATAAACTCACTGGGGAAGTACATAGCCGATGATTCACGGACGAGATTAATATAATAATAATAATATTATTATTAATAATAATAATAATGATGATAGCTTTTTTATTTGCTTCCTTAAGGTTCACAATAATAATAGTAATAAATATACATCTATACAAATTGGAAACGAGGCCCATCTTTGGGCATAGGCCTTTCCCATTTTCTTCCATGCACTCCTGTCCCAGGCCGATCTGTGCCAGAGACTCCCCACTGTCCTGTCCAGATCGTCCCGCCACCTCTTCCCTTCTTCTCTTCAGGTATATCGGGTACCACTCTGTCGTCCTCTTGGCCCATCTTCCTTCTTCCCTCCTCGCCACATTTCCTGCCCATTTCCACTTTTGTTGCAGCACCACATCCTTGACGTCCCGTACTCCTGTCTTTCTTCTTATTTCGGAGTTTCGTACTCTCTCCTTCTTCTTCCCAACATGCTTCTCTCCATTGCTCTTTGAGTGACCTCTAAGCGTCTCAGCACATCTTGAGAGAGAGCCCAGGTTTGAGAGCCGTACGTTAAACAGGGAGTGATGCAGCAGTCGAACACCTTTCTTTTCTGAAAAGGAACGAACGACATTACATATTATTTAAACAAAACACAGAGATCTAAAAAGAACTGAAAAGGAAGGAAGGAAAGCTGAATGTCGTTAAGTGGCGTTAATTACATCTCCATTAGTAATCACCTCCCAGCTTCACTTAGTAATTTTTATTTTTTTTTAGAAGCTCATTTTCGTTCTCCTAATGTTTTTTTATCTTTCCTATTTTTTTCTTGTTTTAATGCACAGTTTTTTAGTCTGACAAACCTTCCTCCACTCTAGCCTACGGTTTTAAATTTACAGCCTCATATGCGTATCATGTAACAAAACTTAATTTCTCTCTAGATTCTCCAGTCTACTCCACCAGTCGCCAGTTCACCACATGGTGATCCAAGGCAGCCTTCTCTACCAGTCGCCAGTTCACCACATGGTGTTCCAAGGCACCCTTCTTCACCAGTCGCTAGTTCACCACATGGTGATCTATGGCAGCCTTCTCTACCAGTCGCCAGCTCACCACATGATGTTCCAAGGCACCCTTCTTCACCTGTCGCCAGTTGACCTCATGGTGCTCCAAGCAGTGGCGGATCCAAGGGGGGGTGATGGGCCGATGAGCTCCAAGGCATCCTTCTTCACGAGGTGAGCCCATCTCAGTCGTGGCCTACCTCTTGTTCTGGCTCCTTGGACCTGAGCATCCATGTTCTCCCTTCTTTTTTCTCAATACGGGGAGAGGGAGAGACGGGTGCCCTTGAACAAGGGTATTCACCACAGGGCGGAGACTGGATCTAGACTAAAGACATGGTGAGGAGGGACCTCTGGATTATTCTATCGATGTAGAAAAGGTGTAGAATCGATTGTATGACTCAAGGTACCACTGAAGCAATGGATAACCAGCTGGGGGAGGTTATCTGTTCTCGTACGGGGTTACAAATATATAGTATCGATATAGAAAAAGTATATAATCGATAGAGGGACTACAGGCACCACTGATATCTAAGAAGCAGTGGATAACCAGCGGTGGGAGGTTACCTGTTCTCGTACTCTCATTTTGGATACTACTTCCTCCCCCTTCATTATCTTCATTTTTATATTTTATTTAAATTTAATTTATCTTCTTTTATATATTTATTTAGATACATTTATTTTCGTATAATTTCTTCATAATGAAGCTGTTAATTTAATAATTTTTGTTTTAAACGGAACTCTTCCACTAACTTACTGAGACCATTATGGATATACGGATCACAGATATACGGTTCAGCAAAAACATCCAACATCAAACGAATTCAGGCGTTTCAGTCAAAAACCCTCAGACTGATAACACAGTGCCCCCCATACATAAACAACAGAACACTTCATAACGATCTTATGATACACACAGTACCCAACACAATACAAACTATTTACATACAGTTTTTTAGATAACTTTACACACATACAAACACAGAAATACGTACTTTATCTTCACAACACTTACCAAAAAACCCCCCACGAAGGTAGAAGAGAAGATGGAACCGCGACTTACTGCCACCTTGAATCATATTCGTTCTTAAAATTTTTTTTACATCATTTTCCTTTAGTTTTATCATCTCTCTGGCCCATCCATCAAAATTCTCTTTCAATTCCTTTTTATTTATTTATTTTATTTTATTTCTTTATTTTTTTATTTTTCAGTTCTTGTCCCAATAATTAAGATGAGATTTCGTCCCGAGGACCTACCACTGGGTTGCCTTCCTCTCATATGCCATTCACGCCTACATATCAACACGTACCAACATAGATGCTGGTTGTTGCATCCAGGGTTCAGATCAGTTGTTTCTTTATAAATAAAATACAAAAAAAAAAAAAAAAAAAAAAAATGTATCATTATTTTATTTATTTATTCTTTTACTTATTTCATCGTTATTTATTTTATTGTATTTTCTTATTTAGTTATATTCATTTTGTTCTTGTTTCTATCCACTGTAGCAATTTTATCTCATTACTGATATTTTATTTTAGCTTTGTTCAGTGACTTTCATGTATTTATTCTTAGAGGACCTCGGTCCCAGGATAAAATTTATTTTAATTTCATTCCAAAGATGTCACTGTTCTCCAGTGAAGGCCCATGGGTACGGGCTGTTGTTCCGGGCAGTTGCGGCTTCATTACTATCCAAAGTTCCTGGAGATCCACAGAGAACACATATTCCAACCATGCGAGGAACCCTTAAACTAAGTTGGTCCCGTCTGAAGAGAACTCTTCTCTTGGCTACACGTACATAGCCTCTGATAACTTTTCAAAGTTATGTTCTCCCACAAACTTTCTGCTACCTCAACATACTTTCTATATGAGTATAGTTAACTTCGTTTGTTTCGCTAGTTATTTAATGAACTTTAGATAATTATAAATTATCTAACATTTTCTTCTTTTAATATAAAAAGAGTTGTCAGGTTAATCAAGTCTCAGTATTTCTCCATCAAGAATTAATCAATTACATTTTCGCTCACCATCACCATAATTCCAAATTTGACATACATAGTGGCTTCTAAATCCTGATACTAAATTATGTCGATATATTCATTACATCGGCAATTAGGGTATTTAAATTGAACACCTCTTTTCTCGTCCCCCTCTTCCCTTTGACCGATTTCGCGGAAAATTAATAGATGCCATCCTTATACGGTTATGAATTAAAAATTAATAGATAAATACTTTAAAATATATGAGTATTAAAAGAATAATAATTATACATAGATACATTTGTGAATAGCAGATACATATTTCAATTTAATGAACATTAAGATAACTATTTTTTTAAACTCTTCCGGAAGTGTCTTTATCAGAACGATGTTGCGGGACGTTCTTACGTCCCTCATCAGGTCCCAATGTGCAAGATATAGAAAAGGAAAAAAAAAAAACGTAACAATAACAAATATAAAAAAAATAAAAAACAAATATATTAATTAAATATAATTGAATAAATAAAAATATATATAGAAGAATAAATAGATCCATAAAATAATAATACAAATTAGAGATAAACAAAAAAATAATAATATATATATATATATTTTAGATAAACATATATATATATAATATTCTTTCTGAATATAATAATAAAAATTGAAGAAATATTAATACATAAAATAATATAACAAGAGAAATAAAATAAATTAATACACGAATAATTGCTGCTGGAGAAGGGTAATTCCTTCAAAATGTATTCTATCAGAAATACATAAATGTACGTTTTACTTTCCAAGCTATACAAAGCATGGAGAAATTGTGTAATTATTAAAAATTTTATGTGGAGTATAAAATTTCATGTCTATACATCCAATGACATCGGCAGTTATTGGGATTTTTGAGTTGAGTCCTCTCTGATCCCCTTCGACTGATACCGCTGAAAAGTAATAGACACTCATTACAACGGCAGTTATTAGACTTTTTGTGTGTATTTACAACGAAAATTTATTTTACATTTTTTGGGGCGCTGTTACTTTGATAATTGACACAACACAACACATTTGCGATCAGAAAAATAATCAGTTTCATAACTCAGTTTTCTTTACAAACTTTATTAGATAAAATTGTTTATTATATCATAAATATAAGCGGAATTGTGTAAAATATATTTACGTCCGATTTTGGCCAAAACCTAAGCAGATAACATCTATGACGTATTCACTTCAAATTTCAAGTTCATAGCTACAATACTGTTTTTAGTTAAAGCGCTTACAATACATACACATACACACATAGACAAACATTATCGCGAAAATGGTCGAAACGTATTCAGGGAACCTTGAAACATAAATTTTCGCAGGATTACAATACTTCGTTATTATACTATTATTATAGCTATAAGAAAATATGAATTAATTTATTATATGCTCATCACAGTACTAATTTGAACTTAATGAATATTAACAAACATAATAACAATTAACAGAAGCCAAATGGTCTTGTAGCATAGCAGATATTAAAGAAGCCTATTGCAGACAATGACCTCAGTAATGCAATTGTTATTTCACCGGCTATTAAATTCTAGCTCTTCGTAAGTCTTTTTCTCTCCTCTTCTTTATTATTTTATGATAGTTACTCAAATTAACGACTTACTGAAATGGGAGAGAGTCTGAGTAGAATAGAGAAGCAACCGGCAACACTTTGCAATTCTAAGGTACTAAGGAGTGTACTTTAACTGCCTTCAGAAGTGCAAGTATTAAAACATTGGGGCAGTGTTGCCAAATCGGGGGTTTCCCCCCCCCCCCCCCCCCCATATTTAGGGGATTTTTTTTCAAAAGGGGTAAATATAGGGGGAATAATATTTTAAGAGATTTTCTTAGGGTGGGAAAATTTTTTTAGGTTTTTTTTAGGGAAATTTTTCTTTTTGTTCAAAAAAAAAAATTAAGCCTATGTGACCACCGATATATTATTTAGAACTTGTTCTCTTCCTGTTCCGTCGAGGTGTCGATGAAATTGGAATTTGGATCGATATGAGTACATTGATAATCACATCAATGACAGATTCGTCGCTTCCTCGGTTCTATTTGTTCTTGACACCTTCGAGAGGAGAATATTCCGCAGGATCTTCGGTCCCACCCAGGAGAAGGGCGTCTGGCGCATCCGATACAACCAGGAGTTGTCCGCACTCTACACAGAGCCAAAATTGTTGCACTGGATTAGAGTTGCCAGACTCCGTTGGGCTGGACATGTAAGACGGATGGACGAGGACCTTATACCCAGGAAACTGGTGAATGTGACACCGGAGGGTAGGAGAACAGTGGGACGACCCAGAAGAAGATGGCTGGAGACCGTGAACAGAGACACAAGACGGTTTGATGCGGTGGGCTGGTGGAGACTGGGCCAGGACAGAGCTGCACGGGGACATTTCCTGGAGGAGGCCAAGGCTCTTGACGGGCTGTAGCGCCTATGATGATGATGATGATGAGATATATTTTAGTTTACAATTTTCTTGAACCTTCTGGAGATATTTAATTTTATATTTTACTTCGGAAACTTTGATTTCTTTAAAATTTTAATTAAAATTATATTTTTTTCGATTTAATCCGATTGATATTGATGGTGAGGTACTCTTTAAAAGTCGTTGAAATTACCTGTGTAAAATTTCAACTTCAGACATCGATATTGTTGAAATTGTTCAACCAACATATGCATGAGTATATAACGTTTTTAGACAAATCAAATGAGGAAATTATTGGAATTGTAGAAAGTTTGCCAGATGACGTTTAGTTAGTCAGTTATTATCACTTGCCCGGGCTTTAACTACGAGGTCACATCGCCTACTACCAGAGCGCTCTCTCGTCACTCTGGTGGAACTAGATTCTATGGTGGGAGTCCTAAAGGTTTCAACTCCAAGATAAGAAACCTGACGGCAGGGTTTCTAACCCGTGATCCTCTGATCTATCGACGCCCTCTACACAGAGATACTTAGAAAAATAGATATAGGAGGGCTGATGGTGTACACCGAGGGACCTAAGTATCCAATGTTCTTGACTCGGGACCATCGCTTAACGTCCCGTCCGAAGATCGGCAAGCTCAAGGTTTTTCACCTCCCAGATAAAAAACCGAAAAGCCGCGGAATTATCTCATAGATAAAAAAGTCGTTGGTGAATCACCAGCTTTATACTTCCCCAGCACTAATTATGTTTTCGCTCTCCCTCCAAAGAAAATCAACCATTTGGGCAACACTAAATGGCTTCTGAATCATACTAATTTTATGCCTATATATATTACGTCAGCACTGATTGGGATATTTGAATTGAGCTCCCCTCTCTGATCTTGCCCTCCCCCTTCGGCTGAATCCGCTGAAAATTGATAGGTATTGTCCTTATAGAGCTTTGAATTCACATATGAAATTTCGTATCAATACATTCATTACATCATAGTTAATTTTTTGTCTTAAGTCTCACCCCGTAAAATTTTTTGGAAACACATACAAAATCATAAAAACAAACACATACAACATTTCTAAGGTCACAGGGAATAAGGTGTTAAGTCGTAAAATGGCTAAAATGAGTTAAGTGTACTGTGATCATCTCCCAAGCCATCTGCGCAAGGTGAAGAAGTTGGGAGCTCAGGACTCTAATATTTTTGGAATTATAAAGATGTGGGTTTCTTGGTATCTCGAAAAATTGTGTATGTTCTCGGTTAAATCAACTTAATCTACTTTTTTGAGGAATCATTCACGAGATTATTTAACCATTTAATCACTACGGCAGACTATTTCAAGTGAAGAGGGATTCGGTTAAATCAACTTTAGAGAGGCATTTCAAAAAGTATGGTTAATAATCAAAAAAATTTATAGAAATTAGGTAATTGATGGGAAATGATTAGGTAACTAAGGGAAAATCCAAGAAAGGATTAACAATACTCATTTTCATTCCCTCCTATAGATTTGGAATATATATGATTAATAATGATGCAAACATAATTTATTTATTGAAAAGTTACGAATTTAGACCTAACAATTTACTCCCTGTGACCACAGTTTTTAATGACTTGACGTTTAGCCATATTTACGCATACCATATCATTCGCATACCATATATATGTTTGAAATTACGTCTCAAATCAAGAACATCCTCTACCGTTGTTATAATTATTTTTATTAGCAATGCCAAAATGATCACTCAATAACTGGGAGATCTATACTGGTATTATCTGCCTCTGAGGTAGATATGCAAATAAATCGTAATTTCAATTGTCAAAGATAATTTCACAGAAACAGTGATGGATATTAACTTGATACTGCCGATTTCATCCCTAAAACATAACGAATGTGATAATAACAGTGTAATATATGTTATATTTGCAGTCCTGATTAAAATGTACATTCGGTAGCATCTCATTAAAACTATAACGAGCAAACATATTCTATGAAGTATATATACTGGAGTTAGTTAATTACTGTGACTCATGCCCGGGCTTTAACTTGGTCATATCACCTACTACCAGAGTGATCTACAATTCGTTGCTATGCGATTTAAAAATTACTCTGAAATATTTCTAACGGAATTTTTTTTTTACATTTTTGGGGAGCTATAACTTCGAGCGACGAATGAGCACTCTGCTAGTTGACGATATGACCTAGAATTTAAAGCCCGGGCACTAACTACCTAACTATGAATAATGATAAGGTTAAGGTCCCCTCTATCTTAGGTTTTTCACCTGAGACCTGAAAAATCCTTGAGCACATCGTCATTTGGATGCACTCGTCACAGCATTAAATTCAAAGCAAATTGCGGAGAATCGGCATCAGTGAGGGAACATACTGTTGCAGAATGGGCGTAGGATATTCTCCAAAAGATTACTTCAATGCGGATGAAACATTTTTCTGGCGTGAAAACGTCTATTCGCTCGTTAAGCACAGTGATAGCCGGTCAAACTTTCTTGTGTAGCAAAATACCGTCAGATTTCAATCGATAATAACTACGAGACTAATAATGCGATAACAACGGTTGAGGTCACAATGGATAGAGCATGTCTGTACGTGTTTGTTGTGCAGTGTTTGTTTTGCCTGTGACGTTATCGGGCTAGTGTGGGCGCCGGCGGATGATTGTTGCGAATTAGCGTTGTGTAAAATTAGAAATTAGTGTAGCGTAATAACGCGTTTAGATAGGACGTTGATTCGGGTGTCATTGTAAAGAGCTTGAGGAGCACTACTAAGACTCAAAGTGAAATAATAAAAATTATCCGCCGAAATATATGTAAAAATCGGTATAAAATTGAAAATTACAAAAAAATGAAAGATGTCGTCTCATATGAATCGTAAATATGCGCGGAATTATAGAAAACGCAAATCAGAGGAAATCTCTCATCAAAAGGAATTTAAAAAACCTAAAAAGTCTAGTGCCGAGCAAATGCAAGAGCTACGGCAGCATCGAAAAGAAAATGAAAAAACAGCGCAAAGACGTTTTCACGGAAGATCTACGGCGAGGACCTTGACTACGCCTTAATTTTTTTTTAACCATTCTCTACGGACAGCCTTCTGCAACGGACATTTTTCTTGGGCATGACTGTCGTTGCAGAGGGGTTTCATGGATGTACCACTGATGATGATGCAATCCCGTTGAAGACCGGTTCTGGTGATAAATAAAAGTGTAATAATAATATCGTTCATCATGCAGACTACATTTAACAAGCAGATCCAGTAGTTAGGTTATGTTTCTGGTCTTAGATGGGGCTTACAACTAGATACTGCAGTCTGGTTTCCCTCTAAGCTCCGACGCCTCCTTACTCATATGTACAAACCTCATCTTCAAGTCATATCTCTTCACGGTTCGTTAGCCCGATGAATACTCCGTTCGGAAGCCTAGTGGAAACGGGGACATTCCAGAGAATTGCCTCTAGTCTCGTCCTTCTATTCTCTGCAGATATTCCCACGAATCCTAAGATAGCTGTTCTCATTTCCTCCTATTTATGTTAAGTTTCTGAGCCGATGGCTCTGAGGTAGCGTGCTAGCCTACTGTGCTCAAGAGGATTTGGAACTCTTCGAAGATCCTTAGGTTTATTATCAGGGAGGTAAAAAATCGTTGAGCACGCCGTCCTTCGGTTGGGACGTTAAGCAATGTGACTACTAGTAAAGACTCCTTATCCTAGGTGAATAAGCCTAGGTAGACAAAATCTAGAACTAATGACCATCGAAGTGACAAAAGAGTGCCCTAATAGTAGACGATATGACCTCATACTTAAAGCTCTGTTATAAGTACACACCCTAGGGGGCCGGTAGCTCAGTGGTATGCGTGCTTGTCTTCTGAGCTCAAGATCGTGGGTTCGAAACCCGACCGAGGCCCTTAGTTCATTTTATTTGGGGGGTAAAATAAACTTAAGCACGCCGTCCTTCGGATGGGACGCTAAGCGATGGTCCCGAGCCTGTACAATATCAGGTAATCGTTAAAGACCCCTAAGTGAATAAATATTTAGGGTAGGCAAAATTTAGGACTCCCACAGCAAAGTCGGGCTCATATCCACCAGAGTGACGAAAGAGCGCCCTGGTAGTAGGCGATATGACCTCGTAGTTAAAGCCCGGGCATGAGTCATAAAACCTAACTTAGTACACACCCGAGCTAAGTTGTGGAGGGGTCAGGGATTTCGCGTCATTGGCTCTAACGCTGACGGCGCCTTTTCTTCGCTGTCGTGTTATACATGCCATACGAGGTTACAAGCGATTCCAGCTAGCGTTTTAAAAGTTACAAGTGAACAGTAAAATAATTTAGTATTCCCAAAATTATTTCGGACTTTACTTCCATATATACAAAGTATAGGGGAAGTTATGTAATCGGCTGAAAATTCGCGCGGAGTTCTGAAGGGAATTCGTGTTTTCCAACCTCCAGATTCCAAATAAGAAAAAAAAATGTCTGTGTGTGTCTGTAAACACAATAATTCCAGATATAATGAATGTATGAAGGCGAAATTTTATATGTAAATTCAGAATCTTCTAATGACGACTCCTATTGATTTTCACCTAAATCGACCGAAGGAAAGGGAAGGATTAACACAAAAACTATAATGATTCCCCATAGGGGCCAGGATGTTACAGTCTTGTTAGCTGTATAAGGGATATCAGTTTTTCGATGAATTGAATTTGACGGGGCAGACAGTCAATATTTGTTTACTAAGAACTAACTTGTAAGTCTATGAGTGTAATTTGTTCATTGGATTTTTCCACTGAATCCCTTTCCATTCGTATGGTCGGTTACCAGTCAATGCTTTCAGTTTCAAATCATTCATTGTGAGGTGTACATTGAATTAGTTAGTGGTCACATATTTTAATGTGTTTCTTAAACTTCTCTGGGATGTTCCACTGTTGGTTGTTTCCGGCATTTCTTCCAGAGGTGTCTTCTTATTTTTTTTTTTTGGACAATATTTCGGGACACTTACACGTCCCTTCTTCTGGTCACTATGAACGAATGGTTGATAGTGATCAGAAGAAGGGACGTGTAAGTGTCCCGAAATATTGTCCAAAAAAAAAAATAAGAAGACACCTCTGGAACATATATTTAACACATAGGTATTTTAAGTAAAACTTACATGTCGAAAAAAAGGAAACGAGTAGTGCTTTCATTAAAATATAAAATGGAAATTATTATGCGGCTGAAGAAAGGTGAAACGGGTCAGGCATTAGCTATCAAGTTGGGGAATAAAAAATAATTCTGATTCAATCATTAGGTATGCACTTAATCTTGACAGTGAGCAGGGCAGATCATATCGTAAAACTATGAAAAACCGAAATCCGAATTGTTGGAAGATGCTGCATTCACTTGGTTTTTGCAAAAACGGGCTTCTGGGCAGCCCATTTTGTGTGAAAAGACAGTGGAATAAACATGAACCTTGGTGGTGACTCTTCATTCATCGCATGTTCTGGGTGGCTAAACAATTTCGATTATCCGAACCACCCCACACAACATTAGTTTGGATAATCGACGCTCTACTGTATACATACATTGTTGTGGAATTAGTCAATATACAAGTCAGTCCTTTCGACGCACCCCCTCTAGGTCTTCCTCCACTGCTGGACAGTGGATGGTTAAGCAGTGCTGGTCTACCACGGCCTCCCCCCTCTCCACTAGTCAGAGAGTAGTGGATGACAGTGTTCGGTAGTCCTACTGATGCTGTACTCGTCCAGTGAAATTCCATAGAACACTCGAGCTCGGATTTACAATATTTTATTATACTAAATATATATAATAGATGAAGAAACTTCTTACCTATCACCTTCCTACCATTGAATGAGGACAATATTTTAAACATTGACTGGAAAAGTTCTTCAAACATTGAGAGAAAAATGTTAAAATATTCTGTTTTGTATTTGCAGCATATTTCCCCGCAGCTAAGTCAACGCTTTATATCTGAGTCTCCAGATATTTTCAGTCGTCAAGTCACATAGATTTTATAGGGCTTTCATCGGATCGAGCCTCCATCACACCTCCTCCGTTGAGATTTTTATGTTTTCTGATATTTCTTTTTTTTTTTTTATGCCATACATAAATATTGAACTGTAAAATTTTTCTTTCATCGAATAATTGAAGTTTTTCTTTATTTTCTCTACCTTTTTTTATATCAGAAGAAATAGGACTTTTTTGTTGCTGATGTGAGGAAATACCTTTTTTTTTTTTTCTTTTTACATTCCCAGCTATAAAAAGTATGGAGGAAGTTATGTAATCGGTCAATAATTAGATGTTTTCAAAGGAATTTTATGTTTTCCGACCTTCAGATTCCAGTAATGAATCAAAAAATGTCTGTTTATCTGTGTGTATGCCGGATAAATCCCAGTAAAATGAATGTACTAACACGATATTTTATATGTAAATCCAAACCCCTCCTACGACGACACCTATTGATTTTCAGCCAAATCGGCCATAGGGAAGGGGGAGATTAGGAGAGAGGCTTAACTCCAAAGATCAAATAATTGCGGTTGTAATGTATAATAATAAATTTATTTACATTAAACCAATCCATGGTAATAGGATACGTCAAAAATTATACATTAAGAAATCTTATAAATTAGATTTATAACTACTTGAGTCTAACACACCTATGATTAGTAGTAATAACAAAACTATTAAAAAAAGTAAAATTAAATTAATTATTTATTATTAAACGACTGATTGTACAAACGTACGTTCATATGTCGTCTCCAAAATGAGCTTTCTTCCACATTTTATTGTCCGACCCTCAGGCCTCGCGCTGCAATTCCTGCATTAACGTCCTCGATCCATATTTTTTTCGATCTGCCTTTTTTTCTTCTTTCTTGTGGGGTGAAATCAAGTAAACGTTTTGGCCATCTTTCTGTTCCCATTCTCATTACATGACCGAACCAACCAAGCTGTTTTGTTTCTATGGAATAGATGATGGTTAGATCTTGCTTAATGAAATTAATAAAAACTGAATAAATAAATAGGTACTTAAAAATATATGTATACAAAAATAAAAAAAAAATTAATATTTATAAAAAGTAGATACATTTTTCAATTTAATAAAAACTAAGATAACAATTTTTCAAAAAACTCTTCGGAAATGTCTCTATCCCAACGACGTTTCGGGACGTTCTTACGTCCATTCATCAGGTCCCAATGTGCGAGATATAGAAAAGAAGAAGAAAACAATGTAACTATAACAATATATAAAACAAATAAAATAAATATATAAATAAATATATATATATACATATATAAATATGTATTAATCCATTATAAAGGAATAAATAAAAACTAAATAATTAAATAAAAATATATAAATGAATAAATAAAAAATTATAAATAAATAAATAAAAACTAAATAATTAAATAAAAATATATAAATGAATAAATAAAAAATTATAAATAAATAAATAAAAACTAAATAATTAAATAAAAATATATAAATGAATAAATAAAAAATTATAAATAAATAAATAAAAACTAAATAATTAAATAAAAATATATAAATGAATAAATAAAAAATTAAAAATAAATAAATAAAAACTAAATAATTAAATAAAAATATATAAATGAATAAATAAAAAATTATAAATAAATAAATAAAAACTAAATAATTAAATAAAAATATATAAATGAATAAATAAAAAATTATAAATAAATAAATAAAAACTAAATAATTAAATAAAAATATATAAATGAATAAACAAAAAATTATAAATAAATAAATAAAACAATTACGTACATTCGTCTGACCTTTAAAGTTAAATGTTCTTTTATTTCTCAGCTCGGCCAACAAATTGTGCTCGAAATTTAATGAATGTATCGACACTAAATTTCATATGTGAATTCAAAACCACATAAGAATGAAACATAATAATTTTCAGCAGAATCGGTAGAAGGGAACGGGGATCCTATCGCAAGGTTAGACCTATCGAAAAAATGATTTCGATCACAATTGTTCTTTAATAAAATAAAAAAAAATTAATAAAATTTCCAATCGCTAATAAGCCCTCTTTGATGTAGGTTCAACAAGACAAAAGTTATAGCGCCCCCAAGAATTTAAACTAAATGTTTGTAAGGAATATAATAATTATATCGTAACTTATAGCAACGAACTTTAAAAAATGTTTTTTGTATTGGTAGTTTTTTTTGAAAAATTATATAAATTAAGAAAAAAAATTTATATGTGACGTGGCCATTATAGGATTTTCTTATACCAAAAACGCTTACACTCCCTCCCTCACCCCTTCTCAAAATCATTTCATTTTGTCTCTTTGTACAGAGTTATCTTGAGAGTAGACATTCTTATATACAGTAAAGCCAGTATGAAATAATTTGGAGAAGGGGGAAGGAGAGTGATCTGTAAGCGTAGTTCGTGTAAGAAAGTCCTGTTATGGCCTGATCACAATTTTTTCTCTTTCTTTGAATATTTATTTCAATAAGATAAAAATATTCTTTTTGTGCTGAAAAGAGGAAGATGGGGTTGGTAAATAGTAGCTGGACCAAATCAAGAGATAATGTGATTGGTCTCATTGGGTTTAGGAGCTGATAAAAAGGTAGCGGGTAGCAGGTAGCGGGTAGCGGATAGAAGAAACATCTCTGAATACATGAATACATCTGAACTATTCAACTCCGCCATATTTATTATTAGAATGTATTTGAATCCTTTTAACGGTGAATCACCGGCAATGTACTTCCCAGCGCGAATTAATAAAATAAGTTTTCACTCTCTCTCTGCACCCGATTTGGTTGAAAATCAATAGATTACAGGATGCAGCTTATGTTTATGACCTAATCGAAAATCTTTTCGAGTAATATTCTAGAGAATATTGAAATACATAATTTATATGAAATATGATTTTTTACAGTTCGTCCGGTTTTCGAGATACGTACCCAAAACCGTCTTGAAATTTAGTTTTGAAACTCATATTTTTAGACGTTTCCTTGATTTACCAGAAAACGTTTTCCTGTCAAAAAATTAATCATTACCACAAATGTTCCTTATAAAAATTTCAATCGCTATAAGTCCTTAGATTTGAGATAAGAATAATAAAACAAAAGTTATAGCGCCCCGAAAAATGTAAACTAAATGTCTTTGAGAAATAGTTATTATGACTCATGCCCGGGCTGTAACTACGAGGTCATATCGCCTACTACCAGAGCGTATTTTTGACACACTGGTGGAATTTTGTCTAAATTTTGCATACCCTAAATTTTTATTCACCTAGGGTAGGTGACTTGAATGAGTACCTGACATCGTACAGCCTTGGGAACATCGCTTAACGTCCCATCCAAAGGACGGCGTGCTTAAGTTTATTTTATCTTCCATATAAAATAAACTAAGGGCCTCGGTCGGATTTCGAACCTACGATCTTGAGATTAGAAGGCAAGCTTGCATACCACTGAGCTACCGGGGCCCTCTCTTTAAGGAATATATCTAATTGTAAGTAATTTTCAAATCGTAACTCATAGCTACGAACTTTAAAATATGGTTCATGAATATGGTAGTTTTTTGAAAAATTATAAAAATTAAGATAAATGAGGTGGTTATCACACGATTTTCTTATACAAAAAACGCTTACAGATCACTCTCTCTCCCCCCTTCTCAAAATCATTTCATTTTCTCTCTTTGTGTGGCGATATTTTGAGTGTATACATTCTTATACCCAGTAATGCCAGTATGAAATAATTTTGATAAGGAGGAAAAAGAGTGATCTGTAAGTGTGGTTGGTATAAAAAATGTCCTGTAATGGGCACATCACATTTTTTTTTTTTTTTGATTTTTGGAAAACATGAAAACTCAACATTAAGTTTTTGAAAGATTACATAACTTCTTCTGTAACTAAGGGTAGCCTGGAAAAATAAAAAATAAAATTGGAAAAAGGGTAAGTGCCAAAAATACAAGTGAGTGAGAGGTAGAGAGCCCCATGTGATATAACAGGCACTCAGATTCATTCTAACAAAAACGAAGAGATGAGGGGGCCACCCAGGATTCAATAACCTTGATATATTCATGTATTCAGAGGAGATGCTCCTTCGCTTACTCGCTACCCGCTACCTGCTATCCGCTACCCAAAACCCAATGAGACCAATCACATTATCTCTATCTGATTTCATAGTGTCTATATTAACGTGAAAGACTATGACGATTCTAGAATCCATTTCCTGACTACCAAGAGACTATATGTTTTTAGTACCCCAGCTATACAAAGTATTCCAAAAATTTAAAAAAAAAAAACATTAAGGCGTAGTCAAGGTCCACGCCGTAGATTTTCCGTGAAAACGTTGGGATGAAATCATTTTTCATTTTCTTTTCGATGCTGCCGTAGCTCTTGCATTTGCTCGGCACTAGACTTTTTAGGTTTTTTAAATTCCTTTTGATGCGAGCTTTCCTCTGATTTGCGTTTTTTATAATTCCGCGCATATTTACGATTCATATGAGACGACATCTTTAATTTCTTTGCAATTTTCAATTTAATACCAATTTTTACATATATTTCGGGGAATATTTTTATTGTTTCTCTTTGAGTGCTAGTAGTGCTCCTCAAAAGTTTTACAATGACACTCGAATCAACGTCCTATCTAAACGCGTTACGCTACACTAATTTCTAATTTTACACAACGCTAATTCGCATCAATCATCCGCCGGAGCCCACACTAGCCCGATAACGTCACAGGCAAAACAAACACGTACAGACATGCTCTATCCATTGTGACCTCACAACCATTGTTATCACATTATTAGTCTCGTAGTTATTATCGCCCGAAACATGTTCCGCACCAGGAACTGGATGGCAACCGCACAGGATCGGGACAATTGGCGGCTGTTGGTGGAGGAGGCCAGGACCCGTCACCGGGTTGTAGCGCCACGATAGATAGAGTTATTATCGATTGAAATCTGACGGTATTTTGTAACACAAGAAAGTTTGACCGGCTATCACTGTGCTTAACGAGCGAATAGATGTTTTCACGGCAAAACAACGATAATTTTTTTTTATATACTTATAATTTTGCCCGTTCCTGAGGGCAGATTTCCTCTGATGGGGACGACGGTAGTGTCCGCGCACGGTATGGAGTCCGTTAAAGAGAGGTTTAAATTAATATAAACGCTGAAGTTGTCCGTTGAGAGGGGTGTCCGCTCTAGAAAGGTATCCTTTAAGAGAGATTTCACTGCATTATGAAACAACTAAATAACATACCAAATCAGAGATATCTTGTACGATATTTGGAGGTGGGAGCTAAGTTCATTAATTGGAGGCCCACAATCCTCCAGCACAGTCCATTAAGTTCTTACTCCCGGAACTGGAGACTGGAGGCTGAAGGGAACAAAAGCCAGTCAAGTAATTACTTGTGTCTCCTCCCCCCTGCTAGCCATGTTGCCGTCCTACCGTTACCGTCTCTACTTGGAGGTAGTTTCGAAGAGAGGGCCCATGGTACGGTGAGCCTTCACATCCACCACTGTCCCGGTAAATTGATGAGCCCCCCCTTCAAGACACCTGCAACTTAATTATAAAGTGCTCTCTCAACTAATCTTACCTATAGTACAAGAACGTACTGAAATCGTGTAAAAATCTGAGATCGAGTTTTCACATTTCCCATTCATATGAACATATTTTGAAAATCGGACTAAAATTGATTATAATTTACAAGTTACCGTTATATTATATATATTATACAAGTTATATTTATAACCTAATCAGAGGGCGCCGGTAGCTCAGTGGTAAGCGTGCTTGACTTCTTAGCTCAAGATCGTGGGTTCGTAACCCGACCGAGGCCCTTAGTTTATTTTATCTGGGAGGTAAAATAAACTTAAGCACGCCGTCCTTCGGATGGGACGTTAAGCGATGGTCCCGAGCATGTACGATGTCAGGTACTCGTTAAAGACCCCTACCCTAGATGAATAAAAATTTAGGGTAGGCAAAATTTAGGACTCCCACAGTAGAGTCGGGCTCATGTCCACCAGAGTGACGAAAGAGCGCTCTGGTAGTAGGCGATATAACCTCGTAGTTAAAGCCCGGGCATGAGTCATAAAACCTAACCTAACCTATAACCTAATCAAAAATATTTTCAAAGAAACGTAGAGAAAATATGAAGACACATATTATATGAAATACTATTTTTCATAGTACGATACATTTATTTATTTTTTATTTTATCTTATTTTATTTTGACTATTTATTCTTTTTCTTCTCTCTCCTCACACTTCTCTGTCTAGCTCCTTCTGTCTAAAATTAATTTTATTTCAAACCTTATCAGGCCATCCTCCCTTCTCTTTTATAATCAACCATCATAGAGTATTATGCTCTGTCGATTTTTAATATCTAATTAATTTTTTTCTTAGTTATATCGATTTTTTTTTTTTTTTTACACATTCCCTTTTATTTATTTTTTTTCATCATAATTAAGCTGTTAATTTTATGTTTTTCATGTTAATCTTTTGTTTATCTATATTTTTAATTGTATAGTTTTTCTCCAATGTAGCACTAATTTATTTACCTATCTATTTATTTATTTATTTGTACGTCATACTGATACTATATTTCATTGTTTTCTGTTCTTTACTCTAGATGTATTTATTCTTAGGGGACCTCGGTCCCAGAATAATAAAATTTCTTTTATTTTATTTTCAGTATAAACCGAAAACAGTTCTGAAATGTTAAAGCGTCCGAAAATATGTAAAATAAATCACTCAGGAAATATTTTTAAGTAAAGTTTAAACGAGTAATGTGTAACGCATAGAAATGCATTTATAAGTATGGTTTTACTAGTAGTTTTTTAAATAGTTAGTTATGACTCATGCCGTCTTTAAAGAGGCGTATAGACACGCGAGCAACGAGCCGAACATTAGTCAGTGCGCATGCCTGGGGAATAGTGCGCAGGCGCTCGACGAACAAGGGAGGCTCGGGGTCTGCTCCCACCTGTTGTCGGTTTTTTGACGAACCATCAAAGGAATGTTCGGCTCGGGCTGCGGTGTGTGTGGACTGGTACCAAGCCGAACCGTCCCGACTTGAACCGAGCACTGTTGTTTATAACCAATATTATAACCTTCTCAAATATTTAGATTTTTGGAAGTGCACGTTTTTTTTTTTTTTTTTTTTTTAAATATATATTTAAATATTATTTAATAAATTATATTTTATTATGGCTTCTGAAGACTGGTCTCAGGAGCTTCAAATTCAGTTTGCTCAGGCCATGAGACAGTACCCAGTCATATGGGATTTAAAACACAAATTACATTTTAATAAAATAAAGAGATTGGATGCTTGGGAGGAATTATTCAAACACTTTTCCTAAAAAAGTGTTCATTTTAAACAATTTACATGTAAAAATAAATTACGTATCATAATAAATTCGTATCCGTATTAATTGTACTACAAATATGTAAATTAATTACGTAAGTAGCTACCTACCTCGAGCATTTTCTGATTGAAGATTTTGAATAGTAATAAAATGATATACAAATAAACGTAAATTTGTTATCTGCAGGTTAACTTGTGCAGGTTATGTTCGTTAGTATGGTTGTGGAGCATCCAAATGCTCGGCTCGTCTCTGTTCGGCTTGGAGTGTGTTAGTTGAAAACTGAAAACAAGCCGAACAGTGCTCGGTTCGTTGCTCGCATGTCTGTACTAACCTTAACTACGAGGTCTTATGGCCTACTAGTGGATACGAGTTCTACTCTACTATGGGAGAAAATTTTGCCTGTAACTAACATCTGATAGAAATAAAAAACGTTGTCTTCCCTCTGTTTTATCTATGACCAGAACCGGTTTTCAAATAAACAGTGTCATCATCAGCGGCACATCTATGATAGAATAAATAAAATATACAAATAATGAAAAGTATAAATCTTAAAGTATCAGGGTACAGAGTAAGAAAACAAAAAAAATTATAAACTTACTACATCCACACAGCACAGCGGTTAAAGGACAACTTGCATAGCTCTAAGGTGTGGACATAGCTAGGTTCACTCACTCTCTCTACATACAAAACATTAATTCAAATATACACGATAACTAAAACAAATCTCTACATAATAGTAAAATAGTATAAAATTCAACATACAGGCAAAAGAATATTTGCCATAAAATATAATATATAAAAATAATGAAAACTGACATTATTGCAGAGATATTGTGAAATAATTCAAATGGACTTGAAAAATAAAATAAAATTTGTTTATTTAATATATTGTCTAATTTCACTAACTATATATACATGGGAGTACTTTCGGTATTTCTACCATCCCTCAGCCAAAAGCATAAGAGATAAGACTCAGTCTTTCTCTTATGCTTTTAGCTGAGGATGGTAGAAATACCGAAAGTACTCCCATGTATATATAGTTAGTGAAATTAGACAATATATTAAATAAACAAGTTTTATTTTATTTTTCAAGTCCATATAAAAATAAATAAATAAAATTGTTGCCAAAAAATCCTTTTAAGAATATATTTTATACTTTTCATTATTTGTATATTTTATTAATTTTATCATAGATGTACCACTGATGATGCAGTTGATATATAATAAATATTATATACAAATAATGAAAAGTATAATATCTTAAAGCATCAAGGTATAGAATAACAAAATGAAAACATACTTACCTCACCACACACAGCGTAGAAGTTTGTCTGTTGAGTGAACCTAGCTATTCCTCCTTTTGATTTATGACAGTTGTCCTTTAACCTCTACGTGTGGGTGGGGTAAGTTTTTATTTTCTTTCCTATATGCTATTTATATATTATATTTATTAAATCATAGTGCCACTGATAATGACTCTGTTGGGTTCATAAGTGGTCCTGGTCAAAAATAAAACAGTGGGAAGACGACGTCTTTTATTTCTATGAGATGTCAAGTACTCGTTAAAGACGAATAAAAATTTAGAATTTTTTGAAATACGAACATTGAAAGGTGAATATCCGTTGAAAATTCGATCTCGGATTTTCGCACGATTACAATATTTCGTTATTTAATAGGTACTTGAAAGAACAAATAATAATAATGAGACCCTCAAGGTCTCTGAACCTACAAAGGTTTCTTTGTAGAAAATAATGACTTTTTGGGGATTTCATCTTAATGAGATATTGTTACAACGGCCGGGTAATTATAGGCCAATCATTGTTTCCTGATAATATGATTAATAAATTAGAATTTAATAATATATTATTTTTTCTAAAATTTTGGGCAGATCGTACTTTAAAGTTCTGAATTATACATAAAGATTTATGAAAAAAATAGTGAACTTACCGAATGAATTTCCACGAAACTGTATGTCAGTTTAATATAATTTCTCGATCATTATATATAATTATCCCAGTAGAGGGCGCTCTGCGCTCAAGTTCGCAGTTCGTTTTATCTGAGAGGTAAAAAAACCGAGCTCCCGAGCTTGTCGATGTCCAGTACTCGTTAAAAACCCCTGTACTTTAGGTGAATAAACCTGGCGAGTCACATCTGATTTCTTCATTTCAAATTTCAAGTGCATAGCTAAGTACAATATTTTTCGCGGTATCCCTTCAAACCTCGTTCTCGGATTTTCGCACGAATACAATACTTCCTTATACTATAGGTCATAAAACTTAACCTGACTCATGCCCGGGCTTTAACTACGAGGTCATATCGCCTACTACCAGAGCGCTCTTTCGTCACTCTGGTGGACATTACTGAGTATTTGAGAGTCACTCTCAGAATCACGCTGAACAATGAAACAAAAAGACATGTACTTCCCCAGAACGATAAAATCAATTGACAGGTTGTCAAATAAGATGTAGTATGACCTCTCACAGATTTTTTATTTGTATTAGCTAGCCAGCTTTCGAGGTTGCCCTCATCATCAGACAGTCTGATAAAATACATTTTTTTTTAAATTTGAATAAAAAAAAAATTATTTTAGTAAATAAAATTTAAAATTTTTATAATAAAAATAAATAAAACATCTAAAAAAATTAACAATTTAAAATTTCATGGATGGGGACAGATAAGTTATTCCTGGCAGCAGTTCTTCCAGTTGTGACTCAGATGGGGGACAGGAATAAGTTATCTGTCCCCCATTCATGAAATTTTAAATTGTTAATGTTTTTAGATGTTTTATTTATTTATTTTTATTATAAAAATTTTAAATCTTATTTACTAAAATATTTTAATTCTTATTCAAATAAAAAAAAAAAAAATTATTTTATCAGACTGCCTGATGATGAGGGCAACCTCGAAAGCCGGCTAGCTAATACAAATAAAAAATCTGTGAGAGGTCAGACTACATCTTATTTGACACCTGTAAAATAATCACTTCTCACTATATCAGCCACCTTCATATTATAACATCAATTGACTTTTCGCTCTAACTTCAAAACCAGTCGACAGTTTGCGCTAATATTCAACAGTTGACTTACATAAGAGCTTCTACATCCTCATGCAAAATTTTGTGTCGATAAATTCATTAAATTGGAACTTCCTTCCGTTCGGTCGATATTGCTGAAATTTGACAGACTATGTCCTCCCCCGGGTTTTTTGACTTAAGCCTCCCTCTTAATCCCTTTTTCCCTTTGGTCGATTTGGCTAAAAAACAATAGATGTCGTCATTAGAGGGCTCGATACGTTCATTCTATCGGGAGTTATCGTGTTCACAGACCATAGAGGCAGACAGAACTTTTGACGTGAAAACGTCTATTAGCTCTTTAAGCACAATGATAGCCGGTCAAACTTTCTAGTGTTAAAAAATACCGTCAGTTTTCAATCGTTAGTAACTACGAGACTAATAATGCGATAACAACAATTGAGGTCACAATGGATAGAGCATGTTTGTACATGTTTGTTGTGCAATGTTTGTTTTGCCTGTGACGTTATCGGGCTAGTGTGGGCGCTGGTGGATGATTGTTGCGAATTAGCGTTGTGTAAAATTAGAAATTAGTGTAGCTTGATAACGCGTTTAGATAAGACGTTGATTCGGGTGTCACTGTAAAGAGCTTGAGGAGCACTACTAGGACTTAAAGTGAAACAATAAAAATATTCGTCGAAATATATGTAAAAATCAGTATTCAATCGAAAATTGCAAAACAAATTAAAGATGTCGTCTCATATGAATCGTAAATATGCGCAGAATTATAGGAAACACAAATCAGAGGAAAGCTCGCATCAAAAGGAATATAAAAAACCTAAACTCTAGTGCCGAGCAAATGCAAGGGCTACGGCAGCATCATTATGATTTTATCCCGACGTTTTCACGGAAAATCTACGGCAAGGACCTTGACTACTCCTTAATGTTTTTTTTCTTTCATATTTGGAATCTAGAGGACGGAAAACATGAAATTACGTTGAAAACTCCGCATCGAATTTTTTAACCGATTACATAACTTCTCCTATAATTCGGATAGCTGGGAAAGAAAACGAGAAGCACATTATAAAATAAAGTTGAGATTGTGGAGGTAGAGGAAGAGATCTGTAAAAATGGGATTGGTATAAGAAAGTTCTTAGGTAAATGTTGTGTATTTTTCGTCTATAGTAAATAAAGTTTATTACATCTTCTTTTTTCCCATTAAAACCAAAAAAAAAAAAGTTTTAGTTTGTCGATAAGTATTTGAGATTATCTTTAAGTTCTAAATTCTAAGTTTAACAAAGTTTAAAAGTAGAACTTTAAAATAAAAGGTGTGAAACATTAGATAGACTATCTCCTATCTTTTATTCAAAGACTGAGAAGCGCCATTAACAGAGGGAAGTGTTGAAAATCCAAAAGTCACATTAGAGGCGGATCCGCCGAGAGGCATGCAAATGAGATTTATATCTGAAAGTAGACTGGGGAGAGGGGGGGCTGAAAAAAAGTAGTCAAAGTGACGTTGGGGCGAGCCTAATGTAAAAAGTTGTGTGGGAGTGAGAAAGGCCGGAAACAGCTTACTCTAATAATGCCCCATCCAAGAAAAGTTATATATTCTGGCGCAATGGCGGATTTTCAGTTTTTGGGGGCTCAGAAATTTTTTCATGTTCGCCCTCCCCTCTAGAAATAATCAAACGTTTGGGCTTCTGAATCGGGGTCAGCATAGTTTTTTAATGTGTAAACATCTTAGCTCTCGGTAGGGGTTATGTCAGAGTCTCATTGATGTGCATGAGTATGTGTGTGCGTGTCGGATGGTTGCGCGCGCAGCACACAACTACAAACTTCTTTATCTGTGATGTCAGGTTTTTGAGCATTTCTACGTTCATGGATAGATATAAAATTGTATTTTTACAACATTATTGATCATATTTACCGTCAGTAGTGAATTTAACTTATATATCATTATTACGAACTATAAAATGATCTTTCGGTAAGAAACTTTTAGGTTAAAATGCTTCGATAGCTTAAATTTGTCACAATAAATAAAATTTGTATTACAATATGATAAAATAGCAGTGTAAATCTAAAAAAATATAATATATAATATTTCAATGTATTATTATATAATAATATTAACTGCTGAAAATATCGATCAATAAATAATATATTTGTTGTCATATTGTCACAACAAATAATATAATGTTTTTACCCATTTCAGGAGATACCGAACAGGTTATTTCATTTTTAAATTACAAATTTAATCTACAAATGAATACGAATCGAAATATTTCAACAACGAAATAGAAAACTACCATCGACGCTGTATTCTTGTGGTACTTAGAGACACTACAATCACAGTTATATCTTATTTTAGCTATCACAAACCTATAATTTCATGTATAAAAGAAATTGAAGAACAATACATTTGCAAGATTAATTTCTCATACTACTTTTCTTATTGTAACATTATAAAACAAATTTTAATTAAAATCAGTGCAGGACAGCAAATTTTTGAAACTAAATTAGTTGTTCACAAATCAATTCTCGTGAGTACCGCGTCTCACACATTTCCATTTTTTTATCTGGGATATCAAAACCTTGTGCCCGCCGTTCTTCAGATGGGACATTAAGCGATGGACCGGAGCCTGTACTATGTCAGGTACTCATTAAAATCATTAATTAATTTATAGCCTAAATGTTCAAAATTGGTTTTGGAGAGAGAACGAAAATGTATTTATTTAATTAATGGTGGTTAAGTACCTGATCGGTGATTCACCGACGAAGTTTTTGCGATGTAACACTCACCAGGATCATAAAAGGCGGTGAATTAAACAATTAAGGGGGAGGGTAAAAATATCGTATTAATTATTGTTTTTATTAATTTAATTTATAATTAAATACTCTTTCTGTTGAATGTAATTTGCCCCAACAAATTATTTATATGTAAATTTTACGTATTTAAATTAGCGATCTGTTCAATTAGCATATTTCATGAAATATTGATTACTGAATTCAGCACAAATTTAGATCAACAATTAAAATTTTCATCAGTCTAGTCATCCAGTCTTATACAATAAGTAGGTAGTAGTAAGTAATTATTATATTTAGTAATATGAAGGGCGTAGTCAGTATTTGGGGGGGGAGGAGGAGGGCAATGTTAGACTACAGGGGTTGGTGGTATAGACTCCCCCGCAGTTTCCGTGGTTAGCGCTGTAGACTTTTTGTTATTAATTTGGGAGGCTCGGACCCCTAGAAACCCCCCCCCCCTGAATTAACCACTGACTGTAATACTTAAGCTGACTACATGCGCAGCAAAAATGCAAATGAAGCAGCAGCTGTGCTTTCTGTGCTTTTAGAATTAAATGATTCACAGCCAATAGCGTGCATTTGCTGCTGCTGCGCTTTGCATTCTTACTGCGCATGTGAAATCAGCTTTAAGAGTACAAAGTATAATATAAATGAAGATTTTGAACGAGGAAATCAAATGAACGAATTCATGTATATTTAAGTAAATTAATGTAATCCGACTTGTTTTGTACATGTACATTTAAGTGAAGCACAATTTTCGTAATCTTGGTTTTTTGCTCTGGCCAAGGATGCCTCCCCCCTGGCTACGCCCCTGGTAATATGCCTTAATTTTCTTTTCTTTTTTTTCAGCAAATCGGTCCAACACTTTTTCAGGTGAAATTTATTTTTTACTATTTTATTCTCGATCAGCTGATAGCACTAAATGTACTCTAAAAAATAATTATTTTCCCTTTTTACGGCTTTCATTGAATACATTCTAAAATATGCAGTTAGTTTTAGGTAAACATTGCACCGCCGTGCGGAGTTTTTTGGGAGAGATTTCAAATTGCCGCGCATTTTGTTGTGATACGCACGACGATGCGTTTGGTAAACCCTTATACTTCGCCGATTGGCAGCGTTCATTGGAGTCCAAACTTTAAGAAAGCGTAATTTGAATCCGAATAACGTTTGACTGGGAACTGAAGCTTTCTATATCCTTGTCTTGACTGTAATGTCTGTGGTGGAGGTGTCGTTATATATTATAATTTTTTACATTTTCGCTGGACATGGGCCTGACTCGAGTGTGGAAGTCTTAAAAGTTGCCTATTTAGGTTTATTCATCCAAGGTAGTAACTTTAACGAGTACCTGACATCGCAAAGGCTACAGACCTGAGATTAACGTCCGTGCTCAAGGATTTTTCGCCTCTCAGATCGAATCCGCGATCTTGAGATCAGATGGCTAGCTAAGCTACGTCTGAGCTAATGGCGCGTCTTGTTCTCTTCTTGATGGAGATAATCTGAAATAAACCAAAATCCTTTCATAAAAAATCCAATAAAATTCTACTTTAAACCCTTAAGCTTTCCCCGTTGAGATGTTTTCAGAAAAAAGTACTAAAATTTTCAGATAAATCTTCTTTGTTCTTAGTTTGAGTTGACTAACGGTACACTAATCACTTGGGGTTAGAGAGAAGTAGAATGCTATCGAGTCTCATTAAGAAAAAAAATTTCCTGTATAGCCTGAAAGAATGGTCTTAAAACATTAAGGCGTAGTCAAGGTCCACGCCGTAGATTTTCCGTGAAAACTTTGGGATAAAATCATTTTTCATTTTCTTTTTGATGCTGCCATAGCTCTTGCATTTGCTCGGCACTAGACTTTTTAGGTTTTTTAAATTCCTTTTGATGCGAGCTTTCCTCTGATTTGCGTTATCTATAACTCCGCGTATATTTACGATTCATATGAGACGACATCTTTAATTTTTTTGCAATTTTCAATTCAATACCGATTTTTATATATATTTCGGCGAATATTTTTATTGTTTCAGTTTGAGTCCTAGTAGAGCTCTTCAAGATTTTTGCAATGACACCCGAATCAATGTCCTATCCAAACGCGTTATCACGCTACACTAATTTCCAATTTTACACAACGCTAATTCGCAACAATCATCCGCCGTCGCCCACACTAGCGCGATAACGTTATAGGCAAAACAAACACTGCACAACAAACACGTACAGACTTGCTCTATCCATTGTGACCTCAACCGTTGTTATCGCATTATTAGTATTACTAGATAATTTTTATTATATTTATAAATGCTCAAAATATAAAAATGTAAAAAGACTGATATAGTTTTAAGTAATTAGTTCGTAAGATTTTTTTTGTAAAATAATTTCATTTTTTTAGTTACAATCATAGCTAGTCAATTCATAATGTAGTTTAAGAAAAAATAAACCCAATATTTGTTCGCAGGATGTCAAATATAAGGTAGTCTGACCTCTCACAGATTTTTATTTAAGTAATGCTAGCCGGCTTTCGAGGTCTCCCTCATCATCAGGCAGTCTACAAAAGAACCATCCTTAATATAGTGGGTTTCTGGGGTTCATTATAAACTCCCTCTCCAACCAATCCATGTAGACCTCCGCTGCTAGATTTCCCACATTTCCACAAAATAGCGCTCTGGACGAGGTACGTGGATGATATTTTGGTGGAGTTCACGGGAACCAATTCTGAACTAAACAGCTTACACGACTACATAAACTCACTTACAGACACTATAAAATTCACCATAGACATAGAACAAAACAATAGCATCAATTATTTAGATCTACAAATCACAAAACAGGACAAGAGCTACACCTTCGACATTTACAGGAAACCCACCAGTACAGAAATATTAATACCAAACGTATTAACGATGATGAGGGAGACCTCGAAAGCCAGCTAGCATTACTCAAATAAAAATCTGTGAGAGGTCAGACAACCTTATATTTGACATCCTGCGAATTAATCACTTCTCACTACATCAGCCATCTTCATATTTACCAATATTTGTTCTCTAATTATATGCTATTCATTTTCCCTTAGAACCCAATATGATAGTTTATACCTTTGAATGAGATTTAACGTTTTCAAAAAAAAAAAAAAAATTATTAATTAAATTTTTTTTAAATACGTGTACTTTCTTCATAATTGCACGTCTTGAACTTTCGATCTCTTTTTAGGGCCCTTTTCGGAAATTACTGTGGAAATCAAAATTCAGTAGATGACCAGCTTTAATTTCAACTGGAAATGTGTTAATTTTATATGTTTATTTAATTATTATTAATTTTATTTTACATAATTTGAACAGTAGGATGTCCTAAATATCTTTATTTTGCCCCTTAAGGGCGAGTGCCTTAGTACCGCTGATGAGTGATTTCAAATCAAATTATATTAATAAACCATGTAGAACAAATTGGTGAATATATACCGCTTAGGGGTGGGGGTGGGGGTGTATAACCGAGGGCAATAGAGTATTTCTCGGTGAGTTAATCTTGATTAGTTTGTGTGTTAAATGGTCCGGAAATAGTCGCTCTATTTAACCGGGATAACTGAATACACAAGCCCACAAACACTATGTGTTTACGGTCCAGATACACACAAATCCCAATTGGACCAACCTAATGTATTTATATTAGGAATAGAACATCGTTTAAATAATAGTTCATAAAGGATTTTTTGTTCATTGAGAAGAAATAAAATAAATAAGGAAAATGTAAAATTAAATATCTATAATTTGACAGAGGGCGCCGCCATTTCATAAAAAATCTCAACACTTCAGCAATTCTCTTCTTTAAAAAGATAATTAATTTTAGTGTATTTTAATATTTACATTGCTTGCACACATGTTTTTACATCACAAAGAGAAGTTATGTAATCGGTAAAAATTTCTATGCAGAGTTTTAAACGGAATTATGAAAAACAATTTCTGTCTGTCTGTGAGCATGATAACTCCCGATAGAATGAATGTATCGACACGAAATTTTATATGTGTGACCTGAATCCCATAAGAAGAGTACCTATCGATTTTCAGCTAAATCGGCCGTAGGAAAAGGGGGGTATTAGGGGGGAGGCTTAACTCAAAAACACTAATAATTAGTTTTTTTCGGAGGTCTTTTTTTTTTTGACAGTATTTCGGGATACTTACACTTATGGTTCATAGTGACCAGAAGAAGGAACGTAAGTGTCCCGAAATATTGTCAGAAAAAATAACCCAAACAACTAACACCTCTCGAAGAAATTCCGGAACAACCAACAATTCAACATGTCAGAGAATTTTAAGAAACACTAACTCTAAAAACTGCCGTTATGAATGTATCGACAAAAAATTTCATATGTCAATTTAAACCCCCATAGGGACGACACTTATTGATTTTCGTAATAAATGAATATAATTATATATTTTTGATTAGGTTAGAAATAAAAAAAAATTGCGCAAAATGACCTTAGGCCCCAAAGTGATTTGATCTTTGACATTTTCATCTCAAATTTGAAGTTTAAATTTCTACAATTGTGCCTTTTTAAAGCTCTCACATACGTATTGACGTCACCAAAAAATTGTCAAAATGTATTCAAATGTGAAATTCCGTTCTCAGAATTTCGCACGATTATTTATATGATATTGAATGAACTAAATAAACTTTCTGAATGCATGTATGATGTGCACAGACTTTAGCATAAAACGGGCAGAAGCGCTAAGTTTTTGGAAGTTCTAAAATTACGTAGTAAGTGCTGAGTTTGGTGTGAAAAGTTAGCCAAGAAAGACCACAATAATGAAACTGCTAAGAAACCACGGAAGCAATTAAAAGTTTAAATGCTGGACTAAATTTGTGTACTTTCATTTGTTATATCGTTCACTATTATATGAATTAATTCGCTTCCAAGGCCCTTGAAATCTTTTGAGAGACTTTATATAGCAATTCAGTTTGCTAGAAAGTTCAATAGATTGCTCCAATATAGATGATATTTCCGGGGAACGACAGTCGTATCTAACGCCTAAAGCCAAATCGTACTATTCGGTCTACCGAAACAAGTGAAAATGGTCAAAACGTATTCATGAGGATTTGAAACGTGAAAATCCGTTGAAATGATTTTTGCACGATTACAACACTTTCTTATATTATACACGGAGAAAACTGCGCTGCCCCAGCCAGATAACACTACGTAACAAAATTTGTCCAAATGTTTGTTTATCTTAGTTTTTTAGTGTTTCTTGCTTAATTTGATGATGCTGATTATGAATATACAAGTAGTTTTTGTTAAGTGTCAATATTTTGGCTGTGATAATAAATTTTTCAATTTTCTTAAAGCTACTAATATTACATGTTTATTTAATACAACTAAAGTCCTACAGAAGAAATCTAACATATATTACCTCATGAGTAAAAATATTGAATAACATCGAATCTTCATACAACAATAGAGTCTTTTAAAAATGTACATCAGAACGCCTTGGTTTGGTTGCAACAAATTTTTGAAAAATTCATTTTGGCCATTTTTCTTTATTTTTTTTTTCTCGGCATTCGTTTTACCGAATGAGGAGTTCTCCATGTAAATTTTTTCTTGTTTTTTTACCCACATTTCAGAAAAAATATTTTTGCGTTGATTTGAGCAGTGAAATGAATAAAAATTTAAAAAATTTGTGTTTCCCATGTCAAAAAACCATTGAATACAGATTTTGATTCAAATCAAAAATTATCGATTTTTAAACCCCAAATTTTGGGCAATTTTCATGAGACCAGTTTTGAACTGTTAACTTTAAACGTTTATAACTTTATAAGGCTTATCAACCGATTTTAATTATCGAAAACAAGTTTTAAAGAACTTTACTTTGTCATTCCAATGATGTATCATATGTCTAGGTTGAACTGTGCCCACTATAAGAAACATGACAAAATAAGTAAAAATTAAAAAATTTAAAATTCTGGGGGTATTGAGGGTCAGTCAATGAAGAAAATACTATTCAAATGCCAACGTTTCGATATATTTCATATCATCATCAGGGCCTAACAAACATGGGGGTATCAAGATTAGAAAAATATAATGGGTGATCGATTAAAATTATATATAGGTACATAAATATACATTCACTCATACAACTCCACATAAATACAAATATACATCCTAATACATTCACATGTGTGAATGTATTGTGTGAATGTATTAGGATGTATATTTGTATTTATGTGGAGTTGTATGAGTGAATGTATATTTATGTACCTATATATAATTTTAATCGATCACCCATTATATTTTTCTAATCTTGATACCCCCATGTTTGTTAGGCCCTGATGATGATATGAAATATATATATAAATATACATTCACATGTGTGAATGTATTGTGTGAATGTATTAGGATGTATATTTGTATTTATGTGGAGTTGTATGAGTGAATGTATATTTATGTACCTATATATAATTTTAATCGATCACCCATTATATTTTTCTAATCTTGATACCCCCATGTTTGTTAGGCCCTGATGATGATATGAAATATATCGAAACGTTGGCATTTGAATAGTATTTTCTTCATTGACTGACCCTCAATACCCCCAGAATTTTGAATTCTACAGTCGCTAGCAAACATCTACTATAAGTAAAAATGTTAGTTCATCTTCAACACCGGAACTGGTACCTTATTTTCGGTTGGAAATCATTGATCATATGTTATGTTCTGAAATCTGGGTAAAAAACAAAAAAAATTACATCGAGAACTCCTCATTCGGTAAAACACATGCACAAAAAAAAAAAAAAATAACAAAAAATGGCCAAAATGAAATTTTCAAAAATTAGTTGCGACCAAACCAAAGCCCATTGGAACGAACGGTGATACACATGTCTTCTTATTTTTGACCTAGAACATGCAAAAAAAGTTTGATCAAAATCCGTGACCCCTACATCGTATCCTCTCCTTGTTAGTTTATAACTAGAGCTGATGATGCCGAAAGTGGAAGTTAAGTATACATTTTTTGTGAAATAGACAATATTTCAAAAAAATACTTTTTTTTTTGTATTAGGTACATTAGCAGTTTCCACAATATGTCTGTGTTTCTCATCTTAAAAGTTCTGCCTTATTATCATGGACCTGAAGATCTTTGATTCCTTCTCATTGACTGGGGTTGTTTCTTCAACAAACCCACTGTGACCTGAATAATGTTGCCGGAAAAACTTCTGGGAGAATTGTAGAGAAAAATGAAGCAACAGAACTTGTGCTAGTGAGAATGTGCTCACTGGATAGTAGACAGGTGGGGGAGGGTCATGTCCAAGTGTTCCAGTACATGTGCTGTTCCAACTAGTAGAAGCTAGAGAACAATAGGCAAGTGGACCATTGTCCTCTGTATCATTGATAAGGACCAAAAGGGACAACATATTGACCACCTCTATAGACAGCAAGGCCCCCGTCCTAATCAGACCGCTCCACTACCCCCTATCTACTGGCTGTTCCAAGGAATAGAAAATAGAATTTCCTCTTTTGTACCATCCTGGAATTTAAAACGTCTTGGGTGATTCACAGTAAGACGTTTCCATTGTCGTCTTCCCTGGGTCTCGTTCTCATCAAAGTTAACTGTCTATGATATGACTCGCTAAAAAACTATGACCTTCATATGAAAAATGAAGACCTTGTGAAAATCTTTATGTTGGCCAGACAGGTCGAACCAACAGAAGGCTGATGACCCAAGAAAATGCCAGAATAACCGAAATTCATGTTTTCCGGGCTGTGAATGTATCAACACGAAATTTTATATGTGTATCCAAAATTCTGTATGGACGAAACCTATTAATTTTCAGTGAAATCAGCCGAAGGGAAGGGAGCGTTCAGAGGGGAGCTCAGCTCAAAAATCCCAATAACTCCACATTTAATGACTGTATCGACATGAAATTTTAGGTTAGGTTAGGTTAGGTTTTATGACTCATGCCCGGGCTTTAACTACGAGGTCATATCGCCTACTACCAGAGCGCTCTATCGTCACTCTGGTGGACATGAGCCCGACTCTACTGTGGGAGTTCTAAATTTTGCCTACCCTAAATTTTTATTCACATAGGGCAGGGGTCTTTAACGAGTACCTGACATCGTACAGGCTCGGGACCATCGCTTAACGTCCCATCCGAAGGACGGCGTGCTTACATGAAATTTTATATTTAATTTCAAACTCTCATAAGAATGGGACCTGTTAGTTTTTCACAAAATTTGTCGTAGAGAAGGGAGGACCGGAGAAGGGGGCTTCGACATAAATATCCTAATAACTGCCGATGTAATGAATGTATTGACTCAATATTTAATATGAAGCCGTAAATCAAATAGTGAGTTGTAGCCAAAACGGTCAATTGGCTTTGAACAGAAAACGAAAAAGTAATTGATTATTCGTGGTGAGGAAGTACATAGTCAGTAATCACCGACGACTTTTTATAAAACAAAACTGAGGATCTTGTGAATCTATTTATCTGGGCCAGACAGGTCGAAAACTAAGGTTTCGAAAACATATGAGAGGTGACACATTTCTTCCAAGGGATACAAATAGAGACATGATGCCATATGTATCGCATCGTAGTCATGTAATTACAGAGAGGATCTGGCCTGTAAACGACTTTAAGCCTCACAGCAACATATAATCTGACAACCTCTGCTTCTGACATCTTCATAATTTAGTCCTAACAATGAAAACATTTCATGAACAGCTCAATAAGGCATTCTGAATAATGTACGTACCTAATTCAATACAAGTCTTCGTTCCTATTTCTGGTAAAATTACACTTTTTTCATACAATTCATTGTCACGCAGATGGTCTGGTTGACACTTAGGGTTTGTTATTTCTATTATTGAAAGGGTGTCAATTATAAAAGTAGACTCTTGGAGCCTTGTATAGCGTATCAATACGTGATTATATTTCATTTATTTGTTTTTTAGATATGACTCTGTATAAAACTAACGTGTGACCTCATTAACTTTTTACAAAAACTTTGTGAACCTCTATATGTCGGCCAGACAGGTCGAAACGTAAAGTTTCGAGAACAAATGGCTATGAATTACATAACGTCCAGATAAATCATATCACTTATTGGGTCATAATCGAGTATCTTCAGAGAGGATCCGGCCTGAAAATGACTGTTTTTTTTCTTCAAAATTTTCGCCTTCAAAAAAAATTCCTCAGCCCCCCCGAAACTGTAGATCCCCCACTGGAATCGTTCGCTACTCTTATTCACCTTTCCTTCAATATTCGTTACGCCGACGAGAAAGGTGCTATTAGGAAAGCGGCTTAGGAAGACAAAGAGATTACCCACCACAAGGTGGAGAGCTTTCCATTACGGCGGAGATTATTATTTCATGAGAAGGGAGGAACCTTATTATAAAAAGGAGGCATTTTCCTCCCCCCCCCCCCCCCCCCCCCCCTCCCCCCCCTACCACTCGCTCTCTCTCTACATTTAGTGTAGACCTATCGAATAATTTATATAGTAACCATCAAATTTTAGATCTTCCTCTCGCATTAATAGAACTCGATAAAGGGCACCGGTAGCTCAGAGTAAGTGTGCTTGCCTACTGAGCTTAAGATAGGTTTGAATCCTAGCCGAGACCCTTAAGGTTTTTTAGCCTGTGAGGTGAAAAAAACCTTGAATGGGACGTTAAGCGATGTTCCCGAGCCTGTAAGAAGTAAGGTACTCGTTAAACCCCGCCCTAGGTCAATAAACCAGGGAAGGAAGAATTTAGGACGCGGGTTCATCTCCACGGCGACGTAAAGTTAGTTACCATGAGTTATGCCCTGGCTTGACTACGTGTTCGTATCAACATACCAGTGCGCTCTTTCATCTCTCTAGTGAACATGAGCCCGACTCTGGTAGTCTTAAATTTTGTCTAAGAAGTCAGATAGTCCTTATTGACCCCTAAACTAAGTGAATAAACCTGGCATGGGAACATTTACGATTCTCACTGTAGAGTCGGGCTCATGTCCAACGGAGCGACAAAAGAGCTCTTGATATGACCTCGTAGTAAAGCCTGGGTATGATGATGAATTCAATTGAGTTTTTCAAATTTAAATTCCTTTTCTTTCCACAATTTAATAGACAATTTTCAATTGTGATAACACAATAAGAAAAAATGATCACATGAATCGGTCAGCTACACCGCCTCCTCAGGGTTCCTCCTCGGGCAGGAGGTCACGCGGCCAACGACGTTTGAGTCGTCAAGGTCGAGTCTGCGTGGCGTGTTTGTTCCAAGACAGTCGTCTGTCAAGGTACTGACTAAAGCAGTGGCGGATCCAGAAAACCTCTCGGGGGGGGGGGGGGGGGGGGAGTATTTTTTTCTTGAGGGCCTTTTTGTATGTCAGGTGCTCGATAATGAGTCGTATGTTACGTATCTAAACCTGGGTAGCTGAAATTTCACTTAGGTTAAAAAAACCTTGAGCACGTCGTCCTTCGGATGGGATTTTCCCAATATATTTGAATCTGTCTATCAGTTTTAACTAATATTAAGTCTATAAACCGTTAAAAAGGGAGAAATTTGAAGAATGGGATTTAGCCCAACTTTTTTCGAAAAACATTTTTATTTCGATTTTTGTGTAGGATTAAGATATCCCGGTTGTTCATCTTCTTCTCCGATATATCTGAATCTGTCTATCAGTTTTAACAAATATTAAATCTAAAAACTGTTAAAAAGCGAGAAATTTGAAGAATGGGACTTCGCCCGACTTTTTCGAAAAACATTTTCATTTCGTTTTTTGTGTAGGATTCAGATATCCCGGTCGTTCATCAGTTTTAACAAATATTAAAACTAAAAACCGTTTAAAAACGAAAAATTTGAAGAATGGAGTTTACCGAGCTCAGGATCGCCATTTCGAAATCTAGCCAAGTCTATTAGGTCAGATGTTTTAATCGGGAAGATAAAAATAAATTTGAGCATGTCGTCCTTCGGATTGGACTTTAAGCTATGATCGAGGGCCTTTTCGTATGTCAGGTGCTCGATAATGAGTCGTATGTTACGTATCTAAACTTGGGTAGGTGACATTTCATTTAGGTTAAAAATTACTTGAGCACGTCGTCCTTCGGATGGGACTTTCCCGATACATCTGAATCTTTCTTTGGTTGACCATCTTCGTTTCTGGATGCTGCCTATCTACCAACACAGCTGTATTGATTTGGTTTTCAGAAAATATGTCAAAACGGTACCTCAAAGCCTACTTACATTCCACATTTCTTCCTTGATAATTTTAGTTGGAACCAAACGGTAACTTATTTTATCATACATATGCAGTCTATCGAGCTCAGGATCGCCACTTAGAAATCTAGCCAAGGCATTTAGGTCAGATGTTTTAATCGAGAAGACGAAAATAAATTTGAGCACATCGTCCTTCGGATTAGACTTTAGACTATGATCGAGGGCCTTTTTGTATGTCAGGTGCTCGATAATGAGTCGTATGTTACGTATCTAAACCTGGGTAGCTGAAATTTCACTAAGGTTAAAAAAACCATGAGCACGTCGTCCTTCGGATGGGATTTTCCCGATATATCTGAATCTGTCTATAAGTTTTAACTAATATTAAAACTAAAAACCGTTTAAAAACGAAAAATTTGAAGAATGGAGTTTACCGAGCTCAGGATCGCCATTTCGAAATCTAGCCAAGTCTATTAGGTCAGATGTTTTAATCGGGAAGATAAAAATAAATTTGAGCATGTCGTCCTTCGGATTGGACTTTAAGCTATGATCGAGGGCCTTTTCGTATGTCAGGTGCTCGATAATGAGTCGTATGTTACGTATCTAAACTTGGGTAGGTGACATTTCATTTAGGTTAAAAATTACTTGAGCACGTCGTCCTTCGGATGGGACTTTCCCGATACATCTGAATCTTTCTTTGGTTGACCATCTTCGTTTCTGGATGCTGCCTATCTACCAACACAGCTGTATTGATTTGGTTTTCAGAAAATATGTCAAAACGGTACCTCAAAGCCTACTTACATTCCACATTTCTTCCTTGATAATTTTAGTTGGAACCAAACGGTAACTTATTTTATCATACATATGCAGTCTATCGAGCTCGGGATCGCCACTTAGAAATCTAGCCAAGGCATTTAGGTCAGATGTTTTAATCGAGAAGACGAAAATAAATTTGAGCACGTCGTCCTTCGGATTAGACTTTAGACTATGATCGAGGGCCTTTTTGTATGTCAGGTGCTCGATAATGAGTCGTATGTTACGTATCTAAACCTGGGTAGCTGAAATTTCACTAAGGTTAAAAAAACCATGAGCACGTCGTCCTTCGGATGGGATTTTCCCGATATATCTGAATCTGTCTATAAGTTTTAACTAATATTAAGCCTATAAACCGTTAAAAAGGGAGAAATTTGAAGAATGGTATTTAGCCCGACTTTTTTCGAAAAACATTTTTATTTCGATTTTTGTGTAGGATTCAGATATCCCGGTTGTTCATCAGTTTTAACAAATATTAAAACTAAAAACCGTTTAAAAGCGAGAAATTTGAAGAATGGAGTTTACCGAGCTCAGGATCGCCATTTAGAAATCTAGCCAAGTCACTTAGGTCAGATGTTTTAATCAGGAAGATAAAAATAAATTTGAGCACGTCGTCCTTCGGATTGGATTTTAAGCTATGATCAAGGGCCTTTTTGTATGTCAGGTACTCGATAATGAGTCGTATGTTACCTATGTATCTAAACTTGGGTAAGTGACATTTCATTTAGGTTAAAAATTACTTGAGCACGTCGTCCTTCGGATGGGACTTTCCCGATACATCTGAATCTTTCTTTGGTTGACCATCTTCGTTTCTGGATGCTGCCTATCTACCAACACAGCTGTATTGATTTGGTTTTCAGAAAATATGTCAAAACGGTACCTCAAAGCCTACTTACATTCCACATTTCTTCCTTGATAATTTTAGTTGGAACCAAACGGTAACTTATTTTATCATACATATGCAGTCTATCGAGCTCAGGATCGCCACTTAGAAATCTAGCCAAGGCATTTAGGTCAGATGTTTTAATCGAGAAGACGAAAATAAATTTGAGCACATCGTCCTTCGGATTAGACTTTAGACTATGATCGAGGGCCTTTTTGTATGTCAGGTGCTCGATAATGAGTCGTATGTTACGTATCTAAACCTGGGTAGCTGAAATTTCACTAAGGTTAAAAAAACCATGAGCACGTCGTCCTTCGGATGGGATTTTCCCGATATATCTGAATCTGTCTATAAGTTTTAACTAATATTAAAACTAAAAACCGTTTAAAAACGAAAAATTTGAAGAATGGAGTTTACCGAGCTCAGGATCGCCATTTCGAAATCTAGCCAAGTCTATTAGGTCAGATGTTTTAATCGGGAAGATAAAAATAAATTTGAGCATGTCGTCCTTCGGATTGGACTTTAAGCTATGATCGAGGGCCTTTTCGTATGTCAGGTGCTCGATAATGAGTCGTATGTTACGTATCTAAACTTGGGTAGGTGACATTTCATTTAGGTTAAAAATTACTTGAGCACGTCGTCCTTCGGATGGGACTTTCCCGATACATCTGAATCTTTCTTTGGTTGACCATCTTCGTTTCTGGATGCTGCCTATCTACCAACACAGCTGTATTGATTTGGTTTTCAGAAAATATGTCAAAACGGTACCTCAAAGCCTACTTACATTCCACATTTCTTCCTTGATAATTTTAGTTGGAACCAAACGGTAACTTATTTTATCATACATATGCAGTCTATCGAGCTCGGGATCGCCACTTAGAAATCTAGCCAAGGCATTTAGGTCAGATGTTTTAATCGAGAAGACGAAAATAAATTTGAGCACGTCGTCCTTCGGATTAGACTTTAGACTATGATCGAGGGCCTTTTTGTATGTCAGGTGCTCGATAATGAGTCGTATGTTACGTATCTAAACCTGGGTAGCTGAAATTTCACTAAGGTTAAAAAAACCATGAGCACGTCGTCCTTCGGATGGGATTTTCCCGATATATCTGAATCTGTCTATAAGTTTTAACTAATATTAAGCCTATAAACCGTTAAAAAGGGAGAAATTTGAAGAATGGTATTTAGCCCGACTTTTTTCGAAAAACATTTTTATTTCGATTTTTGTGTAGGATTCAGATATCCCGGTTGTTCATCAGTTTTAACAAATATTAAAACTAAAAACCGTTTAAAAGCGAGAAATTTGAAGAATGGAGTTTACCGAGCTCAGGATCGCCATTTAGAAATCTAGCCAAGTCACTTAGGTCAGATGTTTTAATCAGGAAGATAAAAATAAATTTGAGCACGTCGTCCTTCGGATTGGATTTTAAGCTATGATCAAGGGCCTTTTTGTATGTCAGGTACTCGATAATGAGTCGTATGTTACCTATGTATCTAAACTTGGGTAAGTGACATTTCATTTAGGTTAAAAATTACTTGAGCACGTCGTCCTTCGGATGGGACTTTCCCGATACATCTGAATCTTTCTTTGGTTGACCATCTTCGTTTCTGGATGCTGCCTATCTACCAACATAGCTGTATTAATTTTTTTCAGAAAATATGTCAAAACGGTACCTCAAAGCCCACTTATATTCCACATTTCTTCCTTGATAATTTTAGTTGGAATCAAACGGTAACTTATTTTATCATACATATGCAGTCTATCGAGCTCGGGATCGCCACTTAGAAATCTAGCCAAGGCATTTAGGTCAGATGTTTTAATCGAGAAGACGAAAATAAATTTGAGCACGTCGTCCTTCGGATTAGACTTTAGACTATGATCGAGGGCCTTTTTGTATGTCAGGTGCTCGATAATGAGTCGTATGTTACGTATCTAAACCTGGGTAGCTGAAATTTCACTTAGGTTAAAAAAACCATGAGCACGTCGTCCTTCGGATGGGACTTCTCCAATATATCTGAATCTGTCTATCAGTTTTAACAAATATTAAATCTAAAAACTGTTAAAAAGCGAGAAATTTGAAGAATGGGACTTCGCCCGACTTTTTCGAAAAACATTTTTATTTCGATTTTTGTGTAGGATTCAGATATCCCGGTTGTTCATCAGTTTTAACAAATATTAAAACTAAAAACCGTATAAAAGCGAGAAATTTGAAGAATGGAGTTTACCGAGCGCAGGATCGCCATTTCGAAATCTAGCCAAGTCTATTAGGTCAGATGTTTTAATCGGGAAGATAAAAATAAATTTGAGCACGTCGTCCTTCGGATTGGACTTTAAGCTATGATCGAGGGCCTTTTCGTATGTCAGGTGCTCGATAATGAGTCGTATGTTACGTATCTAAACTTGGCTAGGTGACATTTCATTTAGGTTAAAAATTACTTGAGCACGTCGTCCTTCGGATGGGACTTTCCCAATACATCTGAATCTTTCTTTGGTTGACCATCTTCGTTTCTGGATGCTGCCTATCTACCAACATAGCTGTATTAATTTTTTTCAGAAAATATGTCAAAACGGTACCTCAAAGCCGACTTACATTCCACATTTCTTCCTTGATAATTTTAGTTGGAACCAAACGGTAACTTATTTTATCATACATATGCAGTCTATCGAGCTCGGGATCGCCACTTAGAAATCTAGAAATGAGTCGTATGTTATGTAACTAAACCTAGGTAGCTAAAATTTCACTTAGGTTCAAAAAACCATGAGCACGTCGTCCTTCGGATGGGACTTTCCCGATACATCTGAATCTTTTTTTGGTTGACCATCCTCGTTTCTGGATGCTGCCTATCTACCAACATAGCTGTATTAATCTGGTTTTCAGAAATGATGTCGGATGACGTGGCCAACAACACGTTTTTGTGCTCCTCAATATTCGTTTTCTTTGAAGGCTATTTAAAGTTATTGTTTAAAATATTTTCGATTCTTTTTTTTTTTAAGAGAACTGTGGTTAATTTCTGTTTGAATTTTATGTTATGTGTTCATTCGAAAGTTGTAACTTTATGTGTTCATTAGAAACTTGAAAAAATAACCTTACTTAAAATATTTCAATTTAATTCAGTTTATTCCTTTTACTTTATTTTATCTTTACTTTCTTTTGTTCGTTTTATGTTTTAATTTATGTTATTGTTTCGTGTGTGTGTTTTCCTTTTTTTCTTTTTTACTTTTCTGATGAGTAAGTTTTAACTTACAATCAGTCATGGGTGACGAAGGTAAAAAAGCAGAAACCACGACTCCGGAGACTACTCCCTCCACTTCTGTATGGCAGGAAGTGTTTGTCAGGGACCGGAAGAGACCAGCTGCAGACACCAGAGACCCCAGAAAAGCTGCGCGGCTGAACAGCAACATTCAGCAGGTACCCCTTAATAACCACTACACACCATTGTCGCAAGATGAAGCAATGGTGTCATCATCAAATAGTCAACACATAGTAAATGAAAAACCACCTCCCATTTTCATCAAAGAAAACATTAGTAGTTATAAAAACTTTTTATCTTTATTAGAAAATACTTGTGGTCAAAATTCATTTATTTTAAAATCTACAGCTAATGGAATCACACTCTACCCTACCACACCGGCCCATTATAGATCATTTGTACATTTACTAGACAAAGAGAAGGTCATGTTCCACACGCCTCCATCCATCCACAGATCATGCAGATCTGAAAACAGCTCTTCAGGAGAAGGGATATCCGGCTCGAGCTGTTATGAACGTATTCAAAAAAACATGGGTTCAGGAACCCAGTGCTACACATTCAGAGCCTGTTAAAGTACCTCTGCCTATCTTTTTTGTTGACGTGGACCCAAAACACTACAACGAAAAAATCTTCGATATCCGGAGTTTACTTTACTCAAAAGTAACCATTGAAGAACCCTACAGAAGGCACTCTATCGTCCAGTGTAAACGTTGTCAAGGTTACGGGCACACGCATTCATATTGCAGATTAATGCACAAATTGCACTCACACCCAAATCCATACATCCACTCACTTTCTTCACCACACTTGCCACACAATGCTCCCAGGAGATTGAAGAGGAGGTGGAACCGTGACTTAATATAATCCGAAATTACAACCCCCCACTTCTTGAAACAAAATCATAATATCGCTATTCATTGATAATAACCATAATATTCATTGTTTTAAATTTCGCCCTGAGGAGCTACCGCTGAGTGGCCTTCCTCTCTCACGCCAATCAAGTCATCCACATTCAATGAAGTCCTCTTGGTAGCTGGTTGTTGCGTCATGGTAACAGTTGCGACCAACATTATAAAAAAAACAAAAAAAAACACCCGTTTCCCACTTTCGTTGATTTTTGTTGAACAATATCGTCTGCATCATGGTTAGAATCGTTACAAGTTACAATCTAGTATGTTTTATAGAATTAAATATGTCATACTTACTTTTTTGATGATAGAGAATATTTATCTCATCTACATAACATACGTAAAATACTAATATGAAATATTTTGCTATAACGCCACGCGAATTTTTTGCTTAACTGTAGCGACTGTAGCTGTACACTCATCTACCCACAACTAACTTCATGCCACGTGAGTGGCAAAACGTTATCAAATTTCGTAAAAAATCCAACAGATGTCACCCGTTTAGGCGCCAAAACTTAATTTTATTTAAATATCAATTTTTTTTAGAGGATAAAACGAAATATGAAATTGTTATTTATTCATCTGTAATTTTACAAGAAATGATATCTTAAAATTTTAAAAAACAAAATATCTCAGGGGGGGGAGATCGCCCCATCGCCCCCCCCCCCCCCCCCTTGGAGCCGCCACTGAACTAAAGTATCTTACGTATTTAAGGGACATTATTCAGCCATACAGTTGGGCAGTCATCACGTCTCTAGACGAAAATTAAGTTCCCAATTTGAACAAAAAAAAAATATATATTTCTATGTATATGTATGAACATATCTAATACATGACCAAAAAAAGAGAGATGATTAAAAAAAGGAAGGAGTGCATAACCGAAAAACCCTAACAGCCGAAGTAATAAATGTATCGACCCAAAATTTTATATGTGAATCGAAAACCCCGAAGGGTCAACTTATATCAATTTTCAGTCAGAAGAAATTCGAGGATCAGATAAGAGTGTCTAACACATATACCTTACTAACTGGATGTATCAACACAAATTTTAATACGATGATTCAGATATCGATTGATTTTCAGCAAAATGGGTTAAATGATTTGAGAGGGAGAGTGGAAACTTAATTTAGTCTGGTGAAGTACATTACTGGTGATTGATTTATACATTTTTTATTCTGCCAATCAGTAAAGTGTTGTAGCTACTTAACAAAAATAGTACATTTTCCCCAAACACTCACTACACTGTCTGTTTAGACTAAATCAATTTGACATTTATTCAGTACTATGAATGTAGTCCCCTGAGTGTAGTTAGTCAGAAAATGTAATTTTGAAATGTTACAGACTTCTGGTACTTCGTCAGAATATTAAATAACTTTTCAAATGTAATTAAAGCTGACTAAAGTCCTTCTTTAGACACATCTACAATTCATAGTCCCATACTCTCATAAATGTATTAAATTATATTACCAGTTTGAAGGTAAAGTGGAAATATATATTTAATTACTTGTAAAGTCTACACGTAATTAATTTTACACTGCACTTTCTCAACTAATGAAAAAATATTATTTTGACCAACATGAACTTACAGGTGCTTTTTTTTTTTTATTTTTTTTTTATTTTATTTTTTATTTACAACTACATATATACAATATATAATAAGTAAATGTGATACATAATAAATAAATGTCTTGGAATTTGAAGGAGAAATCATTCAATAATGACACTCCATTGTCTTGTTAATACGGATAAGGGTTTAGGTTAGGTTTTATGACTCATGCCCGGGCTTTAACAACGAGGTCATATCGCCTACTACCAGAGCGCTCTTTCGTCACTCTGGTGGACATGAGCCCGACTCTACTGTGGGAGTCCTAAATTTTGCCTACCCTAAATTTTTATTCATTTAGGGTAGGGGTCTTTAACGAGTACCTGACATCGTACAGGCTCGGGACCATCGCTTAACGTCCCATCCGAAGGACGGCGTGCTTACGTTTATTTTACCTCCCAAATAAAATAAACTAAGGGCCTCGGTCGGGCTACGAACCCACGACCTTGAGCTCAGAAGTCAAGCACGCATACCACTGAGCTACCGGCGCCCTCTGAATACGGATAAGAGAAAATAAAATATATATTAAAAAATAAAAAATAAATAGTTAAATGATAAAGAAACATGAAACGTTTGTAGATGACTAGTGACTTCAATGCACTAGTAGGTCTCGAGGCCATTGCCGCCTCAGTCTCCGAACATGAACATTAGGAAGGGTTCTTGTGGCAAGTCTGCGGACTAAAGGATTAGGGGGAAAGGAAAGGGTAGAGTGGAATTTTCTGTAGCGGCATTTAATTACATCCCTCACAAAGGGAATCTGCAGGTCATTGTGAAGGATGGCATTTGAGACGTAGAATGGAGCGTTTGTGATTTTACGAAGGATACGGGATTGTAAGGTTTGGATTCTATAAGAGTTCGAAGGTTTAGTTACAAAATTTATTTAGAAATTTCCTGAAATTGAGTGGGAAATTTGAAGAATAAAAAAAAAGTAAAATAGTTGTGACGCCTCCAAATGTTTTATTTATTATTTTTAATTTTTAATTGATTAAATCGATATAATTTATTTCTAAGAAATTAAAAAACGTATGTTATAAAAAATGACAATCAGGTTAGGTTAATTATGACTCATGCCTGGGCTTTAACTACGAAGTCATATCGCCTACTACCAGAGCGCTCTTTCGTCACTCAGATGGACATGAGCCCGACTTTACTATGGGAGTCCTAAATGTTGCCTACCCTAAATTTTTATCTTTAACGAGTACCTGTCATCGTACAGGCTCGGGACCATCACTTAACGTCCCATCCGAAGGACGGTGTTACCTCCAAGATAAAATAAACTAAGGGCCTCGGTCGGGTTACAAATTCAGGACCTTGAGCCCCAGAAGCCAATCACGCATACCACTGAGCTACCGGCGCCCTCGAAGTGACAATCAGTACACATGTTATGTTGTTAGTGAGTTGCTTCTCGTAAATAAAAAAAAATATTTTAAAAACTCAAGTTAATTACCTTTCTAACCGCTAAATTGGTGAAAAGCTAATAAACTTGAGTTTTCAAAATATTTTTTTTATATACGAGAAGCAACTCACTGACAAAACAACATGTATACTGATTGTCATTTTTTATAACATATGTTTTTCAATTTCTTAGAAATAAATTATATCGATTTAATCAATTAAAAATTAAAAATAAATAAAACATGTGGTGGCGCCACATAGTCATTTCCCAAACAAAATAGGTTAGGTTTTATGACTCATGCCCGGGCTTTAACTACGAGTTCATATCGCCTACTACCAGAGCGCTCTATCTTCACTCTGGTGGACATGAGCCCGACTCTACTGTGGGAGTCCTAAATTTTGCCTACCCTAAATTTTTATTCACCTAGGGCAGGATTAACGAGTACCTGACATCGTACAGGCTCGGGACCATCGCTTAACGTCCCATCCGAAGGACGGCGTGCTTAAGTTTATTTTACCTCTCAGATAAAATAAACTAAGGGCCTCGGTCGGGCTACGAACCCACAACCTTCAGCTCAGAAGTCAAGCACGCATACCACTGAGCTACCGGCGCTCTCCCAAACAAAATATTAAGAATGACCATTTTCGGCTGTTTGTAGAGTTGGAGAATAAATTGAATGTGTATCCAATTAAATGTGAGTGATGTGGTAAGTATATAAGAAGAAGAAAAAGATGAAGATTTTTTTTTTTTTTTTTGCCTTATCTTTAATGCATATTAGCCATGTCACTGTGTTATCTAATTATTTACGACATCCATGGCCCCGGGAGGGAGTTCTATCTATGAAATAAAACTCATTCCCGGACGGGATTCGAACCCGCAAACCATGGTGAGACCATGCGACTGTTAGCACATGTGTTATTTTCATCACAAATTGGTGTAATCGTTTCTGAGTTGTAGGACTCATAAAGTTCTAATCATATACATACAAACAGATATTGTGAAAATGATCAAGACATGTTCAGAGGATTTTGAAGCGTGAAATACCTTTGAAAACTCGATTTCGGATTTTTGCACAATTAGAATACTTCGAGTTATTAAGAAACTAAAATTGAAAATTGTAATTTTGCCCTCGCAGACTGTAGGCTCTGTGCATTCTAGCGTTAAGATTGGCCGGCAGCCAGTACATCTCTACTCCTGTCATTTCTGTCTCTTTGAACAATTGGCACAGATATTGTTTGTTTTTAGTATTATTATTTTTCCATTGTCAAAATTTTACGCTCTGGTTCAATTTTGTTAACAAGGCCTGTTCAATGTGTAAGGTCTCAGCTGAGGGAAAAAACGGAATGAAGTTAGCAGGTGACTTGCTATCAAGTTAATAACTAAATTGCAGATAAAGATGTATATAATAAAATATGTGATATAGACAAAAATGTAGCCATCTCACACTCCTGTATCTCTATCAACAATATTATAGCCATCTCACACTCCTGTATCTCTATCAACAATATTATAACCATCTCACACTCCTGTATCTCTATCAACAATATTATAGCCATCTCACACTCCTGTATCTCTATCAACAATATTATAGCCATCTCACACTCCTGTATCTCTATCAACAATATTATAGCCATCTCACACTCCTGTATCTCTATCAACAATATTATAGCCATCTCACACTCCTGTAACTCTATCAACAATATTATAGCCATCTCACACTCCTGTATCTCTATCAACAATATTATAGCCATCTCACACTCCTGTATCTCTATCAACAATATTATAGCCATCTCACACTCCTGTATCTCTATCAACAATATTATAGCCATCTCACACTCCTGTAACTCTATCAACAATATTATAGCCATCTCACACTCCTGTATCTCTATCAACAATATTATAGCCATCTCACACTCCTGTAACTCTATCAACAATATTGTAGCCATCTCACACTCATGTATCTTTATCAACAATATTATAGCCATCTCACACTCCTGTATCTCTATCAACAATATTATAGCCATCTTACACTCCTGTAACTCTATCAACAATATTATAGCCATCTCACACTCCTGTATCTCTATCAACAATATTATAGCCATCTCACACTCCTGTAACTCTATCAACAATATTATAGCCATCTCACACTCCTGTAACTCTATCAACAATATTATAGCCATCTCACACTCCTGTAACTCTATCAACAATATTATAGCCATCTCACACTCCTGTATCTCTATCAACAATATTATAGCCATCTCACACTCCTGTATCTCTATCAACAATATTATAGCCATCTCACACTCCTGTATCTCTATCAACAATATTATAGCCATCTCACACTCCTGTAACTCTATCAACAATATTATAGCCAAATCATACTCGGGGACGATAGAAGGGGTTAATTTGTGCTGGGGAAGTATAGCAACGGGAAACTATTCATCGACTATTGTTTTATTACGGTTATGTAAATGACGTGTGTATGCTATTCCAGTTATGAGAGTTCACTTAATTATATCAGTTATAATGGCGCGGATCAAGGCGGATATAGACTGATTATGGGATCTGTTTTCACTATGAGGTTGGGCTGTCTGCGGTGATAGCAGACAGTACCCCACATACTGCCATCAGCTCTTCGAGGATAGATCAAAGCCAACTCTCTGCCCATGTTTATTCACAACTAACCTCACATCCATTTGCTCAATATTAGTCAGTCCCTATGTGATAGTTATTTGTATGATTTTACCCTTCCGAGCATATGTGAAATGTGGCTGTCTACTGTCTCACATGGAACAAACATTGATTTGTCTGTAATTTTCCCAGAGACTGTTCATTATTTATAAATTGCTAAACAGATTCGGCATAGTAAAAGACTCAACTGAAAAAACACAAGGTCCAATTTTCAACGAATTTTCAGGGTCCAAATACAATTTACACAATACCGCGGATATATTTATGGCCAGATCAAACAATTTTTCAAATAAAAGTAGAGAATATTAAAAGGCACATTTTTTATGAAATAAGATTTATTGCAGGTCGCCCGGTTAGTGAGACAAATGACCAAAAACATCCTAATATGACGTTTCGGAACAAAGATTTTTAGATGTTTTGTTAATTTACATGAATTTAATATGGTCATGATACCTTTTGAAAAATTGTTTTTAAAAATTATTTGATATAAGCTTTTAATAAGTTTATCAGTATTTAAAAAGATAATCATATACACAGATTTTGAAAAATTCTGCGTAAGTACATACAAAATTGATTTTATTTTGCAAGCACCCAATATAAAGAAAATTTAATGGGATGCCATCTGGAAACATTGGTTTTGTAGAAAATAAAAAATAATTAACTCATATAAATAAAACATGTTGTCTTACCAACTATTTCGACCAGAAACACAACAACGTCATCATCAATGGTACATCTATGATAGAATAAATTAAATATAGAAATAATGAAAAGTATAAATCTTAGAGCATCAGGGTAAATGAAATGAAAATAAATTTTATTCTAGGACCGAGGTCCCTTAAGAATAAATACATGAAAATCACTAAACAGAGCAACAAATACAAATAAAATAAAATATCAGTAATGAGATAAAAGTGCTACAGTGGATAGAAACAAGGACAAAATGAATATAACTAAATAAGAAAATACAATAAAATAAATTAAATAAATAGGGGGGGGGGGGGGGGGGGGACAAACAAAAAAACAGGGAGAAACAAAATAAAATATTATAAACTTACTTATCACACCCACACAGCACAGCGGTTAAAGGACAACTTGCATAGCTCAAAGGAGTGGAGATAGCTAGGTTCACTCACTCTCTCTACATACAAAACATTAATTCAAATATACACAAAACTAAAATAAATCTTTACATAGGTAATAGTAATATAGTATAAAATTAACCATACAGCCAAAGGTACATTTGTCATAAAATATAATATATAATATTTTAAAAATATTATCACAGAGTAAAAAAATATAAATAAAATAAAATACACATAAAAAATATATTTATAACAATCAGCAAAAAAAAAAATGTTTACAATGTATTTTATACTTTTCATTATTTGTATATTTTATTTATTTTATTATAGATGTACGACTGATGATGACGCTGTTGCATTGAAAACCGGTTCTGGTTTAAAATAAAACAGTGGGAAGACAACATCTTTTATTTCTATGAGAAATCTCGTCTCACAACATCTTACTGTCACATATGAATTAATTAACTAGTTAACATTATATAAGACATATCGTCCTGCGTTTGGTATCTATATATAATCCGTTGCGTTGCATCCGTAGAAGTCCTGACAAACCGCCCTGGAAATAAAGTATACTCGTATATTCATTCATTCAGTAGAAGTCACAAGTATTGACTTCTGAGATAGCTTATTGAGACAGGAAGGACAATAAAAAAATAATAATTTAAAAAAAATAAAGGAAATTAATATAAATGATAACCAAATTAAGTAATTTATAATAAATATACCTTAATTTAAATTACACTTTTTGGTTTAGTTCACTGTACTCAAACACACCTGACCTTTTAACACTCTTCCACTTAAATCAGTTAAGCACAAATATACATACATATGTCCATCTTGGAGAGACATTAAACAAGCGTGCTCTCATAACACTTTTCATTACAATACATCCTTTTACTAAAGGTATATAAGAAAGTTAAGATAAACTGTAAAATATATAGATTTTAAGTTGGACCAAACTTTGTCAATCCAAGTTCAAGTCTTCTTGACTTTAAATTAAAAGACTTTTCAACATTTTTTTATAAGGATCGATGGAACCCTTGTAATTACAGATAAACGACCTTCCACTTACTTCCAAAAACTTTTTTTCTTAATGAGACTCGATAGCATTTTACTTTTCTCTAGCCCCAAGTGATTAGGCTACCATTAGTCAACTCAAACTAAGAACAAAGAAGATTTATCTGAAAATTTTAGTACTTTTTTCTGAGAACATCTCAACGGGCAAAGCTTAAGTTTTTTTTTTTTTTTTTAAAGTCTTTAGGGCATTTCGACAATGGAGTAATGGATGCCTGATAACTTAGGATGAGGAGGAAAACAGAGTACTCGTCTATAGGATTTCTAATATCAGGAATAAAAATGAGATACAAAATTAAATTATGAACATATTTGAAGAAAATTTTGTTTTAGAATTTAAATAGGTGGTTTGCGAGGTGTAGAAAATTAAATAGTTGGGTAATTTTGGAGATCATCAGATAGGATTTTGGAAATATCCACCGCCAGGATGGAATTTTCTCTATGGTTACAATAATAATAATAATTTTATTTCCGTTAAACCAATACATGGTAATAGGATACGTCAAAAGAATTTATATATTAAGATAGCTTATAGATTAGATTACTTGAGTCTAACATGTTGTAATAAAAAAACTATTTAAAAAAGTAAAATGAAATTAATAAAAATTGAATAAATAAATATTTAAAAATATATGAGTACAAAAACAATATTAATACATAGATACATTTATAATAAATAGATACATTTTTCTATTTAATAAAAATTAAGATAACTATTTTTTTAAACTCTTCCGGAAGTGTCTTTATGCAACGATATTTCGGGGCGTTCTTGTCTTTTCTTCAGGTCCCAATGTGCGAGATATAGAAAAAAAAAAAGGAAAACAATAACAAATTAATAAAAAAATATAAATGAATAAATAAATAAATGTATAAATGAATAAATAAATAGATCCATAAAATAATAATAAAAATGAGAAATAAACAAAAAAAAATTATATAAATTTTTTAAATAATAATATATTTTTTCTGAATATAATAATAAACAATTTAAAAAATAAATAATATGTTATGCATTCAGCAAGATGTCAAACAGAGAGTCCCATCCCGCAGGATTGACACAGAGGAGGGGGCTCAGATCAGGGGTCAACTTAGCCTGCAAATCCGAAAACCTCGTAAGGGCATCTATCAATTTTCAGCATAATCAGCCGGAGGGAAGTGAGAGATCGGATATATGTTAATGGAGAACGTAAACAAATGGAGTTGGGGATGATTAAAGGAGCACTACAGCCGGGAAAGCGTTATAACAATGTTTTATTGTTAATTAGTTATTATGATGCTTTTTATATATATATATATTTTTTTTAGACTATTGCCTGACGTCCCAAACGAAGGACGGCATACTCGAATCTTTTTCACCTCCCACATAAAAATTGTAAGGGCCTCGGCTGGGTTTCGAAATTGCCGAAGTTTTACTGTATTAAATTTCCGAATTTTTAATCCGTCTCTCATTGTACGTGATATTCAACGACATTATATTGTGAGTCGACAACTGGTTTTACTAAACTCTGGTGTACGTACACCATTAGAGCAGAAGTGGTCGATTATACGATGCGGGATACGATCCGAAGGGGTAATGAGTGCTAATTGAGTGGCCTGGGAGGGAAGAACTGTGGGCTAGCCTACCGATCCAGTCGAAGGGGCTAATGCCTGTTAAGTGTCTACAGTTGGAGGGTGGCTATAGCGAGACAAAGCCCCTTCCACATCTAACTCCCTCCAGACTCTCTCAGCCTTATCTTCACTTCCACTGATTGCCACTTGATTTCTTTCGGGGACAAATCATCCTACAAGAACTAGACTAGTTTACATTCAAGTAAGGATTTGGAAGAAAAGAGAGAGAAAAAAATATATAATAGAACAAGAGAAAAAAAGAATATTAAATTAAAAATTAAAAAAAACCTAATAAAAAAAAAACGCAGTCACAATGGCATGCATCTTGATGATAAGGAAAGGACTGCCCAATGCAGGGGCCTAGTTTAAAAGTTTGGGGGCGGGACGACGACGACGAAACAACACATCTCTCCAAAAATCCTGAGTTACTTTATTTAAATAATAAAAAAAAAATCTGCTCTTTTGTGTTTTAATTTTTTTTTCAATTAAAAAAAAATTTGTCCGTTAATTTTTTTTACTGAAACCTTAGTGGGGAGGGCTTTTTTCGGGGGAGGGGGGTTTGAAGGGCTTGGGGGGTGGGGGGGGGGTGGAGGGGCTTGGCCTTATAAACATTTGAGCTCAAACTTCAAGTCTCTAGCTGTAATAGAGGCCGAGATCCCTACATAGGCTCTGATGAAACCTGATGATCTTGGAAACGGCCTACCGATTTCCACCAAACATGGCTAAAAACCACCTCGCAAATACCAGCTTTTGAAACAAAGAAAATGCTTTGAAATCCTTTTTTTTCTATCTCAGAGGTGAAAAAAACTTGAGCCCACCGTCTTTCGGATGGGACGTTAAGCAAAGGTTCCGAGCATGTGTGATGTGGGTAGTGGAGAAGGGAGACCCAAGGTGAATAACAATTTTAGGACTCCTATAGTAGAGTTGGGCTCATGTCCACCAGAACGACAAAAGAGCGCTTTGATAGTAGGCGATATGACCTCGAGTTGAAGGCCCGGGCATGAATCACAATAACTAACTATACGTAAATACAGAATAATGCGATATCTCAATGCTTGGATATATCATTTTTTATATATTTTCTTTTCAGATATTATTATTCAATATTCTCAGAGAAAAAAAAATCAGTTATTTCATTTTCCATAGTCTTTATTTATTTTTAATCTTTCCAGCATCATTCTGATAATCTTTGTTATTTCCCTCTATATTTTTCCCCTTTTTTTAAATATATTTTTTTCCCCCAAAGAATATCTATGGGTTCCTATTTTCAAATACAATTTCGAAACACTGTTTGTTATCTCTTTGTCCAGAGATAATTGTGGAATTTCCTGAAATTAGCTACCTGGCTTACCACAGTTTTTTTTTTTCCTTTTTTTTATATTTCCCTCATTTTAAGAAGTATATGGACAGTTATATAACAGGTCAGCACGTCGATTGAGTTTTCCGATACCCAGATTTCTAAATTTAAAAAAAAAATGTTGGTATAGTGAGTGAATCATGTTGGGTCTTGTATGAGGGTACCATGTCAGTCTTCTACAAGTCTGCCCTAAATATTTCTCGATATAAGTCTGAGAGGAGGGTTTTGTTGTAGATAAATACGGTGTAATGTTGTTCTTGGTATTTCTAGCCATGGAAAACTAGAAGAACAGCAATTACAACTTGAGGACGGAAATTTTAGTTTTTCCCAAAAACTAGACAAAAATCCTCTTAAAAATCCTATATTTCCGATAGAAAAAATCAAAGGTCTGAAGGAGTCGTCACTTCTGCTGGGAAAGGGGTGAGAGAGAGAAAATAAAGTAACTATATAAAAGAAAAACGAGGTAAATTTAATCTTCCAGAAAACTCAAAAAATCAACTTCTAATAAAAATAGACAAAAAAACTAGACTAGATAAATATCTACGACAAACAAATCCCTCTAAAGAATATATATATATAATTTATCTCAAATATATTTGACTGATAATTCAATTAACAAAACCTCGTGTGTGTTCACTCTGCGGGGCAAGATGCAAGACTATACTGAACATTGGTTGAGGGCTCACATTGGGGAGGTACTAGAAGCGCTCCAGGTGAGTGACCGCTCAATCAATATAACATTTCCGAACGATTATTTGGGGGGCGTTCCAATATCTAAGTGGAATAGATATGTAACCTTCGTTACAACGGACATATATATCATCGTAGTGTATAAGTTATATATTGAGATGACTGTCCTGAGTTCTGTGAAACGTTCCGTGCAGCTGCAGACCTGCACACATTTTTTCCGACCTGTTATTTATTTTATTTTTATTAATTTTTTTTTTACATATGTCTTTTTTTTAATATAGCAAGTGGTAATAAAATTGCGTAAATGAATTGTCAATCAAATCTTGACACTTTCAGTCCCAACAGCCTCAAATATTCCATCATCCTTTCAAAACGTTTATTTCATTTAAAAACCTTCATAACTAAAAAAAAAATATATATGTACATATATAGGATGGATGACAGGCATGTAAAAGCAATAATCTCCATTCGAGAGAAAAAGGAAAAAGGGGGAAAAATAAGAGAAAAAGTGAAAAAAAAAAATAAGAGAAAAATATAGAAAAAAGAAGAACTTTCATTTTTCGTCACCCTTTATATAAATTTATTCAATAAAATTGGTATCCAGTACGTGGAATTTTAAAATTTTCAGGAATCCAAGAAATAAAAAGAAACTAAATTATTTTTCAACTTTTACCGTGCAAGATACATTTCTGGCGTTTGTTTAACTTCACTCCGACAAAAACATAAAATCAGTTAAAAATTCGATGTAGAATTTTCAATATTATTTACAACAATACTTGACTTGGTATAGGCTCGGTACCATCACTTAATCTCCCATCCGAAAGACGGCGTGCTCAAGTTTTTTTCATCTTACAGATGAGATTAAGGACCTTAGTCGGGTTTTGAACCAGCGTGAACATGAAAACTGCGGAGAGAATACATTTATTGACACGAAAATTGATTTTCTGGCAAATCAGCCAAAGAAAATTTAAGATTAGGGGGAGGTTTAGCATAAAAACTTTAATAACTGCCGTTATAATGAACGTACCGATGCAAAACTACCCCCGATAGAATGAACGGACACGGAATAGTCCAGAGCTGGGCATTATTGAAATAACCTATTTTACATTGTATTTGAAATAATGAAATAACGGCAAAATAAATGTTTCCCAATAGCATCATGTTTCTATAAATAATTTGATGTAGAAAAAAGATACACAAACAACATAATGTTTACGGTTTGGATAATCCTCCCTGTTGATAGGTCACTATCGCTGAATCAAAAGTATTAAGTCGTATCAGTTGTTATTCTCTTTGTTTCGTGATTACGTCCATGAACGATTAGTATTAGTTTTCCTGTTTTTTTTTCATTTGCAACCATGATTGATGCGCCTCGACAAAGTTCTTTGTCCAATGAGCTTTTTCAAAAAAGAGTGCTATTGAGGGCAAGCTTGAGGGGTAGTACTTATTTCAAATTTCTGAAAAAATTGGTTATTATGTTTGGAAAAAATTAATTAAAACTTTTGCTCATTACATAAATATCTTGTTTTGTTAAAATCACAATTTATTTCTTCCCATTATTTCAAAAGGATTATTTCAAATAATCGAAATAATTATTTCATTTCATCATTATTTGAAATAAACATGCAATAATGATTTGTAAAAATGTTTATCATATATACATATAAAGCTGAAAATGTATGTGCGTTGTACCACTATAACTCACTGATGGATTTGATTAATTTTTTTTTTAATTTGTTCGTCATCGTCTGTGGAAGGTTATAGGCGTATTAGTACCTCAATATCTGGTCCATCCCAGCATCCACCCACGCAATTATTGTAACTCAAAAACCACTGCAATGATTAATGAGGAATCTTTTTGAATAGATAAGTTTTATCTACCGGAAGGTTAAGGTCTATTTTTTAATCAACCCCTGGTCCATCCCAGCATCCACTCACGCAATCTTTGTAACTCGAAAACCATTGCAACGATTAATGAGAAATCGTTTTGAATAAATTAGTTTTAGCTCCAAAGCTAGCGTTACTACAGTTGAAGGACTATAAGCCTTATTCCGTATGAATAATTGAAAATTATAACATCATGAATGTACTGTCGAGGAACTGAATAGCCTTATAGGAGATATTGGGAGAAAAGTCAAAGTTCCCCGGGCAACGCCGGGTATTACTGCTAGTATCAAATAAGATTAGTTCAAATAACGTTACTTCAAATGATTATTTTTTATTTTTATTTCAAATAATATTTGCCCAGGTCTGGAATAGCCAAACCGAAATAAGGAATGAGATTCTGATGAAAAATCAACGATTTTCTCACCAATTAAATAACTTTCTCTATACCACAAAGTCAACTCACTATTTTCAGTTTTTCCGCTTCTGTTGGTTTTATTCCTTGAAGACTTTCCCTTAAATATAATTACCAAATTTTCTTTGTCAACTTTGATATACTTAGAAAGTTCACCAATTAAACTTTGTATTTTCTTCCTAATTTTCCAATCAATAAATTACAAAATTAGGTTCTGGTCTTTAAAGTAATTAATTACAATAGAAACTTGGATGAGCAATCGAACGCGCTTGAAAAATGTCTCTGTTCTTTAGAACCATAGCTTAAAGATATGACAGGGTTAGAATCAAAATGGTCCAAGTGATGATGATTTAATTACAAAAATGATAGTTCTGTTCAGAAAAAAAGGTGTACAAGTGAAATCCTAGCCAGTGCTGAAATCTAGTGGCAATCACTTATTCCATTTTGGGGACATGAACAAGTAAACATATCAATGACCTTGAAATTAAGATTTATATTCAATTTTATAGTTTCCTAACAGCAACTTTCACCATAAAAGTTGAAGACAAAATTCACTTAGACCATTTTGATTCCAACCCCGTCATATATGAATGACCCCGAATACATAACTCTCTCCGTTACTGTGAGTGCCTATGAGCAAGATAACTCCCGATAAAATGAATGCATCGTTACGAAATTTTACGCGTGAATCCAGAACTCCATATGGATACCTATAGATTTTCAGCCAAATGGGACAAAGGAGTGAGAGGATAAGGAGGTAGGGGGGGGGGGGGGACATCCGGGGCCTAAGTACATTTAAAAAATCTTTTTAACTTTAGTTACATATTTTATACGCAAAACGATTTTTCGCAGATCGTCCGGTTTTCGAGATACATGTCAAAAACCGTCTTGAAAATTTCACATTTAATGTAGATTTGAAACACCGCAGGACGATGGATCAGTGCTACCTTTGACAGATGTGGAGAAGACAAGAGATACCACATTTTCGGTAAATATGATCATAGAGGCAAAAAATAATTGGGTCGCAAAAATATGAATGAGTAATTCAGAAGCGTTGTTGCTCTCCAAGGTTGGTAATTTTTGCAAATAATTGACGTAAGTGGTATTCGGATCGCTAACCACTCATCCACATCGTAGTTCACTGACCTACCATCAATGGCGAACTTTTACCTCGATTTTACATAATTAGATTGATTAGATTCATTCATTCATTCATGACGACTTATACTTCAAGTTATGAATAGCAGGATTAAAGCTACCTATATACTTACGTAAATTACAGTCACTGGGCAACATCAGTCATACAGACAAACCATTTACCTGAAAGAAAAAAAAGTACATTACTCAGTTTAAAAGGAAATTTTAGTATATATTATGTTATTCAAACTAAATTTGATTTTGTTTTTTTATATGTTGGCATCTTTGCTCACCCCAAAAAAAATTCGTATTGTAGCAATCTCAACTGTGACATGAATGCGAACGGATATAGTTCATGTATCACCCGGCCGAGGCCCTCAGTTTATTTTATCTGGGAGGTTAAGTGTACCCGTTAAAGACCCCTATTCTAGATGAATAAAAATTTAGGGTAGGCAAAATTTAGGACTCCCACAGTAGAGTCGGGCTCATGTCCACCAGAGTGACGAAAGAGCGCTCTGGTAGTAGGCAATATGACCTTGTAGTTAAAGCCCGGGATTAAGATATAATAACTAACTAAATCGTGTACAGCGAAGCTAGTGCGCCCATATCAACAACTAAGCTTCTAATGAAAACTGACATAATTGCAGAGATATTGTGAAATAATTCAAATGGACTTGAAAAATAAAATAAAACTGGTTTATTTAATATGTTGTCTAATTTCACTAACTATATATACATGGGAGTACTTTCGGTATTTCTACCATCCTCAGCCAAAAGCATAAGAGATAAGACTAAGTTAATTTTCAGAATGTCAGCCTTTCGAGGAACCCATTACCCTCCCTACTGGTGTTCCCCATGACGTCAGACATTCCTAACTAAGCTAAATTGTCAAGCTGTGAGATATTTTATGACAAGGCGGTCCCCATATTTCAAATGTGTGACCCCTTCTAGATACCTAGATCTTAGAAGGGGTCACACATTTGAAATATGGGGACCGCCTTGTCATAAAATATCTCACAGCTTGACAATTTAGCTTAGTTAGGAATGTCTGACGTCATGGGGAACACCAGTAGAGAGGGTAATGGGTTCCTCGAGAGGCTGACATTCTGAAAATTAACTTAGTCTTATCTCTTATGCTTTTGGCTGAGGATGGTAGAAATACCGAAAGTACTCCCATGTATATATAGTTAGTGAAATTAGACAACATATTAAATAAACCAGTTTTATTTTATTTTTCAAGTCCATAAGCTTCTAATGGTCCATACGTTCCATCAATACAGAAAAATAGTCGTCACTCTGTACCAAACCACTAGCTCAACTCCGTCTATCTGGCAAGTACTGTCTTAAAAGCAGTTACAAAAATAATGTATACACACTTAATCCCCAAGAGTTTAGAACAATCTGCAATAAAAACGAATTGGAAGACTTATACCACCTCTTATTATCCTGTCCGATATACTCCCTCATTAGAAGTCACTTCCTCAGAGTGTCAGTGGAGACCGATTCAACCTCTATACATTACACCTGGCCCATAATAAGAAGGTATCTCAAATATTTTCTATTATTTAATCAGTGCTCTGAAACTTAGATCATTCATTGTTATTGTATAATGTATTTCAACATCCCTATTATACTTATATTCAATACCTACATCCTTATTCCATATTTACTCTCTTTGTTACATTATTATTATTAATTTGTGATTTATGTCTATACTAAATTCATATTAATTTCATTTATATAGCTGAACAATTATGACATATTATGTCATTATTGTTCAGCTGATCAATCTATAATTATGACAATGTTAATGTTAATATTGTAAAAGTAATAATGGTCACTGACTCAATTGTATAGGGGTGATCTCTTTAAACAATAAAAATTATTATTATTATCATTGTTATTACACTGTGCAGACGAACTGTCCCCCCTTCACCATGCCTTGGCCATAAATTTGAAGAAAGTAGGTTTTAGGAAACAAGATGTATAAAAAAGAAAGAGAAATAAAAAAAGTTGTGGTGGTAGCATTCATCAGTCAGTCAGTAAACGTGGGCTGTTCTACCTTATATAAGGGTAAAGGAGGTAAGGTATGCAGAGAGGGAGCACGTAATAGTCCCCTGTGTCTCCAGACTCAGGCAAACCAGCAACACACATATATTATTCTAACTTAAACCTCACATAACCCAACCATACCTTTCATTGCTTCCTTTTTATTTTGATATCCTTTGTGTGACTGTCTAGGACGAATTTCTCAATTGAGTGAACCCATGTCACTAAAATGAGAAATTTCTCTCACTAACATAATCTACTTTAGTCTATATAGCAGGCTAGGATGGGTTAATTTTCTTGTGTCTCGTGTTTTTGAGTGAAAGCTGCTGTCTAGATGTGACTGAAGATTTGATGAATAAAGACCTGATTAGTGAAGATTTGATGAGTGAAGTATTGAGAGATTTAAAACATTTTTTTTAACAATGATCAAAAGAAAAAAATAAAACATTATGCGTAGTCACAAGTTTCCGTGAAAACGTCGGGATAAAAGCATTTTTAATTTTCTTTTCGATGCTGCAGTAGCTCTTGCATTTGCTCGGCACTAGAATTTTTAGGTTTTTTAAATTCCTTTTGATGCGAGCTTTCCTCTGATTTGCGTTTTCTATAATTTCGCGCTTATGTACGATTCATATGAGACGACATCTTTAATTTTTTTGCAATTTTCAATTTAATACCGATTTTTACATATATTTCGGAGAATATTTTTATTGTTTCACTTTGAGTCCAAATAGTGCTCCTCAAGCTCTTTACAATGACACCCGAATCAACGTCCTATCTAAACGCGTTATCACGCTACACTAATTTCTAATTTTACACAACGCTAATTCGCAACAATCATCTGCCGGCGCCCACACTAGCCCGATAACGTCACAGACAAAACAAACACTACACAACAAACACGTACAGACATGCTCTATCCTTTGTGACCTTAACCGTTGTTATCGCATCATTAGTCTCGTAGTTATTATCGATTGAAATCTGACGGTATTTTGTAACACAAGAAAGTTTGACCGGCTATCACTGTGCTTAACGAGCGAATAGACGTTTTCACGTCAAAAACACGTGCTAAGATACTGAGCTCATGTTCGAAACCCGGCCGAAGACCTTAGTTTTTTTTCTCGGAGGGAAAAAAAACCTTGAGAATAACGTCCTTCGGAAGAGCCGTTAAGTAATGGTTCCGAGCCTGTGCAATATCAGATACTCGTTAAAAACCCCTCCCACAGGTAAGTGAACCTGGGTAGGCAAAATTATCCCACAGTAGAGTCGGGCTCATATACATCAGAGCGACGAAAGAGTTCTCTGGAAGTAGGCGATCATTTTAGACAATCCATTTTTTACTCTAAAGAACCCATACTGAAGCTTCTAGTATAAGTAACAACCAGAATAATTTATTCGACAGCATATTTAAAAAAAATGTCATGAATAATTTCACATAATCTACTTGCCATGACCGTTCAATCTGCGCATTTTTCTTGATTATTCAGCGAAGTCCGTTTATTTCATCAATTTTTATATTTCAGTATTATTATTCATGAAGACTTTTTTTTTTCATTTTTCATTAGAATCTTCTAAAAAATCAGCAATCAACTTATCCCTTGATGAATAATTCAGGTTAACCGTTTTCTCAAAACTGGAAAAATGTGAAGTCGGATTGTTCAAGAATTTATTCGTCGAGATCATCTGAATTCAAATTTTCAATTCATATTGATCTCCAAACAGAACGACAATTTATGATTACAATTATTAAACTTATTTTCTTTGGTAACTTAAAGAAACAATAATTTAGTTCAGCAAAGCAAATCTTTAGCTGAAATTTCGTTTTGAGCTCGACATCGGAGGCAAGGGGCCGACTGCCACCAGACCTACCTCGAGGACACTCGGTCGCCTGCTTCCGACTGCTGACCGGCCACGATCATCTTCAGGGACACCTTCATCGGATCGAAGTAGCGGACAACGCATCAGAGGGGAACACTGGACGAGGCAGTGTTTTGACATGTGCCCTGCTCTCCAGGACGTCAGAACTGCGTATAGAGAGGACTGCACTACGACGGAAAACAACTGCAATATACTGGGGATACTAGAAGACGCAAAGCGGAACTTGCTAGCGTAGGAAAAAAAATGTGACATGACATGGGATTTATTGAAATTTCTGAGGTGAAACTTTTTAATAACACACACATCAAAGTCCTAAGATTGGAACTCCGGGCTTATAAACTAACGAGGTCTTAACTAAGTCTTACGTACATATCTTCCCACATAACTCTAGAACGGATGAAGCGATTCGAATGCTGTTTTTAGCAGCAATACGAAGTGTAGGGGGAGTGAGTTATATAAGGAATTCGATCTCGAATTTCGACCGGAATTACATGTTTTCCGACCCCTGCCTCCAAAAAACGGTTATTATTCCGATTCGGGCCTCCACCCCACATCGCGCCCAATTTCGTTTAAGTAATTGGCACAACAAACAGGAACATGAAAACATTAATATTAAGTCGGGGGAAGAAAAATATATATATGATCCTTGACATGAAGTTTTCATCTTTTTCTGAACGATCAAGCAGTTCCTGACAAACCTGGACGCGATTGGCTTTTTGGTCGTCCGTCATCAGGCGTGTCACAAATTTCGCAGCAACGCGATGCATCTTCAATTTTTCGGTCAATATCCAACTAATATCCAACACTCTTCAGCAAGTTTCATGAAGAAGGGACGTGAAAATGTCCCGAAATAATGTCAAAAAATTAGAAAAAAGAAGAAACCTCTGGAAAAAATGCCGGAAAACAATCAACATTTCAACATCCCAGAGAAATTTAAGAACCACGTGAGTTAACGTTTCTTAGACACACACACAGACCCAAAGACATAATTTTATAATTCCATTTTGTAATGAGGGGTTGGAAAATATGAAATTCTGAAGAAAGGACAAGATCGAATTTCAGACAGATTACATAACTTCCCCTATACTTTGTCAAGCTGGATAAATAATTGGCTGATAAATTGTAGGAAAAAGTATTCAGTATTCATTACATTTTCAAAAGCGAAATTATCCTTAACATTTTCTATAGGTATTTAATTTCTGTTTCATTTCCTTGCAGACTAGAAAATTAAACACATAGCAGTTATTTTCTACAATATAAAAATTTGGTATGTAAATTTTAGTCACTTATGTACATTGTGACCATAATTGTATCAAAGGGTATAACTTTTTGTAACAAATTCTGGCCGCATATGTAAATTTTAACCACAACTGTACCAAAATGTACAACTATTACAAAAATTCTGGCCACATATGTACATTTTGACCACAACTGTACCAAAATGTACAACTATTACAAAAATGCTGGCCACATATGTACATTTTGACCACAACTGTATCAAAGTGTACAACTTCTGTATCATATATGTCCTGAAAGTTAAGCCCATCACTTCTCATATTGTATACATTATTCATTTCCTGTGACTAGGATATCCATTTAAGCTGTTCGTGCTTTGATATGTACATTTGGACCTCACTTTAAATTATTCTATGAGAACCGACACAATAATTATTATATAATATATTATTCGGAATTGCTCAGATGAGGCTAATATTTATAAGTGTCCGAATACATTTCTGCCATCTGTGTCGATAAAGTGGAAAGTTAATAAAATAAATAATTGTTTAACTTTTATATTGTCTAATTCCACCAAAATATGTACATAAAGTGTACCCGTTTCTGTACCCCTTCGTCATGTCATGTCACTCTGTAAGCCAAAACGGGTACACTTTATGTACATGATATTTAACATTTTATGCAGAGATATGTGAAACCTTTATAAAACACCATTTTATTTTTATTTTTTTTATTATTTTTTTTATATTATAATTTTTTCATTTTTGTATTTTCTTTATTATATTATATTACTGCGAACTCAAATATTGGTAAATGTTATGTTAAGATAGGACTACTCAAGGAAATGGTATGTCACCCACAGGGTACCATCCGAAGGGTAGGTCCAAACTGATGATCCGGACTATATGAATAAGTTTGAGGCTTCATACCCTAGAGGCTGAAGACTTCATCCACCCTACAGGCGGAGGTTCCATCCACCCTAGAGGCAGAAGGCTCCATCCACCCTAGAGGCGGAAGGCTCCATCCATTCTAGAGGCAGAAGGCTCCATCCACCCTAGAGGCAGAAGGCTCCATCCACCCTAGAGGCAGAAGGCTCCATCCATTCTAGAGGCAGAAGGCTCCATCCACCCTAGAGGCGGAAGGCTCCATCCATTCTAGAAGCGGAAGGCTCCATCCACCCTAGAGGCGGAGGTTCCATCCACCCTAGAGGCAGAAGGCTCCATCCACCCTAGAGGCAGAAGGCTCCATCCACCCTAGAGGCAGAAGGCTCCATCCATTCTAGAGGCAGAAGGCTCCATCCACCCTAGAGGCGGAAGGCTCCATCCATTCTAGAAGCGGAAGGCTCCATCCACCCTAGAGGCGGAGGTTCCATCCACCCTAGTGGCAGAAGGCTCCATCCACCCTAGAGGCGGAAGGCTCCATCCACCCTAGAGACAGAAGGGTCCATCCACCCTAGAGGCAAAAGGCTCCATCCATTCTAGAAGCAGAAGGCTCCCATCCACCCTAAAGGCAGAAGGCTCCCTCAAAAGAAGAAGAGGTTTATTGTTATCCTGAAATTCTCTTATTTGAGAGCATTCATATTTGAGCCGCTAATAAAACACCAATTCAAAACCAACCAACAGAGAAGTGGACTTTGACTAGCCCATTGATAAGCTGCCAATCAAATGAATTTTTTTTTTGTAAAATGTTCACAATAGACTGGTGGACTCGATAATATAGGCGGGAATAATTGGCAATTTTATCAGAAGCTCTTTTCATTGTTGTTAATCCATCCAATGAAAAGTTCGCTTTTATTGTCAATTAAGGGTCGGAGTGAATCAATATATATTCATACAGTAGTATATATAATATATATATATATTATCAGTGTTGCTGTGGGTGTCTAGAGCGGGACAGACTGGCGCTCCCATACCTCATAGGGTTGCGGCTGCCAGGTGGCGCCGAGAGAGCTCGAATTCGGTGGAGTGAGGGCTGCTTCTACATCGCGGTTGCCGAGGGTAGACTTCAGGCCAGTTCGTCAGTCGCCCCCGGCGCAGGGTCTTTTTCTGTACCCGCCAGGAGGTGACAAACCGGTCGAACGCCGAGTAGTTTGACTCCGTCATCAACTCCGGCAGGGTCAATCCCAGATACGATCCTGTCGCGCGGATCAACTCCACCCTAGACCTGTCGTACAGCGGTCCACATGTTCTGCAGTCACGATGCCACCACACGAACAGTACTATCCTTCCTCTTGAAGAAGAAGAGTTAGGAATTGAAGTCGCCGTGACCTAATAGTACCTGAGATGTCCAGTGATCGGGCTGTACCCAAGTGGAGCGCAGGCGGACTCGGACATCAGGAATGTAGGCGAATGTCGTTCGGCCATCGGAGGAGCGCGATCATCGCTGTTGCCACTTCCTCATTATCCAAGACTGGATAAAGTGACTTGCTCATTATTCAGTCTTGGATATATAGTCAACTATATCCGTCTACCAAACAGGAATAAATATAGTTTGGTTGTCCAGCAATAAGAAAAATGTGTATAGATCTATCATTCAGGCAACGTCCTTCCCCAGATCGAATTAATTAAGTTTACGCTCTCCATCTGAATCAAATTCACCAATTTGAATGAAAATCACCATTTAAACAAATAGATGCACAAGAACGCATTTGCTGGTTTCATGATGAGTATGTATAACTGCATATATGAGTTTGGTCTCCTGTGAAAGCACTTAGAAAGCGTATTAAGTCGGATATTGCGTTCTTCAGAGCATATTAGAACTGGGACATTTGCACTGAGATGAGATTTAGAGATCTTCTCAAGCCAAAAAGGAACTTTAATATTGTATATGTCGCCAGCTCATTTTGTATTATTTGGAATGCAAAAACTCATAACTTGCTTTTTTGTTTGTAACTTGAATCTTATTGAAAATTCTTTACTGGAAATTGTTCAAAAATATGTTGTTATCAGGTAAATGAAACACATAAAAAAACAAAAAAAAAAAAATAAATTAATCAATTAATATTTCGCTCCTCTTCCAAAACCAGTCGTTTGCGCTAATAATTAATAGTTGACTTAGTAGAGAGGCTTCTAAATCCTTATACTAAATTTTGTGTCGATAAATTCATTACATCAATTATTAGGATTTTTGAGTTGGGCCCTCCCCCATGAACCCCGCTTCATTTCGATCGATTTTGCTGAAATTCAACATCTATTGTCCTCGTTATTTCAGATATTGGGTTTTTTGAGTTGAGCCCCCGTCTGATTCCCCCCTTCCCTTCTGCCGATTCCGCTGAAAATTAGTGCCATCCTTATGGGATTTTGAATTCACATATGTAATTTTGTGTCAATAGGTTCATTACAACTGCAGTTATTAACGTTCCCTTTGGCCGATTATGCTGAAAATGAAGAGGTGTTGTCTTTAGAGGGTTCTGGATTCACATATAAAACTTCGTATTAATACATTCATTCTATCGGGAGTTATCGTGTTCACAGACACACACACAGCTAGAATTTTTTTTTGACGTGAAACGTCTTCAAAATCACACAGGAACATACAGGGGTACCAGGACATCGACTTTCATCAATATCGTCTTGTCTAAGTCCCTAACTCTTAGTCTCAGAGACGTAAGTGCAGTCGTTTTTTACAATATATGGTCAGCTCACTAATACGACCTTGAGTTAGCGTCGTGGGCGAGCGGGGCAGCGGGGAGGGCGCCCAGCGCTAATTGGCCAAACCCGGCGTTCTCGCTTCTATCGATTCAGTGTAACTCACGACTCAGACGTGGTAGTGATTTGGGTGTTTAAGTAGGTACAGAGTTTGTCGATATTAATCGTCAAGTAACAATAAGTGTATTTTGGATAATATTTCTATGTAAAAACTTAAAGTAAATGTGCGAAAAACAGTGAAAATTCTCAGGATGTCAAATATAAGATAGTCTGACCTCTCACAGATTTTTATTGGTAGTAATAGCTAGCCGGCTTTCGAGGTTTCCCTCATCATCAGACAGTCTACAAAAAATGAAAAAAAAACATCCTTAATATAATAGGTTTAGGTTAGGTTTTATGACTCATGCCCGAGCTTTAACTACGAGGTCATATCGCCTACTACCAGAGCGCTCTTTCGTCACTCTGGTGGACATGAGCCCGACTCTACTGTGGGAGTCCTAAATTTTGCCTACCCTAAATTTTTATTCATCTAGAATAGGGGTCTTTAACGAGTACCTGACATCGTACAGGCTCGGGACCATCGCTTAACGTCCCATCCGAAGGACGGCGTGCTTAAGTTTATTTTACCTCCCAGATAAAATAAACTAAGGGCCTCGGTCGGGCTACGAACCCACGACCTTGAGCTCAGAAGTCAAGCACGCATACCACTGAGCTACCGGTGCCCTCTCCTTAATATAATATGTAATATAAATAGCAAAGATAAATAATTAAATTGAAAACACAATTTTTTATCAGGTGTGTTTAACCAAAAATTGTGTTTTCAATTTAGTTATTATCTTTGCTATTTATATTACAAATTATATTAAGGATGTTTTTTTTTTTTTGTTTTTTTGTAGACTGCCTGATGATGAGGGAAACCTCGAAAGCCGGCTAGCTATTACTACCAATAAAAATCTTTGAGAGGTCAGACTATTTTATATTTGACATCCTGTGAAATAATCACTTCTCACTACATCAGCAATCTTCATATTAGTGAAAATTCAATTTGTTACAGCCCGCGCAAGAGCTAGCCAAAAATATAGATCACGAATATCGTTGGAAAGAGGAGGTTATGGGCCACGCAAAAGTACCCCAATGTTCGGCGTCGAGCTAGTGAATCTGTTTCAGGAGCGTTGAAAATTTCACGTGTACGACGGCGCGAGCATCTCTATCGCTGCTGTACTCGAACCGATGAACCTAGCCAGGAAAGATGACACCCATACTTCTATCGAAGACGTCTTCGAGCTGATGGATATCAACATCAGTCGAATCAATTCCATGAGGGACCATTGGTGTGCTATACATTAAACATATACTCTAAAAACTACTTGCTGCCAGAATTTTCATCGGAATTTTTGACCGATTACATTACTTTGCTCATACTTCGTATATCTGGGAAAGTTGTTTCTCCCACATAAACTAACAGTGTAAAATTAGAAAATGTATGAACCTAAAGGGATCCTCTCGTACAGCGAGCATGACTCTTGAGTACTGCAATGAACTACAGCAATTTGGATCTGATTCTCAAGCCACTTGCTCCAGAAATCTCCTTTGTGTCAAGTAGATTTCTCGGATATGAGAAGCTGAGAAGTTTGAGATCTGGCTTTAATTAATTATACCTTCCTGATATTTAAGTCCCCCCTCCCCCCCACTCGCCATTTTGGTTTGAATTCCAAAGTGTACATTATTGTGGGGGACATGACAGTCGAGTTCATTTCAAATTTGAAACTTGTCAGAAGTGTTACTACGTCTGTTTCTCACCCCCTTAGCCATATTTCAATGAAATATTCAACAATTCTCATGAAACTGTCTGATCCCCCCTCTCACCCTCCATATAACAGTTTTGTAATTTAATAATAAAGCCCATATTGTGGAATATGACATGTGACATAAAATTATATAATAAATATCTCCCTGAACAGTTATTGTACAGTAATGAAAAATTCACTATATGCTGTATTTATTCGATATCTGAATATCGAACACCCCCTTATCCAACGACAGTAGTACAATATTCACATATATATTAACCGAAGTATAGGGAAAGGTAACAATTTAATCGAAGTTAAGTTTTCACCGGAATTTCATTTTTTCCGACCTGGAGGTTTCCAATTCTGGAGAATTCAAAAATAAAAAATAAAAAAAATTGTCTGTGTACGAGTTCTTTTTCGGATTGCATCACGCAAATGGCGTTGCACTTGTAGGTAGTACTCCTTATTGATCGTTTGACCTTGTGGCAAGAACTCATGGTGGACTATGCCGTTCAAATCGAAAAACACGGTGAGCATGACATTCACATTCGACCGCACTTGTCGAGCTTTTATACCACTCGTAAACCCTAGTTTTACTCATAGCAGACTGCGCAAAAGTAATTTTTAACATTTCTAATTTCATTTTGTAAACGCTGCATTTACTTCAAAACGTTCTGCTGTAACTAAGTAACGAAGTTACACTTCAAAAATTTTAAAAAGAATTGTCCAAAAAACATTGTGTTGCGCAGAAGCACAAAATAAATAATTTTAAGCACAATACAAGCACCATTGATTCCATTTGAAATAATTTTAAAATCCTAAAGTGGGAAGGCTAACTAAACGCTAAGTCGACATAACAATTTTTTGACAGTTTAACTAAATTCGGTAATAAGTCACTGTTTTAAGTAGAATGTATTTGAGGGGCCGAAAACATAATAATATAGGTAAATCCAGTTATGAACAAGAATATTTACATTGAATTGTGTGCACAACTCTGTGTGTTTATCCTCCTTCTAAGAACAGTTGTACAGCTCCTGGAAATTCAGACAAAGTTACATCCTCTGGCCTACTAAGAAAACAGAGAAAGGAATACCAGGGTTACAACAAATAGTTTGTTTAATTTTAATTGTACATATATATGCCCAAAATAAAATTGATATAAATAATGGCCAATAATAAAACAGAAAAAAGACTGATATAGTTTAAAGCAATTAGTGTGTAAGATTCAATTTTTATTTTTTTTTATTTCCATCTTAGTTCTTAATTTTGTAATGTAGGTAAAAGGTAAATAAACCCAATATTTGTCCTTTTATTCTATGCTATTCATTTTCCCTGTGAACCCAGTAGGATAATTTATATCTTTGGATTAGATTTAACATTTTGGCAAAATTTAGAAAAACAGTATGGCATCTCTTTAGTAAATTTAGAAGAAATCCAAATGAAAAGTTAGTTAATTGCAATTTTTTAAAAATAATAGCTATAATTTCTACAGGAAATTTGGTTATTTTATTTGTATATTTTATTATTATTATTTTAATTAACCAAATTTTTTAACATTATCACAACTATATTATAATATATGTGATATTTTACTGAGTAAAATTTCACATATATTAAATATATATTTAATATATGTGATATGCTATTTTATAATATATGTGATATGCTATTTTATAATATATGTGATATGCTATTTTATAATATACCTATGTGATATGCTATTTTATAATATATGTGATATGCTATTTTATAATATATGTGTGATGCTATTTTGTATTATATGTGATATGCTATTTTATAATATATCGTTGTACATCACTCCCAGGATCATTCTGTACAATGAAACAAAGATGTGTCTGATGTCAATACCTTACATTCAGTAATTTCAGTATGAAATAAATTTGAGAGATTTGTAAAAACTTGTTATAAAAAATCTCCTATTGCCAATCACATATATTTGATTTTATTTAAACAAAAAATGAACAAATTAAATTAAATTTGTAACAATAATCTAGAAAAAAGGTTATTGAAAAAAGAATTTTATCAAGTTTAAAGTGATTTTTAATTCTATTTGGCTCAGTTTGTGGAATGTTTAATTTTCTCTCTTGTCCAAGATTCCTCGTAAGTCAAGAGGAGAGAGTTGAGAGCCAAGAAGTAAATATTTGACGGGGAATTATTTCAGAATTAGTTGATCTTAAGATAAAGATCTTAAGAGTTATCCGGTCTTAAGAGGAAGATTAAGTTGGTTGTTCACCTTGGAAACCTGGAGAAGGTTTGCTCTCATTTTGTAATCATTCGGCTATCTATAGGCTGCCACTCTGTTATAAAGTAGGATAACAGAAGACGTTGGATCAATAAGAATTTAAAAAAAAAAAAATTGTCGGTGAATCACCTGCAATATACTTCCCCAGAACGAATTAATCACCTCTAAAACCCGTCAACTTGTGCCAATATTCAATGGTTGACTCACGTAGGGGCTCCTAAATTCTCATACTAAAATTTGTCTCGATAAATTCATTAAAGCGGCAGTTATTGAGGTTTTTGAGTTGAACCCTCCTCTGCTCCCCCCTTCACTTATGCAAATACCCGTTTTGATTCCGAGTTTTGAATTCAAATATTAAATTTCGTATCGATACATTAATTTCGGGAGTTATCGTGTTCACAGACACATATGACAAACATAATTTTTTTTTCAACTTTGGAGCTTGGAAAACAGAAGTTACGTTAAAAAATCCGCAAAGAATTATTTACATTGGCAGTTATTGCGGTTTTTGAGTCGAGTCAAACTATTATGTTCCGTCCTTATAGGGTTTCGAGTTTAAATATAAAATTTCATATTGATACATTCTGTACATCGGCAGTTATTGCGGTTTTAGAGTCGAGTCAAACTATTATGTTCCGTCCTTATAGGGTTTCGAGTTTAAATATAAAATTTCATATTGATACATTCTTTACATTGGCAGTTATTAGGGTAATTTAGTTGAGTCAAACTATTATGTTCCGTCCTTATAGGGTTTCGAGTTTAAATATAAAATTTCATATTGATACATTCTTTACATTGGCAGTTATTACGGTTTTTGAGTCGAGTCAAACTATTATGTTCCGTCCTTATAGGGTTTCGAGTTTAAATATAAAATTTCATATTGATACATTCTTTACATCGGCAGTTATTGCGGTTTTTGAGTGAACCCCACCTATGATCCCTAATACTCTCAGGCCGATTCCGAGGGAAAATATATATATATATATATATAATTTTATGAAGTTAACATCCTCACTCATTCAGTCATTGCAGACCCTCTGAGTCCAAAAACGAAAAAAAAAAAGTCTGAGTATCTGTCTGTGATGGAATGGAGGGGCTTAACTCTAATAACTGCCATTATAATGATATGTATATAGAGCGTATAATATGAATGTGTATATAGAGCAAAAACTTGGTTGGGGAAGTACACTGACGGTGACTCGAGGACGACTTTATTTATTTTTTTTGGATCCCTAAAAGGCGAAGGGAAAAGTAATTACGTCAAAGTTTTATTATCAATGTTTATACAGGAGTTGGGGTAGAAAATGGGTGGGAGAAGGGGTGATGTCAATTAGGATTTACGTTCCTGGGACTCTCTTAAATAATTACTGTCCTTGGAAAAAAGGTCGGTGAATCATCGCCAATGTACGTCTCCAACACGAATTAATCAATTAAATTTTCACTCATCAATCATTATATCAGCATTATTATTATTAGCGTTTTTCGAGTCTCTTCCTCTGATTACATCTACCCTTTGGCCGATTTAAATTAAGGCCAGAAATATAAAATTTCATGTTGATAGGTTCATTATAACGGCAATTATTGGCTTTTTTGAGTTGAGCCTCCCCCTAAATCCCCTTTTCTTTGGCCGATTTGGCTGAGAATCCTTATGTATTTCTGGATATACAAAAAAATATATTTTGACCATTTTCTGTGATTCTGTGAGTGTGTATAGGTTAGGTTAGGTTTTATGACTCATGTCCGGCCTTAATTACGAGGTCAGATCGCCTACTACCAGAGCGCTCCTTCGTCACTCTGATAGACATGAGCTCGACTCTACTGTGGGAATCCTAAATTTTGCCTACCCTAAATATTTATTCACCTAGGGCAGGGGTCTTTAACGAGTACCTGACATCGTACGGGCTCGGGACCATCGCTTACCTCTCAGATAAAATAAACTAAGGGTCTCGGTCGAGTTTCGAACCCAAGTTATTAAGATCAGAAGGCAAGCACGCATACCACTGAGCTACCGGCGCCCTCCTTAGTGTGTATATGATTGGAAAAGTGTGAGCGCTCTACCGCAAATATTTATTCTAGCTATAAACTTGAAATTTGGACTGAAGAGGTCACATTTGCTAACTTAGATCTTATTATATTTCGGCCGAAATAGGACGAAAATGAGAATTTTTACGATAGGGCCTACGTACATTTTACAACATACCACTTAGATGTATGACATCAAAAATATTTTCAGTAGTTGTAGAATATACTAAAATACATAATTTATGTGAAGTATGTTTTTTTACAGGTCGTCCGGTTTTCGAGATACATGCCGAAAACTATCTTAAGATGTAGTTTTGAAACACATGTTTTTGGACGCATCCTTAATTTACCCGAAAACGTTTAGTCCTATCGCAAAATTTATTTATACTCAAAAGTTTCTTATAAAATTTCCAATAGCTAGAAGTCCTTAGTTTTGAGATAGAATCAATACGACGAAAGTTATAGTGCCCCGAGTATGTAAACTAAATATATCTAAGAAATTGAGGTAAAATAAATTTAAGCACGCACTCCTTCGGATGGGACGTTAAGCAGATATGGCGGATATTAGTTGGTTATTTCCTGAAATGGTGGCAGATCATGAAATGCCCAGGCACATCATGATCTGCCCAATTCTACGATCGGACGACGACAGAATATTATACATTCTTCTGACATTATTATTATTATTATAGTGATGTTTCTTAAGAAAGTTTCAGATATTGATGGTGTTCATGTCAGAATGTATTACCTGCTCAGAGAAAATGAAAGTTGGTTTCAATCTTTAAAAAGTTTTGATTAAACAGATGGCCAAGCATCTTTAATTCGTTTTTATAAAACTTTTACATGAAAAATTTACTAAAGTACAACTGACAAAAAAAAAAAATTTCTCTTTTGTATCAAAGAAAAGAAAGAAATATAAATCAAAGTATTGTTTCGAGGTGTTGAGACGTGTCATAACCACCTCTGGAACGGAAAGGAGTCTTGACGTCTTCGGGTCAGCAGACTTGGTGAGTTCAAACAGAAACTTTGTAAGTTTCAAAAGAAACTGTCGGAGCTTTGAAACTTTGTGAGTTTCAACAGAAAACTGACAGTTTTTAGAAGCTAAAACAAAGAGCTTTTATAGAAAAAAAAAAAAAACAGCCGTCAGACTTAAATATCACTCTGGGACACTCAAAGATATAAACTTCAAATCGTTTACTGAGGAAATATACTGTTCGAAATATTTCACTTTCTCAGCTATACGAAGTATAGGGGTAGTTATGTAATCGGTCAACCTATAATATCGAGATTTTTTAAATTTGATGGCCCTACGATAAATTGAAAGTATTTGACATGTAAACAATAACAGAATATCAAACAAACTATTGTCGATGCTTTAGGGGGTCCCACATTCGTCTCAAAAACACGATTTTCACGCTTTTTCGAGTAGTATATTAAGAACTGAAATTTTTTTCGATTTTATTGTTATTTTTCTGTCAAATTCCAATCCCAAGTCGTGCCCCACTTAATTACAAGTAATATCATCTTAAAAAAACATTTTTTCAAGTACTTAGAAGTTAACCAAGGAATATTAATTATAGACAAAATGACATACAGAAAATAAAAATTATTCAAAATGCTACCTTTGCGTCAGATTTTAATGAGATCAGTGACGGATTTACAATAGAGGCACTCAAAGCTCTGGTTGGCAGGAATTAGGGGCGGCAAAATTTCAAATTTGCTTTCTTATATTAAAATTCCATTAATAATTAAATAATTAATAAATAAATATTAAATTAGAAAATAAAATATATTTATTATATTGTAATATGTGTAATGTATTTTTTATTATTATAATTTTATTTAAAAAAAATGTCTAAATAAAAATATGTATTTCTCTTTTCCTAAGTGGGCGGCAGAATATTTTTTGTCTCTGGGAGCAACAAAGTGTAAGTCCGTCCTGCTAACAATGAACAAGGTTGACGTTGATAACTAACGTCCCTTCTCACAATGAACGAGGTTGACGTTGATAACTAACGTCCCTTCTCACAATGAACAAGGTTGACATTGTTAACTAACGTCCCTTCTCACAATGAACAAGGTTGACGTTGATAACTAACGTCCCTTCTCACAATTAAGAAGGTTGACGTTGAAAACTAACGTCCCTTCTCACAATGAACGAGGTTGACATTGATAACTAACAACTTATCCATTAGTTGTGTGTATTAGGAACCCAAACAGACTCATTGTCACCAGTCCAGTGTACGTTCTCAATCCCAGTGAATCTGACACATTCTGTCCCAAGGTAGGCAGGCTACTGCAGACATCAGAGCCAGGGAGAGGTTCCGGGCTATCAGATATCCTTGTCTCGTATGGCTTGTCCTCAATCCACTTCGGTCTATGCTCACTTCTCTGTCTATTCTGATGCAGTCTGAGCCTAGTTCAATGCACACTCGTTCCAGGGCAACGCTTGTTCGTTGAACTGGACAAGTGAAAAAGGTGTTCCCTCTAAAACGGCACGTTTTCGCCATGCTATGTGCCAATTAATTTTCTTAAATGCCCCAATAGCAATGCACGCAGCAGAAGTAAACACTGAACTCATCCGCTATCAGCGCAGATAATGATGTCAAAATTTCACATACTATGGCATCTTTCGAATAAGTATTTCTTATTGCCATGAGAATTAGTAGAGTCTCGCTTAATTGAGAGGGTGAAAGAAATAGAGCTCTCTGGTAGTAGGCAATACGACCTTGTAGATAAAGCCTTGAAATGAGGTCACTACAACTAACTATTATAAAGTGTTGTTTTCTTACTGATTGTTGTCCTGTTAGATCACTTTTTTCTTTCCGCAAAGTCCATTACTCCAGAACTGTTTCGCAGTGACGCCTACGAGAACCCTATTGATGGACCGTATCCAATAAGGTCGTCTTCCGTTGTCGCAGGATCCAGTTCATTTCCTTCCACTCCTGCGTGTCTTGAGACGCATAAGGAATCGAATTTACTTTAGAACGCTCTGGAGTCTGGTCGAATTTCTTGGTTTCCTTCAACTTCACTTGCGAAAGGCCTCAAACCTTGAACCACACTGTATCCAGACCATGAAGAAAGCAGAAATGCCCCTTTGTGATCCCTATTGAGGGGATGAATCTAATAAGATCCTTATCCGTGTCGCAGGATCCATTCTGTCGGCTTGTTCATTTCCTTCCATTCCTGCATGTCTTCAGACGCAGAGGAGTCATATATCCTTCCAATGTTCGTTCTGTTGCATAACGAACGCTTCCTTGCACCATGCTGTATGCAGACCATGAACTGTTGTCTAGTTGATGACAATAGTTGTTATCTTCTTGCATCTAATTTACATTTAGTCCTATTAGCTCTAGTACTTGACTTGAATCAAGTTAGAGCCCGACCCTCAGACTTGAGTTAGAGTTAATATTACTAAACCAAACCTAACCAAACTTGGGTTTCAAGAAGTTAACCCCCTCTTTAAGGTAGCACCCTACCTGCAGACTTCAAATCTCTCCCTCTCTCAGTGCATTAGTATGCAACGAAGGCTTCAAATATCGATCAGGGAAAACCGCTAATTGATATCAATCATTTATGTTTGTCAGTAGATCATACGTTATAGTTCTATTTTATAACCTCTAACTGCAAACTTACCATTGTTCAATGAGTTTTTTATTTGGGTGGTGAGAAAACCATGAGTCCTCCGACCTTCGGATAGGACGTTAAGCAATGGTAGAAAGACTGTACGATGTTAGAAACCCTGGATGAATAAACCGGGGGAGGCACAATTTAGGATTCCCACTGTAGAATCGGACTCATACTGAAAAGCGACGAGAGAGCGCTCTGGTAATAGGCAATATGACCTCGTAGTTAAAGCTCGGGCGTTAATCACAATAACCAACTAACTTTATCATCTTATCGACAAAATTTCTGTTTAAAATTTTTTTTTAGAATATATAAGTAATTCTCTGTTTGAATCATTCATAACAAATTTTCATCTTAACTTATAGTTGGCAATTATTATTATTCATTTTGTTCGTAATCTAAATTTTAATATCGATTATAATATAATCTATATAATTTCGTTTACAAATAGCATATAAATTATATAATATATGATTGAGGGCGCTTAGTGGTATGCGTGCTTGACTTCTGAGCTCGAGATCGTGGGTTCGAAACCCGGCGGAGGCCCCTAGTTTATTTTATCTGGAAGGTGAAATAAACTAAAACACGCCGTCCTTCGGATGAGACGTTAAGCGATGGTCCCGAGCCTGTACTATGTCAGACACTCGTTAAAGACCCCTACCCTAGTTGAATAAACATTTAGGATAGGCAACATTTAGGACTCTCAGAGTAGAGTCGAGTTTATGCCCACTAGTATGACGAATGTGCTCTCTGGTAGTAGGCGATATGACCTTGTAGTCCGGGCATGAGTACTAATAACTAACTGTTATGGTTTAATGGAAATAAATATTATTATTATACGTCTTAGATACAGATGCCTTGGGCTGGGTTGCCGCCTCCTTGAGCTGGATGCTGCCCCCAAAAGACGCCCCCTCCGCCCCCCTAGAGACCGACTATTACCTGAACTTTGTCCACCGACCACAGCCTCCCATTATTGCACACACCTCTTCTCTCCCCTCAATCAATACCGCCCTCTACACATTCCTACCGTCCTAACAGTCAGTCCCTGTCCCCCACCCTACAATACGTCAACTTTCATTCATACTTACCCAAGTATACGGCAAGTTTTCTAATCGCTCAGTTTGTTGATGAGTTTTCATCGACATTTTTATGTTTTCCAAAAATGAACTAGCACTACATTTAGCATATGGCCCCCCCAGAACCCCCCCCCCCCCCCCTCCTCCTCCTAAGAAATTTGAGACCTCACACACCCTATTTTTCAATTGTTTATTAACCCTGGAACCACAACGTGACATAGTTATTGGCAATTTAACAACGTGGGGTCATATATGATACATGACGCCACACAATATTTAGTCATATTTTTTTAATTTTCTATTTAATCCGCTATTTTTGCCATTTTTGATGACTAACAGTCATAATCTATGTATAATGAAAAATAAAAAATTAAATGTAAGATGGGGGATTAAGGAATGAATCACCATAATACTATAAACTAAGGTATATGTTAGTATATGTATTTGTTCCTTGAATAGCAACATTATATAAAAAGTTTTCTCATTCATTATATTTTCCTAATAATGCTAGAATCAAAAAAACATAAAGTAATTGATATGAAAAAATGAATTAAAAAAAATATAGCATATTGAAAACGTGGATAGATAGATAAGTGAACTAAAAAAAATTTGAACAATTTACACACATACTTTGTCTGTGTTCAGCACATAAACTCTTAAAACACTTTATACATTGTGATACACCTTTCCTGTCCTTGCTTCGATCACAATCACTGCATCTTCCGGGACGTTTACCCGTTGGAGTTGGGATTGGTTGAGGTGGCGGGCTCCCTAGAACCTCCCATATTAGTCTTCTTAGATCCTTTAGAGGTTGTGGATTGTCTAATCTTCTCTTCAGGTGGGCTTCAACCAAACCTTCTCCCAGTTCTTTCAAAACGTTTCTTCTCGATAATTTCATCCAATTGTGCCGAAAATGACGTAGGAATTTATGCCAATTGCATCCTAACATCCCATAAAAATACCTTACAACGTGGGGTCGCCCGTGACCCAAAGGCACTGTAAATGTTTCCTAAGAGAGGGCTGAAAGCAGACTGACACTTTGTTGTGATCATCTTGTCAGGACAGGAAGGTACAAGATCGGACATGTCTAACTGCAGCAGTGTAATGCAAGTAAACAATATTTTCAGAACTCCAGGGTCAGGGGTGACCCCACCTTGTGATTCCAGTGTTAAGAATACTACATGTGAATTTTCATGACTAATCGTTAATAAGCTAGAACAATTTTTATGCCTAGCCCCTCCCGTTCAAAATTTTCACACGCCATATAGCCTATTTTTCAATCTGGCTCTAAAGGGTGCTACATTGCCACCAGAACAATTTAGATCGGATGAATCTTTTTCAAGAATTCTTAAAATACACTTTTTTATCAATCTTTTTGTTCAAACAAAAAAATGGGTGGTCCGAATTTGATTAAATTCCTTTCAAATCTTATCTATGATAATACGCTTCGATTGGCACCAAAACTGAGTCGATACCATTTTTCATTCGTGAGATATCCTGCAGGGAAAATTGACCACGTACGTACGTAAAGAAGTACACACACACACACATAATTCTTTCCGAAAATAGTGTAAAAATACTGTAATGACCTTAAAACATGAAAATATGATGAAAATTTTGATTTAGATTTTCGGATCCATTACAATAACTTCCCTATATGCTGGGAAATAATTAAGAAAAAACAATTCTTTCTGCATGTGTTTGTAAATAAGTCCTAATAGAAGGAATGTGTATCCAAAGCTTCACAAGGGACTAGTTAGTTATTATGACTCATACCCGGGCTTTAACTACGAAGTCATATCGCCTACTACCAGAGCGTCACTCTGGTGGGCATGAGCCCGACTCTTCTGTGGGAGTCCTAAATGTTTCTTCACCTAGGGTAGGGGTCTTTTACGAGTACCTGACATCGTACAGGCTAAGGACCATCGCTTGACGTCCCATCCGAAGGCCGGAGTGCTTAAGTTTATTTTACCTTCGAGATAAAATAAACTAAGGACCTCGGCTGGGTTTTGAACCCACGATCTTGAGCTCAGAAGCCAAGCAAGCATACCACTGAGCTACTGGCTCCCTCCTAGAACAACTAGGACAACACCAATTAATTCGAATCTCGAAACCTGGAGTCCACGACAAATCACGAATAACACATTGGAAGCCGGTTGATGTTGCTGAGCTGAAAGTGTATTTTGGGCTCTTTTTTCATATGGGACTATAAAGACTTCACGCATAAATCGCTTTCCTTAGAAATCGCTTTCACATAATTATGACATGCATGCACTTTTGCAAGAAACCTGGAGCAGAGGAAAGGCTCCATGACGACAGACTTTAAAAGATACGTCCCATCACAAACCATTTCAACAACCAAACCAAAAAATTGTATTACCCTGGTCAGAATTTGTGCATTGACGAGAGCGTACTCTTTTGGAGAGGGCGCCTCTACTTCAGAGTGTTTATAAAATACAAGTGACACAAATATGGGATAAAACTTTATGTAATAATTCTAAAACAACACCAATTAATTTGCGTAGAAATCGGCAGAAGGGCAGGAAGAGACCAAAGAGAGGCTCAACTCCAAAGTGCCAAGAGCTGCCGATGTAATGAATCTATCGATATAAAATTTTATATTTAAATTCAAAGTCCCATGACCTATTAATTTTCCGCGTAATCAGCCGATGGTAAGGCGGATCAGAGGAGAGGGGCTCAACTCAAGTCAAATATTGTTTTTTAGCCCAAAAGGAGAGTGAAAACTCAATTGGCTAATTCGTGCTGGGGAAGTGCATAGTCGGTGAATCGCAAGAAATCTGCGGATGTTTTCGGCACAGACTAACCTCAAAAGTTTCATTCTTCTACCCGTGCAGGTCTGTTTATATTTTTTAAGCGCTCCCTTGGTGTTTTTTACCTTTAATTAGGGAAAATGAAAATTTTATTTCCCAAGACAGGGAAATTAATTGAGAACATCTGCTGAACCCATGAAGTTTCCTTCTAACAACACTTTCCCTTTTATATTACACTGTACCTGAACTGGATTTTTTATTTTCCTTTCATCTTATTTTTCTTTCTACAGATTTTATTTATTTTCTGCTGTTATTAAGTTTCAAAAACAAAAAAAATTATATACGAAGTAACTTACGGAGCGAAACGAAATATAGGGGAAGTCATCGACACTGTGATGTAAAAAATGTACACATATTAAGATTATTAATGTATTATATAATATAAGGGGGCCATGGTGGCCGTGCGGGCTAGAGCGTAGGGCTTTGGTCGCATGGTCTCACCATGGTTTGCGGGTTCGAATCCCGTCCGGGAGAGAGTTTTATTTCGTAGATAGAACTCCCTCCCGGGGCCATGGATGTCTTAAATAATTATATATAACACATTGACATGGCTAATATGCACCGTACATAAAGCCAAAAAAAAAAAAAAAAAAAAAAAAAAAAAAAAAATGTATTATATAAAAAAATTACAATGATTTGTATAAAAACAGCTGTTAGGAGTGAAGATATAGGTTAGGTTTTTATGACTCATGCCCGGGCTTTAACTACGAGGTCATATCGCCTACTACCAGAGCGCTCTTTCGTCACTCTGGTGGACATGAGCCCGACTCTCTACTGTGGGAGTCCTAAATTTTGCCTACCCTAAATTTTTATTCATCTAAGGTAGGGTCTTTAACGAGTACCTGACATCGTACAGGCTCGGGACCATCGCTTAACGTCCCATCCGAAGGACGGCGTGCTTAAGTTTATTTTACCTCCCAGATAAAATAAACTAAGGGCCTCGGTCGGGCTACGAACCCACGACCTTGAGCTCAGAAGTCAAGCACGCATACCACTGAGCTACCGGCGCCCTCGTATATATATATTATTATAGTCTACTATAAGATTATTTATTTGTTTACAAAATGGATCAGAAAATTCGCATTAAATTTCGCTATAAGAATGGAATAAAGTGCAGCAAAGTTTTAGAAATGTTAAATATTGCTTTTGATGAGTCTGCTATGAGTATAACTAGGGTTTACGAGTGGTATAACAAAGCGAATAAAGCTCGACAAGTGCAGTCGAATGTGAAGGTAATGCCTACAAGTGCAACGCCGTTTGCGTGAAGCAATAAAAGCGAAAAAAAAAAACCCGGATTTGTGGCGAAACAATTCATGGCTTATTCGTCAGACATGGCACCGTGTGACTTTTTTCTGTTCCCAACAATAAAGAGAACCTTAAAGGGCCGTCGTTTTACAAGCACAGATGAGATTAAAAGGGCATCGCTGAGAGAGCTAAATGCTATCCCAAAGATCGAGTTCCAGAATTGTTTCGGGGATTGGAAGTTTATAATATCTAATGGAGACTATTTTGAAGGGGATTAATAAAATAAAATTCTTTTCAAAAACCGAAAATTCCCGTTATTTTTTGAACACACCTCGTAAATAATTTCCCCTATCAAAAGAAATGAGCATTACGATATATATAAAATGAGCTTTTACCGGGTGTTCGAGAGAAAATGACGCAAAAAATATTTTTGGGGGAAAGAAAAATCGAGATCTCATAGTAGTCAACAGGGAAGGAATAAGAGCATTGAATGCTTAGGTCCCTGGGTGTACAAAGGGGGCATTGTTGGGAACAGTAAACGTAGAACAGAACCAAAGTACATAGGATGTTTCGTTTTGTTTATTTTACCTCCCCCAGGAGGTATATATCATGAAGTTACGACGTTACAGGCGGTGCGGGGCTTCTGTCGGTGCTACTGGAGATACACTTTTTAATGACACCTATAAATCAGTGGCCGCCAGGAGCGCACCATGTCTCTCTCTCACCTCAACAAAATACCCTAGGGACCCTTCTTCGGCCTTGTTACAAGTTTTTTTTTTTTTTTTTTCTCTACTCTTACACGAGCACTGGAGCTCATGGTGACATTTTCCCCATGTAGTTTATTTACTGGCTCCCAGGAGGCACTAGTGCACCTCTCTTCGGTTTCCAATACCTCTTCCAATTCACGTCACGTTTACGTGAAATTTAAGATAGAATTGCGTGAGTTCTCTTAACCAATTGGCGACTACTGATAATGAAAACAAAATTCTTAAAAAAAGTGGTTGGTGAATCACCGAGAATGTACTTCCCCAGAACGAATTAATAACTTCGACAGTTTGAGCTAATACTCAATAGTTGTCTTAAGGGGCCCTCACACTGGCAAAAATTTCGCTCAAAAATTTGAAGATGTTGGTTTTGTGCAAAAATATTGAGAGTGTGAGGATAAATAATGTGCAAAAAAGGGGGTATTCAATATTTTGTGGGGAGTTCAAAAGTTTTCTGAAAGTTTAGAAAATTTTTGCGGACCTGTCAATATTTTGTAGCATGAGAGCGCAGTGTGAGGAAATTTTGATAAATTGTAGGTTCCTAGCTCAGTTCGCGAAGTAGGTTACGATGACCATGGGTCGGTCGCTTCTTCAAATAATTCCTGACCCACACTCTTTTCTTATTATAATTTAAAGACTCCTTCAACACTACACACAATACAACTACGCTACTTTCAACCTCCGGGTTTGCCCTGAGCAAAGGAACGTATGCGGCTAGGGCTGAGTACAACGCGATGCGCTGTGCTTCCATCACGAATGTTTAGTCGACACTCAAATTTTGTGCAATATTTTTGTGTAGTGTGAGGGGTCCACGACCATTCAATATTTTGTACAAAAATAAGCTCAATATTTGTGCTCAAAATTTTGAGCGAAATTTTTGCCAGTGTGAGGGCCCCTTTACATAGAGGCGTCTCAATCAATATTCATTACACCGGAAGATATTATGATTCTTTAATTGAGCCCCCTACCCTGATCCGTCCCTTTCTTTTGGATTTCCTTATAACTGGAGGCTGGTGGCACAGAACACTAATTGTGCAAGTATAGTTCGCACTTGACCGATTTTTAATATAAGTTTACTTCTTGCCCTACTCCACATTACCTTTACCAAAATTTTTTCTGTAGGGGGCCCTATTTCAAAGGGAAAAAAAAGCCTCCAAACCCCCAAAACTGTAGCTCCGCCACTGCCCTTTGAGCCTGCCTCTAAAGGGAGTTTTTCCCTTAGAAAATCAGCCGGTGTTGGACATTCATGCATGCTGGTATTTTTATTTTATGAGAAAACGCGATTATATATATATATATATATATATATATATATATATATATATATAAAAGTCATCGGTGAATCATCGGCAATTTAGTTCCCCAGAAAGAATTAATCAATTATTTTTTCGTTCCCCCTTCCAAACCAGTCGACTGCGCCAGTATTCAATAGTTGTCTTACATAGGGCGTCTAAATCCTTATACTAAATTTAGTGTCGATAAATTCATTATATCGGCAGTTATTAGGGTTTTTGAATTGAATCCCTGCCCTGATCCTGATCTTTTCCTTCAGACGATAACGCCCATTCTTTTGAATCTAGCCTTTTTCTTCTGCCGATTTGGCGAATAATCAATAGGTGCCGTCATTAGAGTGGTCTGGTTTCAAATGTAAAATGTCGTGTTCATATATTGATTCTATCGGTTGTTATTAGATTTTTTCTGTTAAGCCTCTTCCCAATCCCCCTTCTCTTCGGTCGATTTGGCTGAAAATCAATAGGCGTTGTTGTTAGAGGGTTTTGGATAAAGGTATATAATTTCGTGTTGATACATTCATTCTATCAGCAGTCTTCACAGACACACAAACACAGTAAATTTTTTTTTTTCATATTTGCAATCTAGAGGTCGGAAAACATGAAATTCCGTTGAAAACTCCGCATCGAATTTTTGAATAATTACATACCTTCCCAGGGTGCCGGTAGCTCAGTGGTATGCCTTCTGAGCTCAAGAGTTTAGGACTCCAACAGTAGAGTTCAGCTCATTTCCACCAGAGCGCTCTTGTAGTTGGCGATGTAACCTCTTAGTATCTTTTATTTTTATAATTAGTATTATTATTATTTTTTTTTTGGCTTTATATACCGTGCATATTAGCGATGTCAATGTGTTATATATATCTAGTTATTTACGACATGGCCCCGGGAGGGAATTCTATCTACGAAATGAAATTCACTCCCGGACGGGATTCGAACCCGCAAACCATGGTGAGACCAAGCGACCAAAGCCATACGCTATAGCCCGCACGGCCACCATGGCCCTCCATCGTTGCTTCTCATCAAATTTACCTATGGTATATTACCGACTGTAAATATTCAAAATAGGTAAATAAATAAAAAAAGTTGCGATGAGAAAAATGTTAATAATTCAACATTAATTTGGAACATTTCCTACGGTTTATTTTACCTTCTGTGGGGCGCTATAACTTTAGACTTATTGACCATATTTCAAATTTGAGGACTTTGGGCGATTGAAAATTTAATAAGGAACATTTTTAGTTCAGATCCCATTTTTCGATATGACTAACGTTATTCGTGTTTCCCTTGTCCTCCGCCCCGGCTGGGTTGGTCGGCGTGTCCCCCGGGTCTTGGACTTGGTTCGCCTCGTTACCTCTCTTCGGTTTCCGCAGTAAAGTGGGTTCAAAACCCGGCCGATATTATCTAGGAGGTCAAATAAACTTAAGCAGGCCTCCCGAGGATTGTCCCGAGCCTGTACGATGTCAATTACTCGTTAAAGACCACTGCCCTAGGTGAATAAAAATTTAGGGTAAGCAAAATTTAGGAGGCCCATAATAGAGTCGGGCTCCTGTCCACCAGAGGACAAAAGAGCGCTCTGGTAGTAGGCGATATGACCGGCCATATGTCATAATAACTAACTACATACCTTCCCCTATACTTCGTCTAGCTGGTAAGTAAAAAGTGATGGCCCCTGAGAAAAAGAAAAGTGGTTTGTTTTGTGTGTTTGGGGGAAGTAAGGATGGGGTTCGATTGCCAAACCCATTTTAATATTTATGAGAGAAGGGTTGGGGGGGGGGGGGGGGGGGGGGGGGGTGATCTCGGACGGGATTTCCCTACTCTTATTTACATTTAAAAGGTAGCCCCCTTCCCTTCACTGACTTATTAGCTTAACTTATTCTCCAATCTAAGTCAACTCCACTCGATGTGAATTTGACATATTGGTTCCATGACAAAGATTTGTGGATTGGTAGTGTTTTAGGGATTGGGATGAAAAAAGTCAAAGCTTAAGTAATCTCGGTACTACCCTATTTGCGAAATTACCTGAACTAAAGGGTTCGACAACTTTTGTTACCTGACTGCACCTAACCCCGGTTCCATTTTGCGTATGAAAAAAAAACTTTCATGCAGATATATATAATTTATGCAGATTTGGGTAGTACACATCAGGAGACCAACATTGTTCCAGTAGTATTTGCACTATTGTCAAACAAGTTGCTATTAACTTACGAGAGGATGTTCCGCCTCATTAAAGCTCAGGTGTCTGATTGGAGCCCTGAAAAAGTGAATATTGACTTCGAACCGGCTGCAATATCGGCTCTGAAAAACATCTTCCATACCCCTCAAGTGATAAATAGAGTGAACGCATAGTGGGTGTATTTTGTAGTGTTTGGGCCTATTGTGAGGATGAGTATCCGTGAATTTTACCCCCACCTCTGGGTTAAGATCGGCCCCAGCGCCAGCCCAGTTAGGCCCCGGCGTCAGCTTGTGCAGCTTGACCTTAGTCGTTCTCGTGAATGTAAAGTTACTCCATAGCAGTCAGTTCATGTAGTTAGGCTCAAGAGTTTTTGTGTGAGTCTAGGACCAGTTAGTGCCGAATTAGCTCTTGTGTGAGAAAGACGATCCTACAAATCGTCTCGTGTGATTTGGCTACTCAGCGTGTGAAAGTACATGTGGTAATTCGCTTCTTATGTAGTTTCCATCGTGGGAAACCGTCCATAATGTGTTAATTACGTTTTCTCAGTTTATGTTTGCTTATAGACAAACGAGCAGTCAAGCTCTGTTCTATTTAATATAAACCTAGCCAGGCGCTATATATTAATTCCATATATCATTGTTTCGCCCTTTATTATGTACCTTATAGAAGCGACTAAATCCAGTATCAAGAGTTACATCTATCCGTGAGTACATAATAGTGTTTAAGAAATATTAACAGAAACACAGTTTTCATTATTCTATGTTAAAGTTAGTTTATCCGTGAACTATCACCTATCGAATACAGTCCACTCAGTGTGTGCCATGTTTACGAATGTTGTGCGTAGACAACAGGTTTACGCATTCTGGGAATACGCAAATAGGGACAACCAGGCAAACTTAAATGTCACTTTTGAAATTCGTGCTAACGATGGCATAATCCGAAACCACATACATTTTTGTGTAATTAGACAATATAAAAAGTTAAAGAACTTCTGTTTTTTTTATTTATTTATTCATTTATGTTTCTGAGTAGTTCAGTTCATGGATTCATTATTCATTTATGTTTCTGAGTAGTTCAGTTCATGGATTCATTATTCATTTATGTTTCTGAGTAGTTCAGTTCATGGATTCATTATTCATTTATGTTTCTGAGTAGTTCAGTTCATGGATTCATTATTCATTTATGTTTCTGAGTAGTTCAGTTCATGGATTCATTATTCATCCATTTAATGAACCATCCTCTGTTTATTTTCATTCAACTAACCTATTGGGTTTCTATTGTTTTTAGAAGTAGCTTACTTATCCTAATGTTACTCACCTAACAACTTTTTTAGATCAAGTAATCAATTGTAGATCTTCCAGACAGTTTCAATTCAGTTAATGTTTGACCAATGAATATTAATGGAATCCTTAGAAATCCTATATATACCGGAGATTGGTGAATTATAGTGAAAAACATATAAAACAGTGCTTTTAGTGTGTATTTTTTAGTATTTTTTTTTTTTTTTTTTTTGGGCTTTTATTCATAAAGATGCAACTGTTGCTAGGGGGCAACAACCAGCATCTATGTTGGTAGGTATGGAGACGTTGGCGTGAAGGCATGTGAGAGGAAGGCCACCCAGTGGTAGGTCCTCGAGACGAAAATTTATATTAATTATAAGGACAAGGAAAAAAAAAATAATAAAAAAAAAATAAATAATAATAATAATAATAATTAAAAAAAATAAATAAATAAATAAAAAGGAATTGAAAGACAACTTTGATGGAATGGGTAAGAGAGATGATAAAAGTGAAGGAAAATAATGTAAAAGAATAAAAAAAAATAAAAATATTAAGAAGGAATAGGAATTAAGGTGGCAGCAAGTCGCGGTTCCACCTCCTCTTCAACCTTCGTGGGGGGTTTTGTGGTAAGTGTTGTGAAGATAAAGTACGTATTTCTGGATTTGTATGTGTGTAAAGTTTTCTAAAAAAACGTATGTAAATAGTTTGTATTGTGTCGGGTACTGTGTGTATCATAAGATCGTTATGAAGTGTTCTGTTGTTTATGTATGGGGGGCATTGTGTTATCAGTCTGAGGGTTTTTGACTGAAATGCCTGAATTCGTTTGATGTTGGATGTTTTTTGCTGAACCGCATATCTGTGATCCGTATGTCCATAATGGTCTAAGTAAGTAAGTATAACAGTTCCGTTTTTGTGTCATGTCTAATTTTGATCGTCTATTTAGAAGTCCGTAGAGTATTTTGAGTCGACGGTTCAGCGTGTTTCGTGTGAGACGTGTGTGAGGATTCCATGTCAGTCTTCGATCCAATGTCAGTTAAGTAATATTTGTTTCTTTTGAAATGAAATGAAAAGAAAAATAATCTTTATTCTGGGACATACGTCCCCTAAGAATAATAACATAAAAAATAAACAAGAGTATACAAGTATCAACCAGTTGAGAAGAATAAATATAAAGTAAAATAAAAGAGGTCTCTAGGAATAAATACTTAATGTTAAAAACAGGCAATCAGTAGAACAATATAATAAACTGGTGAAAAATAATAAAGAGAAATAAAAATAGAAAAATTAGAAAAACAAGTATGAATAATAATGAGAAACATGATAACAATAATGACTTATATATGAATTGTAAAAAACTGGACTGATGAAACAGAAGAGTGACAATCTGTCGAGTGGAGAGAGAGACTTATAGGAAGACGAGAACTATCTCATAGGAGCCAGCCTTAGGGCCCTTACACATCAAAGCCGAGCCGTGCCGGGCCGGGATGCGATGCGAAGCCGAGCCGAGAGGAATCTGCCTGCGTTCGCACCGAAGCCGATTCGCTCTCAGTAGGTTTTCTAGCCTTGTAGTGAGAGGTGCTTCTTTCCTATTCAGTCTCAGTTGAAACGTGGTGCAAAGTGATGTCATCAACTTTGATGATGATGATGTTATTGGATAGTTCATCACTTGATGATGAATGTGTGGCAGAAAGAAGGCGATACTGGACTCACTAATATTTCTATGTCAACACTCATTATAATATTAAAAAATTTTAAAAACAAAAACCACTTGAAACAATAAAAAAACAATATATTGCGCAATATGATGTCTCACTGGGCTGAAACACCGAACTAGACTGAATGACGGACGAAAAATGCTTGGCAGAAAACGCTCGAATTGGCGGGAGGTAGTACTGCTCAAAACCGCTCGGCCCGGCCCGGCATCGCCCGGCGCGGCCCGGCCTTGGTTTGAATACTCCCATCTAAACCCTGCGTATCTAGCGCTCAAGCGTTTTCCGCCCGGCGCGGCTCGGCTCGGCCCGGCTTTGGTGTGAAACCCCACTTAGGAATCATCTTTTGGACTAGATAATTAAACTGTCTGTCTGTCTGTTTGTGTGTGTGTGTCTAAGAGGACAATAACTCCTAAATCAAAGGGGGGAGTACGGGGGAGGCTAACACAAAAAAACATAATCCCATGAAGACATTCTGTTATATTTCAGCAAAATCGACTGAAGGAAGGGGGGGTAGAGGCTCAAATCGAAAACCCTTATAACTTCCGATGTAATGAATTTATCGACACAAAATTTAGTAGTGGTATTTAGGAGCCCCGATGTAAGTCAAATATTGAATATCTCGAGAATCTCGGGGTAGCGAAAAGATAATGGATTAACCCTCTAGTACACTCGCCTTTCACTGTTACATTAGTACACTCGCGCGGCACTCGATACCGCATGCGTAACTATTGAGTTTTTCAGCAGTTTTGCACCCCATACAACTCCAAAAAGTTATTATTAGGCGCACTGAATGCATAACAATGTTCTTAAAAACTTTATAGAAAAAAAAAAAATACAAAATTGTTTAAAAAAACCTAACAAAAATTGAAACTTTTAAACAATGTTTAAGAATTACTTATATTGAAGTAAAGAAAAACATCTTATTATAGTACAAATGAAGAACAATATAATTAATTATAAATAGTTTATTTTTATTATAAATTAGTCGTAGGTACAAAGAAAACACTAAAAAATTATTTATTAATTATGTTTTAGTTTTTTAATTAATTAATTAACAGCTAATTATTATTATTTAATTATAAATTAGTAGTTCATGAAAAAAAATTAACTATAACATAAAAATATACTTAGTTTAAAAAAAAAACAAATACGAAATAAAATATAAAAAAACTTACATTTTACCACAGGCCGGTATACAGTGCCGCAATTGTTGTCCCTTCCACTTTGACCTGTTGTTACCGACTGATAAAATATCAGATCAATGCGCTACTTGTTGTGTTCATTCATAGACATGTCATTGAAGAATAGAAGTGGGGATTAGCTTGTTATTAAACATAGGGACCGCAAAAATCCAAATTTAGTAAATTTGCGGCACGGAGTACATTGCTGGGGAATCACCAACTTTTTTTTACATGTTTCACGTATTTCAATTACTTCGGACTTCAATTTACCTGTCATAAACATACTAATTCTTGCAATATATTCCCTTTTCTTTGGCTAAAACAATGGTTGTCCAGACATTTCTCGTTTGCCGATCAAATATCTTTATTATTTTTTTTACTGAGAAAAATGAAAAATGTTTATATATATACAATATACTCATTAATTAACTTTTCCACTTTCTGAAAGGCTCAGAACTTCTGGGTTTGAAGTTTTTGTAGCATAGCCAATGTTTTGAGAGAGGTTAGTAGACTCCTCGTTGAATTACCCCCATGTCAAGGTTTAGGTTTAGGTTTTGAATCTGGCGCTCAACAACGTGGTCATAAGCGCCATTGTCTCATCTACTCACCGACACTACTATGGGAGTCCTAAATTTTGCCTATCCTAAATTTTTATTCACCTGACTTCAACGAGTCCCGTGACATCGTCCAGGCTCGGGGCAATGCTTAGCGTCATAGTAGAATACTAGAATACATATTGTATATAAGAAATGACCGACCGAGGCCATTAGTTCATTTTATTTGGGAGGTAGAATAAACTTAAGCACGCCGTCCTTCGGATGGGACGTTAAGCTATGGTCCCGAGCCTGTACGATGTCTGCTACTCGTTAAAGACCCCCTTGCCCTAGGTGAATAAAAATTTAGGGCTCCCACAGTAGAGTCGGGCTTATGTCCACCAGAGTGACGAAAGAGCGCTCTGGTTGTAGGCGATATGACCTCGTAGTTAAAGCCCGGGCATGAGTCATAAAACCTAACCTGAAGAAATGGGGATTATATGACATCATAGTATTAAAGTACAAAAATAAAAATGCTTACATCAGTACAATGCAAGTATAAAATATATTGCATTAACATCCATTTAAGCTGTTCGTACTTTGATATGTACATTTGGAATTAACAATAAATTATTCTATGAGAACCGTCACAAGTATATAATATATTATATGAGATTGCACTGATTAAGCTAATGTATATAAATATTCAAATTCGACGGTGTCAGCCGAAACCGGTACACGGTACTCATTTCCTACAAATTTTTGTGGAATTAGACAATATAAAAATTAAACAATTTCTTCGTTTTTATTTATTTTTGTAAATTGTAGCAGCTTTGATTCTATTTCACTTTAAAGTAAGTAAAAAAATTGTAGTAATTCAATAAAGAAGGGCAGTCATATTCTAAAAATTATTTTTTTTCGAATAAATAATTGTCTGTAGCTGATGAGGTGAGCTGATCACCAAAAAAGACTAGGGGTGGTAGGTGTGTACACCTAGGGACCTAAGCATCCAATGCTCTTATCATACTACATTGACATCTAAATAATAATCCTAAGGACACTCTGCAGGGTTTCGAACCTGCGATCTCTAGGCAAGCACGCTACTCCTGACCTATTGGGGCCTACTAAAAATTTATTAGACCTAAACATTTCATTATCCGAGGGTTCACTTTTTAAAAAAAAATGTTTTTGTCTTTTATTTAAAAAGATGCAACTGTTGCTAGTTTGCAACAACCAGCATCTGTGATGGTAGGTATTTTTTTTTTTTTGGCTTTATGATCGGTGCATATTAGCCATGTCAATGTGTTATATATAGTTATTTACGACAATCCATGGCCCTGGGAGGGAGTTCTATCTACGAAATAAAACTCACTCCCGGACGGGATTCGAACCCGCAAACCATGGTGAGACCATGCGAACAAAGCCCTACGCTCTAGCCCGCACGGCTACCATGGCCGTGATGGTAGGTATGGATATGTTGGCGTGAATGGCATGTGGTAAGGTCCTCGGGACGAAAATTTATATTAATTATTGGGACTAAACAGAAAAAAATATATATATATATATATATATAAATAAAAAGGAAGTGAAAGACAATATTGATGGATGGGTAAGAGAGATGATAAAAGTAAAGGAAAATAATGTAAAAAAATAAAAAATATTAAGAGCGAATAGGAATTAAGGTGGCAGTAAGTCGCGGTTCCATCTTCTCTTCAACCTTCGTGGGGGGTTTTGTGGTAAGTGTTGTGAAGATTAAGTACGTATTTCTGTGTTTGTATGTGTATAAAGTTTTCTAAAAAAAACGTATGTAAATAGTTTGTATTGTGTCGGGTACTGTGTGTATCATAAGATTGTTATGAAGTGTTCTGTTGTTTATGTATGGGGGTGCACTGTGTTATCAGTCTGAGGGTTTTTGACTGAAACCACAAATATGCGTAAACATAAAAACAAAGTCGGTGAATCACCGAGAATTCATCAATTAACTTTTTGCTTCCTCTCTAACACCAGTCTACAATTTGAGCTAATATTCAGTAGTTGTCGTACATAGGGACTTCCAAATCCTCAAACTAAATTTTGTATCGATAAATTCATTACATTGACAGCCCTTTCCTCGATTACATATAATATTTCGTATCGATACATTCATTTTATCGAATGTTATCGTGATCACAGACACACACAATGGAATTTATGAGCGATTAACTACCCCTATCCTTCATATAGTCGGAGAATTAAATGAAATCAATTGTCTAAACTAAATAGAAAATGAAGCTATGTATAAATGGCGTGAAGATTTTGAAGGTAAATCAAGATTACTCCTCAATAAATTAGCTTTACGTGGGGAGATTTAGGACTTCTCTCTCCTAATCTCCCCTTTATAATCAATTACACTAGACTACTAATTATTTATATTGAATAGACCAACATTTACAAATTTATAATAAATATATATATATAATTAAAGGGTTGAAAACCTTTGTATAACTGATTAAACCAGTTGAACCAGAATACAATTTAAATCATTATTGTGATCTAATGCTATTCTATTTTTCCTAATATTACATATATTATCACTAATTACTATTTAATCCTATTATTATTAATCTTTTTAAGTCGTATTAATTGTTATTATCATTTTATAACATTTATTATAACTAGGCTCAAATCTTATGATTCACAATTAATATCTGAAATTAATATTAGTATACTGAACCAGAAGATTATGGTTATTTTGATTCAAATTTTAAAGATCAAAGATATATATTTATATAGATAAGATCCTTTCTTTTTTGTAAATAAAATTTATTATGAACTTAAGCGAAGGTATAATTTGATTTTTAAACGAGTTGTAATTGTATTTTGTTGTTCTATATATGAAAGCTAAGTGATAGAGGTACTTAATTTCTTCTTTATTTGTAAATTATGACGACTACATTCAGACGGTCGTCTGACCAAGAGGTCGTCTTTAGTATAAGATTTTTGATTTTCGAATTATTTGTATATTTGTATTTTATTTATAAATAAATAAAAACTTAATAATAATAATAATTATTAAACCACCCCCTAGAGTCGTTTGTGATTTTTTTATTGAATAGAAATTATTAGTGTCAGATGAGGGACTCAATAATATCAATAATTTTCTTCAACCATCCTCCTCTTTTGCCCATAATTCCATCAGAAAACACCCTCTTCACATGGAATAGTCGGCCATAGTGAATAAATGGTTAAATGCAGTTATCTCGTGAATAAAGAAATACTACCTCAAATAAGTAGATTAAGTTGATTTAACCGAGAACATACACAATTTTACGAGATACCAAGAAACCCACATCTTTATAATTCCGAAAGAATTAGAGTCTGGAGAAAGCTATTAAGGGCATCCGTACGAATCCTGATGGCACTATATATAACAGGCTCAGTCAGCATCTCGCATATGTGGAAGACGTGGTCATAACCGGACGAACGAAAGCTGCATTGGCGGGGGCGTTCCAGGAATGTGACGAGGAGTCCAGGAAGCTTGGTCTTCTTGTCAACGAGGGCAAAACCAAGTACATGAGAACCACGAGGAAAGAAGTCAAAGAGAAGGAACTCGTACTTGGAGGTTGCAGGTTTGACCGGGTGGATAGCTTCAAGTACCTGGGGGCCGTTGTCACGGAAAGGAACGACGTTAAAGAAGACATCAAAGCGAGGATAACGGCCGGGAATAGATGCTACCGGTCACTGCAGAAGGTGCTCGGATCGAGGACTGTGTCCCGAGACGCCAAAATAACAATTTATAAAACAGTCCTGAGACCGGTCGTCACATATGCGAGTGAAACCTGGGTCCTGACTAGGAGGGACGAAGTCTTACTCAATACGTGGGAGAGGAAGGTATTGAGAAAGATATACGGCCCTACTCCAGAGGGGGATAGATGGAGGATACGGACCAATGGGGAGCTGAGGGACCTGTACAAGAGCCCGGACCTGGTGGCCTAAGTGAAGCAGGGACGGCTGCGATGGCTGGGGCATTTACAGAGGATGCAACCAGATAGATTGCCGAGGAGGATACTGGAGGGACACCCGGGAGGACAAAGAAGAAGAGGTAGACCCCGCTTACGTTGGCTGGAGGACGTGGAGGACGACCTCAGAACGATGGGTGTGAGAAGATGGAGATGGGAGGCCGAGGACAGAGTAGAATGGCGGAAGATTGTTGCGGAGGCCCAGGTTCTACAAGGACCATAGCGCCAGGGAAAGTAAAGTAAAGTAAAGTAACATACACAATTTTACTAGATACCAAGAAACCCACATCTTTATAATTCCGAAAGAATTAGAGTCGTGAGCTCCCAACTTCTTCACAGTGCGCAGATGGCTTGGGAGATCATCACAGTATATTCAACTCATTTTGGCCATTTTACGACTGTAATAATAATTATGTAATAAATTATTACTGTTATGTGTTAAAGATACTAAAAAAAGGCATGCAACCCAAAACGTTTAGGTAGAAACCCGTCACCCTGGTATTCACCTAGGTAGCAGGACAAAACTTTCTGACTATGCTAACCTAATTAAACATTTTTTAAGGACGACACCTATTAATTTTCAGCTTAATCGACTAAAGGGAACGGGAGGATTACGGGGTGAGAGTTGTAATGAAAATATCGAAACAAAATTTAATATAATTCAGAAATCCCTATAAGTTAACTATTGAATTTTCGCCCAAACCGTCAATTATCTTTGAATATTGCTGAGAAAGTACAATGTCGATTATTAGCCGACTATTTTTAATATTTGTTTGGTTATTTTCGAAAAAAAATGAACTTTCTTGAAATAATTTGGACGGACTTACCGACACTTATGGCATTCGTGAGGGTTACATATTTATACAAGTCCTTGAGGAAGGAGGATAGGATATTGACCATTATACAGGACATACATACATATACATAGACCACAGATAGCCTTATGTATAGGATCCAAGCTCGGAATGGGGAGAATCTCCATTAGCATAGTTATTGGCAGCAAACCTCAGTTATTGCATCCATCCATTGCAATGCTATAATTGCATACCACAGATGATGATCCATCCTGCACAATCTATAACCAAGATTGCAGCAGATTATTGATGCTAATATTCCATTATTAATTATACATTGTGTAAACTATCATCACTCTGTTTGATACTAATCTCGAGTTAATAATCCTGTCGGGTACGCTAGTTGTTGTGACTCATGGCCGGGCTTTAATTATGAGGTCATTTCGCCTACTACCAAGTTGCTCTTTCGTCGCTCCAATGGACATGAGCCCAACTTCACTAAAGTCCTAAATTTTGCCAACCCAGGTTTATTCAACTAGGGGAGGGATCTATGACAACTAAGATCGTAGAGGCTAGGGATCATAGCTTAACATCCCATCCGAAGGCCGGTGTGCTCAAGGGACAAAAAAAAAATAAGGGCTTGTGAAGATGCCCAATTTTCCCAACTAAAAAAGGTCGAGTTTTCCTGATTTATCTGTAAAAACGTAATTGGTATAGGAGTAATCTGTTATGCCCACATTATATGTTTATTTTCTCTATTTTTAGTAATAAAGTTAGTTATTTATTGTGACTCGATCCCGGGCTTTAAGTACAAGGTCATATCGCCTACTACCAGAGCGCTTTTTCGTTAGTCCGACTCTACAGTGGGAGTCCTTTTGTGTATTGAGGAGTCTTTAAAGCGTACCTGACATCGTACAGGCTCGGGACCATCGCTTAACTTCCTATCAGAAGGAGGGAGTGCTCATCCAGATAAAAAAGGGCCTCGGTCGAGTTTTGAACCCACAAGAGCTCAGTAGGCTGACAGACTGATAAAAATATATTTTCAATTCGGAGTTGTACGTTACCATTTGGTTGCCCTCACCATCAGACAATATACTAAAAACCCACCATTTATTTTAAAAAGTATTTTAGCAACTAGAATTTTATGATTTTTTACTTTCTTTTTTTACTAAATGATGTTTTTTTTTGATGAGGACAACATCAAAAGCCGGCTAGCATAAAATAATAAAATCGTGAGAGTATTCACTTCTAACTACGACAGCCATTTTCAGACTACCTTTTAAACAGTACTTTGAACTTTGGGGGGGACTTTGAGGCCATTTAGAACTTACATATGAAACTTTGTGTCAACGTAATAAATTTTACATGATACAGCTTATATTTATGATTTAATCAAAAATCTTCCAAAATAAACGTAAAATTTGCGAGGTACTGTTAACCGTTCTAAAATGTCTTTTTGAAACAGATTTTTTTATACATTTACGTGATTTACGCTGAAAGGATTAGCCCCATCGAAAAATTGGTTCCTACCAAAAATGTATCTTATTAAATTTACAATCGAATTCGTGTCCATGGATTTGAGATAAGTCCAATATGATCAACTTTACAGCGCCTCAAAGAAAAAAATAAAATTTCTTAGGCAATATTTTAAAGTAATGTTTAAATTGCAAAGCATAACAACAAAGGAGAAGGGCGAGTGATTTGTAAAAACGTGGTTGGTATAAGAAGAGCGTGTTGTATAAGAGCGATGCTAGAAGAGAGAGAGGGAATGAGAGTGAGGGATTGAGTGAGAGAGGAGGGTTGATGAGCGGTGAGTGGTACTGCCAATTAGCAAGAAGCAGCCTGTTAGCCTAACGACCAAGGGACCAAGGTGACAAGAGAGCTCTTCTCGAGCTACTTGGAGTCCTCTTTGACAAGAGTCAAGTCAGAGACTTCCAATAGTGGGCGCCAGTAGCTCGGAGCTAGCGTTCTACTGAGCTTAAGAACGTAAAACAACAGAAAATTTATTTTCCATTCTTTGGAGTGCTGTAAAATTAGTCTTATTGGTCCTTTCCCAAATTGAGGATAAGAGGCTATTGAAAATTTAATAAGAATGTTTTTTTGAAGTATGTTACTTTTTTATTTTTATTTGGTATACAGTTAAAGTTCCTTATTCGCGGCTAAAAATGTCTTTATTCGCTGATGCAATCGGTAAACAGAAAGGGATTCGGTGTCGTTTATTAACGTATCGACATCCTTTGAGTACTACTGATACGTGCCGGAAAATGCTGGAAAAAAACTGTGGCCTGTTTTGACTGTCGGAAATGATGAAGAATCCGCGCAAATTCAAACTTTAACTGACAATGTTGTTGAAGTTACAAATGGAATAGGACGAGATGGCTTAGAATCAAGTGACATTCAGGAGTTGCTTAATTCGCAGGATGACTTGACCGAAACCGACTTGGAGGAAATGTTAACTCCACACTCCACTGAAGAAGAGCCTTCAACGAGCACTGAAAAGATGACCTTCAACTTGAAAAATCTGAGTGAAGGTTCACGTATGGCAAATGAACATTGTGATTTTTTCATGAAAATTGATCCATCTATGGAAAGGAGCCTTATTTTTAAAAGGCAAATTATTAATGCTACAGCTTAATATCAATCTGAATTTAAAGACCTAAAACAAGAAAAAATTACTAAATTCTTCAAACCCTTGCCTAAAGCTAACGATTGAAATTAATTGCGAATTTCTCAATAAATCGATTTTATTTTGATACATATTGGTTTTATTTTGGAACCTTGGAACGTATCCCCTATGATTCCATACTAATTACCATTCCATATCCACGGTTTCTTTATTCGCGGCATATTTACGGAACACATACCCCGCGAATAAAGAGCTTTTACTGTATTTACAATCAGTTAAAATAGAACCGAAAGTAAATTTGATGACAGTGAGTATAAAAAAATATATAAAATAATAAATGACAAATATACAAAAAAAAAAATAATAATAATAATAATAATAAGGAAAACAAGAATAATAATATAAAGTATAAACAAAATAATAACTACAAAATAACTAAATTAAATAAATCTGAGAAATCTAAAATACGTAAAAAATTCATAAAACAAAATAAAGAACAGTATGTACATAGTAATATGATTATAAGAAAAACAACTCTTCAGCTTGGTATTCCTCATTCCTACAACAAAATGGAGGTAGAGAAGGTCACGGGGGCGAGGGTGTTTCCCCGTACCCTCTGCATCTGCCTAGCCTCTGACTAGTAGTGGAGGCAGACCAAGAGGGACAGGAGAGCTGAAGAGAGGCGGCAATGAGGGAAGAGGCTGGTCACTACCATCATAGAAGGTCTCTCGGCCAGGGAAGAGAGGTTAAAGTGCAATTTGGAGAAGCGGGACTTGATGAGGTCAATAACATAAGAGATTTTAAGATCATTTAGAAGGGTAAGGTTGGACACATAGAAGGGTGCATCGACAATTGTTTTTAGGACTTTGGATTGGAAGGACTGGATACGCTTGAAAAAAAATGGATTACAAAACGACATTTTAGGACGGTTTACGGCATGTATCTCACAAACGGAGCAATCTTCAAAAAAAAATGGATATTAAGTATATGTATAATATGTATCTTTTAGTTTTTTTTACAACTTTAATTCGATAAGATTTTCCATCAAATCATAAATATTAGGTATCGTGTAAAATTTACAAAATTGACACGAAAAAGACGACATAGGCTCAACTGAAAAAACTCAAATAACTGCCGATGTAATGTAGACAAAATTTGATTCACCGACACTTTTCCTTTCAGTCGGATAATACATGAGATAGATAGGGGACGCCGGTAGAGTGCTAGCTTTCTAAGGTCAAGATCAGGGGTTCGAAACACGGTTTAGAGGCTTATCTGGGAGGCACAAATACATTGAGCACGCCGTCCTTTGGACGGGACGTTAAGCGTTTCCAAGCCAGTACGATGTCAGGTACTCGTTAAAAAATTCTACCCGGTGAAAAAATCCAGGTAGGCAACATTTTGGACAGTAAAGTCGGGCTCAGAAGGCGAAATGACATTCTAGTTAAACTACAGATAGATTGATGAAATAACATAAATAGAAAGTCGTCGGACAATCACCGGCAATGTACTTCCCCAGAACGAATTAATTAACTTTTCGCTCTAACTTCAAAACCAGTCGACCGTTTGCAGTTATATTCAATAGTTGACTTACATAGGGGCTCCTGAATCCTCATACTAAATTTTGTGACGATAAATTTATTACGTCGGCAGTTATTGTGGTTTTTGAGTTGAGCCACTCCCCTAAACCCCCTCCCCTTTAGCCGATTTGATTAAAAATCGACAGATATATATATATAGATATATGGGCTGGTGTTTTACACCTAGGGACCTAAGCATCCAGTGCTCTTATCGCTTCCCTGGAAGCGCTGGGCTTCCCCCTTATTATATTACTTGTATGTTTATACTACCTAAACCAAGCCCTTCATGGAGTGCTTAGTCTCCCAGTTTCCTTAATGAACCTGAGAATGCTCTCATAGTCCAATCTTCTAAAGTCCTCTTCTGCGGTTACATCTCCACCAAAGATGCGGAATCTCATTCGCGCATATCCCGAGCAGATGCCCAGGAAGTGTGCCGCCGTTTCGTCTTCTTTCCCACATCTATCGCAGGAAGGACTGTCCTTGACTCCCACAGTGTGTAGGTGTCTATTGAACGGACCATGTCCTATGAGAACTCCAGTCAGTTGCCTAAGCTCGTTCCTTTTGAGGTTCAGGATCCCGTCTTTCAGAACCCTGGACTCCGCTCCCAGGAACATCTTCGACTGCCTCCATGTGGTCTTTTCTCTTCATGTACTCTCCAAAAGATCCTTAGTCCATTCTTTAATTCGGGTTCGGGAATATGTCTCCCGAGATATTCCCAGCACCGGCTCTGGCCCCATAAAAGGCGAGTCGATAAATCGACAGATATTTTCCTTATGGCGTTTTGGGCACACATATAAAGTTTTGTATCGATACATTCATTATATCGGCAGTTAATCGAGTTTTTATGTTAAACCTCGTCTCTAATTCCTCTCTTCCCTTTGATCGATTTGGTTGAAAAACAATAGGTGTCGTCGTTAGAGGGTTTTGAATACACATATAATCGATCTCTAGAAAGGTGTTGATTCTTTCTAGAGATCGGAAAACATGAAATTCCCTGAAAACCTTCAAATGACCGATTTCATAACTTCCCCTATACTTCGTATAGCTCATAAAATGAGGAATAAATAAAAAATATATATAAATTTTTACGGAGAAACATCCAAAAGTGACATTTGTAGTCAACAAGAATTTTATAAATAATTTATATAGTAGCAAACAGGTCGCATAGAGATAGGCTGAAATCCATTTGAAGGTAGCAAGGTAGAGAAGTCTATGTGTGAGGATTGTGGTAACTTAACTAATACAGTGGGGCGTGGAGTGTTGAAAAATACATGGACTTAAAAGTAAGCAGTGACCATGGTGTGGGCTAAAGGGGGACTTATTGAGGACTTAGATAAAGGATTTGAACCAACAACAGATAAAAGATAGACCCTCAGTCTTTTTAATTGAATCTCCCCAGACGGTTTTATCTGGAGGTGAAGATCTCCAAGAAGTTGGGGAAGGGAGAGAGATCTAGGACAAACACTCCAGGGAGAAGAGACTTGATTTAAATCTTTTGTTTGAAACAGAGGTTGTTTTCTTCATTGGCATTCAACAATGAACAATGGAAGTGGGGTGCGCGAACATGAAAAAAAAAATTGTGAATCACTAACAATGTACCTACTTCCCAAAATTAAACAACGAATTAATCAATTTGGATTTAAAAACAGTAGTTGAATTAAAATTTCGTGTCAATATATTCATTCTATGGGGAGTTTTAGTGTTCACGCATATACAAAACGAAAGTCAGCATAATTTTTTTTTTTTTTTTACAAACAGATATTTACTACTGTATAAAAATAAATACAAGAAAATGTGCTAATAGAGAGATAATGGCAATGTCAAAATGTCAAGAGGGTAGGAAACACCCAGTGGGGACACTCCCTAGTCACTGATTTCCTCTCATTTGTAACTAATCACTGTCACTGTCACTGCTGCTGCTAAGGAGGTCTCTAGGCCAGAATGGAGGGCTCGGACTAGAGGATTATTGTGGGAACTAAGAAGGGAAAATAATTTTTTATAGTTGGATTTAGCGACTTCGGTGACAAAAGGTACGTTAAGGTCAGTTTGAAGAGTTTTGTAGGAGACATAATAAGGAGTATTGGTTATTTTACGAAGGATTTCGGATTGAAAGGTTTGGATGCGCTGGAGATTGGAAGCCTTGGCAGAACCCCAGAGTTCAAGTCCGTAAGTCCACATAGGTTTGAGTACTGCCTTGGAAAGTCGTTTTTTTTTTTTTCAAAGTTAATTTGTATCTTTTGTCTAGTAGTCTTAGTAAAAGTTTATAACATCTATTCATTTCTTGTCTTTTCAGTCTCGTGTGAGAATTCCAAGTTAGTCGTTTGTCGAGTATGAGACCTAGATAGCGGACTTCGTTTTTTAAAGGGATGGGATTGTTGTTAAGGTACACTGGAGGTCAGTTTTATTTTCGACGAAGGTAAAAGCCGATGTGAACTGATTTCGTGTAGTTCACCTTCACTCTCCACTTTTTGTACCAGGACTGAAAGGTTATAAGGTGTTCTTGGAGGTATCTGGATGATAAGACTGGGTCGGGATGAGGAGTACCATCTGCAAAGGTGTGGAGTTGTGTTGATGGATGGGTGGGGATATCTCCTGTGCATAGGTGCATAGGTCCTGTGCATCCTCAGAAATTACTGTAGAAATCAAAATTTAGGAAAAGACCAGAGATAAAATTTCTACAGGAAATGTGTTAATTTATTGTTTATATTATTATAGAGTTTGGCATAGAGATCTCCTGGTATGAAGTGATGTCATGAGGGTTCACCGCTGGGTGTTTTTCCTCTCTCAAGCCTCTCATGTCATATTTATTTGTATTATTTTATTTTATTTGTTTTTAATTTTTGTATAGTACATGTCAGCCCAGCCGCTGGTTGTGCATTTTTTTTGCATAGTTGTGGCTTAAAATAACTAAATACAAAAAAAAATATATATATTATTATTATTATTTTATTATTAATTCAATTAATGAATTATTATTATTAATTTTACTTATATTTTTTGATTTATTTTAATTTTACATAACTTTCATTACCACACTACACGCCGACGTCATCACGAAAATGTTTGAAAATATTTTTGGAATCAAGGTGTCACCGATTACACTACTTCCTCTATACTTTGTACAGCTGAGGAGGTAAAAGATTGAGTGAGCACACCGCTCCAAAGTAACATCAAGTGAATCACGACTGTTACTAAGAAGAACTGTTACTTATATTGGTAATCCGAGATGAAGTGACTGTATGTGGTGTGGTGAAGCTGATTCCTGGACGTGGGACAAATGTTTTTCCCCCCGACGGGGGGAGAATTGAAGAAAGTAGGGAAGATATTTCACCCCGTCGGTATATCCGGACAGAGCCTGCCTCGCTTTACAAATGTCTACCTTACGTGGCACAAATACGAGACCCTGCTACATTTCTCTGTCTCACCTGCATTTTCTTAAATATATACCACCATCTTGTGGTTATATATTATATAAATAATACTCTCCCTTGTTCTTATATATAATCCTTCGCTTCTAGAAATAAGTTGTTACTTTCTCAGTTATACGAAGTACAGGGGAAGTTATTTAATTGGTCAGAAGTTTTATGGGGTGTTTTCAACGGAATTTCAATTTTTGTTTTTTCCGTATTTGTTCCGACCTGTGGAAACCACAACACCCGCTCGCCAATTCGTTTATTTATAACTAACAGTTTATTTTACAAAATAAAAATAAATTTTGTTGTGTTGCTGAGGTCGGTGGGAAGTGATCATCTGCGACGATCGGCTGTCGCCCCTTCATTTTATTTGTGGCGCTCCTTGGCGCGCCGTGAGAGCTCAGGATACTATGCCTAGCTGACTGTACTACAGTGTGGCGTCGTCCCCGTTGCAGGATTTTAGTCCTTCATTCTTTTCTACGAGGTTACAAATCGGCTGAACAATAAAAAAAAAAATAAAAAATGTCTGCCTGTGTACATGTGTGTGTGAGTGTCTGTGAACACGATAACTCCCGATCGAATGAATCTATCGACACAATATTTTACATATGTAGCCAAAAGTCAGTCCAGCTCCCGCTGTGTACACAGGTATTTTGGTGCGCTCTGCCTTCTTATTTTCTTTAGACTTTACTTCCTCAGTCCAGTGTTCAGTTAGTTATTTATTTTTTTTCGTATACTTCTAATCCTTTCTGGAACCTATCATCTTACTATACTTACTTCAATCTACATCCTCTTCATTTCTTTCTTTGCCTATCTGGTATTATTTAACTTGTTTTCTTCTTTTTTTTCCTAATCATTATCAGTGTCACTCTTTGTTATTTAAAAAATTTTTACAGTAATTATTTTAATTTCCTCTTAAATTGTTTTCCTATCTAAATTCTTATATTTTATATAATTTTTTAAAATTTTTATTAATTTTATTTTATTATTACTATTTGTTACTTTATTTTTTGTCAAATTATAAATATGGGCAAATGCTCAAAATGTCACATGACCGTGCCCCGCGACGGCTCTGGTATCGAGTGCAATTGGTGCTCCCACATTTTTCATGGGCAATGTTCGGGGCTCAAGGACACGGACATCCAATTTTTGAAATCACAAAAAAAATCTTGGAGTTGCCCGCAGTGTGCGGCGTCCAAGAGGGCAGTACCAGTTGACGAGCGTCCTGCTACTCCTCAGAAGGGCCGATCTGAAGATTCTCTCCTCAAAGAACTGCTCGTCAGGGTGACACAAATGCAGGAGGAACAGAGGGACTTGATAAGGACGGTGACTGCAAATGGAGAGGCCATCGTGGAAGTGGAACGGAGGCTCGGCTCCATAGAAGGGCAGTTTGCCGCTCTAGACGCGAGGTGTGGGACTCTGGAGCGGTCCAACCTAGAGCTCAGCACCAGAGTGGTAGACCTCGAGGCCAGGCTAAATAAGGTTGACCAAGATAGCCGAAGGAACATCCTGGAGATCAGGGGGATCCCGGTAAGGCCAGGAGAATCACCTGAGAGCTTGGTCTCCAACGTCGGACTCGGACTAGGGCTCAGGCTGGCCCCAGAAGACTTGGACTACGCATTCAGACAAAGAACCCGACCGACCACTGAAGACCCACCGCAACCACCGGCCATCATAGTGCGGTTTGTGCGCCAGTCCGTCCGGAATGAGGTGATACGCCTGAAGAAAGTGAAGCGAGACTTTGGGACGCGGCACCTCGGCTGGACGGACAATGACAATCATATGATATATATAAATGAATCGTTGACTCTCCATAATAAAAAAATGTACGCCGAGGCTAGACGGTTGAAGAGGGAGGGTAAGGTGAAATTCGTCTGGGTGAACGGAGGCAAGGTCCTCGTCCGTAAGGATGTAGGACTGCCCGTTGTTATTATCTCTAAGCCTCCCGATTTGAATCAATTTATTTAGTTATTGTTGTTCCGTTCGCTCCCCGTTTCAAACTGACCCCCTCCACCTGGCTCCTCCCCTCACTCCCACTCTCTCGTTCCTCCACCGCGCCCTCCCCCCTCCACTTCATAATATCTCAGGCTGTCTTAGCCTCTCAGCGTACATTCATTCCATCCGTTATTATTTCTTAGTTTTCTATTATAAGCCCTTTTTGAATTTTGTTTTTTGTTATTCTTTTTTTTCCTTCTTTCTTTACACATATGTAAGAGGAAGTCGATGCCTAGCCTTGGTCTATTCATAAATATTTATATAATTTTACTTGATGTTTTGTTGTCTCCTAATTTCTCTCCTTTACCTCCCTTCCTCACCCCTCCCTCTACTTTGTCTGTGTCCTTTCTCATCACCTCTCATGACATATAATACCCTTCAATGTTGCCATGTTAATGCCCAGTCCCTGCCAGCCCATCACGATGAGTTCTCCGATTTCCTCCACTCAAATAGCTTCCATATCATCGGCATTTCTGAGAGCTGGCTCAAACCCTGGATCCCCTCCTCCTCCGTCTCTCTTCCTGACCACCATCTCTTCAGAAACGACCGGCTAGACAGACCTGGCGGCGGGGTTGCTATTTTTGTCCATCTCAGCCTCAAGTGCCGTCGTCTTGACTCCTCATCATCCCCGCCTTCTTCTTCCCAAGTTGAATTCCTCTTCCTTGAAATACATATCGATTCCACCAAACTTCTTTATGGAGTAGTTTACCGACCTCCTAAAGTCCCTTTTGACCCCACCTTTGAGTCTACTCTCCTCCGTCTTATTCCCCTCTATAGTTGCATCCTGATCTCCGGTGACTTCAACTCCGACCTCCTGTCTCCTGCAGCTCCCAACTCCAAGTATCTCCTGGACCTCTGCTATTCTTTAAACCTTTTCATAGTTCCCTACGCCCCGTCTCATCATACCCCTACTTCTCACTCCTGGTTGGATCTCCACCTGGCTGACTCCCAACAGAAGATTAGGACCTCCGCCCAACAGCCAGTTCCCTTCCTTTCTGCTCACGACCTTATCCAAATCTCCTACGACATACCATCTCCTCACCTTACTCCTAGATCTTTACTCCTCCGAAACCTGAAGTCCTTAACCTTCGAGACGCTCCAAGAGGACCTTGACGCAGCGGACTGGCAAGCTATCTTTGATCTGGCCTCAATCGACGAGAAGGTGAATACTTTCAACCAGATCCTCCTGAAGCTGCTCGACAAGCACGCTCCTCTGAAGATGAGGCAGCTCAGACGACCCCCGGCCCCATGGATAACCCCAGAGATCAGGGAAATCATGAAGGAACGGGACTCTGTCCGAAGGAGGTTCTACCGATCCAAGTTGGACGTCGACTACTCTTCCTTCAAAGTCCTGAGGAATCGTGCCCAGTCGCTGATCAGGGCGGCTAAGTCAAAGTTCCTTCTGAATCTGATAGCGGAGGCACCTAACGCCAAGTCAAGATGGGCAGCTCTTCGGAAGCTCTCGTTAGGTTCCCCTAAAAACCCTCCTTCTCCTTCAATCTTCTCTCCCGACACACTTAATTCCTTTTTTGTCTCCCGTCCTATTCTTTCACTAGCGTCTCCAGCTGAGATTACATCTCCCCAGCCCTTCGATTCAAATAATTTTTTCTTTTCATATATTATCCCTGACACTCTCCTAAGGATCATCCTTAATAGTAGCTCTAATGCCCTTGGCCCTGACGACATCCCGCTCCTCTTCCTTAAAACTTGCTTACCAGTCATACTCCCAGTCCTCTTACATATCTATAATTTCTCCCTTCAAAACTCCGTCTTCCCTTCCGCCTGGAAAGAAGCATTTGTACTTCCTCTCAACAAAGTCCCTAATCCTGAAGCTCCTAAAGACTTTCGCCCTATCTCCCTTCTGTGTTCCACATCCAAACCTTTAGAGCGTATAGTTCATTCCCAAATCTCAGATTTCCTTCTTACCAACAAACTCCTCGACCCTTTCCAATCTGGTTTCCGACCCGGTTATGGGACTCAATCTGCTTTACTGAAACTAACAGAAGACTTCCGACAGGCCATTGACGCTAGACAACTTACTCTGCTAGTACTGTTCGACTTTTCCAAAGCCTTTGACTCCGTGGACCACTCCATCCTCCTCTCCAAGGTGGCCAGTCTCCCTCTCTCCAATAATGTCCTCCTCTGGCTCCAGTCCTACCTTGCAGATCGTTCCCAGTCCGTCAAGTTCCCCAACTCTCCCGCCTCATCCTCGCTTCCTCTCCACTCAGGAGTTCCTCAAGGATCCTCTCTTTCCCCGCTCCTATTCTCCCTTTTCCTATTGGATCTTCCTCCGCACATAAAATTCTGTAAATACCACCTCTACGCGGATGATCTGCAGATTTATTTATCCTTTCACCCCTCCAGTTTCCCTACCGCATACTCGCAAATATCTGATGACATCAATTCCATATCCTCCTGGGCCAAACAGAACAAACTCCTCCTTAATCCTCACAAGACTCAAGCGATAATATTAGGTAACAAAAAACTTCTCAATAACTTAACCGACCCCCCTCTCTTGACTCTGGACAACACCAACATTAACTACTCTAGCAGAGTAAAAAACCTGGGTATCATCCTCGACCAAACCCTTTCCTGGAAAGACCACGTATCCTATATTTCCCGTAAATCGTTCCAATCTCTTGCACAATTTAAACGTTCCCGTCACTCTCTTTCTCATAACTCCCGGAAACTCCTCGTATCATCCTTTGTTTTCCCCCATTTCGACTACGGGTGCCTGGTTTATAATGATCTGAGTAAGGGACTCGATATCAAACTCCAGCGAATCCTGAACGCTCATGTCAGATTTGTTTTCGAAGTCCCTAGAGACGCTCATATTTCGCCCTGGTACTTCGAGTTGAAATGGCTCAAACCCTCCTACCGCCGAAACTACCTCCTAGGCTCCTTCCTCTTCCTAATGCTTAAATCCAAAGAACCCTACTACCTCTACCAAATGTTTCAATTCCAGTCCTCGGTTCACCAGAGGCACACTAGATCCCGTCCTTCAGACCTCTTCATCCCCTCCCATCGCTCCTCAGCCTTCCACAATTCATTCCTTGTCCAGGCCTCCTCTCTTTGGAACTCCCTGCCTCCCCCAATCCGTCACTCTCCTTCCGTGGCTTCCTTCAAATCCTCACTATTACAATTCCTCTTCACCAAACAATCCACTCCTCTTTGATCTCTCCCCCGTATTCTCTAATTCGTCAACCTTAATTATCTAATCATTCTAATCACTTTTCCCCCGCCTTTTTTTTTTTTTTTTTTTTTTTTTCTAGCTCTTTCTTGTCTTTGTCATTCTCTAGTTTTATTATATTTTTTTTATCATATTTTCTAAATTATTCGTTTATAATAAATAATATTGATTTTTGGCTCATTTACACATTTATATATTTTTAATATGCATTTATTTATTTTTTATCTTATCTTATTTTCTGCTTTCTAAATTAATTTTATTTTTAACCTTGGCTGGGCATCCTTCCTTCTCTTTTATAATCAACCACCGTACTATGCTCGGTCGATTTATATTTATATATATTATCAATTTTATCTCTTTCTTAGTTTTATGGATTTGCTTTTTTTCTTTTTTACTTTTTCTCTTTTATTTTTGTAGATACTTTTATTTATTTTGTTTCATCATATAGAAGTTGTTAATTTTATGTTTTTTCCTGTTTTTCTATTTCCTGTTTATCTATTTTTTAGTTGTATAGTTTTTCTCCAATGTAGCACTAATTTTTATTTACCTACCTATCTTTTTATTTCTATGTTCTGATACTATATTTCATTGTTTCATTTTCATCACTCTCTGTATGTATTTATTCTTAGGGGACCTCGGTCCTAGAATAATAAAATTTATTTTCATTTCATTTATTTTCATTTCATTTTCATTTCAAAATTACCAGAAGGGGAGGGGGTATCAGAGTTGTGCTCAATTAAAAAATACCTAAAAATGCCGATGTAATGAACAAATCGACATGAAATGTCGTATGGGCGTATAGAGCTGAACTCTGGGGCTAAAAATATTTTATGTAAACAGCATTATTCGAGCATCATCTCATATTCTCTAGACTGAATACAAACAGCGTTAAGGCATTAGCTGAGTTCAAGTCTTGGCTTGTTAAAGTTATGGCAACGTTGCGGCAGAGGCGATAACCACCAAAGTTAAGTTACTTCTGAAAGTTTCACCTCCAGGTCTTAAAATCACGATCAACACTGGTGAAGAGAAAAAAAAAAAGAAGAAAATAATAAAAATATATAGGGTTGGGCGGTAGTCGTCAGTCCGACGTGACCTGTTACAGAAGTACTTTCTAAGCCAGTTCAAACTAACTACCTTCATTGCCAACTCCCGCGAGAGAAACTGCCCAGTTTTTACCCTTGAGTTCTTTTTACCTACAGCAAAATGTTTTACTTCCAGCTATTAGAAGTATAGGGGAAGTTATGTAATCGGTCAAAAAGTATAAACGGAGCTTTCAACGCAATTTTATGTTTTCCGACCTTCACAGATTCAAATTTTTTTTGTACTTAATTTTGAATATTTACAATCGCTAATATTACCATAAGTCAATTTGATGACACAATTGGAGAAAAGTATGTATAAAAAAAAATAATAAGGTCAATGTACAAAACTATAATAGGTTAGGTTTTATTACTCATGCCCGGGCTTTAACTATGAGGTTATATCGCCTACTACCAGAGCGCTCTTTCGTCACTCTGGTGGACATGAGCCCGACTCTACTGTGGGAGTCCTAAATTTTGTCTACCCTAAATTTTTATTCACCTAGGGTAGGAGTCTTTAACGAGTACCTGACATCGTACAGGCTTGGGACCATTGCTTTACGTCTCATCCGAAGGACGGCGTGCTTAAGTTTATTTTACCTACCAGATAAAATAAACTAAGGGCCTCGGTCGGGTTTTGAACCCATCTTCTTCAGCTCAGGAGACAAGCACGCATACCACTGAGCAACCGGCGCCCTCTATATAATATAATAATAATAAATATGAAATAAAATTAACGTAAGAAGTCCTTCAGCTCGGACCCCTCGAAACACCCCCGGTTCTCTGTCATCCCCATCCCTCCAACTTAATGGAGGCAAAGGAGGCCGCGGGGGCTCAAGTGTTCCCCCTCTGCCCTCTCGCCCCGCCAGTCACTGTCCAGCAGTGGAGGCAGGCCGAGAAGTAAAGGAGAGCTGAAGGTGAGAGAAGTACATGAGCTGAGAACCTGGTCACCAACAACACTCAAATATTTTTGCGAAATTATAGTAGCTGGTCTCTCGGCCATCACCGCCTCAGTCGGTGGGATTATCTGGAGGGGAATGGGATGATAAGAGTCGAGCAACTGGATTGACATGGGAAGAAAGGCGATAACGAGATTTCAGACAAAAGAAGCAGAGTGTTTCATGTCGGGGGAGGTTCGATTATCGACAAAGCCATACTTGAACGGTCTAGACTTGTTCGAACCGTAAAAAATTCCTATATCCGGTCCTACGATCCAGGCAAAAGCTACAGAGATAGCCCAGGAATTAGGAAACAACATCCAGTGGGTAGTTGAATTGCTTTAGAACTCGTCACAGCATTAAATTCAAAGCAATTTGCGGAGAATCGGATTGAAGGAGTGATTTAAATGGATAATTTTCTTGGTTCCCATGACTGTCCGTTGCAGAGGTGTTTTACTGAGGAGAGCTGTAACAACGGATCATACGCCACGGATCGATTTCCACATGCGAACAACCTTTTGTTCCTAATCATCGATTTGCTCATTCGTTGCCTTATCAGTAAAAGACTAATGCATGAGGTACTGAGTTGTTTCCCGACAGATAACCTAATTGGCAGTAATTAACGAAGGAGGTGAGGTGTGGTGCATCTAGATAACATCGTTACACAGCCTTAGATCACGCTATCACACGCCATCTTCTCACTTGCCACAACCCGCTCATCTGTCCGTCTCTCGTGATCCAAACTCATTGTTCCCCCTTTTGACACCTTAATAACCTTCGTTGTCCTGATCCTTGACTGCTCTTCCCTTCAAATTAGCTTCCTTCTTGTCTGATTATTGTACATGGCGTCGTATAGGCAAAGCTCCCAATGTCAAAGGTAACCACAGTTTTACCCATTGAAGGCAGTTTGTAATTAAAGATCTTAGATAACCGCCGGCTGTTGTAATTAGTACAATAGGGGGGCCAAAGTACTTTTTTTAACTAAACTTGGGAAGGCAAAGTTTAGATCTCCTATCCTCATGTCCACTAGCAGGCGTGTTAAAGCCCGGGCATGAGTCATAATAACTAACTAACTAAATAACTAGTCAACGGTTTGCCCTATTTGTCTTACATAGGGACTCCTAAATTTTCATACTAAATGTTGTGTCGATAAATTCATTATATACAAAGTTGTTAGGATTTTTGAATAAAGTCCCCTGAACCCCCCTTCGGCCGATATCTCTGAAAATTGACGTGTAGTCCTTATGGAGTTTTGAATTTACATATGAAATTTTGTGTCGATACATTCATTCTATCTACAGTTATTAAAGATTTTGTGTTAAACTTCCTCATTAACCCTTAAGCACTCACCTTGTTACCTGGGACATAAGCACTCACGTCGGGTCAATGTGACCCGATAATTATAAATAATTGCTTAATAATTAATATGCAATAAATGAATACAATTATTACATTTTATATTAAGACAAACATTCGTTTTAGGGGAAAAAAAAATTATTGCAAAAAAAAAATGTATAACACTTTTTTCTTCAGTTTTAAAAACTTTCTGTAACACAACTTTTTTTAAAAACAGGTAACTTTAATAAAATGTATTAAATATAAAAACTATTACATCAATGAAACGTTTTTGTTTTGGCCACAATGAATGTAGTAGAAAAGTTTAAAAAAAAGTTTAGGCCAAATATTTTTACACAAAGTTCTAAAAACTTCAAGAGAAAATTTGCATTTTCCTGGGATGTCTGTCTCACAAATATGTACAAAATGATCATCATCAGTCAAATTTGGTTGTGAGTAGGGGAGATAAGATGGTTCTGGGCCAAGGGCTAATGCTCAAGCAGGTTAGTATCATTTTTCATTGCGGGGGCAACTCAACCCCTCCTACACCCTCAAATTTTTTCATCCCTCTAAACCTCAATATAGCGATATAGCGATATCGTTATAACTACTGTAATAACGCTATATTTATAACGATATCACAGTAGTTATAACGATATCGTTATATTTATAACGATATCACAGTAGTTATAACGATATCGTTATATTTATAACGATATCACAGTAGTTATAACGATATCGCTATATTTATAACGATATCACAGTAGTTATAACGATATCGCTATATTTATAACGATATCACAGTAGTTATAACGATATCGCTATATTTATAACGATATCACAGTAGTTATAACGATATCGTTATATTTATAACGATATTACAGTAGTTATAACGATATCGCTATATTTATAACGATATTACAGTAGTTATAACGATATCGCTATATCGCTATATTGAGGTTTAGAGGGATGAAAAAATTTGAGGGTGTAGGAGGGGTTGAGTTGCCCCTGCAATGAAAAATGATACTAACCCGCTTGCGCATTAGCCCTTGGCCCAGAACCATCTTATCTCCCCTACTAAACAAGGGCTAATGCTCAAGCAGGTTAGTATCATTTTTCATTGCGGGGGCAACTCAACCCCTCCTACACCCTCAAATTTTTTCATCCCTCTAAACCTCAATATAGCGATATAGCGATATCGTTATAACTACTGTAATAACGCTATATTTATAACGATATCACAGTAGTTATAACGAGATCGTTATATTTATAACGATATCACAGTAGTTATAACGATATCGCTATATTTATAACGATATTACTGTAGTTATAACGATATCGCTATATTTATAACGATATCACAGTAGTTATAACGATATCACTATATTTATAACGATATCACAGTAGTTATAACGATATCGCTATATTTATAACGATATCACAGTAGTTATAACGATATCGTTATATTTATAACGATATTACAGTAGTTATAACGATATCGCTATATTTATAACGATATTACAGTAGTTATAACGATATCGCTATATCGCTATATTGAGGTTTAGAGGGATGAAAAAATTTGAGGGTGTAGGAGGGGTTGAGTTGCCCCTGCAATGAAAAATGATACTAACCCGCTTGCGCATTAGCCCTTGGCCCAGAACCATCTTATCTCCCCTACTGTTGTGCTTCGTGTCCATTGTACTGGGGCAAACATGGCATCTACGCCGTTTGCGTGGTAGAGTATCATCCGATTGCTGTTCTGCTGAGTCCAATATTAGTATTCACTGTCCTTCCAAATAAAATTTCATTTATTGCCTTAAAAGTTTTCGGGAGATGAGTATTTTGGGAACGTTTTGCAACGTGCACACTAACCAATTGATGTGCCAGGTTTCCTAAGTATTCTGCACCGGTTAATTGTTTACCAATCTCATGATGTCCCTTATTGTGCTTGAATATTACATATGTGTTTATTCCTGACCCGTCGTAATCTGATTCAGCATCGTTTAGAACCATTTCAATATCGGATTCGATGTCACTCTTGCCTCGTGATCTTCGTCTTCTTCGGCCGAATCATTTGGATCCAAGTCCATGATGATAGGCTCCTCTAGATTCTGACTCTCTAGCTCTTGCCTGATCTTCTCGTCAGTTACAAAAATTTTATTCATAATCTAAAATCAAGTAATGAAAACGAGAGACTATAAAAAGTATAATGAATGGCAGAAATAGTTACATGAGTACTCACGTCGGGTCAAATCAGCGGTTTTGCGGAGTGTACGAACTGTACGGAGACAAATCCAACACTAAACGAAACTAGATGAAAAACTAGAGGAATAGAGAGGGGGTTCCTTCAGCCAAAACCGCGGGAAAACAAGTAAAACTCGAAAAGAAAAACTCGTCGGGTCATATTGACCCGACGTGAGGGCTTAAGGGTTAATCCCCCCTTCCATTTTGTCGATTTGGCTGAAAATTAATAAGTATCGTCCTTATGAGCTTTTGTTTCGATATATTGGAAGTTATTGTGATCACGTCCGTTATTTCGTAGATAAAACTCCCTTCCGGGGAGGCCATGGATGTTGAAGGTAAGTGACATGGCTAATATGCACAGTACATAAAACCAATAAAAAATATATATATATAATATAAGAAAGTCCTATAATAGCCACATCACATATTTTATTTTTGGAATCATGGGGCGGAAAAAATTAAAATTCTCTGTAATACCGATTATATTCTTATAGAGCCGGGGAGGTCAAAGTATCACAGAGGGTAGATAGAAAGACCATAAGGGTGACATGGAAAAAATAAAAAAAATAAAAATAGATTCAACTTTATTTTCTTTAAGGGAAAGGGAGAAGAAATAAATAAATGTGAGAGACGTGCCAAGATTGGGAGACTGATTGAGAAGAGGTTTGGGTGTAGGAGGAGAGTCGAAGAAGAAAGAAGATAGGGTCATTTGTAAGTTGAAGAAGAAGAAGACAAGAGAAGAAGTACTGGTAGAAAATGGGGGATGCGGTGAATCGAGGGATAAAATATGAACTGTAGGAGAGGACTGACACAGGACCGATTCTAGGGACTATCGAACGAGGCAGTTCGATTGATAGCAAGAGTTCGTTTCGCCTGTTTTAGCAAGTGATAGCTAGTGTAATTTCTCCAATTTTTAGTTTAATATACCTATAGGAGTGCCTATCCATGAGGCAAGTGACGCAGCCACCTCAGGGTCTCTCAACTACATTTTACAAAATATAGCTATGTTTATGACCTAATCAAAAATCTTTTCAAATAATAGTTGTAGAAAATATTAAAATACATAATTAATATAAATTATGATTTTTCACAAGTTGTCCGGTTTTCGAGATACATGCCGAAAACCATCTCGAAATGTATTTTTGAAACACATATTTTTAGACGCTTCCTGGATTTAGCGGAAAACGGTTAGTTCTATCGCAAAATTGATTCCTACCAAAATTGTTCCTTATAAAATTTCCAATCGCTTAAAGTCCTTAAATGTGAGGAGGGATTAATACGACAAACGTTACAGCGCCCCGAAACAATGAAGTTTAAAATATGCTTTTTTATTGGTATTTTTTTTTGTTGAAAAGTTAAGAAAATGTATGTCACGTGGCCATTACAGGGTTTTCTCATACCAACAACGCTTACATATCACTCTCTCTTCCCCTTCCTCTTCTGTAAATCATTTCATTTTGTCTCACTCAGTAATGTCAGTATGAAATCATTTTGAGAAGGGGGAAATACAGTGATCTGTAAGCATGGTTGGTATAAGAAAGTCCTGTAATGGCCACATCATTTTTATTAGTTTTCCATATCCGTGTAATATAATAAATATTATTATTATTTAACGAAAGGATCACTGTAACCTAGCAACCTGTAATTGGAAACAGGGCGACCCGACAGCCAATGATTTTGATAAAAATCGCCCCAACAGTCAATGTATATTGACAAAGGGTGTAGAAAAAATGGGAATGGTTTTGAGTGAGAGGAAATGGGTGGGTAAAGAGGAAATGAACCAGATATCCTTTATTCTGAGCTGCTTCCCATCCGTGACGTTATCACCAAGGAACAGTCACAGATTTCATTTACCTTTTCACATTTCTACTTTCTTATACCTCTATAGTATAAGAAAGTATTGTAATCGTGGGAAAATCCGAGATCGAAGTTTCAACTGATTTTCACGTTTCAAGGTCCGTACATTTTGAACATTGCCGCCAAGATCGTCTGTACGTGTGTGATTGACAGCAAAAACGATTGTGGCTATGAACTTTGGAATGAAGAAGTCACAAGTGCTAACTTAGATCTGACTAGATTTTGACTATAATCGGACAGAAATTAAGTCTACCTTATACCTGGGCCTAAGCAGGGGCGTAGCCAGGATTTGGGGGGGGGGGGGGGGCAAAGTTAGGCTACGGGTGGGGGGTATCGAAGCCCGCAGTTTCCGTGGTTAGCGTTGCAGACTTTTTGTTATTAATTTGGGAGACTCGGACCTGAGGTAACCACTGACTGTAATACTTAGGTTGACTTTACATGAGCAGCAAAAATGCAAAGCGCAGCAGCAGCAAATGCACGCTGTGGTTTCTGTGCTTTTAGAATTAGCGTGCATTTGCTGCTGCTTCGCTTTGAATTTTTACTGCGCATATAAAATTAGCTTTAAGAGAATAAAATATAACATAAATAACGATTTTGAGCGAGGAAATGAAATGATCGAATTCATATATATTTAAATAAATGTAATAAGACTTGTTTTGTACATGTACATTTATGTAACAGCTGATTGCTGATTTAGGAATCAGACGCACGGGAAATTTGAAGATCCTACTGGTAACTTGCAAGCAATCCATTTTAAATAAAAACAATTTTTTTAGTTAGCCCCCCCCTGGCTACGCCCCTGGGCTTAAATACATTTTACAAGATACAGCTTATGTTTATGACCTAATCAAAAATGTTTTCAAGTAATAGTTGTAGAGACAATTTAAATACATATTTTTATTGACATATAATTTTTCGCAGGTCATCCGAGTGTTGAGATACATGCCGAAAACCGTCCTGAAATGTAGTTTTCATCACATATAGACTTTTCCTTGATATACATGAAAACTTCTAAATCCTCAAACCAAATTTTCCAACGGCAAACGACAGTTATTAGGGTATTTGATTCGAGTCCCCCTCCCCCTTCGCTTCGACAGTTTGAATTTACAGGTGCCGTGCCTTTGAGATTATGAATTTAAATATAAAATTTCATGTTAATAGATTACATCGACAGTTATTGGGATTTTTGGGATAGGAATAATCCTCAAACAAGACAGAATTCACATTTATTTAAAATGTTTCAGTTATTGTGACTCATGCCCGGGCTTCAACTGCGAGGTCATATGCTCTCTTTCGTCGCTCTGGTGGACATTAGTCCAACTCTACTGCAGGAGTCCTAAATTTTTCCTACCCCAGTTTGTTAACAAGGATAGAAGCGTCTTTACACCTGACATCGTACAGGCTCGGGACCTACGCTTAATGTCTCATCTGAAGGATGGCGTGCTCAAACTTTTTTCACAAAATATTTATTTGAATAAAAATAACATTTTGGTAATTACTTATGAGTGAAAGTTCTGCCCTTTGACCTTTACAACGTCGATATACATGCAGGGCTATTGTTAGGCTTTGATCGCATGGTCTCAACATGGTTTACGGGTTCGAATCCCATCCGGGCTTTTATTTCGTAGATAGAACTCCCTCCCGGGGCCATGTATGTTGTAAATAACTAAATATAATACCATGATAGACACGGCTAATATGTATCGTACATAAGGCAAAAAAAAAAAAAAAAAAAAAAAATGCAGGGCTTGAGAAATTGAAATGTCATTAATTATTATGAAATTTTTAATAAATCATATTGGATATTGCCATAATTAATTAATGAACTACCCTGTTCCATATGATTCATAGTTCAAATTGAAATTAACTATATTTTCATTCAAAACACAAAACATTTATCCAATCACTACATAATTTAGCGTACAATTTAATATAATTTGAATATATAATAACAAAAAAATATTTTATATAATAGGTCAAATGTGTTCATTTTAAAAAAGTTTCAAGGGAAGTTTTTGTCAAAATGGCAACTCCAAATCCGGTTGACCAACTCATGTCCACATTGGGCGGGGTACTGACGGAAGAGAACAAGGCAGAATTGAAGAGAAAAGCAGATGAACTGCTCAAAGTAGGACAATCAGGAATGGATAGCTTCTGTAAAGAGCTTGAAGGACTGGTCGACAAAGGACAGGCAACGGCGGGGAAAGCGACAAGCGATTTAGACTCAGCGCTGAAAACGTTCAAAGAAAATGTACAGTTGCAAATGCAAAAAGATGCCACAGAAGCTGACCAAAAGGTATTGGATAAGTTAGTTATTAGGACTCATGCCCGGGCTTTACTACTACCAAAGCAATCTTTCATCAGGTGGGCTTGAGCCCGATTATGAAGATTCTAAATTTTATCTATATAAAGGGGTCTTAAACGAACATCTAACATCGTATATACTCGAGACCGACGCTAACATCCTATCCGAGGGACGTTGCGTTCAAGTTTTACTAGCACCTAGATAAAAAATTTTATGTCCTTGGCCAGTTAGATGTTAGTGACTCATGCTATAACTACGAGGTCTCATCGACTACTAACATAATTTAATAAGGACCACTTTTTTATGGAACTAAATGCTTTTGTGTAAATCTGTTTTCAGATGTTTTAGGAGGGTTTTCGGCATGTATCTCACAAACGTAAAAATCCGTTGAAACCTCGAATTCGGATTTTCACTAGATTATAATACCCTCATATACAATAGATTAGTTAGTTATTATGATTCATGCCCGAGCTTTGACTGCGTGAACATATCGAATACTGTCAGAGCGCTCTTTCGTCACTCTGGTGGACATGAGCCCGACTCCACTATGGGAGTTCTAAATATTTATTCACCTAGGGGACTTTGACGAGTACCTCACTTCGTACATGCACGGGACCATCGCTTTACGTCCCATCCAAAGGATGGCGTGCTTAAGTTTATTTTACCTCCCAGATAAAATAAACTAAGGGCCTCGGCTGGGTTTCGAATCTGCGAACTTGAGCTCAGTAAGCAAGCACGCATACCACTGAGCTAGCAGCGCCCTATATACTATATGTATAAGATATAATTTTATGCCCTTTAATTTTTTTTTTAAATTTATATTAATAAACCTGCATTTCCAGGCCTCTGTTATGGCTGATATGCTTGCAAAAGTGATGCAGTTCCTAAAATCAGCCGACATCCCAAGCAAAGCCAAAAAGCAACTAAACGACCAGACTGAAGTACTTCTGAAGAAGGTGAAGGACAGTAAAGAAACTATAACTGCAGATCTGATCAAGGAGATAACTACCTTGGCTGATTCCATAATCAAAGTTTCTGAAAATACTTCGGATGATCTCAAAAAAATAACTCAAGATTTAAAGAAGACAGCTGCTGAGTAATACATACCCCAATAAATAAATATTGTATATACATAATTGAATAAATAAATAATAATAAAATATATTAATATAATTTTCAATTTGTTTAATTTCCCTAATCTAATTTTTCCGTATAGGGCAAGTTATTTAATCAGAAATTCGACTTCATTATTTTCAAAAGATTTTCATGTTTTCCGACCCTCTGATTTTAAAAACCTTAAAAAAAAAGTCGTCAGTGAATCAATAGCGATGTACTTCCCCAATTAATCACTTATCTTTTCGCTCCCGCTCCAAAACCGTCAATCGTTTTCTATAATAATTATATATAAGTCACCATCTCTGAACTCCTTCTCTTCGTTCGATATCGCTGAAATTTGATAGGTTATGTCCTAATTGGGTTTTGAATTGAAATATGAAATTTCATTTCGATACATTTACTGCATTGGCAGTTATTAGGGTTTAGGAGTTGAGTCTCTCTGATTCCCCCCTTTCCATCGGCCGAAAATTGGAAAGTGTTGTTCTCATGGAGTTTTGAATTCTAAAGAAAGTACTCCCATGTATATATATATATTTTGTGAAATTATAGTATAGATATAAATAGATATACCAATAGAATTCACATATGAAATTTTGTGTCGATACATTCATTACAACTGCAGTTATTAGATGAACTTGAATGAAATCACATAATATATATAGATGGGAGTACTTTCGGTATTTCTACCATCCTCAGCCGAAAGCATAAGAGATAAGACTCTGAAGCAGGGACGGCTCCAATGGCTGGGGCATTTACAGAGGATGGAACCAGACTTGCCGAGGAAGATACTGGAGGGACACCCGGGAGGGCAAAAAAGAAGAGGTAGACCCCGCTTACGTTGACTGAAGGACGTGGAGGACGATCCCAGAACGATGGGTGAGGGAAGATGGAGACGGGAGGCCGAGGATAGAGTAGAATGGCGGAAGAGGACCGTAGCGCCAGGGAAAGTAAAAGTAAAGTAAGTAAGTATACACAATTTAGTATATACACAGTATACACAGAGAACATTTTTAGGATACAAATATAAAATTTCTTGTCAATGTAGGCATTCTATCGAGAGTTATCGTGTTCACAGACACACAAAAACGCTGGAAGGAATCTGGTCGACCTAAAATTCCGTTGAAACATCCGCATCGAATTTTCGACCCTATACATACTTCGTATAGCCGAAGAAGTAAAAAATATTTAAAATATTTTTTTTTTTGTTAAATTTAATGCTGGTTTTGGGCTCTTTCGTTTAGGGTTTTCAACAAAGACCATCTTAATACGGTTCGAAAGAAAAAAGATCTAGAAAAAAGGCGCCTGATATAATAATTACTTTACCTAGCAGTGTCTGTTCCATAATTAATTTCATAATTAAGAAAGACTTAATTGTCATAAGAACCTGTAAGGAATAAAGGGTTTCACAATATCAAAAAAAAAAATGAAAAAAATTTCTTGATGAGAGCCTTTGAGTTGTCTGAGATAAAACAAGTAATACTGAGGATAAAGAAGGCCGTTGATTTCAGCGTCCCTAATTGAAAAAATATATATATATTTTTTTACAAAGAATTTTTCTCTTCTGAAGGGATGTTATTGGAAATTCCAATTATGGAGAAATTATATATATACATTTTTTTTTTTAAATACTAATTTTGTAGTAAAACTACATGTAGACACACTAATCCTACAGTTTAGAGGAAGATGTGCAGTCGAAAAATTCGAAGTAATCGGAATATTATGCTTAAAAAAAACTCTCAACGTCTGTTCTTGTATTTTCGCAGCTTTGATATTGTCCTTATGGAGTTTTGGGCACAAATATAAAGTTTCTTATCGATACGTTCATTATATCGGCAGTTAATCGAGTTTTTATGTTAAACCTCGTCTCTAATTCTTCTCTTCCCTTTGATCGATTTGGTTGAAAAACAATAGGTGTCATCGTTGGAGGGTTCTGAATACACATATACAATTATGTGTTGATACATTCTAGAGGTCGGAAAACATGAAATTCCGTTGAAAACTTCGCCTCGAATTTTTGACCGATTACATAATTTCCTCTAAACTTCGTATAGCTCATAAAATGAGGAATATATAAGTATATCTTGTTTTTTCCGATCACCTTTTAGTTAGTTATTGACTCACGCTCGGGCTTTAACTATGAGGTCATATCGCCTACTACCAGAGCGCTCTTTCGTCTCTCTGGTGGACTTGAGCCTGACTCTACTCTGTAAGTCCTAAATTTAATATGAAGTTGGCTGATGTAGTGAGAAGTAATTATTTCACAGGTTGCCAAATAAGTATGACTTCTCACAGATGTTTATTGGAAGTAGCTAGCCGGCTTTCGAGGTTTCCCTCATCATCAGGCAGTCTGATAAAAAAAATTAAACATTTTTTTTGAATGAAAGTTAGATATTTTATAATAAAAATAAATAAATAAAACAATCTAAAATGTAATTTTAAATTGTTAAAGTTTTTAGATTGTTTTATTTATTTATTTTTATTATACAATTATTTAGCTTTCATTCAAAAAATGTTTTCAAATTTTTTATTAGACTGCCTGATGATGAGGTAAACCTCGAAAGCAGGCTAGCTACTTCTAATAACAATCTGTGAGAAATCTTACAGTGTGTATAGGTTAGGTTAGGTTTTATGACTCATGTCCGGCCTTAATTACGAGGTCAGATCGCCTACTACCAGAGCGCTCTTTCGTCACTCTGATAGACATGAGCTCGACTCTACTGTGGGAATCCTAAATTTTGCCTACCCTAAATTTTTATTCACCTAGGGCAGGGGTCTTTAATGAGTACCAGACATGGCTCGTTTCGAACCCGCGATCTTTAGTTCAGTAAACTCTGAATGTGATGATTTTCAGCCCAAGGAGGCCTCAACTAAATATTCTAATAACTGCCTATGCTTTTTATTGTCTGTTTCATTTAAATATTAGAAATGAGAGACAAAAGAAAATATATATAAAAACGGATGAGAAATGAAGACCGAAATAAAAGACTCACAAAATATGGCTATAAACAAGGTAAACTCACAAATAAAATAAGGGCCCCCTCTCTCGGAACTGGAGAGACATTCAAATTTGTGAGACGTGGACTCCTATAAAATCCTCTTTCCATAATGTAGTTAGCAAGGTAGAATAATAAAAAAAAAATTATACCAAAAAAAAAAAAAAAAAAAAACTGAAAAAAAAAATCTAAGCTGGACCCTGTGGAAGGTAGCGCGCCGTTGGTTCGTATAATAATGCTATTATACTGTGTACGGATCTCCATATAGCCCCGGGTGTATTATACATACAGGTAGAAGAGAGTGGGCCACTTGGTGAATTAAACATGGCCTCGTGTTGTATAGGCGAGCTTACCCTATCCCCTCCCCTCTCTTCACCCCCCACCCCCAACCTACCTTTAAAGGAAGGTGAACAAATTTGATTACTTTTACATAGCCCGGAGTGGGGTCCGCCCTTAGACAAAGGACTTCACAAGGGAAGCCTCCAAACGAATTGTGGCTCAGAATCCCTTCGCCCCCCCCACCCCATCCCACATCCCTAAGCTCATCTTTTATACAAAATTTTCTTTCTTTGAAATAAATAAAAAGATCAAAAGTATTAAAAATCGATAGTGTTAATCTATTATCAAAAATAAAAAATTAGCTTAGAAACATTAAGGCGTAGTCAAGGTCCACGCCGTAGATTTTCCGTGAAAACGTCGGGATAAAATCATTTTTCATTTTCTTTTCTTGCATTTGCTCGGCACTACTCTTTTTTAAGTTTTTTAAATTTCTTTTGATGCGAGCTTTCCTCTGATTTGTGTTTTCTATAATTCCGCGCCTGTTTACGATTCATATGAGACATCTAAGTAGCGCTCCTCAAGCTCTTTACAATGACACCCGAATCAACGTCCTATCTAAACGTGTTATCACGCTACACTAATTTCTAATTTTACACAACGCTAATTCGCAACCAGTCCGATAACGTCACCGGCAAAACAAACACTGCACAACAAACTCGTACAGACATGCTCTATCCATTGTGATCTCAACTGTTGTTATCGCATTATTAGTCTCGTAGTTATTATCGATTGAAATCTGACGGTATTTTGTAACACAAGAAAGTTTGACCGGCTATCACTGTGCTTAACGAGCGAATAGACGTTTTCACGTAAAAAAACCATGTGTGAGTGACGAGGTTATGAAATGTAATGAAAAGAAATTTTATTATTCTGGGACCTAAGTCCCCTAAGAATAAATACATACAGAGTATAGAAAAGAAACAATGAGAAATAGAAACAGTATTTATTTTTAGTATTTTTCCAGAGGTTAGGGTTGAGCGATAGTCGATAGTTGGCCACTATCAATGGAAGACTATCGATAATCAAGCCCTTTTCAAGCAAAATACTTTCCAATTCCAAAATTATATTATAATATGATTACAGTCGAGTCCCGCTAATCCGGACTTGATGGGACCGGACCTCGTCCGGATCACCGAAAGTCCAGATTAAAAGGACTTTTCTGTAAAATGCACATGATAAATATTTTAAAATATTTTTTACTTACCGCTCGCTAAATTAAATTTTTAGTTTACTAAATTATAATTATAGTTTTTTTAAATCCCGTCCGGATTGACTGGATGTCCGGATTAGCGGGACTACACTTTATATTATTTTTATTTTTCATGTACATCTACCTAATTTAAATTATTCTATGTTATGGAGGATGAAAGGGGAATAAAAATATCAATCGAATAAGTAATTGGTCTCTCAAATCTAACTCGAAAATAATCGAATATTCAACACATTATTAATTAATGAACAATCAAAAAACAATCCAGTAGGTACAATGGCATTAGATTCAACAATTTTTATTTCAATCAACAACTTTTATAAAACAATATCAAAAAATTAATTAACAATTGACGAAAAATACTTTTGTGAAACTTTATGGAACAGTAGGCAGTGATCCAGGTTCTGCAGTGGGTTGTTTGGTCTTGGGTGCCGGTTTATAAGTTTCTTGGTGGCGTCTCAAGAGGTGATCCCTTAAATTGGATCTGTTGCAACTAGTTTTGAATAAAACTTTGCACAAAGTACATTTAGCACTTTTCCCACCATCAAAGTAAGTTCTAAAATAACTTTCTTCAAAACGTATTCTCTTTAATGACGGAAAATGCATATCGATAGTTATAAACTATCGATATATCGATATTACTTTTGACTATCGCCCATCAACACAATTTTGTCATAAATACAGGCATATAATAAATAAATTTTTGTGACAAAGGTATATTCTCTAGAACAACTGGAAATAAACGGGTCACTACACTTCTGACAATCAGAATCTTCCTTTTATAGAATATTTGTAATTATTTTTTGAATTAGCCAAATTATAACCGCATATCCTATGCTTTGAGGTGTTGGAACAATTCAGAGTCGCCCCTCCTCAAATATTTCCCCACTTTAGACTTCAGCTTTCGCCCTGTCTGTCCAACATAAAAACATTTACAATTTTCAAAAATCTTTATATATAAGCCATTTGGATTTTTAAGATCCTGGTGTCATTTGAGCTCATTTTATGAATTTGCCAAATGAAAAAAAAAACAAAAAAAAAACGAGGTTTTGAAGTCAATAAATGGCACTGAAGTGAACTTCGTAATTAAGTCTCTTTTGTTGAAAATGGCAAACATAGGTTCTGTAGTGCACTTTGACCTCATGCTGAATGTGAACCCTTGTCCCTTTACTACACCCTTCCCACCCTACCTCCCTAGTTAAGTGTGTGATGTTCGAAAGGCCCTCGACAGATTGTCCAAACAATCCTGTAATGGTGTAGCTTGTACCAACAAAATCCTATTTGTCCCTCACAGTGGAGAAACGAGCTGAAAGTAAACATGGCCCATCCTCGGATCAGTCGTGAGCAAACAGAACTCTAATGAACAGTTTGGATTACATTAGAACCCGAGTTTCCTCTTAGTCGTCTTTTCATTTTCTACTACATATTCAAGTAAATTGATTTCTTCTCGTGACACATTTGATTGAAGAGGATGAGACAGGAATCAGTCAGGTAAATAGGCAAATGGAATCTATTTTGGATTTGATGGAATGATTTTATTTGAGTAGAGTGTATGTGCATTGTTATCGAGTTGATGAGGTTTGTAGATGGAGACAAAACGGATCTCTGCTGATACCTGGGAGAATACCATGACATAGTATTTACCAAGAGAGAAAGAGGAACTACTATTACATACCATATACGAATAACTACTTTTTGCCATTATGTTTGTATTTCCCAATCATATTTTATTTTAAAATTAATAACTATATGAAATTTATGATTTATTTACGGCGCCAAGTTCAAAATGTCTACCCAAAATACAAAATTTAAGAAAATGCTAGTTTTTTTCTTGGAACGATAATCGTCCATTTTGTAGTAGGTGTTTGTGTATGTCTGTCTGTGGGCTGCCTCTAGTTCTTACACTCTGGTAGTAAGCGATATGACCTCGTACGTACATCTCGGGTATGAGTATAATAACGAATTAACTGACAAGAATTTTTTTTTTCTAAATTTTAAATTAATCAATATATAGTGTTATCATATCATTGTATGCATAGTTATTTATTTATTCATATAATATTATTAATTTTGTCATCGGCCTAATAATTAGTTATTGTGACTCTTGCTTTTAACTAAGAGGTCATATCGTCTACTACCAGAGCGCTCTTTCTTCGCTCTGGTGAACATGAGCCAAACTCTATTATGGGTGTCCTACATTTTGATTCAACTAGGGTAAAGATCTCTAGCTTGTACCTGACATCGTTCAGCCTCGGGACTATCGTTTAACGTCCCATCCGAAGGACAATAAATGTATATATTTGATTTACTCACACATCTAGTTCTATTGAGGCAATGAGTGCTTATGGTTGTTCTAAACTTGTAGATGCAGCTTAACTCTCCAACATTACTTCAACTTTCCCTAACTTATTTGACTAGGTTAGGTTAGGTTTTATGACTCATGCCCGGGCTTTAACAACGAGGTCATATCGCCTACTACCAAAGCGTTCTTTCGTCACTCTGGTGGACATGAGCCCGACTCTACTGTGGGAGTTCTAAATTTTGCCTACCCTAAATTTTTCTTCACCTAGGGTAGGGGTCTTTAACGAGTACCTGACATCGTACAGGCTCGGGACCATCGCTTAACGTCTCATCCGAAGGACGGCGTGCTTAAACTTATTCTACCTCCCAAACAAAATAAACTAAGGGCCTCGGTCGGGTTACGAACCCACGACCTTGAGCTCAGAAGTCAAGCACGCATACCACTGAGCTACCGGCGCCCTCCTTATTTGACTATTTTGAAAATGAAACATAAAGCACAAAATTTTACCCAATACATCATAGTAGATTTTCATGTTCAAGTCCACTTACTCAGAACAAATTTACACCAAATGAGCCGTGTAACTTGGGCCTGTCCGGTGTAATCAATCATCTGCCGTATGGGTGGTTGCCTGAAATTGGCGACACATTACGTGAATTTTAGTATTTATATATGGGAACAAGAGTGTGTTCCCGCAGTGCCCGGGAGATTCGATGGTTTTTTTTGTTGTTGCCATATCGACGACATATAGTTTGTGATTTGAGCTGTTGTCAATAAAAAAAATAAAAATTTGGATAGGCTCAAATCAAACTCTGATAACGATGTAATGAATCTATCGACACAAAATTTAGTATCATAGTAGATTTAGAAGCCCACATGTCTACCATTGATAGTCGAGAGGGTTTCAAGGGCGAGGAAAAAACCTCGAAAGACGGCTAGCAAATATAATAAAATGTATGAGAAGTTAGCCTACATTTTACAACCTGTCACTAGATCAGCCATTTCAATGTTCTTGTACTACAGACGACTCTCGATATAACGAAATTCAAAGGGCATAAGAAAAAATTCCTATTATCGAGTTTTTGCTATAATAAGAGTTCGTAATATGAGTGAATATCAAAAAAATTTCGGTAATATCGAGAGGGGTTAAAAATGTAAAGAAAACCATAAGAATTTTATTATGTATGTATTATACTTTTAATAAATTCTGATCAAAAATAAAATGACATATATGCATGTACATATGAATTTCCAAAAAGTTAAAAAAATAAGTTTTTGTTTTAAAGCAGCTTAGCGCCGGTAGCTCAGTGGCATGCGTGCTTGGTTCTGAGCTCAAGAACGTGGGTTCGAAACCAGACCGAGGCCCTTAGTTTATTTTGTTTGGGAGGTAGAATAAATTTAAGCACGCCGTCCTTCGGATGGGACGTTAAGCGATGGTCCCAAACCTGTAAGATGTCAGGTACAAGTTAAAGACCCCTGCCCTAGGAATAAAAATTTAGGACTCCCACAGTAGAGTCGGGCTCTTGTCCAACAGAGTGAATAAAGAGCGCTCTGGTAGTAGGCGATATGACCTTTTAGTTAAAGCCCGGGCATGAGTCATAAAACCTAACCTAATAGGAGTTATTTCATAACCTAAAACAACAAATACTCGTGAGTACGGTGCTTGTTTTAAGTACTTTAATAAGCCCTCTAAATGTTGTTTTATATTGTTTTAAGCTCTTTCAAGCTAAGTATACATCATTCAACTTATTTACAACAAATCTCTTTACTTTTTCATATAACAGTTCTCCTTTTTTTTTTTCCAAAATATAATCCAATATAATCAAACTTCTAATGAGATTTTGATTAACCCAACCGTAAATTTTTCATCAAGTACCTAGGCAGTAAAGTTTTAGGACCCCTCAACTTTTCCGGTGATAAATCAGAAACGTATTCAACAATTACTAAACTTCTCTCAACTTCTAATATAGCCAAGAAAAGTGCCCCAACACCTTGGGCAATTTAGCCAAGGATGTTAAACGCTGCACCATCATTGCCTGCATCCCTGGTATAGTGCTTAATAATAATAATAATAATTTTTCAGTTATACCATAAAATACCTTATAAAAATGTATTCATCATGATTTAAGAATTTGGTCTCAAGATAACTCTCAATAAAATAAATGTATTGACACAAAATTTTAAATGCGTATCCAGAACCCTTATAAGGACGCCACCTACTGGTTTTTGCCAAATGAAACAAAGGATCAGAGAAGATGCGTCGACACAAAAACCCTAATAACTGTCCATGTAATGAATGTGTTCACATAACATTTTTCTATTCATTTTATTTTATTTACAATTATATATTTACAACTATAAAAAAATAAATACAACAAGGAAATGTGCTAATAGAGAGATAATGGCAATGTCAAAATGTCAAGAGGGTAGAAATCACCCAGTGGTGCCACTCCCTAGTCACTGATTTCCTCTCATTTGTAACTAATCACTGTCACTGTTACTGCTGCTGCTAAGGAGGTCTCTAGGCCATTGACGCTTAAGCCGTCGTTGGGGAATTATGGCAGAATGGAGGGCACGGACTTGAGAATTATTGTAGGAACGAAGAAGGGAAAATAATTTTTTATACTTGGATTTAGCGACTTCGGTGACAAAAGGTACGTTAAGGTTGGTTAGAGACGTAATAAGGAGCATTGACTATGGATTGAAAGGATTGGAAGCGCTAGAGATTGAAAGTGTTGGCAGAACCCCAGAGATGAAGTCCATAAGTCCACATAGGTTTGAGTACTAAGTATATACGTCGCTTTTTTTTTCAAAATTAATTTGGATCTTTTGTCTAGTAATCTTAGTAAAAGTTTATAACGTCTGTTCATTTCTTGTATTTTCAGTCTCGTGTGAGGATTCCAAGTTAGTCGTTTGTCGAGTATGAGGCCTAGGATGAGATTTTTGTTAAGGTACACTAGAGGGCAGGTATATTTTCGACAAACGTTGAAGACGATGTGAACTGATTTTATTTCGTTCACCTTCACATGACATTTAGTATAATTTTTAGCCCAAACGGACAATTTATTTTGGAGGAAAAGCGAAAATTAAAATGATTAATTCGTTCTGTATTTATTACCACATATTGTTTGCAGCTTACCCAGAGAAATTCTAAAATATAGTTTCGTCTTGTGTGTTTAGCATGAAAAGACCAAATATTGATTATTAGTACAACCGAACCTCACAAATCATTCACAAAGGTAAATACATCGCTGGCTATCATATATTTAACTTAGGAATGAGTTGGCTAAATTTACGTATCGTCTATAAAAGGATCATATCGTGCGTAAATAGCAGTATATCATGTCTTATCGGTCTACATAAATATGAGATCAAACGTAGATAAAATTTTATAGAAGGCCCCATAACGGCCAGTTGGGAAAAATAAATATCGAAATTTGGGATCTGTCATGATAAGCCGTCCTTTCTTTCATAAAAAAAAAATTCTCATTTTTCTTGAAATCTATTGAATTTTAGTGCACTCAAATGGACAATGGACTTAAACAAATATTCTGATAGAAATGGTTACCTACGAAACTGACAACACTCGTACAGTGTAGAGTATAAAGGACTGCTGACATCACTGTACACGGGTGAGATGTGCCACTGAAGATGATGCTGTTGCGTTGAAAAGTGGTTCTGGTCGCAAATACAACAGTGGGTAGACAACATCTTTGGTTTCTATGAGAAATCTAGTCTCAAATGTAATTGTTTAGAAACATAATACCATGTGAAATATAGCAACGAAATAGTTTAAATACTTGCTGCAATGTTGCTAATATATAGAAAAATTGAAAGAGAAAAAAGAAATAGATGTACCTTACGAATGAAAAAAGAAAAGAGTTAATGAATAAATAAAAGAATAAGATATATTATATGCCTTTATGTTAATAGAAATATTTAAAAAAATCAACATTGTATTTTATTCAGTTAGGCATAAAGAATAGATAACTAAAAAAGAAAAAAATAGGTTAATGGGAGGAAATAATCTCATCCCGAATCCAATTATTTCACAAAAACCTTTCTTCCCATTCGAATCATCTCGCACACTTTTCTCGCATTCGCATCTTGACAATCCTCCCCGCTGCTTGAACAGGAGGTGGCCTCGCGATCTTCTCTCTGAGGATAGTGAATAATGATAATCAATTTTCGAGATAGTGTCAGCGCTGGCTGGCTTCTCTCATCAAGTGACATAATATTTTTTTCTTTTTTGACCACATATTTGCTTATTATGTATATATTGTATATAGATTGCAAATAAATAAATTTAAAAAATTTATTTATTTACTTAAAAGAATATAAAGAAGTTTTGACTTCAAAAAATAAATTAATAAAGTAGATCTTGAGGCCGATATAAAAATTAAAAACAAAATGTGTGGTAGGCTTGTGAACAGAACTCCAGACAAGAAATTTCAAATTAAATTTCGTTGAAAAATCGATCTCGAGTTTCCGTACTACTAGTTCCAGTGAAAATGAGATTTCTGAATACTTACGTATTATATTACTATTATTATTAAGTATTCTTTCGTCAGTATCTTAGACATCGTCGTTAAACACGTACCTACGTTATATACCTACTCTTGAATTAAGAAGTAATTATCACAATTGTTTAGGTTGAAGTTTGTCGTAATTTGGTAAGTCTGTTAGAAATTATCGTTAGTAAAGCCCCTTATCGAAGCTACTCTGGTCTCTTACAAGAAGTCAGAACTTAGGTATCAAAACCATATCTTGATGAAACCTTCGAATAAACTTTAATAGGCTGTCTGTATCTCAAAAAGGAATCAGTTAATTTACTACGTTACTTATCGGTGATGAAAAGGATAACCGAATCATCGTTGTTTCTAACTAATTATTTTTTTTTTTTTTAATTGCTTAGAATTACTTGAAACTTTTCTAATTTGCATGCAAATATGGATCAAGACAGACTTAATGCACTTGCATTATTGTGCATCGAAGCACAGTTGGTGCAAGAAATTGATTATGATAATATCATTGATGTTTTCATACGAGACAAACCAAGAAGAAAAAAAGTTCTGTAATTGATTATAAAAATATAGGTAATTACTTTTTTTTTTTTTTTTTTTAAGTATTTTATCAATAATGTACACTAATATGAAACGACTAAAAACATTTCAAAATAAAGTACTCCGAATAGCAACAAACGCACCCTGGTTTGTCAGGAATCACAAAATCCATGAAGAATTGGGAGTTCCTCTATTTGCTACCAGAGCGCTCTTTCGTCACTCGGGTGGAGCCATAAATTTTGCCCACCCTAAATTTTTATTCACCTAGGCCCGGGGTCTTTAACGAGTATCTGACATCCTACAGGCTCGGGACCATCGCTTTAACATCCCATCCGGGTGGTCGGGTTTCGAACCAGCGATCTTGAGCTCTGAATATATATATATATATATATATATATATATATATATATATATATATTGACAATGATGTGTTGATGGCACTCTAAGGGTCTGAACCGACTTGTTCTGTGCCAAATTACAAGTTGGCAATTAATTGTCTCTGGAGAGTCGGAACGGAGCAGGTTGGCAAGAAGCCAAAAGAGCATGTCCTCCAATCTCCACCTTCTGCAGACCTGTCCTTCTCAGGTACCTGAGGGCAGCTTGGACATCAGTCAATACCAATACCGCCACTTGACCAATAGTTCTAGTATTGGTGTAGTCAACTGTAAATACTCCACCATCCTCAATATCTTCCACACTATTATATCAACTGTAAACACTCCACTATCCTCAATATCCTCCACACTATCATATCAACTGTAAACACTCCACTATCCTCAATATCCTCCATACTATCATATCAACTGTAAGCACTCCACTATCCTCAATATCCTCCACACTAGCATATCAACTGTAAACACTCCACTATCCTCAATATCCTCCACACTAGCATATCAAGTGTAAACACTCCACTATCCTCAATATCCTCCACACTAGCATATCAACTGTAAACACTCCACTATCCTCAATATCCTCCACACTAGCATATCAACTGTAAACACTCCACTATCCTCAATATCCTCCACACTATCATATCAACTGTAAACACTCCAATATCCTCAATTATATCCTCCACAATATCATATCAACTGTAAACACTCCACTATCCTCAATATCTTCCATACTATCATATCAACTGTAAACACTCCACTATCCTCAATATCTTCCATACTATCATATCAACTGTAAACAATATCCTCAATTATATCCTCCACACTATCATATCAACTGTAAACACTCCACTATCCTCAATATCCTCCACACTATCATATCAACTGTAAGCACTCCACTATCCTCAATATCCTCCACACTAGCATATCAACTGTAAACACTCCACTATCCTCAATATCCTCCACACTAGCATATCAACTGTAAACACTCCACTATCCTCAATATCCTCCACACTAGCATATCAACTGTAAACACTCCACTATCCTCAATATCCTCCACACTAGCATATCAACTGTAAACACTCCACTATCCTCAATATCCTCCACACTAGCATATCAACTGTAAACACTCCACTATCCTCAATATCCTCCACACTATCATATCAACTGTAAACACTCCAATATCCTCAATTATATCCTCCACAATATCATATCAACTGTAAACACTCCACTATCCTCAATATCTTCCATACTATCATATCAACTGTAAACAATATCCTCAATTATATCCTCCACACTATCATATCAACTGTAAACACTCCACTATCCTCAATATCCTCCACACTATCATGATCTCTCCATGGAGTATCAACCGTTACCTGTCCGTTAAATGGAAGCTATAGTTATTTATTTTGTTACATTATGTTTATTTATTATTATTAATTTCTTATACCTACAGTATAAGGAAGTATTGTAATCGAGCGAAAATCCGAGTTCGAGGTCCAAAGAATTCTCACGTTTCAAGAACCCCTGAATATGTTTTCAACATTTTCTTTTCTTTATAGTTTTATAAAAAATTCAAAAATTTGGAGCTTCACTACTTCAAAAAAAAAAAAATTATACTGTGTACTTTTTCTACATCACAATATATAATATATACAATATATTGAATATATTATATATAGTTATGACTCATGCGCGAGCTTTAACTATGAGGTCATAATCGCCTACTACCAGAGCGCTCTTTCTTCACTCTGGTGAACATGAGCCCGACTCTACTGTGGGAATCCTATATTTTGCCTACTCTAAATTTTATTCAGCTAGGATAAGTGGTCTATAACGAGTACCTAACATCGTACAGGCTCGGGACCATCACTTAACGGCGTGCTTAAGTTTTGTTTTTACCATCGAGATAAAATAAACTGAGGGCTTTGGCCAGGATTCGAACCCACGATCGTGAGCTTAGTAAGCAATGTTCAGAGGATAAATTGTGTTAATTTAACAACTCCATGTACCAAAATCTGATGCAATGGTCATAAGTGTATCATAGAATGATGGGTATACTTACACATTTACTAGCGACAAACCGTACAAGATCTTAGGAGGCAGAAGAGCAGAAACTCACCTGAAACATACAAGAAACAAATAATTGTTAAAATACTGACCAAAAAGGGGATAAGTGAGAGGGGAAACGTTATTAAATAATTAATTAGGGTGCTATTGACCAACGATGTAATAAGGAGAGATACCCATGTGGATACCATTTCTAAAAAACCGTATGTAAGTAGTTTCCATTGTGTCCGGTACTGTGTCTATCATTAGATTGTTATGAAGTGTTCTGTTGTTTATGTATGGGTGGCACTGTGTTATCAGTCTGAGAGTTTTTGACTGAAACGCCTGAATTCGTTTGATGTTGAATGTTTTGGCTGAAGCGTATATCTGGATCCGTACGTCCATTATGGTCTCAGTAAGTAAGTGTAACAGTTCCGTTTTTGTATCATGTCTAATTTTGATCGTCTATTTAGAAGTCCGTAGAGTATTTTGAGTCGACGGTTCAGAGTGTTTCGCGTGAGTCGTGTGTGAGGGTTTCATGTCAGTCCTACTATTAGTATTTATCTGTATTGTTTTATTTTCCATGTGTTGCACCAGTTTTCAATTTGTGTGAGATAGTGTTGTAGTGTAAATGAGGCGTGAAGTGTGAAGTTTTTGCAATTTTAGAAACATTTTATGGCATTCAAAATTATATATTTAGAAGAATCCAAATGAAGTAATTGTTAACTGAAATTTTTTATATTCGTACTTTCTTCAAAATTATATTATTATTAACTATATTTTTTATTAACTACTGTAGAAATAAAAATTTAGTAGAAGGCCAGCCAACAATTTCTACAGTGTGATAATTGCTATTCATTATATTATTTTAATTATTAATTTTTATTTTATTTTGTATAATTTTATTATCACATATTATACAAGCGAACAGAATTCCCCTATCCCTTCTTAAAATAATAAATAATTTCATATTGAACTTATTGGTATAAACAGGGGCGTAGCCAGGGTTTTGAGCAGGGAGGGGGGGGGGGGGGGGGGCAAGTGGTTAGCGTTGCAGACTTTTTGTTATTACTTTGGGAGACATATCTTTCATCTTTACATGAGCAGCAAAAATGCAAAGCGCAGCAGCAGCAAATGCACGCTGTGGTTTCTTTGCTTTTAGAATTAAATGACTCATATCCAATAGCGTGCATTTGCTGCTGCTGCGCTTTACATTTTTACTGCGCATGTAAAATCAGCTTTAAGAGTATAAAGTATAACATAAATGACGATTTTGAACGAGGAAATGAAATGATCGAATTCATGTATATTTAAATAAATGTAATATGACTTGTTTTGTACATGTACATTTATGTAACAGCTGATTGCTGATTTAGGAATCAGACGCACGGGAAATTTAATTTTATCTTGGTATTTTTCTCTGGCCAGGGGGGGCATGAGCCTCCCCCCCCCCCCCCCCCCCCCCTGGCTACGCCCTTGTATATATATACAATGTACGACAGCTCGCCAACAAATCATTTTGTGAGGTAGACAAGCCATGAGGAGCCTTACACTATTAAACCCGTTAAAAGTGTGCCAGTTGCTAGAGAATGCATGAGGTTCCTTGGCCCCAGGATGACACCCCCCCTCACTAGACGAAGATGATATTTGCCCAGCCTGCCTTATGAATTCGTTATCAGATAGGGAAGCTGAGAAGACTGGAGGCGAACTTGCAAGCCAAGTTAGAGACATCTTTAGAACTAGCACCATCTCCCAAGTGAGCCACTCAGAATGATAAACTTATTATCGGACAAGCCTGCTCCAAGCACTTTGAGCAAATGGATATTACTATCATTCAAATGATTTTAAAGACAATTTCAAAAATTAATAAATCACAGCCAATGTACTTCCCCAGAGCGAATTAACTATGTTTTCATTTTCTCTCTAAAACCAATCTACCACACAAAAATTCTCAGAACCAGTTTTCGAATCAACAGTATCATCATCAGTGGTTCATCCCACTCACACAGTTCAGCGGTTAAAGGACAACTGGCCAGTCTGGCCACTAATGATGACACTGTTGTTTCGAAAAACCGTGTCACCAACAGTGTCATCATCAGTGGTTCATCACACCCACATAGCTCAGCGGTTAAAGGACAACTGGCAAGTCAGAAGAGGTCATGGGATAAGGCTATTTTTATTTTATTTATTTTTTATTATTTTAAGTATAATTTTATTCTTTCTATATTTTATTTATTTTAGTATTTTTTCTTATTTGGTTATATTTTTTAATATATACTGTAACCACCTTCCCCCTTCTTGAGAGAGTGTGAGGGAGTGAATTTAATTAGTAAATAAAAAATGTATATCGAAAAATTATTAAAATCGAAAATTCTTATATCGCGACTTTAAATGAAAAATGCCTGGATAGCTGGGTACACTCCTCACGGGAAGAACGATTACAAGTTCCTAATGTGTAGTTGTCACCAGGAGTTAATAATAATTAACTACTGGTGCAAACTTGAAGAAGCATGAGTGGAATGAATCAACTTATGGCTTAAAGTCTAATTGTTGTTGTAGAAACATTCAGAATAAAATTAAAGTATCATTTACAAACAAAATGGGCCTATGTCGGAAGGACTGAATCGTTTCTAAATACATCTATCCTAGAATCGATATTACAGGTACCTTGATTATGATATACCTGGCGAAGACGGTGCGATTATCTTCATCTGGACATCCCGCAGAAATCATCCAGTCACGTTTTTCATAAGTCATTGAAGATATGTCCGGTTTCGAGGCCACACTAGAAGTTACATCTTTCCCTGGCTTTACACCGTCCGAAATACACTATAATTCACTGATTAGTTCGAATGGCCACTCTGTATGACCACCCTGAGGGAGAAAGATATATAAGTGATCTAAGCGGCCCAAGTCTCAACGTAGTCTGAAGAGTGAAGAGGGTGGGTTCTTTGATGGTGGGAATGGATCCCGACATCTCATTGGCTGTGCGTTCCCGCGCAATTTACTTCCAGTCAATCACCGATCACCGTTGCGTAAGCCTCTTCCATGAATAGGTCCCGCCCTGCCGTACATGCAACACCGGATGTAAACAATTACCTACTTCCTTCTTTTCCTCTATATTCTTTGTTCCTTGCTTTCGCTTCTAGCGATCGCGATTCGCTCGCAGGCATTGCTAGTTCCGAGCATGTTCTTCTAACTGAAATTCTCTTCAATTCAACTCCAAACAACCCACAATTCGCTCTTGTTTCGCTACTAGCGATCGCGATTCGCTCGCAGGCATCGCTGGTTCTGAGCATTAATCTTCTTAATAACATCCTCTTTAAATCAGCTCCAAGTGGTCTCGATTCGCTCGTACTGTCACTGGTCCTTGCTGTATAATAATAATAATTGTCTATAGGGTGGACATGCTACAATACATTGTCCTTTATATTTGTTATTGTTGTTTTATTTTATTTCCCTTTTCCGTTACCTACCTAAATTACTGCGACCTTATGAAGGAACATAATTCCCGAAATTTCGTCGTAAAAAAGACACATCCAAAAAAATTATTATCAATTCATTAAATTAAAAACTGTTTTAATTTGTTATTAGTATTATTTGTACTAATATTTTCGGATATTTTTTTTTTAGATGGCGCCGATAGCTCAGTGGTATGCGTGCCTGCTTACTGAGCTAAAAATAACGGGTTTGTAACCCGGCCGAGGCCCTTATTTTATTTTATCTAACAGGTGAAATAAAATAAACACGCCGTCCTTCGGACGTTATGCGATGGTCCCGAGTCAGATACTCGGTAAAGACCCTAACCCTAGGTAAATAAAAATTTAGGGTAGGCAAAATTTAAAAATCCCATATTAGAGTCGGGCTCATTTCCACCAGAGTGACGAAAGAGCGCTCTGGTAGTAGGCGATATGACCTCGTAGTTAAAGCCCGGGCATGAGTCATAATAACTAACAAGTATTTACTTATTAATTTCATTAAGTTAATATCTGTTGATGTATCTATATTATTATTATTATTATTATTTATTTATATATACTCAATTCTCCTCTTTGTCTCCGCTCTGGGGAGTATGGGTATTCTTGTGTCTCCTAAGAGCAATATTGTTATACTTTAAGACTATTCAGAACGAAATAAATAGCTATTTCACTTAAATTTTGAAAGTAAAGATAAAAAAAAAGCCTAATGGATTTCAGAAACTCCATCATTTTTAAGTGGTCCATTTTACATTTGAGCTTTAAACAAAAAAAAAAAAAAATATATAAATGTAAAAGTGTATTTCAGCCATCGTTCCTAAAATGACAGTCTGGTGACATTGTATCACTTTAAAAATATATAATACATTTATTTACTTTATAATATATATTTAAAAAAAATAAAACTAACTTATTTATTAAAATGTATTATAATATGTCCGGAACTTAACTTGGAAGTTGAATATACTTTATATTTACACTTTGATAATCTCACTTCTAAGTCCATTTATGACATAATAAATAATTTACACTACAGTAACTCTTTAATCATTATTTTCAAAAAGTAGCCTAATGACTCGGTCTGTCCGAAAGATAACTTGACAAACACAAAATGTGAGAAGAAAACACAAAATTGTGGTTATATAACTAACAAAAAGTAGCCTAATGACCCGTTTAGTCCAAAAGATAACTTGATAAACACAAAATGTGAGAAGAAAACACAAAATTGTGGTTATACAGTAGAACCTCTATAAGTCGAACATCAAGGGAGACGCCAAAAAATTCGAGTTATAGAGTTTTCGACTTATGGAGGATTTCGACTTTTAAGATTCATTCTAACTAATTTTGAGTTAGAAAGGTGAAATAAATAAAAATTCAAGTTACAGAGGTAACAAACATATTTATATTTATTGTAAATCAACATTATTTCAAAACATCCTTAAAATAAAAAATACGTATTATATGTAGGTATTAAAAAAAGTCAGTAATTTTTTTTGCTTTAGATAATTGGTAATCCTATTTATTGTATACTCCTAAATTGTTTTCTAAGAAACAATGGTGTACATTGTCGGCAAATTCTTAAAGTCGGTATCTTATTTTTCTTCGAGCTATAGAGGTAATAAGTTTCAAATAATCGAGTTGTAAAGGTTGTAAAATAAAACATTGCTATGTTCGAGATACAGAGGTCCAATTTATTTTTTCGAGTTATAGAGAGAAAATATGTACCAAAATGGCTTGTAGGGACTCACTGATTATTTCGACTAATAGAGGGTTGAGATTTCGAGTAATGGAGGTTTTGGGGCTTGAAGGGAAAGGAACAAAATTTTTTTTCTAGTTTTGGAGGTTTTCGACCTATCGAGGTTCGACTTAAAAAGATTCTACTGTATAACTAACAAAAATTATCTTGGTCCAGAAGAAACGTTATCTACATTTAAAAAAATTTGGTTGGTGAATCACCGGCAATGTACTTCCCCAGAACGAATTAAACAATTAACTTTTCGCTTCCCTCCAAAACTAGTCAAGCGTTTGCGCTAATATTCAACTGTTGACTTACATGGGTGATTCTAAATTAACCTACTAAATTTTGTAACGAGTAACAAACTATTTATATTATATTGTTATTATGGTTTTTGAATTGAGCCTTCACCCCTGACTCCCTTTCTTTCCCCTGAAAAATAATAAGTGTCGTCCTTATAGCCTCTCCCCTAATCCCCCCTCCCCTTTGGCCGATTTGGCTGAAAAACCATAAATTCTGGATTCACATATAAAATTTCGTGTCAATACATTCATTCAATCGAGAGTTATCGTGTTCACATACATATAGACACACACAGACAGACAGACTTTTTTTTTTTATATTTGGAATCTAAAGGTCGGAAAACTCTGCATTGAATGTGTGACCGATTACATAACTTATCCTATAATTTTTATAGCTCGGTAAATAACAGTCAATTCACAATCAAATACAACAAATATATATATTTTAACTTAAATATATTGGGAGGGATGGTACACCTAGGGACCTAAGCATCCAATTCTTATAGTCTTATTCTTCCCGTCCCTCTTCCAACCAAGTCCGCTATCTCGGGTTTTACCTAGTCAGTAGACTAACGTGGATTCCCACATACACGACTTAAACGACAAGAACTGAATCGAAGATATGGACTGTTACGTCGACTACTTGGACCAAAATCAAAACTGACAACTAACAACAAACTTACTATCTACAAGACAATATACGTCCAATTTGGACCTACGGACTCGAACTTTGGGGTACAGCTAAACAATCCAACATCAATCGTATCCAAGCATTCCAGTCCAAACTCCTCCGACGAATTGTCAACACTCCTTTCTATGTCACCAATAAAGTCCTACACAGAGATCTCAATATTCCCACTGTCAATGAACTAATCCAATCCCGATTCCAAACATTTCACAGAAACCTTTCCTATCATTCAAATCCTCTCGCTCAAGCCCTATCCTATCATTCCCATCCTGATAATCCTCCCCGCCGCTTGAACAGGAGGTGGCCTCGCGATTTTCTTTGAGGATAGTGAATAATGAAAATTAACTTTCGAGGGAGTGTCAGCGCTGGCTGGCTTCTCCCATCAAGTGACGTTATTTTTTCTTTTTGTCCACATATTTGCTCATTATGTATATACTGTATATAGATTGCAAATTAAACAAAAAAAATAAATAAAAAAATTCTTCCCGTTAGCTCTACTCTGTGAGTCCTAATTGTTGTCTACCCAGGTTTATAAGGTTATTAACGAGTGCATGACATCATCAAGAAGGATCCGACTCCTTTATTTTTGATCAGCGTCATCATTAGTGGCATATCCCAACCGTACAGCATAGATAAAGGACTACTGAAATCTCGTCCCACAACATCATACTATCACATAAAAGTACTTGACATATCATAGGCTTGTAATCATGGCTTCACGCCCCATCCGAAGGACGACGTGCTCAAGTTTTTTTTCACTTCTCAGATAAAAAAAAATAAGGGTTTCGTCCGAGTTTTGAATTCGGGAAATTGAGCGCAGTAAATTGTAATGTATGATCTGGATACTTATCGTACATCTGATGACACTCAAAATCGTAGTATAAAAATTTGAAAAATATAACTAGCTCCAGATGGACAAAAGTCAGATAAGGGTTTCTATTATGGTCTTCGATTTATGGAGTCATAAAAAAGTTGAACTATGATATTACATTTTGTCAGAACACGCAACTTGACAACTACCCATTACAAACGGTACTTTTAGTATAAAATCTGTCGTGTTTAGTATTTGGCCAAAGTTTTGAAAACTAAAAAAAAAATTGGCGGTGAATCTCCGGCAGTGTACCTCCCCAGAATGTATTAGTTAATAATATATATATTTTTTTTGAAAAATTAAAAAATGTATGTGACGCGATTACAGGATTTTCTTATACCAACAACGCTTACATATCACTCTCTGTCACCTCCTCTTCTAAAAATCATTTCATTTTGTCTCTATGTACTGCGTTATCTTGAGAGTAGACATTCTTATACACAGTAATAACAGGATGAAATAATTAGGAGGAAAGAGAGTGATCTGTAAGCGTGGTTGGTATAAGAAAGTCCTATAATAGCCACTATTAGTTTTCCATATCCGTGTAATATAATAAATATTATTATTATTATTATTATAACGAAAGGTCCACTGTAAGCTAGCAACCTGTAATTGGAAACAGGGCGTCCCGACAGCCAATGATTTTGATAAAAATCGCCCCAACAGTCATTGTATTGACAAAGGGTGTAGAAAAAATGGGAATGGTTTTGAGTGAGAGGAAATGGGTGGGTAAAGAGGAAATGAACCAGATATCCTTTATTCTGAGCTGCTTCCCATCCGTGACGTTATCACCAAGGAACAGTCACAGATTTCATTACCTTTCACATTTCTACTTTCTTATACCTCTATAGTATAAGAAAGTATTGTAATCGTGTGAAAATCTGAGATCGAAGTTTCAACTAATTTTCACGTTTCAAGGTCCCTTGAATACGTTTTGACCATTTTCGCGATGATGTCTGTCTCTACGTGTTCAGTCTTTTCATTCAAGTTGTGAGCTCTCTACCGTGAAAACGATTGTAGCTATGAACTTAGAATTTGAAATGAAGAGGTCACATGTACTAACTTAGGTCCGATTAGATTTTGGCGGAAATCGAACGAAAATTGAGATCACTTTCCACCGAGATCTAACTGCATTTTACATGATACAGTTAATGTTTATGACCTAATATAATATTTTATTACTTCACTAATATCCTATAAATAAATTATAATAAATACATAGTTGAAAATCTAACATTTATAAAAAATGTTTCCTAGAATAGAATAACAAAGGTACCGTCCCGTCCATGGCACAACAATATCGTCTTATCGGGAAATGAACACTTAACTAGTAAAGTCTAAGTTTAATTTTTGTCCACAGAAACCCTCTCCTCCTATTTATTTTTCCTTTACACCAGTTCTATTTTTCATTTGATTCTCATAGTGAAAAGAATCGTTGGATCGTTTTTTTCGTTACTGAAATTGAATGTTTATAATTTTATTTTACTCACGAGCGACGTTTTTGTTTACGTTGTTTACGGACGTTTTGTATGGTCGTTGCAGGATAGTGAACAGATCAACTTTAACGAAACCAAAATTAGAGGAACTTGACGAGGCAGTATGGATGTGGTTCGTGCAGCAACGCAACCTAGACTGCCCTATAAGTGATGTCATTTTAAAAGGAAAAGCCATTTCATTGAATCAAAACATGGATGGGGATCCTACCCCCTTTGTGTAAAATATTGATTCTTTGTTACAATAACATCCTTTTTAATTTACTCGATGTTTATTTCTTTGTGCATCAAATTTGTGTTTTTAAATTCTCAAAACCATAAAAAATTGGCATTTTCAAACAAAACTTTTCCTACAAAAGATACGTATTTTTTCACGTAGAATACAAGTATGCAATTAAAACTATGGGTTTCCATGGAAAAAATCGAAGTTGCTCTTGATTTAACCCTGAAAACGCCACTCGAGGTTAAATTTCGTATTACCATTATATGTCCCCCTTTAAACCCTGCAACTTTTGTTTGAACAATATTTTTCGATAAAGCTTATTTTTCGATTTATTCTTGTTTTTCAGGTTAAATGAATCACCCGGTATATATGATTTATATAAAATATGATTTTTCACAGGTCGTCCGGTTTTCGAGATACATGCCGAAAACCATTTTAAAATGTAGTTTCGGAACACATATTTTTAGACGTTTCCTTGATTTACCCGAAAACGGTTAGTCCTATCGAAAAAATTACCCTCATTAAAATTGTTCCTTATAAAATTTACAATCGCAAGATGAGATAGGATCAAAACGACAAAAACTATGGTATGTAAACTAAATGTCTATAAGGAATATATACTTTTAATAAAGAAATAATTGTATTTCTTATATTATAGGTATAGGAAAGTAAAAAAAGGGCAGATAAGTTTTTCAACAAAATTTGGAAAAACACTTAACCAGCTTTTTCAAGAATGTCAAGAGATGCTATTGAGAAAATTTTTTCAATGGAAAATGATGAAGGGAGAGTAGGAGAAGAAGTGGGTGTTATCTAAGGGAGAAGGGAGGGGGTCTATTATGTAAGGGAGTGAGGACTTTAAGGGTGAAAAACTTGGAAGCGCTATTAGCTGTCATGATAAAGAGGACCCGGCTATTATTCCCGCCTTCATATCGCACCCGCCAACAGAGACCCGCCCCAACCACCCTGTGGACACAAGAAGTAATTATCAAGTCTTTATGACACAAGAAGATGAAGAGGAGACGCCAAGTTATGCGGTATATTCAAGACCATTTGACGCTTTACATGCTACAATTTTGTCATGTTCGCCCAAATCTAGAGTATCATGCAATTGTAACCAGTATGTACTAATTTAGTATGTGCCAGAACGAATTAATCAATTAAATTTTCGCTCCCCCTCCAGAACCCGTCGACCGTTTGCATTGCTAATACTCAACAGTTGAGGAATAGATAATTAAAATACACAATTTCTTTGTCAAACTTCACTATATATTCTCAAATACTCAACTAGTTTCGCCGTGTTAAGGCATTATCAAGAGTCACTTACAAACTGACAGAATTGGTTGACAGGGTAGAAGGTACAGTTATGGAGGGGGTTTTTAGGTAATGACGGGGAACCCCTTGTTTTTGTTACTCTATACATTCCAATAAACAGATATTTACAAGATAATAATAAATATAAAATAAAAAAGAAAGAAAAATATATATATATATATGAAATCTAATAAAGCGAATCTAACAGTAAAGTGTTGGTATTTATATAGGTATGACTCATGAATTATATAGATGTAAAATATAATAAATATTAAAGTGAATAAAATAATATGGGAGTTGTAAGTGACTCTTGATAATGCCTTAACACGGCGAAACTAGTTGAGTATTTGAGAATATATAGTGAAGTTTGACAAAGAAATTGTGTATTTTAATTATCTATTCCTAGAATGGAGCTTCACAAAGTAAATCTGGAAACCATAAATTACTCAACAGTTTACTTACATAGGGGCTCCTAAATCTTAATACTAAATGCTGTGCCGATAAATTCATTACATCGGCGGTTATTTGGGTTTTTGAATTGAGCCCCCTCCCTGAACCCCCTTGGGACAATATGAAATTTCATATCGATACATTCATTACATCAACAGTTTCCCTTCTGTAATTCTTATGGATCTTTGAATTCACAAATGAAATTTTGAGTTGATACATAGACTACTCCTGTTATTAAAGTTTTTGAGTTAAGCCTCTCCCTAATCCCCCCTTTTCCATTATTCAATATAGCTGAAAATTAATAGGTGTCATCGTTGGATGCTTCAGGATCCATATATTAAATTTCGTTATGATACTTTCATTTTATCAGGAGTTATCGTGTTTTTCTTTTTTATATTTGGAATCTGGAAATCGTAGTAGGAGTCTTCAACGAATATCTGACATCATACAGGAGACTATCGTCTAGACTATCGCTTAGTGTCCCATCCGAAGGACGGCGGAAGGTTTTTTTCACGTCCAAAATAAACTAAGGGTTTCGAACCCGCGATCTTGAGCTCAGTAAACAAGTACGCTACATGTGAGCTACCGGCGCACTCAAACATAATATATAAACACACTATACAATTTTTTTTATATTTTGTAAACTTGATATAGGTATAAAAAAAAAAAAAAAAAAAAAAAAATAGTGAGGGAGCCGGTAGCTCAGTGGTATGCGTACTTGTCTTTTGAGCTCAAGATCGTGGGTTCGAAACCCGAGTTTATTTTATCTGGGAGGTAAAATAAAATTAAGTACGCCGTCCTCCGGATGGGACGTTAAACGATGGTCCCGAGCCTGTACGAAGTCAGGTACTCGTTGTATGTTCAATATTGTATGTTTAATCAGTTTTATCTTTTTTTTGTCATCCACTAGTGTAAAACTACCTAAAAAAAATATAAAAACTAATTTGCAACGTGAGTGTTCGTTTATTTTTACGCTTATAATGTATTGCTGTTGATACTATCTAGATAAACAACAATTAGATTTTTTTTTTTGTGATAATAATATAGGATCAAAAAAATTTAAAGTATTTTTTCTGTCTTCTGAGTGATGGCAGAATCGCTCAAAAAAAGTTCAGCTCATTTGAATGACCAAAGGGAAATATAAAAAGAATGACCCAAATATATTTGTTTTAGCCGTAAACAATTTTTTTTTAATACGTGAATTATTGCTGTACATATAAAAAAAGTTAATTACAAGAATCTGAAAATCTAAACCCTAATCTTTTTTTTTCTTAGATAAATCCGTTGAGTTCCTTCATTAATTAAACCCCTTCTAATAAGGTTAATTTTATTAATTATCAGTAAAGGGCCTTTATTTTTTTTAAATAATGAATTAACGAAGTTCTATTTGTCGGTTTTTTTTAATCTAAATTAAAAATTGATCAACTTTTAGTTACAATAAAAATTAATGGAAACTTAATTTCAGGACGGTGTCTACATATATGATAAAAATCGTACGTAAAAAGTAGTTAGTCTTTTCTATATGTATTACCTGGAATGATTTTTGACTAGAGCAAAAACGTACGTAGAATGTACCTGTGATCTAAGTTAGGACATGTGACCTCTTCATTTCAAATTACAAGTTCATAGCTACAATAGTTTCTACGGTAGAATAGAGCATTCCAGTCAACTTCCCCTATATAGCTGAAGAAGTAAGAAAGACAGACTGACTCCAGAAAATGGTCTCAGAGGACCAGGTATAAGAAATGTAAAAATGGGTTAAGTATCGTTGAAATCTGCTATTCGTGCACGAACATTTACTATCTGAGTGGAGAAGTTGAATGAACCGATAATTATTGACTGTCTCTAGTGTTATAAAGCCTTTGAACGGGCCGTTCGGAAATTGACAAAGCCTTCTAAATAGACTCTTTGGTTACGATGTCACAATGATCGAAAACACTTAACAGCTAAACACCGACTAATCGATTATTAATAAACATCATATCTCAATCATCAACCTAAATGAAGTTGTTAGTAATCTCAATTCATTATATTATGTAACGGTTCCATTAGTTTAACGACCCCTTAAGACGTTATATCGGTCTCACAGGTTTTATAATAGAAATAAATACATAAAACTATCTGAAAACTTTAACAATTTAAAATTTCATGAATGGGGACAGTTATTTCTGTCCCCCATCTGAGTCACAACTCTGGCAAGCTAATACAAATAAAAATATGTGAGAGGTCAGAATACTCTTATTCGACAACCTGTGAAATAATCACTTCTCACTACATCAGCCATCTTCATGTTAACGTCAGCTCGTCAAGCTACTGCTACAATGGCTACAAAGGAAATAATCCAGTCTATGTAGTTGTGACTCAGATGGTCACAGTTATTCCTGTCCCCATCCATGAAATTTTAAATTGTTAAAGTTTTTAGGTAGTTCTATGTATTTATTTTTATTATAAACATTTTTAAATTTTATTTAATAAATATTTTAATTTCATACAAATTTCTTGTCATTCCATTTAAACTTTTTTTTTTTTTTGTCTTTTATTTAGGTTAGGTTAGGTTTTATGACTCATGCCCGGGCTTTAACTACGAGGTCATATCGCCTACTACCAGAGCGCTCTTTCGTCACTCTGGTGGACATGAGCCCGACTCTACTGTGGGAGTCCTAAATTTTGCCTACCCTAAATTTTTATTCATTTAAGGCAGGGGTCTTTAACGAGTACCTGACTTCGTACAGGCTCGGGACCATCGCGTAACGTCCCATCCGAAAGACGGCGTGCTTAAGTTTATTTTTCCTCCCAGATAAAATAAACTCGGGTTTCGAACCCACGATCTTGAGCTCAGAAGGCAAGCACGCATACCACTGAGCTACCGGCGCCCTCTCTTTTATTTATTTATAAAGATACAACTGTTGCTAGGGTGCAACAACCAGCATCTATGATGGTATTGATATGTTGGCGTGAAGGGCACGTGAGAGGAAGGCCACCCAGTGGTAGATCCTCGGGAGGAAAATTTATCTTAATTATTAGGACAAGAACAGAAAAAAAAATTATTAAATAAAATAAAGAAATAAAAAGGAATTGAAAGACAATTTTGATGGTAAGAGAGATGATAAAAGTAAAGGAAAATAATGTAAAAAAATTTAAGAACGAATATGATTCCAGGTGGCAGTAAGTCGCGGTTCCATCTTCTCTTCAACCTTCGTGGGGTGTTTTGTGGTAAGTGTTGTGAAGATAAAGTACGTATTTCTGGGTTTGTATGTGTGTAAAGTTTTCTAAAAAACCTAATAATAATTTTAATAATAGTAATTTAAGATAGTAAGAAAATAAAATTGTAAAATTATAGTTAGGAAAAAAGTAAGAGAACAAAAAATAAAATATATAAATTAGCGTTTGTTATTGGATTGAGTGAACAAATAAGAAAATTGTTAGCTATGAAGTGAGTTAGTGGAATGGAAATAATAGCCATTATCGACAGGGCCGATTTGTACAGGAATCCAAGCGAACATTTTAATTGGGTCTTTGTCGTTTGAGGTAAATACAGAAGTTACGGCGATGGGCCTTGAATTGTGAACGGAATCAAAATCAAAATTTTGATATTCATTTCTATAGACATTTTTATTTTGGGATTTAAACAAAAATGGAGAAATCCCACTCCTGACACCATCTTTACATTGTTATATTTTCAAGAAGAAATTGACGGACTAGTGGAATCGAAAATATGTACCTATATAATTTTGTGGAAGTTCATCGGATAAAGCTTCAAAGGTTCAAACGTTAACTTCAAGCTATAAGCGCAAGCAAGAGATATTATGGGCATTGTGGAAAGACTCGGTAAGAAAACATCTCTTTATGAGACGTTGCAGATCCATTCAGCAGAAGATGTGAAAGTAGAATCAAAAGGATCCATTCAAGAGGTAGTAGGAGAGGTAGTTAAATACTAGTGAGGGACTGTTATATGGGCCTTCAGGCTTTGGATAACATGAGTACAAAACCCACCCCTGCAATGTATTACGCAAGTTGTTTTCTGGAAAGCTTATATACGAAAATTTAATTGATTAATTTATGCATGTGATAGTACATTGTCGGTGATTCATCGACGACTTATGTTTACTTTATGAACTACATATTTAGCTTATATTCGTTTCATCGTTTCAACAATGACCTATACATATTTAGCTTCTCATCGTTTCAACAATGACCTATACATATTTAGCTTCTCATCGTTTCAACAATGACCTATACATATTTAGCTTCTATCCGTTTCATTGTTTCAATAATGACCTATACATATTTAGCTTCTATCCGTTTCATTGTTTCAACAATGACCTATACATATTTAGCTTCTATCCGTTTCATCGTTTCAACAATGACCTATACATATTTAGCTTCTATCCGTTTCATTGTTTCAACAATGACCTATACATATTTAGCTTCTATCCGTTTCATCGTTTCAACAATGACCTATACATATTTAGCTTCTATCCGTTTCATTGTTTCAACAATGACCTATACATATTTAGCTTCTATCCGTTTCATTGTTTTAACAACGACCTATACTTATTTAGCTTCTATCAGTTTCAACAATGACCAATACATATTTACCTTCTATTCGTTTCATCGTTTCAACAATGACCTATACATATTTAGCTTCTATCTGTTTCAACAATGACCTATACATATTTAGTTTCTATCCGTTTCAACAATGACCTATACATAATTTGAAAATGCCTATTCAGGAATGTATTTCAGGGGTTTCACAATATTATTAATCTGAAGTACATTAATTTGATAACATTGTCCTATTTTCAGATTCCTATTGAAATGCATTCAACCGTGAAATTGATAAATGTTTGTTTTCATTAATAAACCGATCACTAGATAAGATTATGCATCAAACATTTTTACTTTCCCGTTAGGAAAATTATGTTATCATGCAAAAATGTTAAGTTCTTTATATATATATATATATAAATATTGTAAAGGTTGTTAATTAGTAGTATTTAAAAAATTGAAAGTTTGAAGTGTGTAATAATAAAATAATGATAGTTAATAATTAATAAATAGTTTTTAAATATTATTTTACGAATAAACAATTTACTTAATAATAATGTGTTGAAATAAATATGGTTATTTTATCTACCTTAAAGAAGTAATAAAATTTTATGTTAAAATAATATTATTTGAGTTAAGCTCTTAACGGGTTCATCAAAGTTTTTAAATAGATAACTTTGGACAGGCTTTGAACAATCCTGTCTATCGTAAAAACTTGATTTTACTTTACTTACGTATATATCTCTGGTCACAGGGAATAAATTCGTCACTTTACATGGCAGCACTTTTTTTACTTTTGCATTAATTGTGTAAATCCAGTTTTTGGAATAAATAAATTATATTTGCATCATTATTAATCATATATCTTCTAAATCTATAGGAGTGAATGAAAATGAATATTGTTAATCCTTTCCTGGATTTTCCCTTAGTTACCTAATCATTCCCCATCACTTTCCTAATTATTAACCACACTTTTTGAAATACTCGTGAATGGTGCCTCTCTAAAGTTGATTTAACCGAAAACACCCTCTTCACTTGAAAAAGTCAGCCATAGTGAATAAATGGTTAAATTCAGTTACCTCGTGAATGATTCTTCAAAGAAGTAGATTAAGCTGATTTAACCGAGAACATAGAGGGCGCCGGTAGCTCAGTGGTATGCGTGCTTGTCTTCTGAGCTCAAGGTCGTGGGTTCGTAGCCCGACCGAGGCCCTTAGTTTATTTTATCTGGGAGGTAAAATAAACTTAAGCACGCCGTCCTTCGGATGGGACGTTAAGCGATGGTCCCGAGCCTGTACGATGTCAGGTACTCGTTAAAGACCCTACCCTAGATGAATAAAAATTTAGGGTAGGCAAAATTTAGGACTCCCACAGTAGAGTCGGGCTCATGTCCACCAGAGTGACGAAAGAGCGCTCTGGTAGTAGGCGATATGACCTCGTAGTTAAAGCCCGGGCATGAGTCATAAAACCTAAACCTAACCTAAACCTATATATATATATTGAGACAGCTAATTATTCATTGAATTGATTAGTTTCCTTCTTTAATCTATAAATCTAAAAACAGGGCGGCATCCTTCTTCTTATTTAGAGTGCTTTGGTGAAAATAAAGCAAAATGATAACTACATTTTTAAATCACAATGTTTTATAAGTTATATATTTTTAATTTCTTTTTTTGTAAATGGTTTAAAAAAAAAGGTTAATGGGTTAGCGAACTATTATAATTTTTTGACAATAGATTAAATAAACCTCTTATAAGTTAATTTAGACAAAAAAATGTACTCTTGGCAAATGACAAAAAACTATATGGTTATAAATATGGATTATAAATTTTCTGGCAACTCACGGCATCCTATATCCTCTTTTGTATTTTTCCTTCTTCGTCACTTTCTTCTCAGCCTTTTCTTCCTTCCATATATAAAATTTAACTTCTCGGGATTTTTCTTTCTTCTTCTTCCACGACACTCCTTCATATAAATGTGCTATCTTCCATCTTCTCGGGGATACTCTCCGCAGGACCTTCTTCCTCGCTCTTCTTAAACATACACCCTCCTTCTACGCTCTTCCCAAAACATACAACACCTCCTCCAAGTTCCTCCAAAAACAGACTACATCTCCTCCAAGATCCTCTAAATCACACCACACCTCCTCCACGATCCTACAACACCTCCTCCAACCCTACTACCACGCGTCGGCTTCTTCTGCCCTTCTCGCCATCTTTTCCCCCACCAAATGTCATCAGGTTTGTCTTTTCTTTTACAGTTAATCAAATTTTTTTTTTTTACTTATAATATCTTTTGCCAAGATGTACATTTTTATTTATTTGTACTTACTATTTTTTTCTACTATTTTTATAAAGAATAACAATTTCTTTTATTCTTCTAGTGACCCCCCTAGACGGGGAGACCCCCCTCTACACGTCACAATATATATATATACATATATATACAATTGTCGGCATATTTAATTAAATTCGTTAATTAATTGTTTTAGAGTCACATGAACACACATAGACATCATTGTGAAAATGGTCAAAACGTATTCAAGGCACCTTGAAACGTGAAAATCCATTGAAATATTTATCTAGGTATTCGCAACGAATACTTCTTTAGACTATAGGTATAAAAAAGTAAAAATAAAATAAAATAATAATATAAATTACAGAAGTAATATTCAGTTAATTAAGAAATATTTCACTTCTATAATTTGTTTCGCAATTAATTACGGAGAAAATGTTGAAATGAAATAATTTTAGATTGACATTAATGAAGAAATATTGATATTAATTTTTAATAAGTTATAATTGATATCGTAATTTATACGTACCTGTAACTTCTCAGCTTGATATTGATATGGGAGCATAATCATTATATTCTTAACGAATAATATAAGGAAAAACGTATGTTGAATACATGGGAGTACATCTTCAGCCACGACTTAACTTATTTAAGTCAAACTGGAAAACAATTTAAAAACAGGATAAAAGGATATCAGAAATAGAATTTAAACACTGGCACAACATACAACTCAGTCAAATCAACTTTTGCACAACACATCCGATAACAAACACCATTCTGATATAAATAAAGGCGTGTTTTTGTTCTCCTTCGAAACCAATCCAACGTTCGGGGTAAAAGTCAATAGTTGGCTATCAAAGAGGCTTCTGAATTCTCATTCTAAATTGTGTATCGATCCATTCATTACAATGGCAGTTATTAGATTTTTGAATCGAGACACTCTCATCGAATCTTTTACTCATTGGATAATTTCACAGAAAATTAGTTGGTGTCGTTCTTATGGTGTTCTGGATACACATATAAAAATTCATATTCACATTCAACTCTACGTTGATTTTTTCCGGCATTTTTTTTTTAGAAGTGTTTTTTTATTTGACGTGAAAACGTCTATTCGCTCGTTAAGCACAATGATAGCCGGTCAAACTTTCTTGTGTTACAAAATACCGTCAGATTTCAATCGATAATAACTACGAGACTATTAATGAGATAACAACGGTTGAGGTCACAATGGATAAAGCATGTCTGTACGTGTTTGTTGTGCAGTGTTTGTTTGCCAGTGACGTTATCGGCCTAGTGTGGGCGCCGGCGAATGATTGTTGCGAATTAGCGTTGTGTAAAATTAGAAATTAGTGTAGTGTGATAACGCGTTTAGATAGGACGTTGATTCGGGTGTCATTGTAAAGAGCTTGAAGAGCACTACTAGGACTCAAAGTGAACAATAAAAATATTCGCAGAAATATATGTAAAAATCGGTATTAAATTGAAAATTGCAAAAAAAATAAAGATGTCGTCTCATATGAATCGTAAATATGCGCGGAATTATAGAAAACGTAAATCAGAGGAAAGCTCGCATCAAAAGGAATTTAAAAAACCTAAAAAGTCTAGCGCCGAGCAAATGCAAGAGCTACGGCAGCGTCGAAGAAAATCGATTTTATCCCGACGTTTTCACGGAAAATCTATGGCGTGGATCTTGACTACGCCTTAATGTTTTTTTTTTTCTTATTTTTTGGCAATATTTTCGGGACACTTTCACGTCCCTTCTTCTGGTCACTATGAACATTCTACTCCTGGGGACCCTCCTTTTTATAGCCAAAACCTTGACGAAGTGTTTTTTTTTATTGGTTCCACCAACAACCAATCCCAAAATTAATTAACCTGGTGTTGTTCATAAGTCCACCACCAGGCGGGGCTGATGTTGGTGCCCGACGAGGAGGCTCTAGGCTCTAGTCACCATGATATCTAGGAGGCAATGGATAACCAGCGATCAGGTTACAGGAAGGTTATATACTGTGCCAGAACACTCATTTTGCATACTACTATCAATACTTTCATTAAATAGTATAGCTACATAGACATAATTAAAAATCTAATTAACTTTACTACAAACTAATTTTTTCTTTACTTTTTAAAATTTTTTTTTTTTTTTTTTCTTTGACTAAATATACTGAAGGTTTTTCTCTTAGGGGACTTTCTGTCATGAAGAGGCAGCAGAGATGAGACGAGAGAGAGCATTAAAAAAAATATGTATAAAAAAATGTTAATAAAGGGGTTGAAAAATAAAATAAAAGTGCACTGAGGGGGGAGAGGGGGTGTATTTGACAGGTCTGGGGGACTAATTGAGCCCCGAGTCGGTCCTATAATTCAGAGAGACTCTCTCGGGAAATACAGCGTTCCTCGAGGGATTACAGGCCATTCCTCCGATTAATGTCCTTCTATATATTTCCAAATATTAAAACAAAAAAGAAAAAATAATTAAAAAAGGAACTGACCCAACGAAATGGGCATTTTCTCACTTTTTCAAAAATCATCTCGAATGCATGATAATTACATGTTTTCCGTTCTCTAGATTCCAAAAGTTTAAAAAAAATGTCGTCGATGAATCACCGGCAATGTACTTCCCCAGAATGAAATAATCAATTAATTTTTCGCTCTGCCTCCATAACCAGTCGACTGTTTGCGCTAATCATATATATAAAGCTGAAAATGTCTGTGCGTTGTACCGCTATAACTCACGAACGGCTTGATGGATTATATTAATTTTTTTTTTAATTTGTTCGTCATCGTCTGTGGAAGGTTATAGGCGTTGATAGTACCTGAATATCTGGTCCATCCCAGCATCCACTCACGCAATCTTTGTAACTCGAAAACCATTGCAACGATTAATGAGAAATCTTTTTGAATAAATTAGTTTTAGCTCCAAAGCTAGCGTTACTACAGTTGAAGGACCATAAGCCTTATTCCGTATGAATAATTGAAAATTATAACATCATGAATGTACTGTCGAGGAACTGAATAGCCTTATAGGAGATATTGGGAGAAAAGTCAAAGTTCTCCGGGCAACGCCGGGTATTACTGCTAGTATTCAATACAGTAGGACGCATCTTAACCGGTCTGGTAGGGACCGAGACCATGGCCGATTACCCGTTTGGCTGGTTAATCCGAAGTTCCCGTGAAAAATCGATTTTCGTTCAAAAATTTATAATTCAATTTTTTTTTTTTTTTTTCTCTCTCTATTTTACTAGTTCAGCATATTAGATGCTATTCTAGTAGGTATAAATATAGGCATAAAATAAATAACATATAAAATAACAATAATATGAAGATGGCTGATGTAGTGAGAAGTGATTATTTCGCAGGATGTCAAATATAAGGTAGTCTGACCTCTCACAGATTTTTATTTAAGTAATGCTAGCCGGCTTTCGAAGTCTCCCTCATCATCAGGCAGTCTGATAAAAATTTTTGAATAAAACTAAACAATAAAAATAAATAAATAACAATCTACAACAACAAACATTAACAATTTAAAATATCATGGATGGGGACAGACGAGTTATTCCTGTCCACCATCTGAGTCACAACTCTGTAGATTGTTATTTATTTATTTTTATTGTTTAGTTTTATTCAAAATTTTTTATCAGACTGCCTGATGATGAGGGAGACCTCGAAAGCCGGCTAGCATTACTTAAATAAAAATCTGTGAGAGGTCAGACTACCTTATATTTGACATCCTGCGATATAAAATAACAGATTAAAATGATAAATCGGCGTCGTCTCATCTGAGCACAACCTAGGACTGCTTATAGAATTGAACAAATTGATGCAAATAAAAGATTAATGTAAAAGAATAAATGTATAAATAAATAAATAAATAAAATAAATAATAGAAAGTACCAACCTCAACATATGACATTCCTAGTTCTTGAACAAACGACATCCAAAGAGCTTCATCCACGATGTCCCAAACTGGCTTTTTATTAGTGCACCGAACTGCAAGAATTTTTTCGGACTCAGTTTTTGAACAATCGATCGTCTATTTCATCGCCAATCGTTGATGGTACTTTTTCCCACGTTAAACTCGTCACAGAACTTTTTTACCGATTCCCCGCTGTCAAGTCTTTTTAGCACTTTTAATCATGTCTCAAACGAGACCTTCACACTGTTTTCGTTTTCCTAAGTCACTCATTTTTTTTTTTAACAGATCATAACCGGGCAAAGGCAACAACAAAACTGAAAGAAAAAGATAATTTTCAAGAAATTTGCTGCCACGAAATTCGGAGAAAGGCTCCGAAAAAGCAACAGGCGAAGAAATAAGAAACATAGGAACCCGCTATGTTAATTGATTCATAGAAAAATAGACTAGGAAGCAAGAAGGGGAATGAAACTGGCAAACTGCCTCCCCCTCCGCCCTTCTACCCGCCACAACACAAACACACTGCAGACCTAAACTTCGCGTCACCCCGTTTTATTTTCCATTTCTAGGAACTTTCCAGGAAAGGTCCTTCAAACAATGAATGTTTGAGTTACTTGCTACAGAGAAAAAAAAAAAAAAAATCTGTGTTCCATTGGATATGCCGGTTAATCCGAGGACCGGTTGATCCGAGGCCGGTTAAGAGGGGTTCTACTGTAGTTGACTTACATAGGGGCAAAATTCTAATACTAAATTGTGTGTCGTTAAATTCACTACATCGGTAGTTATTAGAGACATTTTTGAGTTAAACCCCCTCCCCTGAACTCCCCCTTTCTTTCTCCCGATTCCGCTGAAAATTATTAGAGGTCGTCCTTACGGGATTTTGAATTAACATATCAAATTTTGAGTCGTTACATTCATATAATCGGCAGTTACTAGTTTTTATTTTGAGCCTCCCCTTAATCCCTCCCATTCCTATAGTCGATTTAATTGAAAAACAATAGGTGTTGTTAGAGGATTCTGTTTTCACATATAACATTTCGTGTCGATACATTCATTCTACCGGGAGTTCTCGTGTTTACAGACAGAAAGACATTTTTTTTTTATATCGGAATCTAAAGGTCGGAAAACATGATATATATATATAGTTACGTTGTTTTCTTCTTTTTTTATCTATATCTCGCATATTGGGACCTGATGAAGGGACATAAGAACGTCCCAAAACACCGTTGGGATAAGGACACTTCCGAAGAGTTTTTTGAAAAATAGTTATCTTAATTTTTATCAAATTGAAAAATTTGTCTACTTATTATAAATGTATCTATGTATTATTTTTTTTATGTACTCATATATTTCTAAGTATTTATTTATTCAGTTTTTATTAATTTCATTTTACTTTTTTTAATGGTTTTATTCAATGGTGTGTAAGGAGCATTATTTGAAATTAGGATTTCAGTAAAGCAGCTTTTTTCTTCTCCCAATTTATTGTTAACATTTTTTAAAACATGGTTAGACGTTTCGGGAAAGACCTCCCATCATCAATAACTAGAAACAATAAATTACAAGTATAACAGTAACGTGCAATAAAGGTATAACAATGCAAATTTTTTAATTAATATTTTAATGCTAAACCAACCTTTTTTTTTTTCTCTCTCTCTTCTTTAAGGCATATCCACCACGAGGGTCATGGATGCCTGATGGATGCAGGTCTGTGGGGATCCTAGTGGGCTAATTTGGATAGGCGCAGATTAATAATAATAAAGAAGATATGTACGGAATAGAAAGGCTATGTGATGAAGATAATTTTGTTTTATAATTTAGATAACAGATTTGTGAATTGTAAGAAATTAAATAGTTGGGTAATTTGGAAGCTATTATTGGATAGAATTTCGGAAATATCCACCGCAAGGTTGCAATTTTCACGCTGGGGACTATATGCCATGCATTCAGTCAGAATGTGTCTGACAGACAGTCCCACCCCGCAGCACTGACACAGAGGAGGGGGTTCCTGAGCCATCAGATATCCATGGGTCAGCCTCGTGTGTCCTATACGTAACCGAATTAAAATTACTTCTTCTCTCCTTTTTTCTCTTATTGAAGTGTTCCAGATTCGAGTGGAGCTTTTAATGGTCCTTAGCTTATTATCTGTCATACCGAGCCACCGAATCTGCCATTTGATCCAAACTCTTTCCTTGATGTTGTAGGCAACGAACTCACTTACAGGGACTTCGGATGTGGGTAGTCCTTCTAGAATGGCGCGCCTGGCATTCTTGTCTGCTGACTCATTACCTGCAATGCCGCAATGACCTGGGATCCAGAGGAAGGTAACTGAAGTCTGGTTTCTTCCTAATGACCATAGGGCCATCAGTATATTTTGGACAAGGAGATCTTCTGAATACAGATTCCCTATGGCCAATAGAGCCGACAGGGAGTCACTGCAGACTATCAGTTGGCTTCCATTGGGGACAGAGACGTTCAGACTCTTGCCAATAGCTACTAATTCCGCTGTCACGTTGCTGCACAGTGAAGGAAGGGCAAATAGGTAGATCCTCTCATCGAAAACCACCGCAGCTCCTACTCCGTTAGGGTGTTTTGACCCGTCTGTATATATAAACGTTGCGTCGGGGAAATCATACAGCTCAACCAACTTTATAAAATTTGTTAGCTGACAGACATGAACAGACTCCCTTTTTATATAGGGTAACTTTAATAAAAAATTATGATAAGCAACCGTCATGGTTGGTGCCAAGTTCAAATCTAGTTACTAGTTTATATGGTTTGTTATTGTTATTTATTTAATTTTTTTTATTTTTTATTTTGGACATTTTTGTAATAATATTATTATAACTATTAATTAAAATCATCTTATATATAATCGGTCTTTCCCGAAACGTCTAACAATGTTTTAAAAAAATTTTACAATAAATTGGGAGAAGAAAAAAGCTGCTTTATCGAAGTCCTAATTTAATGGTTTTGTTATTACTACTATTTATACGTGTGTTATACTCAAGTAGTTATAAATCTAATTTATAAGCTATCTTAATGTATAAATTCTATGACAAGGGTGTAAAAACACATAGGTAAGTCAACTTTTATCATTTTTCAGAATATAAGGGAATAGGTTAAACACGAACAAGAAAATATAACATTTTTATTTGGTTATCAGGCAGACCTCTCTTTATCTCATAAGCACTACTAATATGACTTATGTCGTTGAAGCCAAAATAAAATTGAACTAGTTTTGACTTATGTATCGCAATAATCCCGTAACCGCCAATTTTTGACTTATGTGCTTTTGCACCCCGGCCAGAGAATTCTTTTGATGTGTCCTATAACCATATATAGGTTTAATGCAAATACATTTATTATTAATATTATTATTCCATTGAAAACTCCTCATCAAATTTTTGACCGATTACATAAATTCCCCTATAATTAGTAAATCGGGGGATATAAAAGAAGTCCCATTCGAAGGACGAAGTGCTCAAGGATTTTCTACCTCTTAGATAAACTCCGTTTCTTGAGCACTGCTGACAAGCACGCTATCCTTATTTAATTTATCACACCCTCTTCAACGTCCCGGTTTGAAATCAGATGTCACCTTAGAAGGCGCACTGTTAGGATACCCTATCCAAGTGTAGGATACCCTATCTTGCCCTTATTAATCCTCCAGATCCCCCAGACTATATATTGCCACCTTGCGCCCTAGATACTCCTCTCGGTCCTCCTTATCTAGGCAAGCCCTCTGGGTATATAAACTGGGATTTAGCGTCCGACCCCTATCTCTAGTTGCTAATCCCTAGATACCGCTATCAACACCCTCACTTGTGAATTTATATGCATTCATCTGCAAATTGTATTATGCAGCTCGTGTGTGTGTAACCTTATGTATGTATATCTTACTAATGTGTTTCCATATACTGTGATGTAAAAAAAAATTACACACATTAAGATTATTAATAAATTATAAAATAAATTATTATAATTTCTATAAAAACAGCAGATAGTGTTGTTTTAAAACGAAATGTGAACAACCAATGAATGGAGGATAAAAGACGACGACAGCTGTTTTAAATAGTGAGAAACAGTCTAAGTGGAAGTGGACAGTCTAAAGAGATAAGTGTTTTTAGGGTTAAGGTGTAGTGAACCTTGTAGTGATATAACAGTCAAGTAGACGCGTAAAGGTACTTTTATTTATTTATATGTTTATATGCGCAAAATAACATTGAAATAAAGAATGGCCACAATATTTAAAAAGAAAAGAGAATGAAGTAGATGTATAAATTAGTTTGTAAGATTTTTTTATTGTAAATAATTTGATTTTTTATTTAATATTGATAATTTGATTATATTGAAAATGTAGGTTAAGTAAAATAAACCCAAATATTTTTTCTCTTATTCTACGCTATTTATTTTCCCTGTGAACCAGTAAGATAGTTTATACCTTTGGATTAGATTTAACAATTTGGCAAAATTTAGAAAAACAATATAGCCTCTCTTTAGTAAATTTAGAAGAATTCCAAAAGTTTTTTAACTGCAATTTTTTAAAATACGTCCACTTTATTCAAAATTGCACCTTTTGAACTTTCGATATTTTTTTAGGGGTCTTTTCGGAAATTACTGTAGAAATCAAAATTTAGTAGAAGACCAGCTATAATTTCTCCAGAAAATGTGGTAATTATATTATTTGTTTATTTATTATCAATTTTATTAATTCAATTATTATTTATATATTTATTTTATTTAACATTTACATCATTTTTATTACCACGATACATTAAGAATGAGTATGACGAACACAAGTCGAGAATTGTTTATTTTGTTCGTTCATTCTACTATCTGTACAAAAACAATAAGCAGAAGTGTTGACAATACAGTTGACAGAATCGTCTGTTTAGTTCTTGGCTTTTCTGTCATGTGTGGGGGTTGCAAGTTAGTCTGCTGTCCAGGTAAGACTTGGTTCGAATTAGGAATTGGTACATTTTGAACAGGACTGGAGAATATAATTGGCATCTGATGGTGAGGGTGAAAATTGAGAATTGAGGAAATTAAAAAAATTGTGTCTACGTCGACACTCGCTCTCCTGACTACGTTGCAACCGTTACGAAAAATTGAAGAGGTATTTTGTGAGGAATTCTATATATGTAGATATACCGAAAAATTGTTGATATAATTTACCATTGGAAAGTTATCAAGGAAAGATTATTTTATTGCTATAATTTGGTTCCTGTTAAATTTAAGTTAAGGAAAAAAAAATTCTTAACCTACTTTTTTCGAATCTAGCAAAGATAATGGGGTAAATAATTACGCACTCGTCCCCCCCCCATACCCCCTAAGACAATCAAAAAAAATATAAGAGGAAAGAAAGTTGAAATGTGTTTATAAGAAAAGTAAGAGACATTAGGCGGTTCATACCTCAGATGGGAGAAACCTCAGTATGAGGTGGGTAGTGGACCGAACCGGCTTCCCCTTCTGACAGTGTTTGTCAAATTGACACTATCAACTCATTCAAGGGAAAATATCAATATTAGCGTTGCGGAGAACCTTCTTTCGCTTGGTCGAGCATCTGGCTCTTTGTCTCCGCACTATAAGAATTATTAATGGAATTTACACTCGTTGTGTGTAAATGACACAAAGGCCGAACCGTGTTATTTTACAATATCATATTAGAATCCCTGGTACCAAAGGAACTCATCAACTCTGTCACCGGTACCTACGGAACTCATCAACTATGTCCCCGGAACCTACGGAACCCATCAACTCTGTCACCGGTACCTACGGAATACTTCAACTGTCTCCTTGTTACCTATAGAACTCTTCAAATCTCTCCCCGGTACTTACATAAGTCTTTAACTGTCTCCCCGGTACTCACAGAACTCTTCAACTGTCTCCGTGTTACCTATAGAACAGTTCAAATCTCTCCCCGGTAGATATTGAAGTCTTTAACTGTCTCCCCGGTACACATAGAACTCTCCAACTGTCTCCGTGTTACCTATAGAACACTTCAAATCTCTCCCCGGTACTTACATAAGTCTTTAACTGTCTCCCCAGTACTCACAGAACTCTTCAACTGTCTCCATGTAAATAACATTCAAAACGGCCATTTAAAATTTTTCTAAAGTCGATGAAAAATGGAATTTAAATCGGAAGATAATAAAAAAATACTGTATAGATGTATTTGAAGCATAAGAACTTCAAAAAAAATTGACAGTTTCATATTCGCAATAACCGCAAAGAAAAAAAAAAAATGAAAATTGCATTTTTTATTTTTTTTTCATCGAATAATGGGAGTTGGGACCCGAAATTTTCAGGAAAATTTTCTTTTTGTATGTGCCAACTGTCGGTCAATTGCCCATTCTAAAATCGTTGGGGTAGTTTTCATACTCTTATCCGGCTAGACCCTTTGCCGATTTCTGATAATGGATTTAATAATATAAATAATTATATTTAGATTCATCTGATATAACCCCACTTCTTGCCGCTTAAGTTCAAAATATCTGAAAAAGGGATTCTTCAAACTTGAATTTAGTATGTGATAGGTGGTTTGTACCAATCTCCGGAAAAATATAAAAACAGGGGTCTCGTGACAGTCATCATCCCAAGTTAAATATCAATTAGAGACATGCAACGCCAGAGCGCTCTTTTGGTAATGGCGTTATTGATCAAACCTCGTCTCTAGCAAATCACAATTACCTCATAGAAATCAAATAGGAATATGATGTGGACAGAACAGGACTTTCTTATACCAATCACTTTTCTACTGATCACTCTACCTTAGACCGGTAGTATGCTAGCATACTGAGCTCAAGATCGAGTGTTCGAAACCAGGCCAAGGCTCTTAGGTTTTTTTTTATCTGGGAGGTGAAAAAAACTTGGTCTCGAGCCTGTGCGATGTCAGGTACTCGTTAAAGACCCCTACTCTAGCTGAACAAAGGCTGCCTTTAATGATGCTAGTAGCTCGTCGACAAGAGCGACTACCTTATAGTCAGTAAGAATATTCATCTGGAGCAGGAATTAAATGTGGGGACCTTCTCCTTCCCAAGAGTTGAGAACTTCAGGTATCTCGGGTCCGCGGTAACTAGCATAAACTCGATGTTGGAGGAGGTGGACAGAAGACTTCTGCAGGCCCAAAGAGCGTATTTCTCTGTCATCAAGCTGCTACGGTCCAGAGCCTTGTCAAGGAACCTGAAGTATAGGATCTACAGCTCCATGGTAAAGCCCGTTCTGATCTATGGGTGTGAAACCTGGACCCTGACCTCACATCTGGAGAAACGTTTCCAGACGTTTGAAAATAAAGTGCTGAGGAAGATAGCAGGTCCGGTCAAGGATAGAGAGAAACCCAAGAGTGGAGGATCAGAACCAACAGGGAGCTGAGGGACATCTTCTGGCAACACCCGACCGTAGTTGCAGATATGAAATCACGGCGCTTAAGATGGGCTGGACACGTGGTGAGAAGCGGACAGCAGACAGCCATAGGACGCATCATGGACGCTCAGGTCCAAGGAGCCAGATCACGAGGAAGACCAAGGCTGAGGTGGGCTGACCTGGTGAAGAAGGATGCTGTGGAACACCACGTGGTGAACTGGCGACCGGTGGCGCACGACAGATCGCGGTGGAGAAGGCTAGTGTGGGCGGCTAAGGATCTTCAGGGTTCGTCGCCAACGGAGTAAGAGTAAGAGTAAGTAGCTCGTAAGAGTCACTGGGGCGAGTACTGGTGTTTCACAGGGATAGTGGCGTCTACACGCTAAAATTGTTTTATAACGTGTAGACACCACTTAGTTTAGCGGCAATTTCCAGTAGTCGAGTTTTTTCTCTTATTTTCTTGCAAAGATGAGCACTATATTGTCACGTCGGGCCTCTCTGCCCTTCGTGTGCCTCACAAACCTGGAACCGCGCACCAGAGCAGCAAGCCGTATATGAACCGAAATACACAGTGCGCAGTATGTCTTCATCTGCAGCTTGAGCACCCTGGAGCCGCGCTCCAGAACAGCCGATCGCACAGTAGGGGGCTCTGAATACACAGTACGCCAGGTCTTTTTCTTCGCCTCCCACTCTTCTTAGCACAAACGAAATTATTCATTTTTCTCTAAATGTTACTGATTTGAAGCTACAGTCAGTTGTGATCTTGATTCCCATGAAGCAAGTTGAGCAGTTGTCCATCTTCAACGTCTGTTCGAATTGTAGCTTTACTCAGTGTGAAGATGATCCTGTTTCCCTTGTCCCGGGTGAGAACCAGCTCTTGTCTGTGGTGAACCTCTCTCTTCTCTTCACGCGGAAATTCAAGTCCCTCCATTATGTTTTTGTTCAAATTTATTTTTCAAATTTCTCTTTTTTAAGAGAAATAATATGAAGAGTAATTTTATATATCCCGAAACAAGGAGGGATACGGCTTATTATAATGGCGGTCATGGAGAAGTTGTTTTTTAAGGGGATCTTTTATCAAAAATGAGACTTCCTCTTATAAATAATAATGTGTCTAACCAAATATGATGAAAAAAGCCTTCTCGTTGAAGAAAAGAAAAGATTCATTAAAAGAGAATTATTTTACGTTATTTCTCAAGGCATAGTAATGACTGTGATAAATAAGGTTCTTTCTCTACGTTTATGCTATAATTCTTCATATAATTCCTTGAGAATAAAGAAAAATTGTCTCTAAAAAAATCAGTGAATCACACCAGCTATGTACTTCCCCAGCACGAAGATCCATACTCATCATACTAAATTTTGTGCTGATACATGCATTACATCCGCAGTCCCCCCCTTTCCTTCGACCGATTAAAAAAAATAAATAAAAATAATAGGTGTCATCCTTATGGGTTAATTAATTTAAATAAAAAATTTAATGTCGATACATTCATTAAATCGGCAATTTTTGGGACTTTTTAGTTGAACCGCCCTCTGATCTCCTTTCCTCTTTGACTAATTCCGCTGAAAATTAATAAGTGTAGTTTTTACAGGGCATTGAATTTACATATATGATTTGGGTCAATACTTTCATTACAACGGCAGTTATTAGATTTTTTTGTTAAGCCTCCCCTCTAATCCTCCCTTCCAATTAGCCAATTAGACTGAAAATTAATAGGTGTCATACTTAGAGGGTTCTGTATACACATAATGTATGTGACAGACAGACCTATTTTTCGGTCCATATACGGCTTGCGCCGTTATTCCTTAATGTGTTTACAAAAATCGGTAACACTTAATTCCGTTAATGAGAAGAAAAGATCAGCATCGTAGGTATGAATTAAAGGTTCAAGAAAAAAATTCAACGTGAAAAGCATAGAGGAGACCAGATTTAGACGGGACATGTTTAAAGGAACTGTGATTAATCATATACAAGGCCTATACAGAGATATACTGACTAATATTTCAATAGGATAGCTCGTATGTCAATGTTATATGAATCGGTTTGAACACATACCGGTTATAGAAGCAAGAATTAAAAAAAAAAAATTTCGCTCTCTCTTTGAAACGATTATACCGATATCGTTGAAACTCTATAGATGTCAGGGACTAATATCCGTGTTAATACATTCATTACATCCACTGTTAATTGGGTTTCTCAGTTGAATTAATTTCGGCCGATTTCGCTGAAAATCGACGAGTGTCGTCCTTATGGTAATTTAGATGTACATGTAAAATTGTGTGTTTACACGTTTTGTACTAGTGCAGTTAATGGGGTTTTTATGTTAAGCCCCCTCTAATCCTTCCTTTTGACCAATTAGGCTGAAAATTGACAGTTGTCTTCCTTATGGGACTCTGGATGCACATTTAACATTTCATATACATTATATTACTTCAACAGTTTTTGGGTTTTTTGTATAGAGCCCTCCTTATTCCTCCCTTCCCATTGGCCGATTTGGCTGAGAATCAACATGTGTCTAGCTTATGGGACTTTTGATATACATTACACATTTCGTGTCAATACATTCATTATGTGTTTCTTAAACTTCTCTGGGATGTTCCACTGTTGGTTGTTTCCGGCATTTTTTCTTCCAGAGGTGTCTTCTTATTTTTATTATTTTTTTTTTTTTTTTGGACGATATTTCGGGACAATTACAGGTCCCTTCTTCCTTGAACCTAGTGTTCATAGTGACCAGAAGAAGGGACCTGTAATTGTCCCGAAATATCGTCCAAAAAAAATAAAATAAATAAAAAAATAAGAAGACACCTCTGGAAGAAAAAATGCCGGAAACAACCTACATTCATTATTTCAACAGTTTTTGGGGTTTCTGTATAAAGCCCTTCTTATTCCTCCCTTCCCATTGGCCGATTTGGCTGAAAATCAACAGGTGTTGCTCTTATAAGATTCTGAATACACATATAAAATTTCATGTCAATATATTCATTTTAAAAAAAGCTGTGCACAGATACACACCATTTTTTTGGAATTTCAATAAAATTACGATAAAAACAACATTGAATTTCTATGGGATTGCTCAACTTCCCTTATACTTCGTATAGTTGGGGCTTTATTCACACCTTCGATTATCCGGTCTTCGAAGATAGTTGAGACGAAGCCAAAGCTGGGTGAGAAAGTTAACAGGTGGTAGGAAGGTAACTTAGTGGTCAAGTTGGCAAAGGGACTTAGCTGGACTTAGCCAGAGAGACACTTGTGTATCATGTACCCAACTTACCTGAGCTAGAAACTGGAGTATAATACACTGATTAAGTAAGACCTGATTCACTAATCCAATACGATACTCTGATAAAACTTCAAAATTTTGGTGTAGGGCTAGGATGGCAACCTGTGGACACTCTAACGCTAAATGCAGTTGCAATCATTAAGTGGAGAGTAATGATGGACATAATCAAGAAATTTGCATAATCGAATAATCGGTTATCGACTCCAAGGAGGGGCCCCACTAAATATAATGAAATTTAAAAAAAAATTCAATACTCTTAAAATCAGAAAAATTAACATTCAATATATTTACTTTCTTCAAAATTGCACGTCTTGAACTTTCGTTATTTTTTCAGGGCCCTTTTCGGAAATTACTTAGATTATTAGATCAAAATTATGTAGAAGACCAGCTATAATTTCTACAGGAAATGTGGTAATCTTATTTTATTATATATTTTAGTAATATGTATTTTTATGTATGTATTTTATTTAATATTAAATTATTTAATATTATCACAATTTATTGTATTTTCAGTTTCAGGGAAAAAAAAAAAAACCCAATCCAGTAGGCATGTTGTGGAAACATTTTGAAAGGAATACTCCCGTTACTTCTGCTATTATTCAAGTTAAATAATACTTAAAGCTAACCTGATTTTTAAATAAAAACTGATTTAAACCCTGATGCTTTAAGATTTGTGCTTTTCATTATTTGTATGTTATGTTTTATCTTAGATGTGCCACTGATGATGCTGTTGAGTAGAAAACCAGTTCGGTGGGAAAACAACGTTTTTTATTTCTTATATTTCGTATATCTGGAGAAGTAAAATTTTATCTTTTAAATATTGAAAATTATGAACTCCATATAAATATTTTCTCGATTATTAATTATTTATTTTGTTTGGAAAGTATTTATTTTAATATTTATTTCAAAGAAAGATCTAAAAACAGATGTAAATTTAAATGTACCCGAGAGTAATTAGCCATCTTTAAAGCCCAAGCTTACGAAAAGGAAACTGTAAAAGTAGATCGGTTCGTTAGAAAGCATTTCATTTCCAAATGATTGAGACATTTCCAACAGTAAGGATCGTAAAATAGTCAATCAACCTGAGTAGAGAGTCATTTGAAGCGGCACTTAGGAAGAAGGAGAAGCTTTATGCCCGAAACCTGAGTAGAAACACTCATTGAGAAAAAGACATCAATAGGGTGGAAGCTTTGGATAGGGGAGAAAATCTCTTCACAACTTTGTTATGACAAAAGTTTTTAATGGAAACCAACGATAAATGTAACAATTATTTCTTTTTTTTTCCTTCAAGGCATGCCAAAATGATAGATGATATTTTTTCCGATCGAAGAAAAATAACTGGTAGAATACAAACCATTGTGAGAAAATGGGAACAACATTGGTCACGAAGTTTAGATGGACGTCCGGGTACAGTCTTTTCTGGATGTCCCGAATATTATCAGGTCACGATTAAGCTGTAAGCTCTATTTCTTTGAGAAGAAGGACAACAAAAACCTGAGAGATAGAGTGCTTACTCAAAAGCTCAAAATCAGACCGAAGACCTTATGTTTTTTAATCTGAGAGGTAAAAAATGAAAGAAAGACCTCTACCCTAAATCTCATTAACCTAATTAGGCAAACTTTAGGACTCTCACAGTAGAGTCGAACTCATGTCCACCAGTGTGATGAATGAGCGCTCTGGTAGTGGGCGTTATGCCGCGTGAGTTACACAATGAATAACTAGGTGTGCAATACATTCTTCTATTTGCAAATCTGCACGCGCTCTCCATATTTGTAACTCCTGAGAGATATTGCTGCTGAGTTAGTGACTCTCACTTGATTCAAACAACAACTCTCTGTAAACAGGGTATCGTTCACATTCCTCAACACTTCTACGATACTTCCTCTCGAACTGTGCACCAACACTCTCTCCGATTTGATCAAGTATCCCGCCTCATTCATTTAAATTGGCCAAATCAAGCTCTGCATTCATTCCACCTTCACCAAACAACATTGGATGCAATTATTTTCGGGAATCTTATATATATTTTTGTATATGTAAAATACAATCGACAACCAAATAATAGAAAACTGGATCAAACTGAAAGGAATTATTTACAACTATTTATATCATAAATTACTAACTGCCTCTGTACTGCAGTAACTATATCGTTCAACTGTTGAACGTTTTATTCTAAGTAAACTCAAAAAGTTTTCTGACTACTTGAATATTCATAGTTGTACTTGAAAAATCTGCTTTACACATTGATATATTCGGTTTCCACAGTTAGACGTCTATATTTCTGAATATTTTTCTATGGAAATGTGCCATCCAACAGAAAATTTAAATAACGGAGGAAAAAAAAGAAAAAGAAAGACGAAATCACCCAAAAAGGGAATATGTTAATGAGATAGGGAGTCTGCATATTGTTCTTCCGGGGAATACGAAATCGTCCTCGATCATAGTAAAAATAACTTTAATGAATAAATGAAAAAGTGTAAAAGAACTGTTGGAAAAGCAATATAATGAAGAGGGAGGATAATGAAAAACTCAGAAGGAACTGAGAAATAATGAATAATGAATAGGTAATGAGCGGGGAAAAGATGATGGGGTAGCTCAAAGGAAGCTTTCAGACTCCCCAAAACCTCTGATATATATTTCACTATCTCATTTCTTGTCTTTGACAATGGGCCAGGATCGTATTTGTAGCTAGCAAGGAAAAATGTTCCTGGCTTCCCTATAGGAAGAGTCTTTGGGAGTCCTGGGCAGTGTCACTGGGAGCAGTGGGTAGAGTCTTTGGGAGTGCTGGGCAGTGTCACTGGGAGCACTGGTTTAGAGTCTTTGGGAGTCAAGGGCAGTGTCACTGGGCGCAATGGGTAGAGTCTTTGGGAGTCCTGGGCAGTGTCACTGGGAGCAGTGGGTAGAGTATTTGGGAGTCCTGGGCAGGGTCACTGGGAGCACTGGTTAGAATCTTTGGGGATCTCTGAGTAGGCACTAGGTGGGGACCCTGGGTAGAAGTCTATGGGGGCTGTCTGAGTAGTCACTGGGAACCCTGGTTAGGGTTTTTGGGGGCTGTCTGAGTAGTCACTGGGAACCCTGGTTAGGGTTTTTGGGGTCTGTCTGAGTAGTCACTGGGAACCCTGATTAGGGTTTTTGGGTCCCTGGGCAGTGTGACGGAGCCTTGGACAGGGTTAGGAGGCTGTGGTAGAGCCCTAGGGCTCTCAAAAAGGGGGGTTCCCTGGACTATTGAATATGAGTAGATGATTTCCAAAACCAGCCATTTCTCATATTGAGTGCCAAAAGTAGCTATTAGAAAACTTAAATAAAAAATAGCAAATTTTCTAGCCACAATATATTTGGCAACGTTTGCAAGATGAGAGATAAAGTTATTACCCATCCATGAAAAAAAAAATCGAAACTTCAACTTAAAACGGTTAATTTTTATCAGTTTTTGGAAACAGCTGTTTTGGCTATAAAGTGCTAAACACACGTTAAAGTTTGTTAACATTTATTATTAATATTGTGACGGTGTTATAAGTTTTTATATTACTAAACAGTGACAAAGACACTGAAGTTCTCCCTCTGTTTGGGTGAGAATGAAACCCGGCGTTTCGAAACGAGAACAGTCTAATAATTTTAATATTCAAAATTCTAACCTTGCCGATATCAAGCAAATAAACAATGTAGCCGGAACAGGTGAGATGATATCCACTTTTTTACCTGCTAAGAGGCAGCTCTCTTCAAGCTGTGAGGACTCTGGGATATCAATGGCAGTAGACGGCGGCCAAGTAGTCCCTGATAACAGAGCCATCTCCCAGGAGCCTCAGCTGAAGAGGAACCGATATACTTTACAAATCACACCCACACCAACACTAACACAGAACAGATACGAGCCACTTCTCACTCTCCAGGACGGTCAGGAGACAACCCAACCGACAAAGCCAGACGGACAGCCTACCCCTAACAGACAGACCAAGATCCCTCCAATCTTTCTTTGTGAGGCTGATAATTATCAGCTGGTAATTACCGAGTTAAAAAGTTTAATTTGTTCGCCGTTTGAAACAAAACAGTGCAACAAAAAAATAAAGATCAGCCTCACAACGACTGATGACTATCGCAAAGTGACAAAATTTTATGACGACAATAAGGTGAAATACTACACCTTCGTCAACCCCGAGGACAGGAAACTCTCCGTAATTATACGGGGAGTTCCTTACTCACTGACCGACACAGAAATAACAGACGAACTGACCCCGACATACCCTGTTATTAAAGTCACCCGGATTCTGAACCACGACAGACGCCCCACACCCCTCTGTGCAGTTGAGCTGGAGAACACCCCATCTGGAGAGGCCATATTTCAACTGACGCGGCTCTACTATACAGTTGTCAAAGTGGAGCCACGCCGACGTTCCAACCGAGTCGTGCAGTGCACAAACTGCCAATCTTTTGGTCATACCAAAAACTTTTGCCGACTGGACCCCAAATGTGTGAAGTGCGGGGAGGACCACCACTTCACAGCATGCCCCTCCAGACAGAAGAAGGTAGACTCTCCCAAGTGTGCCAACTGCCAGGGCAACCATCCAGCCAGCTACAGAGGGTGTGCTTCCTACAAGACATACGTAGACAGGACTAGCAGACAGGCCCAACCTAAACGACAAGATCCTCCCAATGCACCACCCAAAGGACAACCCCCAAGACAGGCCCCGGACCGACCGAACAGCTGGTTCGACCAAGGCAGACCCCGACCCTCCCAACCTCGACCTCAACCTAACTTACCCAGCAGCCAAGACAACCAACCAGCTAACGACATGACTGACCTCACCAACACAATAATCACCTTTCTCAAACCATTTATCCCTATCATAAAATCATTTTTATCTAATCTTCTCACCCAAGTATTTTCATTTAACAATGGTGGACCCTAATTTAAATATTTTTCATAATTTATCCATCCTTAACTGGAACGCTGACGGAATAAAAAACAGACGAACGATACTCTCGGACTTTTTAACTCGCTACAACATCGACATCATTTGTATCACAGAAACTCACCTCCATAATACCGACAAATTCAAGCTAAAAGGATACACCATATACAGACAGGACAGACAAACCAGATTTGGAGGCGTCGCTGTTTGTATAAAAAAGAACCTCGCACACTCTCAGCTTCTCTTACCCACACTTCAACAGCTGGAAGCCGTTGGAGCCACACTCACACTCAACAACAACAGAACACTTAACATAATCTCAGCATACCACCGACCAGGCATCAGAATTCACCAGACGGATTTTGAACACATTTTCACTGGGGGGCCGACTATACTACTAGGTGACCTAAATAGTAAAAATACAATTTGGGGATGTAGACGGACAAACAACAACGGGACAAGACTCTTAAACATAATTAACAATTTAGGCGTACAGATATCAGCACCGGACGAACCGACATTTTATCCTACACAACAGAGATATCTCCCAGACATCCTGGACATTGGACTAGTACAAAATTTTACTTTGCCCCTTTATCACGAACCACTGACAGAACTCGACTCAGACCATCTTCCAGTCGTGTGTACCTTCAAAGTGAACCCGAAACAGGCAGAACATCTGCCTAGACTGATACAGGGGAAAATAGATTGGGACGCGTTTAGATGGGAGATGGACAAAAACATAGACATCCCTTTGCATTACTACAATACTGAAGACATAGACGACTCACTGAAATATTTCACTCAAGCCATTTACACCTCGATACACAACTCAACATACAATCACTACAAGGACCAACGCAACATGCGACAAAATAAGACCCCTAAACGCATACTTAACATGATACACGACAAAAATACACTCCGCAAACACTGGCAACGAACACGCGATCCACAAGAGAAGCGAGAGCTGAACCGACTGACAAGACTTATACGATGGGAATTGGACAATGACAGAATCAACAGATACCGACAATACACCAGCGACTTTACGCCTGGAGACAGCAACCTTTGGAAGGAAACACGACGCCTCCTCAGACAAGACCCCGGTCTCCCGCCCCTGACAGACGGACAGAATACTGTAACAACGGACAAGGACAAGAGTGAGCTAGTGGCTCAACACCTTGAACAGAAATTCAGAACTCATGACACACAAGATCACGAAACACTCCACACAGTCCACGAATTTCTTTCCACCCCACTCCACACCGCAGAACCACATATACAGTACACAAACCCGTCAGAAATTACACTATACATCCGGAGACTCCCCAACAAGAAGGCCCCCGGTGAAGACCTCATCCCCAACATCGTCCTCAAGAACCTGCCTCCAAGAAGCATCGCTTATCTTACAGGGCTGTTCAATGGCTGTTTAAGGAGAGGATACTTTCCTGACCCGTGGAAGAATGCTATCGTTGTTGTCTTTCATAAGCACGGCAAGCCGAAACAAGACCCCAACAGCTACAGGCCGATAAGCCTTCTAAATTCATTGTCTAAGATTTTTGAAAAGATTATATCGAAAAGGCTTACTGGATATCTAGAAGACACCATACCGTCCCACCAGTTTGGCTTCAAAGCCAAACACTCTGCAGTCCAGCAGCTACAACGGGTGACCGAAATGATTGTCCACGGCTTCGAGGCGAAGAATTACACCACCGCCGTATTCTTGGATGTAGCCGCAGCCTTTGACACCGTTTGGCATCAGGGGCTGTTGTACAAACTAAAGAAAAGCTTGGTACCCAAATACATCGTTGGTCTTATATCCTCTTTTCTCCATGGCAGGACGTTCCAGGTGAGAGTCAGTAACGCACTGAGCACCAAGAGAAGGATTACAGCTGGGGTCCCTCAAGGTGCTATTCTGAGCCCCCTCCTTTTTAGTTTGTACACCCACGACATCCCCGAAACTCCCACGGCAACATTAGCCACCTATGCCGATGACACAATGATCGCCTGTCAGCATAGTGTCCTCTCCGTCGCCATTGAACAGCTCCAGGAAGCCCTGACAGAAGTTTCTCTCTGGTTCTCAAAATGGAGACTAACACTGAACATAGGGAAGACTGAAGCTAAAATATTCACTCTCCGCAGATTCTCCATAGAAGAACAACGTCAGCTGCAAATTGATGACCTCCCCATTCTCTGGAATCCTAAGGACCAGGGTGTGCGCTATCTTGGAGTACTTTTAGATACACGACTCACATGGAAACTACACATTAACAGAAAACTACAGCTAGCATATTCACGACTTAACACCCTCTACCCTCTCATAAACAGAAACACGCCACTTAAACATACGTGTACTATTCTCTTATACAAGACACTCCTACTTCCACTTCTAACATACGCCTGTCCAGTCTGGATCGGTACCAGCAGCACTAACATTAAACGACTACAAACATTTCAGAATAAAGTACTCCGAATAGCAACAAACGCACCCTGGTTTGTGAGGAATCACAAAATCCACGAAGAATTGGGTGTTCCTCTTTTTGCAGCTCACATCGAGAAACTAGTGAAGAATCACCACGAAGCCCTTGTGTATTGTTCCGGGGCTGTACATTACAGTCTAGGAGCGCCTACTCCTGGGAGGCGACTCAAACAAAGACTGTACCAGGACTTTCTATTTTAAATCCTTTATTTTATATATTTGTGTATAGCACCTTGTTTTGCTGGTCCAAATAAATGTTATTATTATTATTATTATTATCAGTTTTTGGTGATTATCCCAAAAGTTGTTTACGGACAAATGGCTGGTTTTGGAAATCACCTACTCATATGATGAACACGGAGAGGAAGGGGGGCGTAGTCGGGGGTTATTACTCCCAAGAGGTAATGAGAATTGACGGTTATGAGAGAGGTTGGACTAAAAAACCCCGATAACTGCCGATGTAATAAATGTATTGACATGAAATTTCATTTTTAAAATCATAACCCAATGAGGACATAATCTGTCAAATTTCAGCGATATTGACTGAAGACAATAGGGGGTTCAGGGGAGGGTGATCAATTCAAAAACCCTTATAACTTAGTATTATGTAATGAATTCATCGACACAAACTTTAGTATGAGGATTTAGGCGCTATGTAAGTCAACTATTGTTTAGTAAATGGGGAGCGAAACGACTTTTTATAATGTTTTAAATTATAAAGATATTGCTTGTATTTAGAAAGAAATTAAAAAACATTTTATCAGACAAAAGTCTTTTCTTTACTAAATTAAATTCCTTTCATTTTTTTTTTTTCATTCTTATAACTTGTCTAATTAGTTACAAAAGAGCGAACAAACTTGGATGCCTCGACCCCAATTGGCATATTATATCAGAAAGTAAGACTGAAGAGAGACTTATCTAAATAAATCACCCGCCAAAAGATTTATAACACTTTGTAATATTCCCGCTTAAAAACATGGATTCCATTTTTGGCTAATTGACGTTCTAAAAACAATCTTCCTTCTCTTCTGTCTTAATATTCGTTCTCCATCTTCGAGAGAAATAATGAAAATAATAATTGTATTCAAATCAACTTGAACCACGTCTCTCAGTCCGACCTAGATTATAATATAAGTGTCTGAGTTCTCACAACTTTTCTAATTACTTTATTTGTTAATTGAGGGGTTCATAACAAAAACAATGTGGAAAAAAAATTATAATTTTAATAATATAAAAATAAACAACAATAATAACAATAAAAAAGGATGTGATTTAAGGCAATTCTAACCTAACCTTTTTCTCTTAACCAACTAGGTTCTGAGACCAGTTCAGGTCGGCCGTAACAGCCAGCTCGTGTGTGTGTAGTTCAGCTGAAGTCAGCTTGTGTGGTTAAGCTCAAGAGTTTTTGTGTAACTCTTGTGTGAGTCTAGAACCAGTTAGTGCCGAATTAGCTCTTGTGTGAGAAAGACGATCCTACAAATCGTCTCGTATAGAGCAGTGTGATTTGGCTACTCAGTGTATGAAAGTACATGTGGTACTTCGCTTCTTATGTAGTTTCCATCGTGGGAAACCGTCCATAATGTGTTAATTACGTTTTCTCAGTTTATGTTTGCTTATAGACAAACGAGCAGTCAAGCCCTGTTCTATTTAATATAAACTTAGCCAGGCGCTATATATTAATTCCATATATCATTGTTTCGCCCTTTATTATGTACCTTATAGAAGCGACTAAATCCAGTATCAAGAGTTACATCTATCCGTGAGTACATAATAGTGTTTAAGAAATATTAACAGAAACACAGTTTTCATTATTCTATGTTAAAGTTAGTTTATCCATGAACTAGCACCTATCGAATACAGTCCACTCAGTTTGTGCCATGCTTACGAATGTTGTGCGTAGACAGATAGTTATTGTGACTTATGCCTGGGCTTTAACTACGAGGTCATTTCGCCTACTACTAGAGACCACCTTCCTCGATATGGTGGACATGAGCACGACTCTACTATAGGAGTCCTAAATATTGCTTATCCAGGTTTATCTGCAGTACCTGACATCGTACAGACTCGGGATCAACTCTTAAGATCCCATCCTAAGGATGTCATGCTAAAGGTTTTTTTTTACCTTCCAAAATTGAATTGAACTAAAATTTTACTTTCAGAGTAGAATCGGGCTCAATTCCACCAGAGTGACGAAAGAGCACTCTAGTACTTATAATAATAATAATAATAACATTTATTTCCGTTAAACCATAACATGGTAAAAGGAAACGCCATAAAAATGTATACATTAAGATAGCTTATTGGGAACCATGGTGGCCGTGCGGGCTAGAGCGTAGGGTTTTAGTCGCATGGTCTCACCTTGGTTTGCGGGTTCGAATCCCGTCCGGGAGTGAGTTTTATTTCGTAGATAAAACTTCCTCCCGGGGCCATGGATGTCGTAAATAATTAGGTAAATCATCATTATAAGAGTCATGGCTAATATGCATCGTACTTGAGGCCAAAAAAAAAAAAAAAAAAAAAAAAAAAAAAAAAAAAAAGATAGCTTATAAACAAGTGACATAAACAGCTATAACTATTTGAGTTTGACACATATGTGACTGGTAATAACAATACTAATAAAAATATAAAATTAAATGAATAAAAAATGATTAAATAAATACTTGAAAATATATAAGTACAAAAATAATAATACTAATAAATACAGTAGATCACAATTTTAGTTAAATTAAAATTAAGATAAATATTTTAACTTTTCTGGAATTGTCTTTTTCATGATGATTTTTCCGGACGTTCTTAGAGTAGTGGGTGATAAGGCCTCGTAGTTGAAGCCCCCCCCCCTCCCCCCCCCCCCCCCCCCATAACTAAATTTGAATAAGAAAAAATTCACTCACCAGGTCGAAAAACAAAAAACATGACGGTCCTATCAATTTTTCACAGGAATGCATTCAGCACATCGTTAGTAAGTGAGAGGGCACCGGTAGTTCAAAGGTAGCGTCCTTGCTTACAGAGCTCAAGATCGTGGGTTCGGAACCCGACAGAAAACCCTTAGGTTTTTTTATCTGGAAGATGAAAAAAAAATTTAGCACACTGTCCTGATGGTATGTTAAGTGATGGTTTCAAGCCTGTACGATGTCAGGTACTCGTTAAAGACGCCCTACCCTAAGAGAATCTGGCTAATCATGTCCACCTTGTCGAAAGAGCGATATGACTTTGTAGTGAAAGCCCGGGCATCTGCTCGCTCATGTCTCCCCTATATATGTCTATATATTGTTATGTGTAGGTCATTGAGTAAAATCGACTAAACAATTCCCGTGGAAAAGACATAAATTCTGAGGATTTTTATAGACCATTAGAAAGGATTGAAGATACGGCAAAGAGACAATGGTACTAAAAAAAGTATTATTATTTTATTACTGCAAAACCCATTTTTGATTTAAACCTGAACTTTCACAAAACGCGCAACATGACGATTGTACTATGACATTTTTTTTAAGTACCTACTAAGAATACCGAATAACCGGTTGTAATAAGATAATCTTGAGCTCAGGAGGCAAGTATACAGTTCATTCCATAAACAACCGTATATATTAATTATAATGATTTATGTATTTTCCATTTTCCCCTATGATATTGTAGTAGACTTGGTCTGGTGTAGACATTACATAAGGTCTATACGTATATGTTCCCTGGAACAAGATACACAGCCCTATCTAATGTGGCATATAATTAATGCATGATCGGTAATGCCTCATCCCAGAATCACAACTTTGTTGGAACAAGCCCCACTCAGGGGAGTTGCACTACCACTCACTCACTTCAGTAGCTTGAGTCTCATACACAATCACAATGATAAACTACCTACCTTAACCCCAATCTAACGTACATTCATTTTGTAGAAATACAATTAACATTTGCTACTTGCTATGTGAAAACTGTGCAAAGAACGAGTATACTAAAGTGAAAACGGTGCAAAGAATGAGTATACTAAAGTGAAAACTGTGCGAAGGATGAGTATACTAAAGTGAAAACTATGCAAAGAATGAGTATACTAAATTGAAAAGTGTGCGAAGGATGAGTATAGTAAAGTGAATACTGTGCAAAGAACGAGTATACTGAATTGAAAACTGTGCGAAGGATGAGAATACTCAAGTTAAAACTGTGCGAAGAACAAGTATTCTCAAGAGAAAACTTTGCGAAAAAGAGTATACCCAAATGAAAACTGTGCGAAGAACGAGTATATTCACGTCAAAACTGTGCGGAGGTCAAGTATTCTCAAGAGAAAACTATTCGAAAAACGAATATACCCAAATGAAAACTGTGCGATGAACGAGTATATTCACGTCAAAACTGTGCGAAGGACAAGTATTCTCTAGAGAAAACTTTGCGAAAAATTCTTAAAAATTTTTCCAGAGATATTATGAAACACTTAATAAAATTTTTTTATAAAACGTATGTTTTAAAAAAAATATTGTCTATCTCACAAAATATATATATATATAATATGGGAGTACTTTGTTAAGTCATGGCTGAAGATGATAGCAATACCAAAAGTATGATTGTGATGAAAGTATAATAATGATTATACTCGTCAAATCTGTGCGAAGAACGATTATACTCAAGGGAATACTGTGCAAAGAACGAGTAAACTCAGATGAAAACTGTGCAATGTACACAATGGAGGAGCAACAGTTCCAAATTTGAATTAACCATAGGAATGTCAATGAAACCCTTCAAGGTGCCTCCCCCCACACCTTAGAGCCTCCTTCGGCATCCACAAGGGTTGCTTGAGAGAATTCCATCGGCATAAATGATCCTTCGTGTTACCTCGATGTTGTTCGGAGGTACTCGGCCTTTGCAGTTCGGCTTATGGAGACTAAAAAGGACGACACATTCGTATAATCTATTTCCTAAGTATGCAGATGTTTTTTTTTAATTCTTAATACATTTTTACACATCTACTAATTATTTTGCATATTACAATAACTATGATTCCTATAATTGGTCGTGAAAATACAAGAGGTTTCAAAGCATAGTAGTGGTCGCACGATGCAAATAAGCTTTATAGTAAGTAGGTTTTTTTTGAGCGCACCTATCCTAGGTGAAAACAAATTTAGGGTAGGTATAATTTAGGAGTCCTGGTAGTAGGCGACATGACCTCGTAATTGTTTTAGTATTTCCTTTCTCTTTTCTAAGTATATTTCGCAGATTGATACCTAATGAAAGGACGCATGAATGGCCTTAATTATCTTCGTTTAAAATTTACTATCGGAAAAGTCATAAAAAATATTTACCTTAATTTTAATTAAATTAAAAAATGTATCTACTGTTTTTAATAATATTATTATTTTTGTATTCAACGTTTCTGTATTTTCAAGTATTTATTTATTTTATTTTATTTTTTAATAGTATTGTTATAACTAATCACATTTGGCTCAGATTCTAGGAATCAATATCTGCTTATGTCTCTAATATATAAGCTATCTTAATGTAAACATTCTTATGACGTATCCTATTACCAATTTATGGTTTAAAGGAAATAAATATTAGTATTATTTCTTGTAGTCGGGTTTTTGTTTTTTAAACTATTTTTTTTTTTTTTTTTTTGGAATATACTACACAATTAAGTAGTCACATATAGACTTTATGTTGGGCACCACGGGTGAATACTTGACTAGCGAATATTTAATTTAGGTGAAGGGAGAAGGGCCCTAGAAGAAACGAAGGAATTTAACTGTGAGATCACGTACCCCCCATTATGACAGGGCTCTTCAGGGTTAAACACACCCTACCAGCCTTCATTTGACAATTGTTATAGAGATATTTTTGCAAAACGTTATTGATAGATAAATATATCTTTAGTGAATAGTCTTCCTGAGCGCGAATTAATGAAGTTATAATTAATTCACCAAATTGTTTGAAAATCTGGGGAAGTAAATAGGAGGTGATTTTCCGACCAAGTTTCGGCCCTTATTTATGCATAATTGAATTAAATTTTTTAATCTTTCACACTATAAAAAACTATAAAACAATTTAAATTTCAACTAAAAATGTTTATGCTACAGGAAACCCTTTATTCGAAAACGGAATTTTTTCTCATGGAACAAATGACGGGGTTAGAATCAAAGTGGTCTAAGTGACATTTTTAAAACTTTGAAGAAACTGTGCATTAAGTTCATAACTGATTAAAATGGGCCACGGTGGCCGAGCGTGCTAGAGCGTAGGGCTTTGGTCGCATGGTCTCACCTTGGTTTGTGGGTTCGAATCCCGTCCGGTGAGTTTTATTTTCGTACATAGAGCTCCCTCCCGGGGCCATGGATATCATAACTATATATAACACATTGATGGCTAGTGTGGTGTCTGCCAAGACCGAATTAAAAAAAAAAAAAAAAAAAAAAAAAAAAAAAAAAAAAAAAAAAAAAAACTGATTTAAAAAATCTATAATTTATCGAAAATATTTTGTCTTCTGGGAATAGATAATTAAAATACACAATTTCTTTGTCAAACTTCACTATATATTCTCAAATACTCAACTAGTTTCGCCGTGCGGCGGTAACGAGACTGCAGAACATGTGGTCCTCGAATGTCCGTTGTACGACCAAGCTAGGGTGGAGTTGATTCATGGGACAAGATCGTATTTGGGACTGGATCTACGGCAGATGGTGACGGAAACAGACAACCCGATGTTCTGCCGATTCGTTTGCTCCTGGCGGGAGTAGAAACAGGCAATGTAAAATAGTAACCCCTTGATCCCCGAGCTTTGACTAAACGTAGACTGGGTGATGTTGCTGCAATGCAAGGCGCACCTCTTTTGAAAAAAAAAAATAAAAAAAATATAGAAAAAAGTTATTTATTAATTACATTTTTTTTTTTTTTTTTTTTTTTTCTTATTTGTAAGTTGCGCATAAAGAACCAAATTTTTTCTATACAATTTCTTCAGGTAATTCCAGTTTCTCTGAAATATTTGTGAGTGCTGCCTTACTTTGCGCATTATTTTTGTAAGAAGATGACTTGGTGTTCCATAAATATTCATTTTGTCGATATAAGTCAATCAAATACAATATTTTCTCTTTTTAGAATGCAATGAGTTTCACAGATTTAATATACATAAAATGTAGAAATATTTCTAGTTATAGCAGTAGCTGTGATAATGCTCAACTGTTATCAAAGTAGAGTCACATCAAAAAATCATCTAACAGTATAACCACGCCTAGCAAATAGTTGCTGCTATTGCAGTCGAATGCTATGTGAAACTGCCTCTTAAGATTCCTCCCTTTGATAAGATAATAGTCGGAAGCCCCCATTCCAAGATCTTGGGCAATGTTCGAGAGATGTTAAGTCCTCCAAAGTCCCCAAAATGTTGGACAATTGATTACTTAGCGAAAGGGAATTGTACAGAAATTTATCAACTTAATCATGGAAGCCGACTGTTAGTTCGGAGAAGGCCTGGGGAAGTTTGTTAGGGAGGGGGGAGGGTGTCCTGATGGGACCTAACAATACACAGAAGATTTGTGCAAGCAAGTTAAAGTGAATTGGCTATCCAACTGGAACCACCTTATATACTCGAACCTTTCATCACAGTTCATACGTTTATCGGTTAGTGATATAATCATAATATTTAGAATCGATTAACCATAACATGGTAATTGTATACTAGGGTGGTCGTAAAAAGTAAAAAGTTCGATTTTTCATGGTCCCCATCCAAATTCTTGTGTTTTGGCCCTTAGTTTATTTTATCTGGGAGGTAAAATAAACTTAAGCACGCCGTTCTTCGTATGGGACGTTAAGCGATGGTCCCGAGCCTGTTCAATGTCAGGTACTCGTTAAAGACCCCTACCCTAGATGAATAAAAATTTAGGGTAGGCAAAATTTAGGACTCCCACAGTAGAGTCGGGCTCATGTCCACCAGAGTGACGAAAGAGCGCTCTGGTAGTAGGCGATATGACCTCGTAGTTAAAGCCCGGGCATGAGTCATAAAACCTAACCTAACCAAATTCTTGTGTAGTTTGACGAAAAAAAATTTTGTGAATTTTTTCAGATTTTTTTGAATGAATTAACCTGGCCATGTGGGCGGTCAAAGTTTAACACGTGTTCTAAATGGGGTTTTTGAACATTTACATATTTTTAAGTGTAGGTCTTAGTATTTTTAATATACATTTCCCAAAAAACTCGTACAAAAATTGACGAAAATAATAAAATTTTTCGAATCGATGATTCATTTTAATTAGGTAGGTAGTTATTCATTTTTTTTTTTTTTACAATGTATACATACACTCCCGGATACAATGAATGTATCAATACGAACTTTCGTGTGTGTATCCAGAACTCCATAAGCACTATAACTACAGATTTTCAGCCAAATCAACCTAAGGGAAAGGAGAATTCTGGGGGTGGTTTAACACAAAAAATCTAATAACTAACATAGAATGAATGTATCGACACGAAATTGTATATGTGTGACCTGAAATCCATAAGGACAATACATCGATTTTCAGTCAAAATGTCAAGGGGAAGAAGGGATCCCATAAGGATGACACTTATTAATTTTCAGTGGAATTGATAGAAGGAAAGGAGGGATCAGAGAAAACTCAACACTCAAAAATCTCAATAACTGTCGATGTAATGAATGTATCGACATGAAATTTCATATTTATAGTCAAAATCCAATGAGGACATAACCAGTCAAATTTCAGCAATACCGGTGGAAGGGAATGGGGTGGGGGAGGGGCAGGGGTCACAATTCAGAAACCCTAATAACTGCCGATTTAATGAACTTATCGACACAAAATTTTTTTTGGAGGGAGAGCAAAAAGTAAATTGATTTATTCGCTCTGGGGAAGTACAATGCACAGTGGGGCAAAACGCATAGTTAGCGCGAAAAAATTATAAAGTATAGCTATTTTACAAGCATCTATATGGTAAGAAAAAAAAAAAAAACAGTTTAATAATGAAAATATAATAAAAAATATAAAAATAAAATTTTATAAATAATACGATGAATCATCCGATGAGTTGCTTGGCAACAAGTTGGGTTCTCTTAGCAGCGATAACACATCCGTCGGAAAATATTTTCTTGTAGAACGATACTTTTGCAATTCCGCACATTTTATGAAATTATTCAATTTTCTTGAAAGAGCTTTCTCATCGATTTTGTTGGATAATCGTTTTTGATGTGCAACCGTCATTCCCCGAACGGCTACATTTCGTTTAAGACTCTTGAATTTCAACCATAGTGAAAACATGTAAGAGTTCTTCTTCTTCACTATATTAGATCTTCCTGTAAAAGGGAAAAAAAATACTGTGGCTTATCAAGGAGAGCTAAGGATCTGCTTCTTTTACAATTAGATTACTAAATTATCAAGTGAAAAATGCTAAGTAGAAGGCATGCAATCGTCTGCAATTTTCTGGGCGGCTTTCAGTAAAATTTTCAATAAACAACTTTAAGCATTGAACTTAATTAATTTATTTTAACAATATAGTTTATTCATTTAGCTTCTCCTGAATCAGATATATTAGCTAAGGTTTGAAAAATAAATGAACTGCACTGTACCACTGTCACAATGTACATAACTGATGTGAAAAGATAATGACGTGTCCTTCCTGTGTTTACATGCCGGCTTCACGCACTGTAAACAACTGAGGCCCACCTCTTGGATTCAATGTTTACAACTATTTGAATTTTTTCGTGCTAAGTTGGTGAATTGCCCCATTGTGCGACATTTTATTTATTATCATTCGTTTTGTGTTATTATTATCTTTATAATTAACTATTATTACTTATATATTTTTTTCTTTAATGAAAAAAAAAAAAACTGTCTGTCTGTTAACACGCCAACTGCCAATAGAATTAATGTATTGACACGAAATTTTATATATGTATCCAGTACACAATAATAAAATCGGTCAAAAAGTCGGATTAGGGGTGGGCTTAACCAAACAAATTATAGTAATATGAATATATGAATAAAACAAACTTATTTTTGAAATATTGTCTATTCCACTAAAGATACTTTATTGTCTATTCCACTAAAGATACTACTAAATAGACAATATTTCAAAAATAAGTTTGTTTTATTCATTTATTACAAGTTTCCACAATATGTCCGCGTTCCTCAACTTAGTAGATATGAATATATCATGAACACGAAACTGTCAGGTTGTTCGTTGTATCATCTCGAGTAAAATGGATATAACAAAACCATTGAAGGGACAAAGAAGAATAAAAAAACAAAACAAGAAATTATCCAAAACATTAGACAAATGAAAAACTGATGTATGAATATAGGGGGGTAATGGGCTCTGGTTAGTGGGACGGAAAATATAGGGCGAAAGTTCAGGAAGACCCAATTGGGGAGACTTTATGCTATAGAATTACTTTTAATTTGAATTCTTCAATTCTTTATGTTACTTAAAGTGTAAAAAAAAGTACCGCAATGCGTATTATTTTTTAAGTTAAGAGCGTTAATATAAAGTGCTCATGAAATGTGATCAAATGTACATAAATAATTTTATAAATAACACTACTCATAGATCCAGCGCGCCGGGCCTTTCATTGGTCCAGCGCGCCAGGCCTCTACACTACTCATGGGTCCAGCGCGCCGGGCCCCCTGCACTAGATTCAGCGCGCCGGGTCCCCTGCACTAGGTCCAGCGCGTCGGATACGCATACGGGTCGGAGACGTGGATCCTCACCGTGACGGAAGATAGGCGTCTTGACTTCTTCGAGAGGAGAATACTCCGCAGGATCTACGGTCCCATCCAAGAGTAGCGCGTTTGGCGCATCCGATACAACCAGGAGTTGTAAGCACTCTATATAGAGCCAAAATTGTCGCACTGGATTAGAGTTGCCAGACTCCGTTACGAGCTTATACCAAGGAAACTCGTGAATGTGACACCGGAGGGTAGGAGAACAGTGGGACGACCCAGAAGAAGATGGCTGGAGACCGTGAACAGAGACACAAGACGGTTTGGTGCGGTGGGCTCGTGGAGACTGGGCCAGGATAGAGCTGCATGGGGACATTTCCTGGAGGAGGCCAAGGCTCTTGACGGGGTGTAGTGCCTATGATGATGATGATGATGATGAAGAAGTTGGGATTTCCCAACCAATTGTTTTTCTGAAGAATTTATGAACCCAGCTCCACAAACATTCGTTACTAATGCTCTTCAATGTACGACAATAAGAACTTAATGTCTTGGTTCTAGAACGGTATTTAAAGCTGACATATCAACTCTTGTAATTTTACTGCTCTCGTTTCAAGTACAAATGAAATTAACTACCAACACAGAATTATCTATTAACCAAACGATACATAAAGTTACACGTAAAATATTATATGAACGTTAAACTGACGGAATTGAGAGATACAATGTCCGTAGGTATTTTATGTGAAACGATTTTCATCATATCACAATTTTGAGAAGAGCCCCTCGTTCAAACTAATACTGTACGATACCTAGGACGTACATGGAACCCTTCACACATGTCTCACACGAAACACACCAAAATTAGACATGACACAGCAAAGGAACTGTTACACTTACTGAGACCCTTATGGACATACGGATCACAGATATACGGTTCAGCGAAAACATCCAACATAAAACGAATTCAGGCGTTTCAGTCAGAAACCCTCAGACTGATAACACAGTGCCCAACATACATAAACAACTGAACACTTCATAAGGATCTCATGATCCACATAGTACCCGGAACAATACAAACTACTTACATACGGTTTTTTAGCAAACTTTACACGAATACAAACCCAGAAATAAGTACATTATCTTCACAACACTTACCACATAACCCCTCACGAAGGTTGAAGAGGCGACTTATTGCCTCCTTAAATAATCTTTCTTCTTAATATTTTTCAACTATCTTTCTCGCTTTTACTAACTATGCATCAAAAATGTCTTTAAATTATTTTTTATTTATTGTATTATTATTATTTATTTTATTTTTTTCTTATTGTGACATGCTCACACTTACAGTGTCCTCATAATTAAGATAAATTTTCATCCCAAGGACCTACCACTGGGTGGCCTTCCTCTCACTCGCCATTCATGCCACTATATCTATATGTACATACTGGTTGTTGCATCCAGCAACAGTTGCATCCTTATAAATAAAAGACAACAAAAAAAATCGATTTTGAGATTTTGAAAAAAAAATATATATATCTCAGTAAAACAAGCATACATTCGCAAGTGATCGTGAGCCTACTTCTTTAGCGTATCCCCTAGCATCACTTTGCGTACCCCGCTTTGGAGACCACTGCTCTAGACGTCAGATGAGTAAACTTATTTAATTAGTTTACCCAAAAATCAACAGATAGCACTGAGTAATATTTTTTTTTTTTAAATATTTACAATCGGTATAAACCTTGAGTAAATTTGATGAATGACAAAACATTAAAATATACACTAAAAGAAAGAGAAAAAAAATATATATATACATCGAAAGAATATGATTATGTACAAAATAATAGTAGAGAAAAAAAAAAAAAAAAAAAAAAAAAAACTATGCAAATAATATAATATGTACAAAACAAAGAGAAAATATTAAATTTAAATAATAATAAACATAAACTTAAAAATAAAATAATAATAAAGACAAAATAAAATGAACATGAAAGCCCTTCAAACTGAAACCCCTCGAAACACCCCCGGTTCTCTGTCATTCCCATCCCTCCAACTTAATGGAGGCAGGGGAGGCCGCGGGGGCTCCAGTGATCCCCTTGCCTGTCCAGCAGTGGAGGCAGGCCAAGAATGAGGAGAGTTGAAGGTAAGAGGATTCTATGAGGGGAGAAGCTGGTCATCACCGGCACTCCCTAAATATTTTTGCTAAAGTAGCAGGTCTCTCGGCCAGCACCGCCTCAGTCTTCGGGGGGGATGGGATGGCAAGAGTCGAGCAACTGGATTGACATGGGAAGAAAGGTTAGAGTGGAATTTGAAGAAGCGATACTTGTTGAGGTCAATAACATAGGGGATTTTAAGGAGGGTAAGGTTGAACACATAGAAGGGAGCATCGACAATTGTTTTTAGGACTTTGGATTGGAACGACTGGATACGCTTGATTGCAAAGTGTTATAAAATGTCCTCCCTTGCATTACATGAAGATAAGCATATGTTTTGAGTGTAAATCTGTGAGAGATGTAAAGTAACAGATATGAGTTACTTGAGGGGCGGGTTAATGCATGCTGAATATTCAAACAAGTGACTGGGAGACGCCCCCCCCGTTAAAGCCCCCCTGACTTACACCAGTATACACCCAGCTACTTGGTGAACAAGGCCCCAGGTACTTTGTCAATTAATTTCCAGGCCTCGTCTGAGGGGGGGAGGAGCTTGATAAATATTCAAATCCCCCCTTCATGAACGCTTTTCCGATTTATTTTGCTATGTCTTCTAGGATTAGACAAATGAATTATTGTCCTGAGTTGAGCCATTCTAGAAACTTCTTCTTTCATTACTTTCAAGTCAGTTTGATTATCTTTTTTCTCCCTAACAGTTAATTTGCATAAGAACGGAGAGTCTCAATTTATTACCTAAAGTGGTGCATTATGCTCTATTTTCTCCTTCAGTCTTTTATTTATTTATTTTCTATTTTATTTATTATCATTTTTAGTTCCTTAGGACAGAAAAAAAACAAATTTTTAACTTGAAAAAAAAATCTTTATTACTGTTCCCAGTGCAGAAAAAGAATACATTTTAATCATAGAAATAAAAGACATTGTCTTCCCACAGTTTTATTTTTGACCAGAACCAGTTTTCAACGCGTCATCATCAGTGGTACATCTATGATACAAATAAATATAATATACAAATAATGAAAAGAATAAATATTAAAGCAACAGGGTACAGAGTAACAAAATAAAAGAAAATTATTTACTCTACCCAAACAGCGTAGCGGTTAAAGTACAACTGGCATAGCTCAAAGGGGTGGGTTTAGCAAGTTTCCCTCACTATACATACAATCTAGGAGGTAAAATAAAATATGTTATAAGATAAATTTTTTCAAATTGATCACAGATTTAGAAAATAAATATAATAAAGTACACATGATGAATATCTGTATACCAACCAGCCAAGTAACTATTTAAATATATAACACTTGGGAAGGCGCCAGCAGCTCAGTGGTATGCATGCTTGCCTTCTGAGCTCAAGATCGTTGATTCGAAACCCGACCGAGGTCCTTAGTTTATTATATCTAGGAGGTAAAATAAACTTAAGCATGCCGTCCTTCGGATGGGACGTTGAGCGATGGTCCCGAGCCAGTAGGATGTCAGATACTCGTTAAAGACCCTACCCTAGGGGAATAAAAATTTAGGTTAGGCAAAATTTAGGACTCCCACAGTAGAGTCGGGCTCATGTCAACCAGAGTGACGAAAGAGCGCTCTGGTAGTAGGCTATACGAACTCGTAGTTAAAGCCCGGGCATGAGTCATAATAACTAAATATATATTTAAAAAATATTAACAAGGTTTCGGACGATGATAACCATTGCAGTTTTTCGCCCTAAAACTATAGTAAACATTTATTGTTACAGAGATGATAGCTGCCAACCCAAACTAGAAAGATTACAAGCTGTGGAGAAGTTTTACTCTAAGATTGTTTTAGTGGGAGTTGTAGAATCGTTTAAAATCCAGGAGCAGCTTCACAAACGAGGTGAGTTTTGGAAGTGTCCTCCCACCTGTTGATATCGTTACAGTTTAGCCAACTTTCAGCAGAATATTCATAATAAAGCTTCAAGCCCAAATTAACTAAAAAAAAAAAAAAAAAAAAAAAAAAATGTGTGCCTCACCTACATAAGCCACGGTTGAAGTGAAACTGTCTTCATTAACCTCGCGAATAATAAAACGGTAATAATTACAATTTTACTAACGATTATTTTGAATAAGACGTTCACGATTAATACGTTGCCGATATTTTTGACAACGATCAGGTGTTGTTTTGTTGTTATTTTTGTTCTCCTGGTTCGTCCACAACCTGACCTAATACCTCCACGTGTCCTTCAGGTTTACATGTGTAAATTGAATTACGTGGTTTGGAACCAGTCTCAGAGACTCTCTTGTTATATAGGTATTCACCAAATGTATTTTATTATATTTATTTTTTAACTCTGATAAATTTTAAAAATTTTATTTATTTATTATATTTTATGAAAAAAATTTCCTGCATTAAGATGTGTACTTTTCATTATTTGTATATTATATTTATTCATATGTGATAATAAGATATTGTGGGACGAGATTTATCATAGAAATAAAAGATGTCTTCCCACTGTTTTATTTTAGATCAGAACCGGTTTTCGACGCAACAGCGTCATCATCAGTGGTTCATCCCATCCATATAGCACAACAGTTAAAGAAACCGGCCTTCCAGACATCGCAGACTCCCTGAAGAAAACCTCAAAGGGCTATCTTTGGTCTCTGGTTCCGAATTTTACCAATTTGTCCAACCAACCAAAACAGATTTTTTCTTATTAAAAATATGCGAAGAATATAAAAAGCGTGCATTCTTTCGGAATTTATTTTCAAGAGATGTTTTCTTTTTTTCTCTTTTGACAATATTTCGAGACACTTCCACGACCTTTCTTCTGGTCAACTTCCTCTATGGGCTCTATGGTTGGGCAACTAAAAAAAAAAAGGACGTTAACAACTTGAACAGAGGAAATTGTGGAATCACCTTTTGCACTTAAACGCTTGAATAAATAATAAAAGACTGGCAGAGATCTTCTAGAGAACACGACACTTGATGATTTGTTCGTACGATTTTTTCCACCCTTTCAAGGCAACAGGCAGAGTTCCTCCACACTTTAAAGGTTAGTAATATATATATATATATATATATATTAATGAAAACTGAATAAATTAAAAATATATGAGTAAAAAAAAAATTAATGCATAGATACATTTATGATAAGTAGACACATTTTTCAATTTAATAGGTTAGGTTAGGTTAGGTTTTATGACTCATGCCCGGGCTTTAACTACGAGGTCATATCGCCTACTACCAGAGCGCTCTTTCGTCACTCTGGTAGACATGAGCCCGACTCTACTGTGGGAGTCCTAAATTTTGCCTACTCTAAATTTTTTTTATTCATCTAGGGTAGGGGTCTTTAACGAGTAGGTACCTGACATCGTACAGGCTCGGGACCATCGCTTAACGTCCCATCCGAAGGACGGCGTGCTTAAGTTTATTTTACCTCCCAGATAAAATAAACTAAGGGCCTCGGTCGGGCTACGAACCCACGACCTTGAGCTCAGAAGTCAAGCACGCATACCACTGAGCTACCGGCGCCCTCTTCAATTTAATATAAATTAAGATAACTATTATTAAAAAAAAAAAACTCTTCGGAAGTTTCTTTATCCCACCGAAGTTTCGGGACGTTCTTATGTCCCTTCACCAGGTCCCAATGAGCGAGATATAGAAAAGAAAAAGAAAACAATGTAACTATAACAATATATGAAAAATAATATATATAGATTAATCAATTATAAATAAATAAAAAAGTCTAATTAAATAAAATATATGTAAGCGAATAAATAAAAAAATATAAATGAATTAATAAAACAATAATGTAAATTCGACTGACCTTTAAGGTGTGGAGGAACTCTGCCCAAAAAATAAAAATGAATGCTTTGTATCAAATAATGTTTTTGGATATGAAACACGATTCTATCTTTGTATTAACATACGATATTTCATGTTAATAGATTCATTACCGTACACAATACATTTACCCCATCGCTGCCCGGCACTCACCTCAAAATTGTGAAACAGTTTATTTATATTATATTTAGTGTATATTTTCTTTTCTGTGTCATTCGGTTAGAAAGAAATTCGATGAATGAATGAAATTCGAGAATGGATTTTTATCCAACCTCTTGATTCCAAAAACAAAAAAAAATTTCGGTCTATCGATACAATTGTTTATGTGGAAACACTCTAAGAACGACGTATGTGCGAGGTCTGAGAGGAGGAGGATTAGGGGGAAGTTTAACATAAAAACTCTAATAACTGCCCTTGTAATGAATCTATTCTAACAAAATTTCATATGTATATTTAAAGCCATATAGGGATGACACTTATTAATTTTCAGCGAAATCAGCCTAAAGGGGATGGGGGTTCAGAGGGGAGGCTCAACACAAACATCTCAATAACTGCCGATGTAAGAATGTATCGACATATTTTATATTTATATTAAAAACCCCATAAGGATGGCAACTATCAATTTTCAACGAAATAGGTCGAAGGTAAGGAAGAATTTAAGGGGATTAAACTCCAAAACACTAATAATGGCCGATGTAATGAATGATATTGATAATAATTAGTAATTGATTATTCCACTCTGGGGAAGTATATAGCCAGTGATCATCTGGATATGGCAACAGTCTCAGGATCCATCTTACAGAAGAAATAAGACGAGGAATATACATTGAATGCACAGCTAAGTCTCTGGAATGTTTCCAAGGGGTGACTCTAAACGCTTCGCCCGCTCTAATCCATCATCATTAATACAAACTTTGAATGGGGGCCGACGCGACTTTCAAAGAAACGCCCTTTCCCTTCGCTTCAATTAGCCCTATACTTTTTGTTCAGGGTTTTTGGCAACTTTTAAAAATGGAAGATAAATTGTCTTATTTTTTATTTTTTTTATTTTTATTTTTCTTGGATCCGAGAAGTATTGTGATCAGAAGGACCCTAGAACATTAGTCATCTGGGACTCATTGAGTGAAGTGACAGACCTGAGCTCTGGCGGATTTACCATGAGTCCCCCAAAGTCAATGGGGATCCACTTAGACTGGTGTTACACGTTCAATGGCATCAGTTCAGTCCGTGACCTTGGTCAGACTGACGGGAAACTGATCGTTAATTGCGTTGACTGATGGACTGAACTGATGGATTTTTAAATATTTTGATAATTTCTATCAGTCTTGACTGCACTGATGCAAGACTGATCGTGTAGCTACATTCTTATCAGTCTGGCGTCAGTCAGAGCTGAGACAGCAATGGAGACGGACGGTTCCGGTATGTCCCACTCTCCCAGCAGCGCAATTCATCCTGCCACGTCACTTCCTCCATCATTGGAACCGGAGAATCTTTAATCGCATCTTGAATCTTTAATCGCTGCCCCTCTTATGGGATAAAACCCATAGCTTTATGTAAATAAATATAAAAGAAATGAAGCTCTAGAAAAGTTGCTTGTTATTCAAAAAAAAGTTAAACCTGCATCCACGATAGAGGATGTAAAAAAAAACAAATACTCTACGTTCCAATAATCGTCGTGAGTTGAAAAATAGAACAGTCTCGAAGATCTGGTGTTGGGGCAGATGATGTGTACACGCCGAAGAGTTGGACCTTCGAATATCTTCATTTTTCATACGATAACAATTGTCATAATCCTCATCTTCAGTGCCTCTTATTCCACTCACTAAGTTTAAATTCATACAAACATCTCTTTTCAGTAACCTCTTATTAATGATTATGTTAAAAAATTTGAATACAAAAAAGTCATCGGTCGATCACCGGCTATGAACTTCCCCAGAACGAATAAACAGCGCTAATATTCAACATAGTTGCTCTTAAATCCTCATACTAAATTATGTGTCGATTACAGTTATTAAGGTTTTGGAGTTGAGCCCTCTAAATCTATTTATACCTAAAATTGTATTTTAGCCCAAACAGTCGATTGGCTTTGGAATTAGGTCGAAAACATAATTGATTAATTCGTGCTGGGGAAGTACACAGCGATGATTAATCGACAATTTTTTTTCAATTATTTAAAATCGATTAAAAGAAAGCTGCAATTTTTCATTAAATAAAACTATAACAGTGGGTTTCAAAGCCATTATTTGTCGGTTGTTTAATCTAGTTGAGATGGGAGAAATTTAAACAGGGCTGTCAACCGTAGTCTAAATTCGGGTGTGTCTGAAGGGCGGTAGACCACAAACGGATCACAGGGCCGTTGATGCCCACCAACCCTTCCCTCCACCCCCCACCGCCCATGATACCCACCCCCCTTATCCACATTTATCATGGACTCCCAATACACTTATATTTGTATAGCCCAGATAGAAGATCAAAAAAGTAAACTTTTACAACGGGTACAGTCTAGTCGACTTTGAGGGTATGCATGCTTGCCTTCTGAGCTCAAGATCGTGGGTTCGAAACCCGGCCGAGGCCTTCACTTTATTTAATCTGGGGGGTGAAATAAACTTGAGCACGCCGTCCTTCGGATGGGACGTTATCTGATGGTCTCGATAGGTGAATACAAATTTTTGTTTGGCAGTAGAGTCGGGATCATGCCTACCAGAGTGACGGAAGAGCGCTCCGGTAGTAGGCGAAATGATCTTGTAGTTAAAGCCCGGGCATGAGTCATAATAACTAACAAACTCTATTCGGCAGCTATACGAAGCATAGGAAAAATTATGTAATCGGTCAAATATTCGATGCTGTTTTCAACGGAATTTCATGTTTTCCGACTTTTAGACTAAAAATATGAAAAAAAAGTCGATCTGTCTGTGTTCCTGTGAACAGGGTAACTACCGATAGGGGAAAGGAGATACTTAACTCAAAGAGACAACACAAAAATTCTTATAACTGACGTTGTAATGAAAGTATCGATCATAACTTCATATGTGAATTCAAACTCCCATAAGGACGACATTTATTAATTTTGAGCGGAATCGGCATAAGGGAAGGATCAGAGGGCGGTTTAACTCAAAAACTCTAATAACTGTCGATGTAATGAATGTATCGACATGAAATTTTATATTTAAATTTAAAATTCAATAAAGATGTCACCTATTTTTTTTGTGTGTAATCGAGAATGGGGAAATCAGAGAAGAAAGGCTTAACTCAAAACCAGCCGAAAAATTAATGTATCGACAATAAATTTAGTATGAATATTCAAAAGTCTCTATGTAAGTAAACCATAGATTTTTAATTATATTTAACATTTTTTGCAGAGATATTGTGAAAAACTTAATAAAAAATGAGAACTCCGACTGCTAGCTCAAAATCTCCACAATAGCAATAGAAATTTTAGGGTATTACTCGGAGGGTTTAGATATGAGTTTTGTCCTGAAAGTGCCTGCAGGCTCTGTACCTTAGACGAAAAGGACGACCTCATACACTTTTTCTATTGTCCCTCTTTGGCAAACATTTCTTCACAATTATATCACCAATAGATCATAATATGACTCAGAACCAATTATTCATTTTTTAAATAATTTATATGTTAAAAAAATTAACAATTTATTTTTATTTTTTACTGTTGGATTGATAATAATATTTATATTATAAGATGGATATATACATTTTTTATTTTATATAACTATAAGAATAAGTTAAAAAAAAAAAAAACACCACATATTGCCATATTTGTTAAGTGGTGGCTGAAGATGGTAGCAATACCGACAGTACTCCCATATTATATATATTTTGTGAAATAGACAATATTTTTTAAAAAAACATACGTTTTTTCTTTATTTTTCATTGATTTTTAGTTAAATCGGTCGATTAGTAGAAGGAGGGCGAAAAATTTGAATAATTCGTGTTGGGAAGTACAACTCTGTGCGTGTGGAAAAAGAGTCAAATCAAAATAAATAAATTTTTAATTTCCCATTTTTATTATTAAAGAGAAGGGGTGCAGACAGTATTTGGAGGGTGTGTTCGTAGTCTACATTGGTAGGCTCAGATTGATCCATGGATCTGCTCAATATTGGAACCGATTTCATTTAAAATCCAATTAGGACCTCTCTCCTAGTGGTCCGCTCCTCGCTCCGATATGTGTCTTTTTAATGATTCATGTGGATTTCCATGTAGTCTCTGATCTGATCCTTCATTCTACATGCTACCTTCCCAGAGTACATCGGTAAAATGTGATCTATGGTCAGGCCGGTGAATCATGTTCCTGGAGCCTGTAGGCTGGTTTGAAGTGGAAGGGGACAGGATAGGCCGTTTGGGGCCAATAGATGAGCGATGAGTGCATCATGTTGCCTTTACAACAGTCCCTTCCTGGTCTATAGTAGCATGTGCACTCTTGCCTCACTCCTTAACAATTGCCATTTTACCTTTTATAATTTCCATTCATTGAAAAAATTAATTTTTCACTTTTATTACTTATAAAACGCTATTTACCGAATATAGGGCTTACATGTGATGGAGTTGACCGCTAATGACCGTTTCCAGGAATTCAACCCCCAGTTCCCATTGTTCAATTGTCTGAAAACGATACCGACGATTCAATTAAACATAGATGGACGTAGAAGATGTCATTCTCTCCAGGGCGAATCGATCGAAATGACTATAGATGTATTTGTATTTTTTTTATTTGTTTATTGGAAATATATACACGATATATACAAAATATGCAAATATGTGGTCAAAAAAGAAAAAAAATGTATAACAACGTCACTTGATGGGAGAAGCCAGCCAGCGCTGACACTCCTTCGAAAGTTAATTATCATTAATCACTATCATCAGAGTGAAGATCGCGAGGCCACCTCCTGTTCAAGCGGTGGGTAGGATTGTCAGAATGGGAATGAGAAAGGTTTTGTGCGAGAGGATTAGAATGGGAAGAAAGGTTTCTGTGGAATAATTGGATTAATACAACGACAAGGGGAATATTGAGATCTCTGTGTAGGACTTTATTGGTGACATAGAAAGGAGCATTGACGTAAAGTAAAATATTTACCAAAATTGACTAATGAAGTTCCATTCCGGATAAGTGAGGCTCTACAAAATGACAGCTCCAATTTCACCCTGGATACACCCTTCATAGCCTCCCAAAAACTAGTCTATATGATAATATAGAAAATGTGTGGAAACGTTGGTCACACCTCGTCGACCCTCTTCATTTATCCCATCTGATTTTAGATTTGGTCAGTAGGTGGATTTTATGGATATCACGGGCAATGGATGAATTCTCTCTCCCCCCCCCCCCCCCTTCCCCCCCTTTCGTATAAGAAAGTATTGATTTTGAAAAAAAATAAAAGATTATGTCAGGTTGCCTATGACATTTTTGTGAACTTTGTGATATGGATGCGTATAAGGTTCCTGATAGACCTACCGGAGTTATCTTTGAAAAATGGCATCTCATATCATTTTCTTTATTTATGGACTTGTTCAACAACTCAACATGGTGTCATGAAGGATGAGTTGTCAAAAAAAAATGTTAGGGGTAGGGTTAGACTCTTGCCTAGGGAGGCAAAAATGACAAATTATTACTTTCTTATACGTGCGAAAATTCTTCAACCAGATTTCAAAGGGAATTTCTTCACATTTCAAGGTCCCCTGAACATTTGAGTGATGATGTCTGTCTCTGAGAGTATGTTATGAACATTGTGAGCCCTCGGAAACAATAATTGTTGTTCTACAATTAATTGTAGAAATGAACATGAAATTTAATATGAAGAAGTCAGATGTCTCTCAACATTATATTCGATTTTTGCCCAAATCTGGTGAACATTAATACCACTTTATACTGTGATAATTAAAAAATGTAAAATTAAAAATTAATAATAAATAAAATAAATAAATAATAAAAATAAAAATAAATAACATTTCCGAATAGGTCCCTAGAAAATATCGAAAGTTCAAGACGTGCAATTTTGAAGAAAGTGCACGTATTTTAAATAATTTTAATTAACAAATTTTTCATTTGGATTTCTCCTTTTTCAAAAGAGATGCCAAAAGAGATTGTTTTTCTAAATTTGCAAAAATGTTCAATCTAATCCAAAGGTATAAATTATCTTACTGGGTTAACAGGGAAAATGAATAGCATAGAATAAGAGAACAAATATTGTTTTTATTTATGTTATACATTATAAATTGGTTAACTAAATATTGAAAAATAAAAAAAATGAAATTATTTTACAAAAATAAATCTTACAAACTATTTACCATTATTTATATCAATGTTATTTTGGGCATATGTATGCACATATAAATAAAAAGTAATTTTTCTCATCTATTTCACTGTTATTTTCACTCCTACATGGTTCATCTAGTCTCTAGACCATATGTGGGCAACGACCGGCTCGCGGGCCGGATCCGGCCCGCTGTAAGATTTGGTCCGGCCCGCGAGACATTTTGAAAAACCCAATTTAAAAAAATAATAATATTACCCTACTTACTCATACTCACTCCAAATTAGGAAGATCGAGTAGGATGGGTTTTGTCGCTTGCTCCTGCGGAATCAAGTGAGCGAGCTAGGCGAGTGAGGAAAAATTCATGTCATCGCGTGTTTGTTTATGGTCAATAAATTTGCGTATTTTTTTTGTGTTTTTAATGTGCGTGTTTGCAGTTGTGAAAACTCACTCCTAAAATCTAAATTTGAAGACGTGGAGTTGTACGATTTCTACAAAAAATACCTCGAAGAAGACCATTTTCCGCAGCTTGGAAAATTCGCAAGAAGATTGATTTGTGCGTTTGGCAGTACTTATAAATGCGAAGTGTTCTTTTCAATGATAAAAGTTAATAAATCAAAACATCGTACAAGGCTCACTGAAGATAATTTGGAAAATTCTTTACGTCTGTGTATCAGTGGAATTAATCCAAACATCAATGGATTAGTTTCCCAAATCCAAGCTCAAGTGTCTCATTGATTTCGGTGTCGCTACTTAACTTTCGTAGTTTGTAATAATTCCAAGTTTCACGATTTAATTATAATATTGTACCTATTTTTTTTCATTTCATTTTGTTATTTTATTAAATTGTATTATAATAACATTGTCTTATTATTTCATGTCTGATATCTATCGCTAAAAATTATGAACACTACTTTAAAGACCGACGTTATTTTATTTTGAACCATCTACGCGGCCCGCGAACGTATTTGCACACTAAAGTTTGGCCCGCAACATGTCATTTGCCTTCATTCATTGGTTGTTCACATTTCGTTTTTTAAAACAAAATTGTGCGACTTATTTACAATTCGACTTACCAAAGTTCGACTTATCGAGGTTGATGTTCGACTTATCAAATTAAAAAGGAACATAAGGAAGAGTATTATGTAATATACCTAATGTAAAGTAAAAAAAAAGTGTATTAAGAATATGTATAAAGATACATTAATACATACAAATGTAAATCATTTTTCTGTGCCTTTGAAATAGCCTCCAATTTTTTTTTTTTTTTTTTTTTTTTTTTTTTTTCTTTAGTTAGAAACATATTGGACACTTCATTTAGGTTGGTAAAAAATCGACGTTGTCACAGGTTTCCAAGAAGGTTCAAACAATGTTAGATGTATTTCTGTTTTCTCTAGTTGTAGGCGGTACATCTTCCGTCACTTCCGCCTTAACTTCATTGTCACTTCCGTCAGTGGGTTCTACTTGCAGCTGCCCTTCAGTCAAAATACTCTCGAGTAAACATTCAAACCAAAACATTATAAAAGTAAACAAACATTCAACGTAGTTGGACTTATAGTGGTAGAAGTCCCCTCACAGGGCCATTTTTCTCTGTTCGACTTATTTACGCATTGTTCCTGGTATGAGATTTGATAGCACTCTACTTTTCTCTAGCCCCAAGTGATTAGGCTACCATTAGTCAACTCAAACTAAGAACAAAGAAGATTTATCTGAAAATTTTAGTACTTTTTTCTGAGAACATCTCAACGGGGAAAGCTTAAGGGTTTAAAGTAGAATTTTATTGAACTTTTTATGAAAGGATTTTGGTTTATTTCAGAATAAGAGAACAAGACGCGCCATTAGCTCAGACGTAGCCTTCTGATCTCAAGATCGCGGATTAGATCTGAGAAGCGAAAATCCTTGAGCACGGACGTTAATCTCAGGTCTGTAGCCTTTGCGATGTCAGATACTCGTTAAAGTTACTACCTTGGATGAATAAACCTAAATAGGCAACTTTTAAGACTCCCACACTAGAGTCAGGCTCACGTCCAGCGAAAATTTAAAAAAATTATAATACATAAGGACACTTCAGTTCCCAGTCAAACGTTATTACGATTCAAATTATGCTTTCTTAAAGTTTGGACTCCAACGAATGCTGACAATCGGCGAAGTGTAAGAGTTTAACCGAACGCATCGTCGTGCGTGTCACAACAAAAAACGCGGCATTTTTAATATCTCTCCCAAAAACACCGCACGGTGGTGCAATGTTTACCTAAAATTAAAAGCCTATTAAGACTAACTGCATATTTTAGAATGTATTCAATGAAAGCCGTAAAAAGGGAAAATAATTGTTTTTTAGAGTTCATTTAGTGCTATCAGCTGATCGACATTATTTTAGTATAACAAACTAATATTTTGTGTATGGTACCTGATTGTTAATTATTAAGTTTAATATAACACTATAATAATTCGATAACTCCCGATAGAATTTATTTTTCAACATAAAATTGATAAATTAATATATATAATTGTAACTCATTAACAGGAAAAATTGAAAACATAATTAATTTGTTGTGGGGAAGTATATGGAAGAACATGATAGTGTTTCTGTGAATTTTGAAATTTCCCAGTCTACCTATTGGAAAGATTATCCCTCTTGAAGCAGAGGGATGGATTACTAAAGGGTAAATCTTCCAATTAGTAACGTTAGGAAATAACAGACTTGGAGGATAAGGTAAGCCTGGCACGATTAGAAGCCCTGTCCACGTTAAGATGTCAGTTCAGCTTTGTTACTAAGTCCAACCCTATTTGCTTAATCTTTGTCATCTCTGACCTCTTTGAAGTTTCAATATTGATTGACTGGGAGCAAATCAGTCGCCATGACGGAAAATTACAAATGAAAAAAGTTGGTGGATCACCGGCTATGGTTATAGTGACTAGTGAATTATAGTGACTAGTGACTTATAGTCACCAGTGAGTCCTCATACATTTCGCGGAAAATAATTATATGCCATCCTTATGTCGTTTTAAATTCAAATATAAAATTTCAGGAGGGCGCGGGTAGCTCAGTGGTATGCGCCCTTTTCCTGCTGTGCTCAAGATCGTGGGTTCGAAACCCAGCCGAGGCCCTTAGTTTATTTTATCTGGGATGTAAAATAAACTTAAGCTCGCCGTCCTTCGGATGGCACGTTAAGCGATGGTCCCGAGCATTTACGATGTCAGGTATCTCGTTATCTCTGCCCTGGTGAATAAAAATTTAGGGTAGTCAAAATTTAGGACTCCCATAGTAGAGTCGGGCTCATGTCCACCAGAGTGACGAAAGAGCGCTCTGGTAGTAGGCGATAGGACCTCGTAGTTAATGCCCGGGCATGAGTCATAATAACTAACTATTAAGTCAGTTGGCACATTTTTGTTGGCGTGTGGACCGTGTGCGCCGCACACCCCCATACACCCTTGTTACGTCACCATGTGTATGTATTGCGTGATGGGGCTTATTAATACATACAGGGTATAACAAGGCAAAGCAGCAATACTTCAGGAACTTAAAGGGATAATTAAATACTTAACGAAAAAGTTCCTTAGAACCGAAAATACTTTCTTAAAAAGTTATGGTATAAAAATTTTAATATTGCGAACAATTAATCTTCGGATTTTCGACGGAATTTTACGTTTTAGGGTCCCCTGAATTATTGTTTTGACCATTTTCGCTAAGATGCCAGTCTGTGTGAAATTCCAAAAAGAAAATTAAAAGGTACATTCTATACTGAATGCGATTTTTTGGAGGTTACCCGATTTGCAAAATACATAGCGAACACCATCCTGAAATGTTTTGATGCCCATTTTCGTTTTATTTACCCGAAAACGGTTAGTCCAATTGACAAATTGGTTCTTACTAAAATTATTTGTTATTTTTTTTATTTATTGAAGTGTAACTTCGTTACTTAGTTGTAGCAGGATGTTTGAGGTAGATGCAGCGTTTTCCTCCTCCAAAACGCAAACGAAAAATGGTAATATTCTTAACGCCAACTGAGCAGACTGCGCATACTTGTGCGCACCTTTCACAATTAAAAATTGTGTTAAATAAAATTAAAATAATTGTATTAATAATAATTAAAACAAAAAGAATAAATAATAAATAAAATTACCACATTTCTTGTAGAAATTATATCTGTCTTCTACTAAATTTTGATTTCTACAGTAATTTCCGAAAGGGGTCCCTAAAAAAATTATCGAAAGTTTAAGACGTGCAATTTTGAAGAAAGTGCACGTATTTTAATTAATGGTCTTGTTTATGTTTGTACAGGTGTATGGAAGTAAACCCACCTTCACTCCCTCCTTAAGATCTGCATCTGTTTTGTTTTTTTTTGGCCAAGTTTTGAGGCCTCTCGTCCCAGTGTGCGATCGGGAATTCGAAACCCGACTGAGGCCCTTAGTTTATTTTATCTGGGAGGTAAAATAAACTTAAGCACGCCATCCTTCGGATGGGACGTTAAGCGATGGTCCCGAGCCGGTATGATGTCAGCTATTCTTTATAGATCCCTACCCTAGGTGAATAAAAATGTAGGTTAGGCAAAATTTAGTACTCCCACAGTAGAGTCGGGGGCTCATGTACACCAGAGTTACGAAAGAGCGCTCTGGTAGTAGGCTATACGAACTCGTAGTTAAAGCCCGGGCATGAGTCATAATAACTAAATATATATTTAAAAAATATTAACAAGGTTTCGGACGATGATAACCATTGCAGTTTTTCGCCCTAAAACTATAGTAAACATTTATTGTTACAGAGATGATAGCTGTCAACCCAAACTAGAAAGATTACAAGCTGTGGAGAAGTTTTACTCTAAGATTGTTTTAGTGGGAGTTGTAGAATCGTTTAAAATCCAGGAGCAGCTTCACAAACGAGGTGAGTTTTGGAAGTGTCCTCCCACCTGTTGATATCGTTACAGTTTAGCCAACTTTCAGCAGAATATTCATACTAAAGCTTCAAGCCCAAATTAACCAAAAAAAAAAAAAAAAAAGTTAAGCGATGGTCCCGAGCCTGTACGATGTCAGGTTTTCGTTAAAGACACCTGTCCTAGGGGAATAAAAATTTAGAGTGGGCAAAATTTAGTACTCCCACAGTAGAGTCGGGGGCTCATGTACACCAGAGTTACGAAAGAGCGCTCTGGTAGTGGGCGATATGACTTCGTAGTTAAAGCCCGGGCATGAGTCATGAACCTAACCTAATAGTTATTGTCCTTAGAAACATATGAAATGTGTATAGAGTTAGTTAGTTATTATGACTAATGCCCGGGCTTTAACTACTTTTTTTTAAGTATTCATGGTGTTCACTGATACACGGATACGCCAAAAGTTTTTTTTGGCATTTTTGCAACCAAGAGGTCTGCAAAACATGAAATTCGGTTGATAACTAAGTATCGAATTTCTGGCCAACTACATAACTTCTCCTATACTTCGTATAGCTAGTGAACCAAAACCTCAAGCATCAAATTACTAATCTATATAGGAAACTTGAGTCGCCTTCTAAGGAGTCTTCTCCAGAGTGTTACCCATTCAATTTTGTCCATTTTCTTTCAAATAAGCTCAGAACCATCCAAAGACGACAAAAAAGTCGTCGGTAAATCACCATTGATGTACTTCCACAGAACGAATTAATCAATTATCTTCGTCTATTATTCGTTTTATTCATTTTACACATTTATATATTTGTATCATGCATTTATTTATTTTTTATCTTATCTTATTTTATTTTGACTATTTTTCTTTTTCTTCTTTCTCCCCACACTTTTCTATCTAGCTCCTACTGTCTAAAATTAATGTTATTTCAAACCTTGTCTGGGCATCCTTCCTTCTCTTTTATAATCAACCATCATAGTACTATGCCCCGTCGATTTTTATTATCAATTTTATTTTTTTTCTTAGTTATATAGATTTTCTTTTTTACTTATTTTCTTTTATTTGTGATATTTAACATTTTTGCAGTGATAAAAATAAAGAAAACGTATGTTTTTTAAAAAATATTGTCTATTTCACAAATAATATATAATATGGGAGTACTTTCGGTATTGCTACCATCTTCAGCCACGACTTAAAAAGTACTAAATTAAGCACATTTACTCCCATATTATATATTATTTGTGAAATAGACAATATTTTTTAAAAAACATACGTTTTCTTTACTCTTTTATTTATATAGATACTTTTATTTATTTTTTTTTTTCATCATAATGAAGTAGTTAATTTTATGTTTTTTCCTGTTAATCTTTTGTTTATCTATTTTTTTAATTGTATAGTTTTTCACTAATGTATCACTAATTTTATTTACCTATCTTTTTCTTTCTTTGTACTGATACTATATTTCATTGTTTCCTTTTCTTTTTGACTCTGTATGTATCTGTATTCTTAGGGGACCATAATAAAATTTCTTTTCATTTTTCATTTCATTTGTTGACTTTCTTGAAATTTCTTCATTAAAACTCATTAAACAATTTATTGTTGATCCTTACAAATTTTCAGGAAAATCCATTGAGCAGATTTTCCCATTTCGTATCTTCTTGAACTTTGTTCATTTTCCCATTTTCTTTACTAAATATCTTGTTTTGTTCCAAGCCATTCTTTGATGTTTTATGCACATTATTATTTAATTAAAGTTTCAATTTGATGCATACATTTCAAGTTGTGACAACATGGTTTACGTTGTTAAACTGTTTTTATTTGGATTTCTTTACTATTTTCTTGAACCTATGCAAATTTTCCTTTTCCCTCATGTATTTCCTTCATTTCCGTCTTATTGATTTTGGTTTTTAATGAAAGTTGCTTCTTGTTCTTTAATAAGCTTTTTTAAAGGTTATGTTAAATTTTTTTAATGGGTTAGGTTAGGTTTTATGACTCATGCCCGGGCTTTAACTACGAGGTCATATCGCCTACTACCAGAGCGCTCTTTCGTCACTCTAGTGGACATGAGCCCGACTCTACTGTGGGAGTCTTAAGTTTTGCCTACCCTAAATTTTTATTCACCTAGGGCAGAGGTCTTTAACGAGTACCTGACATCATACAGGCTCGGGACCATCGCTTAACGTCCCATCCGAAAGACGGCGTGCTTCAGTTTATAATGGTATTTTAGTCTTTGTTTTTTTGCATTTTGTTGTTATTCTTTTATTCCGTTTGTACTCCATGGAGACATGTTTTTACATTACAGGTAGTAGGCGATATGCCCTTGCAGCTAAAGCGTGGGCATGAGTCATAATAACTGTACCCGATAGATGGAGAGTAATTTGTCATAAAAGTCTTTCTCAGAATGAGAATGTATGCAACTAATGTAAGCGATACATATTCAACCGAATAGCGTCATATTTTGAACTGACTCAGTTTTAAATGAGATTCCCTCCCCTTCCATTCAACCGATATCGCAGAAAATTTCTGATCCCTACCCTAGGTGAATAAAAATTTTGGGTAAGCAAAATTTAGACTACCATAGTAGGGTCGGGCTCATGTAACCCAAAGTGACGAGGGAGCGCTCTGGTAGTAGGCGATATGACCTCGTAGTTAAAGGCCGGGCATGAGTCATAATAACTAACTATAATAATATTGTCGTCAGGGACTGTTGTAGAAACTGAAAAAAACCCCAAGCACCCAAATATATTGTTGAAGTTATAACGTCTATACTCAATGGTCCCGGGGCCATGGATGTCATAAATAGAGTGAAACCTGTTTTAACGGACACCTCTAGATAGCGAATAGCTCTATTAACGGACAAAATTTCTATGGTCCGGGCGGCATACCATTGAAATCAATGCTTAGTTTACCTCTCGGTAACGGGCCCTCTCTTAGGGCTAGTACAGACATGCGAGCAACGAACCGAGCACAGAGACGAGCCGAGCATTTGGATGCTCCACAACCATACTAACGAACATAACCATACTAACGAACATAACCTGCAGATAACAAATTTACGTTTATTTGTATATCATTTTATTACTATTCAAAATCTTCAATCAGAAAATGCTCAAGGAGGTAGCTACTTACGTAATTAATTTACATATTTGTAGTACAATTAATACGGATACGAATTTATTATGATACGTAATTTATTTTTACATTTAAATTGTTTAAAATGAACACTTTTTTAGGAAAAGTGTTTGAATAATTCCTCCCAAGCATCCAATCTCTTTATTTTATTAAAATGTAATTTGTGTTTTAAATCCCATATGACTGGGTACTGTCTCATAGCTGAATACTGAATTTGAAGCTCCTGAGACCAGTCTTCAGAAGCCATAATAAAATATAATTTATTGAATAATATTTAAATATATATTTAATTAAAAAAAAAAAAAGAACGTGCACTTCCAAAAACCTATATATTTGAGAAGGTTATAATATTGGTTATAAACAACAGTGCTCGGGTCAAGTCGGGACGGTTCGGCTTGGTACCAGTCCACACACACCGCAGCCCGAGCCGAACATTCCTTTGATGGTTCGTCAAAAAACCGACAACAGGTGGAGCAGACCCCGAGCCTCCCTTGTTCGTCGAGCGCCTGCGCACTATTCCCCAGGCATGCGCACTGACTAATGTTCGGCTCGTTGCACGCGAGTCTATACGCCTCTTTAACAGACATACCTAAATGGTCCCGTGCGAAAAAAACTACCTCCCGAAAGCAGGCTCTTGGTTTCTTGGAATACAGTGAGGCACGGCTGGGGGTTCAGAGAAATTATCAAAAAATAACAAATACGTTTTCTAAACTAGCCAATAACTAACTAGCGTTGGTAACCGACGAATTTAACTTTAGTCTGAGAAGACAATCAAAAGACACTGTTTTCTTCTAGGACCCAATCAAACCTCCTTCCTTCATGTAACTTTTGATTATTACCATTTGCCCATTTTTCGTTAGTTTTATTTGGTTTCTAGCCACCAATCTCTTTATTTTTTGATTCTATTATTATTTGTAGTTTTATATTATCCCGTAACTGGTTACGTGGATTTTTTGTAACGTAACTGGTGACGTGGGGTTATCTATACCCAGAACTTTTCCCCTCTCCCACGAGCTTAACTTGCGGGGTAAAAAAAATATTTTAATTTTAATTAATTTAGTGACATGTATTTATGACCTCAAAAACATTTAAACACAAAAAAAAAATTTCTAGGGCCCAAAAAAATTTTTTTATAAAACTTGTCAATAAAAACCAATTCAAGCTATAGATTTGCCAAAAATCCCAAAATATAATTTGCAACACCTTTTGGAATAAAAATTGCAGCAATGCTCTATTATTTAAATATAATAAAAGTAAAAAAAAAAAAGAATTAAAAAAAAAGTTAATTTTTAATTAAAATTCCGACACATTATTCAGCACATTCTTTACAGACTGGAATCATACAACTTCCACATATTGGCACTTTGCAACCATTGCAGACTTTTAGTTTTTTTGTCAGATCCTCTGGGGCACTTCTGGCATCTTACTTGTTTGTCCAAGTCTTCCGGTTTTTTCCATAGTATTTAGTTACCTTTTTTTTTTACTTTTTTTGGTAGAGGTTCATAAGATCAGACCCAGACGAAAAATCTGAGTCCAAAGTGCGCGGCAGTGAAGTACTTGCCATTGGCGGTGATGCACTTGCCATTACAGATGGAAATTCGTCATCAGTCAATTCTTGTTCTGAATCAGTTTGATGATCACTAACATAATCACGAGATACATCTTCATCACCACTGCACTCACTTTCTCCTTCAAGTATTGACCATCAGAAACGTTTTTTTAGATGCCATAACAATAAAATTATATGTAAAAATTATTCATAAAAAGTTATTTATAAACACAGTAGATAATATCAAAAACCCACAGAAAAAATAATAAAATAAAAAAATCGCGAAGTGCAAAAAAGTTACGTATCTGGTGACGTGGGGTGTAAATTACCCTGAACTTACATTTATTTGGAGCTGACACGAAATAACACACTAGAGAATCAAAATAATACACTAGGCAAGGAGGGGATAGACCGACTGGAAGGTACCTAGTCGGAAAACAAGTTACCCCTCTGGCCCCAGTGGTGAATCATAGTTTTCGCTGGGTATCACACACCCCACGTCACCAGTTACGGGTTATATTACCATCCACGCATGTTTATCAATCTTATTTCGTTTTCAGCCTTAATGCATGTATTTATTATATTTTCTCATTATTCGCATTATTATTGTTTATGTTTTATGTTTACATATTTTTTAAAGAATTTAACGGTGGTTATTTATTCTGTTCATTTATTTATATAAGCTAATATTTTTTGTTCTTCATTATCAAATATCTGTAATGTCAACTTCGACTGACGGCCAAAAAGGCTATAGTCTATTATTTTTTTCGTTGTATATTTCTTGGAATGATGTTGTTTTTTCTTCTTTTAATAAAAATCATTCTATTCTATTCTAACTAGCCAATAATTATGGAAATTCTTTGTTTCGTAGCCAGGGCATGAGTCGTAATAGTTAATGCCTTTTGCATAGTTAAACAAACGTCCGGTAAGCGATACATATTCAACATAAGACAATTCTGAACAAGGCTCAGTTTTAAATGAGATAAATATTTAGAAAGGTGGCTATGAGTGGAAACTAAGACTGAAGACAGAACACTCTCTGAAGAAGTGGTCGCTCCCTCTATAGACCATTCTCACTCACAAAGCACCTTCTCTCAGAGAACCTTGTCCTTTTTAAAGCTCCCTACGGGGCCTCAAACAAAAGGGACGGGTCCTTACTTAAAACTCCTGTTAGAACTCGGGGCAGAGCAAATTGATTAGAGTAGGACAAAAGATGAAAGAAAAGAAAACAGACTGTGAAAGATGAAAAGAAAACAAATTATACCGAGCTCTTGTGTTGAGTTGCTTACACGAAATGAGTTGGATTGCTTTCGAATCGCTAACAACTAAGTTTTCTCTCTCCCGCTAAATCCAATCTACCTATTTGGTTGAAAGTATCTTACTCAGAGACTTCTAAATCATTACACAAAATTTCGTTAAGATACATATGTAGTTATTAAGGTTTTTGAGTACAACCCGAGGGGGGTTGTAAGATGAGAGATCCTGTTTTCCCATTTTCCTTTAGCTAATTCGGCTGAAAATTGATGCATATGAAATTTCGTGTCGATACGTTCATTACTCCGGCAGTTATTATGGTTAATAAGTTAAGCCCCTTCCCTAATCACTCTTCTCCTCAGCCGAATACGTTTGTGTAACTAGGGAAACCGACAAAGATCGCAGAAATGTATTCTTACATTGATAATGTAAAACCGAAAGCGGAATACGAAGTATAGGGTAAGTTACTTATATAATCTGTCAAAAATTTGATGCTGAGTTTTCCACGGCGTTTCATGTTTTTCGGCCTCCGAATTACAAAGATAGAAAAAAAAAAGTGTCTATACGTCTGTGAAGACGATAAATCGATATAGAATGAAATCAATATCGACACGAAATTTAATGTATGTATTCAGGAACTTTTAAAAAAGACACTTAATGTTTTTTCAGCCAAATTTTATTCTGGGACCGAGGTTCTCAAAGAGTATATATGTTACGCCGAATCAACGAAATTGCCTAGTTCGTGAACTAGGCAAAAAATTGCCGAATTCACGAATCAACCTCTTTGCCGAATTCATGGATTAGGCAATTTGTTGTTTTCATTTTGCCTATTTCGCGAAATAGGCAACCCCCCGCTTTTTGGGTAATTCCCTAAATAGAAAATTATTGGGATCTATATATCAATTATTATAGTTCAAAAAGTGGGTTAAAAATTTATATGATAGTAGTAAAAAGGATCACAAAGTGAAAAATTACGTATTTAAATTATTAAAATGTCTTTTAAGCTAAAATACTGTAAACCTTAAAAATTTGAATTAAAATTGATAGATACAAACAAAAAATATGTGAAATATAATCAGCGCATCATTGACCTAGTAAACTAAAACGGATACATTTAGCAATAATTTGATATTAGTTTCGTGAGTCAAGCCGAGATCATCAGGTGGTGAATCTAAACATACATAAACCAGCATCCATGATATCTTAAATTGTTAAAGTTTTTGGATTGTTTATTTATTTATTTTTATTATAAAATTATTTAGTTTTCATTCAAAAAATGTTTATAAATTTTTTATGAGGTCTGGTTATTTAAAATTGTTTTTAAACTTTTTACAATTTAATATATTTATCTTTGTTGCCTTTATATTATATTAGGGATAGTTTCTTTTGTAGACTGCCTGATGATGAGGGAAACCTCGAAAGCCGGCTAGCTAGGTACTTCTAATAAAAATCTGTGAGAGGTCATACTACATTTTATTTGACAACCTGTGAAATAATCACTTCTCACTACATCAGCCATCTTCATATAAACCAGTATAGTCTATAATTTGCGTAGTAATCAAAACTCATGTCAATCATTAACAATATCACAATATTAAAATTTAAAAAAACACAATGCAAATAGTTAAAATATTTTTAATTAATACTCAAATTACCTATTGTTGTGTTTTTTTAAATTTTAATATTATGATATTGTTAATCGTTGACGTTTTGATTACTCTCAAATTACAGACTATATTGGTTTATCTTTGTTTAGATTCACAACGACTTTCAAATCAAACAACTTTCATTTACTGCGCATGAGCAGAACAGCCACCAGGATGCGCTGCATGCAGTTGCCTAATTCGTGAACTAGGCAACATGATTACTGCCGATTACGTGTATTAGGCAGTAGATTTGCCTAATACGTGAATTCGGCAATATTTTGCCTAGTTCACGAACTAGGCAATTTCGTCAATTCGGCGTAACATATACATGTAGAGTTAATAATAACGAGGACGCCGGTAGCTCAGTGGTATGCGTGCTTGACTTCTAAGCTCAAGGTTTGAAACCCGGCCGAGGCCTTCAGTTTATTTTACCTGGGAGGTAAAATAAACTTAAGCACACCGTCCTTCGGATGGGACGTTAAGCGATGGTCCCGAGCCTGTACGATGTCAGGTACTCTTTAAAGACCCCTGCCCTAGGAGAATAAAAATTTAGGGTAGGCAAAATTTAGTAGGTACTCCCACTATAGAGTCGGGCTCATGTCCACCAGAGTGACAAAAGAGCGCTCTGGTAGTAGGCGATATGACCTCGTAGTAAAAGACCGGGCATGAGTCATAATAACTAACTATATTTATAATAAATTTATTTCAAATGAGAACTGTTATTTTATTACTTTTCGAGTATATTTTTCAAATTTTCACACTTAAATATATAAATAATAAACTAGTTCTCGTATATATTCATTATAATTGATTTAAGGAACCAAGTCGAAATGTCCCGAGGGTTCCATAAATAATTCCTTATCTCTGGAGACGATAAGAACGAGGACTTTCTTCGTCTAATTCTTCTCCAGGTTTCACCGTCTCTTTGTCCCTTCTGTTATCTTCTATTTTAGATCTACATGAAATCATTATAATGTAACTCATTTATATGCAGTGGCGGGAACTGCTTCAAGGAGGCCATGATACCGCTCTCTGAAATCATAGACTGGTAAAGTCTCAATTATCCAACAGGCTACGGAAAAATATAGGTCGTATAACTTAATATACATTGAAAATATTGTATTTAGTACTTCAATATTTTTTTAATATTTTTTTTTTTACTTTTATTTATTCTACAATCTGTTTAAAAACAATAACAATAAGCAGAAGTGATGACTATAAGAAGACATGATACAACAATAAGTAATACAAAATATTTAAAACATAATAAGAAGGAAAAAAGAAATGAATGATCACAAAATAATAGCAAACATATACAAAAATAAATAAATAGAATGCGTAATAAATCAATGGTAGGTGAATAAACAGAAAGCATAAAATGAAAGAGATAAAACAAAAAAAAAAAAATGAATAAAACAAACTTATTTTTGAAATATTGTCTATTCCACTAAAGATATATATACAACTACCGGTTTCGGCTTTATACCATCGTCAGGTCTAGTTATGAACTAAGTCAGTTTGCAGAGAGCGACCCTTCTAATACATCTCGGGTGAAAGGGTGCCATAGATGTATTAGAAGGGTCGCTCTCTGCAAACTGACTTAGTTCATAACTAGACCTGACGATGGTATAAAGCCGAAACCGGTAGTTGTATACATATATATCTTTAGTGGAATAGACAATATTTCAAAAATAAGTTTGTTTTATTCATTTATTACAAGTTTCCACAATATGTCCGCGTTCCTTAACTTAGAAAAAAAAATAATAATAATAAATGAAAAAAATAAAATAAAAAATAATAGTAATAAAAAAATATTTAAAACAAAAATTGAGGGCGCCGAGGGGTCGAAAATTCTTGAACATGCGGACGTTAAGCGATGAGCCCGAGTCTGTACGATGACAGTTTCTATAATAATCTATAATTTTGTTTATTCATAAATTTATTATCTAAAATATTGTTTTATTCTATAACCAGGAAAACAACTTTTTTTTTTTCTTAATTGCCGCTTTTTTCAATATATACCTACTTGCAACATGTACGCTTGAAAAGTTTGTTAATTTAAATTTTTTTAAAAATACGTGCACTTTCGTAAAAAATGCACGTCCTTGACTTTTGATACTTTTTTAGGGCCGTTTTCGGAAATTACTGTAGAAATCAAAATTAAATAGAAGACCAGTTAAAAAATTTTTACAGGAAATGTGGTAATTTATTTTCATTATTATTAATTTTACTTATAGTTTTTGATTTATTTTAATTTTACATAATTTTTTTTTTACCATTATACCATTCATTATATCGGCAGTTATCGTACTTCCATTGAAAGCTCCGCATCGAATTTTTGACCGATGTATACTTCTATACTTCAGCTGAAGAAGTAAAATGTTTCTCATACGTCTATCTGTTTAAGCGGATAATTTCTGACAGAGAATCCAACCGGTAAATGGGTATTACACACATCCTACCTTCCGTTTCATTAGCTCCACTTTGTGTAGTACTTAAGGATAACACCCAGTTATTAAAATAATTAAAACTCTAATTTAAACTTCATTTATTCTATTTAAATGGAAATTTATTTCTATGCATCTAATATCCAAGAATAAATATTCCCATTAATACTATTTACCTTCCAGTGAAATAAATTAAAAAATTTTAATTAATCCGACAAAGCAGTCAATCAGTTTATATGTTTTATGCATTAAATTAATTAAACAATTAATTTTGAACGCAATGTTCTTTTTTATTATTTCTCAGCTATACGAAGTATAGGGGTAGTTATATAATCGGTCAAAAAATCTACGAGTAATTCATGTTTTTCGATCTCCTCGAAAAATTAAAAAACAATTTCTGTATGCCTTTGTATCTTACACGATAACTCCCGATAGAACGAATATATACGACATTCTATATAACCCTCTAAGGACTACATCTATCGATTTTCAGCCAAATCATTTAAAGAGATGTGATGTATAAAAAATACACACATTTGAATTATTAATATTAAAAAATTAACTATATTTATTTTTCTATAAAATACAAGAAGCAACTGAATTAGTAAATAAATAATATTTATTTTAAAACAAATGAGTAGAAAACAAAACACGGCCATCAGCTGGTTTTGAATTAGTGTAGAGGAGTCAATGGTGTGTGGTCTGGGTTGAGATGTGAAGGTGGACAGAGAGTTGTTGTTTATTGAGGTGTTTTCTTATTTTTTTAGACGATATTTCGGGACACTTACACGTCCCTTCTTCTGGTCACTATGAACGAGGCTGCAAAATAAAATATATCATCATGCATCCTACAAAAAAAAACAATTTAATAACAAAGAAACAGTTATAAAGTTCTTTTCGTTAAAATCAATAAAATATAGTAGTAATAAAATATTAAATAAATATAAATAAAATTAATAAAAAGTAAAAAAAAAATTAAAATGATATAAAGAGCTTTAAAATTGTATATGGTACAAACAGTGGAGAGTGAAGGTGAACGACAAGAAGTCAGTTCTATACAACGTAGTACTCAAACCTATGTGGACTTACGGATTTGAACTCTGGGGTTCTGCCAAGTTTTTCAATCTCCAGCCCGTCGAATCCTTTCAATCACAAATCCTTCGGAAAATAGCCAATGCTTCTTATTACGTCTCCAACGGTCTTCACACTGAAAGAAGTATCTAAATCCAAGTATAAACAATTATTTTCCCTTATTAGATCTTCCACAATAATCCTCTAGTACTTGACCTCCATTCTGCCACATTTCCCCAACGACGGCCTAAGCATCAATGGTCTAGAGACCTCCTTAGCAGCAGCAGTGACACTGACAGTGATTAGTTACAAATGAGAGTAACTCAATAACCTGGGAGTGTCACCACTGGGTGATTTTTACCCTCTTGATATTTAGACATTGCTATTATCTCTCTCTTAGGACATTTGCTTGTTGTATTTATTTTTTAAAGTTGTAAATATATATTTTTAATTAATTTAAAAAAATTATATGCGTTTATTTTAATTGCTTTCTATTTTTAAATTTTATTTATTGAAACATTTTGAATTATGTTTTTAAAATTATTTTACCAGGTATGTTTATTTTTGTTATCTTTTATTTATTTATATTGTATTATTTGTACAATATCTTATGAATTGAACGAACAAAACTTAATAATTTTTTCTTTGTTACTAAATGAAGTGTTTTATTGGCGGCTGTCTGATGATGAGGACAACCTCGAAAACCGGCTAGCAAAAATGAATAAAATCTGTGAAAGGTCAGACGATATTTTATATTGCAATCTGTGTAATAAATGTATCGACACAAAATTTAGTAAAAGGATTCACAAGGCACTACGTTAGTCAAATATTGAGTTTTAATCCAAGCTGTGCAATAATTGATTATTCGTTCTGGGGAAGTACATAGCCAGTTATTCGATGATTTTTTTTTCTTTTTATTGTACAAAAAGCTGAGATAAGCCCCTGAGCTTGATCTAAGTTCTGTTTGAATCCGTGGACTTTCTTTTTGGATTGAATAAGAAGAAGACCCAATAGGATAACGAAGAGCTCTGGTTTGCTTAGGATTTGTGGACTTTCACTGATTTCTTGGCTAGGATCTGTCGGATTTACCCAACAAACTATTTGAAGAAGAGACCAGTAAAGTGCAATTAGACATTTTATGCAGGCTTCACATCAGATCCTCTTTTCTGTATTTACTTCCCCAGATATAAAACGTATTGGAGAAGTTATGTAATCGGAAATTTCGACCACTTGATGCCCAAAAATAAAAAATAAACAAGCAGGTTCTCGGATGTGTGTTCCGCCTCTTTGCACCCTAAATCAGAGGAAATTACTGGGCCATGTATTATGACTCTACAAAGGTGGCATTTGTAACTAAGTGCGGCCCTTGAGGTCCACACGACAAACTTCCCAGCATGATATCAATATCATTAATAATAATATCACAAAACTTGGCATTTTATTCAGTATAGAATTATTTATTCATTTAATTGAATTTATTCTATACATTTTTAATTGATATGCAAATGCACATAGGTCACATAGCCTTTTTTTTTTTTAATTTCCTTGTAAAACTACTACATGTAAAATTTCATGACACTCCGATAATCCGTTAATGAGGTTGAACTGTTTTTATGCTCAACCTCCACTCACAGTCCCCCCTCCCGATAAGAATTTTGAGACGTCACACACTTGGCTTTTAAGAAAACTACATGTTTAATTTCATTACAATCCGATTATCCGTTAATGGCTTAGCACAATTGTTATGCTTAGCCCCCCCCCCCCCCCCCCCATAGCCCCTGTTAAAAATTTGGAGACACCATACACCCTATTGGATTTTAAGAATACTACATGTTAAATTTCATTAAAATCCGACCTTCCGTTAATGAGCTAGCACTATATTTATGCATAGCCCCCCCCCCCCCCCCCCCACAACCCCCCCTCCCCTTAAGTATTTTGAGACCTCACACGCCCTATTTTTCAATTGGCTATTAAGAATACCTGTTAAATTTCATGACAATCCGACCATCCGTTAATGAGCTAGAAAAATTTTTGTGCCTAGCCCCTCTCATAACCCACCCCTCATTCAAAATTTTCAGACGCCGTATCACCTATTTTTCAATCTGGCTCTAAAGGATGCTACATTGCCACCAGAACAAATTAGATCGGATTAATCTTTTTCAAGAATTCCTAAAATCCACTTTTTTAGCAGTCTTTTTGTTTAAATAAAAAAAATATTTTTGATTAACTCTGAAAGTAGACTTAAATTTCTTTTCTAATGACACTCTGAAGAGAAGGTTGGAATTTATTGATATTCCTTAATTTAAATCTTTTTATTGGGCTTTTAAAGAAACTTTTAAAAGCTCTTTACGTTATTAAAAATTGTTACTCAATTTTATTGTTTGGACTTAAATTAGTTATTAGAGAAATTACTATTATATTTTTATTACCAGGTTGCTACTATTTTTCAATGTAAATTTTATATTGAAACTCAATTTTTTTAATAGTTAAACAATAAAATTAAGTAACCAATTCAATCGGGAAGGGAACCTTGGTATTCCATATGTATCTCTTGGCCACGTGGAAACTTATGTAAACGTTCAGAAATTCAATATTTATTTTTCTCTGAAATTTCATGTTTCCAAACCCTTGATTGCCATGTGAGATATTCTGAAACAATATAAAAAATATAAAGAATAAAATACAAAACCAGAGGGATATATAAACGTCAAAGCTTTGAAGAGTACACAGAAGATGGCAGTAAAATAGTCTTACCATGTCCGAATACATTTTTACGACCTGTATTGATATGGTGAATCACTGGCGATGTACATCCCCAAACGAAGTAATTAACTTTTTTTAATGATACTCAACATTTTTCCAGAAATATTGTGAAAACACAATAAAAATATAAAGCTGGTAGCTCAGTGGTATGCGTGCTTGCCTTCTGAGCTGAAGGTCGTGGATTCAAAACCCAGCCGAGGTCCTTTGTATATTTTATTTGGGAGGTAAAATAAATTTAAGCACGCCGTTCTTCGGATGGGAAGTTAAGCGATGGTCCCGAGCCTGTACGATGTTAGCTACTCGTTAAAGACCCCCTGCCCTAGGTGAATAAAAATTTAGGGTAGGCAAAATTTAGGACTCCCACAGTAGAGTCGGTAGTAGGCGATATGACCTCGTAGTTAAAGCCCGGGCATGAGTCATAATAACTAACTATATAAAATATATGGGAGTTCTTTCGGTATTGCTACCATCTTCAGCAACGACTTAATAAATACATACTCAGAATTATATTTATATGTATTTTGTGAAATAGACAATATTTTTAATAAACATTCGTTTTTCTGTAAATTTTTTACTAAATATTGTATGTAAACAAAATCCTCTAATGACGACTCTTATTCATTTTCAGCCAAATGTACCAAAGGGAAGAAGGAATGGGGGTGGGGGGAGGGGGGGGGGGCAGCTGGTCAACACCACCGCCTCCTCAGGGGTCCTCCTCAGGCAGGAGGTCATGCGGCCAACGACGATTCAGTCGCCGAGAAGGCCCGCCCGGCAAGGACCGGACAGAAATGGCTTCTACCAGTGTATTCGGATGTGTCGGGAACGTGTTGTTCAAATTTGTGTATAATTGTTGTCTAACTTCGTTTAAGAATACATTCTTATAATATAATATAAGTATGTTCAGGTCATGATGTAATGTTATGTTTGATACGTAGTATGGGCATTGTGTGATTGTTCGGAGGATTTTATTTTGAATGGCTTGAATTCTTTTGCTGTGTGAGGGCTTTTTTTTTTTTTTTTTCCGAGGGCTGAGTAGGCCTATTGTGTGCCCTGTGTGTGTTGGTCCCTACAGCAGCCCTGTATCTTTGATATAGTCCAGGATTTTTCTGCAGGTTCCTTCCATTACCTGCTTCGGTTCTGTTATGGCAGACCCGAGAAGCAGTGGAAACGTCTGCTTTCTAGTGCCCCGCACCGGCTTAGAATATGAACCGGAGTCTCATTTTCCTCGCCACATTTCCTGCACAGAGGGCTTCTAGCGATGCCCATATTGTATAGGTGTTTGTTCATAAGACAGTGTCCTGTGATCAGCTCTGTCATAGCTCTTAGATCCATTCTGCTCATATTCAGGAGCTCTCGGCTCCTTTTCTCTGAGGGTTCCGCTATAAAGAGTTTTGAATGTCTTTGCTTTGGGACCCCTCTCCAGACCTGGATGTGATTCCTGGTCAGCCAATGTGAGGGCTTAGCTGAAACCAAGAGGTGAACGCCATACGTCCAGATGTGTCTGGTATCGGTCTTGTAGACAATATTTAAGAAAAAAAAACATTCGTTTTCCTTTATATTTTAATTAAATCTTCGCTCCCTCTCCTTATCGTCATACTAAATTTCATGTCAATACATTCATTACAACGGCAGTTATTTGAGTTTTTGTGTTAACCCTCCCTTCCACGAGTAGTGATAGTTTCCAATATGAAAAGGATCATTTTTATAAGAAGCGGTGGGTAAAACTCACTTGGATCGAGTAAAGCAATCTCATTTTTTTTTACCACAGACCCACATTTTTTTTTTTTTTTTTTTTTTTCATATTCCTTGGTATTTGACTCCAACGTTGTGTAAGAATTTTTTTTTTTTCGAAATGTAGTGTCTGGAATAGTACAATAAAAGCTAAGGGTTGTATTTCCAGACTGGGGACACTATGAGAGGCGGAATGCCAGAGAAGACTCTCTCGGCAGTTATGTCCATATGTGAGCCGGGGGTCTCTCCTGGTATACGAGTATAGAGGCCTACCCCTCTGTGGGACGCACAGTCGACCTGGTAACATCTGCCCTGAAGCACCCTTCCTTCAATTGCCCCACCTCTATTGCATTTTACTTTAACCAGTTATACAAAATATAAGAGAAGTTATGTAATCGGTAAAAAATTCGATGCTACGTTTTCAACGAAATTTCATGTTTTCCGGCTTCCTGGTTCCAAAAATGTATCTGTGAACACGAAAATGGTCCTTATTAAATTTCCAACTAATTACTGTTCATAGATTTCAGATAGAGATATGACCTCGTAGTTAAAACCCGGGCATGAGTCATAATACCTAATACAGTAGACTCTCCCTTATCCGGCGTTCTGTTAACCGGCGCGCTCCCTTATCCGGCGCTCGCAAAATAGTATCAAATTTACTAAATATTTACTAAAATTGACATTTAATTATTAGATTATCAATTATATGAGCCACGTGTATTTACGAGCACATAATGTTTCCGTAACTCACGAATCTTTTATGTATTTTTTTTTGTACATACATAACATATATATGTACATTGTATTTAAAATGATGGGAACGCTAATACAATATTTTATTACTTCACTTAATTAAACGCAGATTTCAAAATATTTTCTTAATACTTGGATAAATATATGTATGTACATATTTGTCAATTTAATAAATATTATCAACAAATTACATACCTACGTGTTTTATTCCTTAGCTCACCTAAAAGCACTTCTTTTTATGTTTTAATTGATATATTTGTTCTCATTAATTGACGATTCCCGTTATCCGGCGTTTTCTGTTATCCGGCGTCACGTCGGTCCCGGTAACGCCAGATAAGGGAGAGTCTACTGTATATTGAAATATTACATATTTTTTTTTTTTAAATTTACACTGCTATATTATTTTTTTTTACCACAAATTTTATTTATTGTGACAAATGGAAGCTATCGAAGCATCTTAACCTAAAAGTTTCTTGCTGAAAGATCATTTTATAGTTCGTAATATTGATATTTTAGTTAAATTCACTACAACGGTAAATATGATCAATAATGTTGTAAAAATGACAAATGTTAATAATTAAAGCACACAGCTTAAGAATTATATCTAATAAATATTATATCTAATAATTGTTATATGTATACATCTATGTTATATCTAATCATGAACGTAGAAATACTCAAAAACCTGACATCACAGATAAAGAAGTGTGTAGTTGTGTATGTGCGCTGCGCTCGCAAACTCTTACTCATGCACATCAACGAGTCATACGCTCTTACCGAGAGCTAAGATGTGTACACAATTTGATGAGACTATTAGAGGACTTTCTTATACCTCTTCCCCCTCCCCTCTGAAAATATACCTATTACCTTTAAAAAGACAAAGACTGAGTATTACAGTTGAAGAGAAGGTCGGCCTGGAAGACTGTTTGTGGTACATTAGAGTGTGTGGAGGATTTGTTTTCGATTTGTTCTGACGGGGAGCGCTCGCCTGGCTGGGGGCGGTATATTGCAAACCGCCTCCTTGGAATACCAACTAGACACTCCCTCTCTTGCCCCTTCAGGGTAAGCATGTCCCGCTGACACTTCCAACATATGCTAATTTACCTCTCAACTCGACAAATGTTAAACATACACACTCTCGTAGGTCCATACCATAGGAAAATATGTTATAAAAATATATGATGTGGCCATTACAGAACTTTTTTTATACCAACCACTCTTACAGATCACTCTCTCTCCCCCTCGCCCTTCTCAAAATGATTCCATACAGGGTATAAGAATGTCTAGTCTCAACATTACGCTGTTCAAAAAGACAAAATTAAATGACTTTGAGAATGGGAGTGGGAGTTACAGTGATCATATATTTTTTTTTACTTTTTATAATTTTTCAAAAAAACTACTAATACATAAACCATATTTTAAAGTTCGTTGCTATAAGTTTTGATTTTAAAATTCCTTAAATATATTCCTTATATAGGTACATTTAGTTAACATTATTCGGTGCGCTATACCATTTGTCGTATTGGCCCTATCTCAAATCAGAAGACTTGTTAGCGATTGGAAATTTTATAATGAACAATATTGGTAAGAATCAATTTTTCGATTGGACTACCCGTTTTCGGGTAAATCAAGGAAACGTCCAAAAATATGTGTTTCAAAACTACACTTTTAAATGGTTTTCGGCATGTATCTCAAAAACCGGACGACCTGAGAAAAATCGTATTTTATATAAATTAAGTACATCTGTATTGTCTACAACTATTACTTGAAAAGAATTTTAATTAGGTTAGGTTAGGTTAGGTTAGGTTTTATGACTCATGCCCGGGCTTTAACTACGAGGTCATATCGCCTACTACCAGAGCGCTCTTTCGTCACTCTGGTGGACATGAGCCCGACTCTACTGTGGGAGTCCTAAATTTTGCCTACCCTAAATTTTTATTCATCTAGGGTAGGGGTCTTTAACGAGTACCTGACATCGTACAGGCTCGGGACCATCGCTTAACGTCCCATCCGAAGGACGGCGTGCTTAAGTTTATTTTACCTCCCAGATAAAATAAAGGCTACGAACCCACGACCTTGAGCTCAGAAGTCAAGCACGCTTACCACTGAGCTACCGGCGCCCTCTTAATTAGGTTATAAACATAAGCTGTATCTTGTAAAATGTAGTTAAATCCCGGGGGAAAGTGGTCTCAATTATCGGCTGATTTCGGCCAAAAACCAATCAGACCTAAGTCAGCACATGAGAACCCTTCATTCCAAATTTTAAGTTCATAGGACAATCGTTTCTGTAGTAGGGAGCTTACAACTTTTCAAATCATCAAAGACACATTCACACACAGACAGACATCATCGCGAAAATGGTCAAAACGTATTCAGGGAACCTTGAAACGTAAAAATCAGTTGAAAAATCAATCTCGATTTTTCGCACGATTTCAATACCTACTTCATTGAAAAAAAAAAAAAAAAAAAAGTATGAAAAAGTAAAAAGTTAACAGACTATGTACTTCCCCAGAACGAATTAATCTAATGGTCCCGAGCCTGTACGATATCAGATACTCGTTAAAGACCCCTACCCTAGATGAATAAAAATTTAGGGTAAGCAAAAATTAGAACTCCCACAGTCGAGTCGGGCTCATGTTCACCAGAGTGACAAAAGAGCGCTCTGGTAGTAGGCGATATGACCTCGTAGTTAAAGCCCGGGCATGAGTCATAAAACCTAACCTAACCTCTAATATTTTTTCGCTTATATTAAGGCTCGATCACCCATTTGCGCTAAAACTCGATATTTGACTTATATAGTGACTTCTGAATCCTTATATTATATATTGTATCGATACATTCATTACATCGGCAGTTAATGGGGAATTTGATTCCAGCCTGCCTTCTCTGGTCCCCCTTTCCATCGTCCGATTTCGCGGAAAATTAATAGGTTACATTAAATGGTTTTGAATTTAAATATACAACACACGCTATACCATTCATTACAATGTTGGGAATATTTGATCTAGCTGAATATACATGATAATGGGGGTTTGAATTTACATATGATATTTCGTGTCTATACATTCATTACGATGGCGGATATTAGCGTTTTTTTTTTGTTAATGCTCCCTCCTAATCCTTTCTTCTTCTTTAACTGATTTGGCTGAAAATCGATAGATGTAGCCCTTAGAGGGTATGAAATTTCGTCGAAAACTCAGAATCGAATTTCTGACCGATAACATAACTTCCCCTACACTTCATATAACTGTGAAAGTAAATATGTCACTACTGGTCTGAAATATTTTTTCTGTGAAAAATCTTTTCTAACGACTTTGAAGGCAGTAACATTTGACGATGGTAATAAAGGGTTGGTAGTTATGCCCCATGTTGTGGAGGGTGTGTTGACTGCAAAATGGTCAATTCATTGATTATTACTTTTTTGTATATTAGATGTATATACAACTGCCACAAGAATTTATACACTTTCTTGTAATCAACAATAATGCTGAAAAAACAGCAAAAATTCTAATTATTACAAAATGGCAGATACCCTTTCTTCTGTTCACCCACATCCCTTAAACTCTTCTCTTAACCTCCTTAATTTTGGCCGATTGGTTAAGTTAGGTTGTATGACGCATGCCCAGGCTTTAACTACGAGGTCATATCGCCTACTACTAGAGCGCTCTTTCGTCTGGTGGACATGAGCCCGACTCTACTGTGGGAGTCTTAAATTTGGCCTACCCTAAATTTTTATTCAAAGGGTAAGGGTCTTTAACGAATACCTGACATCGTACAGGCTCGGGACCATCGCTTAATGTCCCATCCGAAGGACGGCGTGCTTAAGATTATTTTACCTCGCAGATAAAATAAACTAAGGGCCTCGGTCGGGTTTCGAACCCATGATCTTGAGATCAGAAGACAAGCATGCATACCACTGAGCTACCGGCGCGCCTCTGTTAATTAATATATTTTATTTATTAAAATTTTCAATTCAATTCTTCATTAGCCTTTAGGAAATACATCTTTTAGGCTCAGGGTTCGGCCTGATATATACATTATTCAGTTAAAAAAAGTAGAAATAAATGAAAATATAAAATAATAATAATAATAATTATTATTATTATTAGGGTTAATTATTAAATACAAAGTAATAGAACCTAACTGTTAATTAACAAATGAAAAAAAAAATAGTGAAAAAACTTCTAGTGAAATGTTATTTTATTTAAATACTTCAATGTCCTCTAATTTTTAGCGCCCTTACTATGTATAGTATGATATTTGAATAAAACAAACTTATTTTTGAAATATTGTCTATTCCACTAAAGATCTTTAGTGGAATAGACAATATTTCAAAAATAAGTTTGTTTTATTCATTTATTACAAGTTTCCACAATATGTCCACGTTCCTCAACTTAGAAGATAGTATGATATTATTGAGGTTTTGGTTGTTTGTAATGTGGAAAGGGTCTTTTGAGGTTGCGGGCTCCTTAGTGCTCCTACCAGGTACTTTTTTCTTAATTGGCTGGAGGCTGGACACTCCATGAAAATATATTTTATTTATTAAAATTTCATAAGCATATAGGTATTTTTATTAATTGTAAATTGTTACCTGTCAGTTGTAGAGTTAGCTTTGAGGTTGCTCGAATGTAACTGAAATTGAAGGCTCTAGAATATAAACTTGTGGGTGGCCAACACTGCGTGTGAGGGTGCCAATAGCTCAGAAGTAGCTTGCTAGCCAACCAAGCTCAAAAACGCGGGTTCGAAACCTGGTCCAGGAAGGTCCTTAGGTTATTATATCTGGGAGATCACGTCGTCCCTAGAGTGGGAATAAATATTTAGGGTAGGGAAAATTTACTATCATAAAATTTACTACTATACATAGAGTTGGGCTGTCCATTGGAGCGACGAAACAGTGCTCTAGTAGTAGGCGAAATGACCTCGCGGGTGGGTGCACTTCTAGCAAGTCGCGGTTCCACCTCCTCTTCAACCTTCGGTGGGGTGAAGATAATGTACCTAATTCTGGTACAACAAATACTTACATACAGTTTTGAATTTAAATAAAAAATTTGAGATCAACACATTGGCAACTTTTGGTACTGATTACTCAGAGGTAGTGGGTAAATAATAACTGTGTGTTCTTTTATTATTCTGCACTTCTAACAAGTGCATATATGGTCCATGTTATTATAGGTAATAATGCAGGAGCAATGTTTATTTGCAATGCAACATAACTATATCAACAGTTATTCCATGTTTATTCAACATCTACCTAACATCGTTGGAGAGCTGTTTAAACCCATACACACAATATAGATAAATAAAACTGTATGTATATTGTGTATTACTGCTGCAGCTATAACCAAGTATACGAGAAGTTATGTAAACGGTCACAAATTAAATTTTGAACTTTCATCGACCTCTTCATTTCAAAGCATCAGCAGGTATGTACTTCCCCAGCCGTGATTTAATTAGTATAGTTGCTCTCTCTTACTAAAACAGAAATATCAACAATTAACTTACACAGAGACTTATGAAAAATCATTCTAAATTTTGTGTCAATACATTGAGTACAATTGACAGTTATTAGAATTTTTGAGTATGGGGTTTTGTCTTTTTTTTTTTTTTGACTTTTATTTGTAAAGATGCAACTGTTGCTGGGTGCAACAACAGCATCTATGACGATACATATACAATAAAACACCTCTGCAACGGACAGTCTCGAGACCAAGAAAATTGTTAGTTCAAAAAAAACTTCATTATATGTATGTAGGTATATAAACAAAATGTTTAATTAGCTTTTATGTTTAATGCTACATATATGTATATATATAATGAACAATAGATAATTAGATAAAACATACATAATAATAGCTATTGTTATGCCTGTTTCACAAACAGCCAATTCTATAAATAATAAAAAGCATTCAAAATTACATTTTTCAAATTAATTCTTTTGTAAGTGTCCGCTTAGGAGAGGTAAATTTATCTCTTGATGGCTCAAAATTGGTTGTCCGCGTCCGTTAGAGGGATGTCCGTTGCAAAGGGGTTAAAAATACATTGTTTTTCTATACTTCGAGCCGGGACATCGCAAAATTGTCCATAAGAAGAAGTGTCCGTCGGAGAGGGGTGTCCGTAAAGAGGGGTTTTACTGTAGTACGGTGGAGTGAATGGCGTTTGAGAGGCGCAAATGGGAGCATGTCACATTAAGAAAAAAAATTTATAATAATAACAATAATAATAAAATAAATAAAAAGGAATTGAAAGACAATTGTGATGGATAGGTAGTAAGAGAGGTAATATAAGTAAAGGAAAATAATGTTGAAAAATATTAATAACGAATATGATTCAAGATGGCAATAAGTGGCAGTTCCATCTTCGTGGGGGTTATGTGGTAAGTGTTGTGAAGATAAAGTATGTATTTCTGGGTTTGTATTTGTGTAAAGTTTACTAAAAAACTGTATCTAAGCAGTTTGTATTGTTTCGGGTACGGTGTGTATCACCCAGTGATGACACACCCTACACTTCTTACTCTTATTTGTAACTAATCACTGTCACTGCAGCTGCTAAGAAGGTCTCTAGGCCATTGACGCTTAAGCCCTCGTTGGGAAGTGTGGCAGAAGGACTAGAGGATTATTGTGAAAACTAAGAGAGGAAAATTTTTATACAGATTTAGCAACTTCGGTGACAAATGGTACGTTAAGATCAGTGTGAATTTTGTTGGTGACTTAGTAAGAAGCATTGGCTATTGTATGAAGGATTTGTGATTGAAAGAATTGAATGCGCTGGAGATTCGAAGTCCCAAAGCAGAAACAAACGAGCTTACTCTACACAAAATCAAGATCTTCTCAAGCAGTTGCCTCACCTGACTCTGGAAATATAATTTCAATTTTCCATAATACTTGTAATAAAATTGTCGAGAGCAAAATCGAATTAAAAAGTAATTAAGTCAATTAAGTAGTTGAAGCGAGGACGTCTGTTGATCTTCCCAAGAAAATTTATTTATTATCTATCATTTGTTATTAATTTATATTTGAATATATTTACACAGAGGTGATAACATCAACTCCATTTATTTATTATTTAAGTAGTTGAAAACAAAATAAAAATAGACTCTGAATCACTAATAATGTACTTCCCCAGAACGAATTAAGTTTTCGAAATCCCTCCAACGGCTGATGTAATGAATGTATCGACATGACGTTTCATGTTAAATATAAAGATGGCAGATGTAGTGAGAAGGGATCATGTCACAGGTTGTCAAATAAGATGTAAATGTCTGTGACCTTTCACGGATTTTTATTTGTATTAGCTAGCTGGCTTTCTAGGTTGTCCTCATCATCAGGCAGTATACAAAAGAAACCCATCCTTAAGCAACAAAAAACAAAAAATAGGTTCTATTGGTAACAATCATAAAATATAAAGGCAACAAAGATTTAAATAAATATAAATACATTAAATTATAAATGTTTAAAATAACAATACATGATGAAAAAAAAGTTTTTGAAATTAACCTAATTAAAATATTTTAGTATAAATAATTTAAAATTTTTTAAAATAAAATTAAAAAATAAAAATAAATAAAATCATCTAAAAACGTTAACAATTTATTTTTTAGAACTTTTATTTCATCATATGAAGAGCACGGGCAAAGAACCAGGTTTGTCACCAGATGTTGAAATTGAGAAAACTTAAATTTAATGTTTGAAAGTCCTTATCTATCAATTCCCCGCACGTCATATTTTCAGCTTCCGTTTTCGTGGTGACAAACCGTCTTTTTGAAGCCCGTAACGATGGCGAATCGTGAAATATGTTTAATATACTATACTGTAGTGGCGATATCTCACATTCGAGAAAAAAGTGACAAACCTGGTTCTTTCCCCGTGCTCTTCATATACCTATTGTTATTTCAAACTTTTTATAATTTTTTTGTATTTATATTTATTTAATTCTTTGTTGCCTTCATATTTTATGATTGTTACCAACAGAACCTGTTTATTGTTTTTTGTTGCTTAAGGATGGTTTCTTTTGTAGACTGCCTGATGATAATGGCAACCTCGAAAGCCGGCTAGCTAATACAAATAAAAATCTGTGAGCGGTCAGACTACATCTTATTTGACAACCTTTGAAATTTCATTTTTAAAGTCAAATCCCAATGAGGATATAAGCTGTCAAATTTCAGGTATAAGGCAAGGAGGGATTCAGGGGAGGGGGCTAATTTATCGACACAAAATTTAGTATGGAATATATGCTCGATTGGTTTTGAAGGGGTAAAAATTTAATTAATAATTTCATTTTGGGGAAGTATATTGCCGGTGATTCACCGACGATTTTTTCCCTCTTTTCTATTTTTACCGATTACTAAACTTCCTCCATACATCGAATAGATTGGGAAAGTAAAAATATAATATATTTAGGAGATATGGTAAAATCAATGAGTGATGTGATTGGAGACTGTCAGCGAAGAGAAGTGTTGATTGGTTTAACACACCGAGCCTTTCAACCAATCAGCGAGCCACTCAACGGTCAAACAAAACGTGAATCAACCAAAGAAAAAAAAAAGATTTATCATACCCCCCGCTCCTCAACTTCATTATTCATTCAATCTTTTATTTATTTCTGAACAAAAGTGATTAATGTTTTTATTCGAATGATTTTTAATCTGCACCTAATCCCTCCAAAAGACATCCCTGAAAAAACTTAAAAATAAATATTGAACAATATCTGTTTTTAATTACATAGATTATACAACCTATAAATAAATCATTATAATACATTTTAATAAAGATGGTGGTGAAGATAAATACATTTTAGGTACACTTTTCATTAGTGTCAGTTTAAGAATTATATATATATATATTTTTTTTTATTATTATAGGCTATTCATGGTTATGGGATACTCAGGACCCTGATCTTATTAGCAGGCATAAGAAAAAGATTGTGAGTCGATTTGAAGAAAGGAGCCGCGATAGAGACATTCAGCACATCCTCGAAGCTGAGGACGAATATCGAGACGACGAGAGTGTTGGCTCAGATACGGCTGTGTACAGAAAGCCTGGCTAGAGTGACGGTGGGAGGAATGACCTACCTCTTCAACAGGGAAGAGAGCTGTAGTGTCTGCAACGAAGACCGACCGGATGACATTTTCCACTTCTTCATGGAGTGTCCAGCCTTCAGCCAATTAAGAAAAAAGTACCTGGTAGAAGCACTAAAGAGCCCACAACCTCACAAGACCCTTTTCAACATTGCAAACAACCAAAACTTTAATAATATCATACTATACATAGTAAGGGCGCTAAAAATTAGAGGACATTGAAGTATTTAAATAAAATACCGTTTCACTAGAAGTTTTTTCACTATTTTTTTTTTTCATTTGTTAATTAAGGTTCTATTACTTTGTATTTTATTATTATTATTATTATTCTATTTTCATTTATTTGCACTTTTTTTAACTGAATAATGTATATATCAGGCCGAACCCTGAGCCTAAAGATGTATTTCCTAAAGGCTAATAAAGAATTGATTGATTTTTATTATTAGTTTGAATTCATTCTGTACCTGTTTGTTTTAAGGAACTATTTATATATACATATATTTAATTATTATTATTCAAAATTGTATACCTACATATTTTATATTTATAGGTTAGGTTAGGTTAGGTTTTATGACTCATGCCCGGGCTTTAACTACGAGGTCATATCGCCTACTACCAGAGCGCTCTTTCGTCACTCTGGTGGACATGAGCCCGACTCTACTGTGGGAGTCCTAAATTTTGCCTACCCTAAATTTTTTATTCATCTAGGGTAGGGGTCTTTAACGAGTACCTGACATCGTACAGGCTCGGGACCATCGCTTAACGTCCCATCCGAAGGACGGCGTGCTTAAATTTATTTTACCTCCCAGATAAAATAAACTAAGGGCCTCGGTTGGGCTACGAACCCACGACCTTGATCTCAGAAGTCAAGCATGCATACCACTGAGCTACCGGCGCCCTCTTTTATATTTATATAAAATAAATTATAATATATTATATATTTATTATATATCTATGGTCACAGGGAATAAGTTGTTACGTAAAATGGCCAAAATGAGTTAAGTGTTCTGTGATGATCTCCCAAGTCATCTGCGCACTGTGAAGAATTTGGGAGCTCAGGACTCTAATACTTTCGGAATTATAAAGATGTGGGTTTCTTAGTATCTCGTAAAATTGTGTATGTTCTCGGTTAAATTAACTTAACCCTTTAGTACATTTACTGCAAATTTATTTTTACTGCCGCAACTTTACTAAATTTGGATTTTTGCGGTCCCTATGTTTAATAACAAGCCAATCCCCACTTCTATTCTTCAATGACATCTATGAATGAACACAACAAGTAGCGCATTGATCTGATATTTTATCAGTCGGTAACAATAGGTCAAAGTGGAAGGGACAACAATTGCGGCACTTAATACCGAAATAAAATATAAAAAAACTTACATTTTAACAAAGGCGTTTTTTTATATATTTTATTTCGTATTTGTTTTTTTTTTAAACTAAGTATATTTTTATGTTATAGTTAATTTTTTTTCATGAACTACTAATTTATAATTAAATAATAATAATTAGATGTTAATTAATTAATTAAAAAACTAAAACATAATTAATAAATAATTTTTTAGTGTTTTCTTTGTACCTACGACTAATTTATAATAAAAATAAACTATTTATAATTAATTATATTGTTCTTCATTTGTACTATAATAAGATGTTTTTCTTTACTTCAATATATGTAATTCTTAAACATTGTTTAAAAGGTTCAATTTTTGTTAGGTTTTTTTAAACAATTTTGTATTTTTTTTTTTCAATTAAGTTTTTAAAAACATTGTTATGCATTCAGTACGCCTGATAATAATTTTTTGGAGTTGTATGGGGTGCAAAACTGCTGAAAAACTCAATAGTTAAGCATGCGGTACTGAGTGCCACGCGATTGTACTAATGTAACAATGAAAGGCGAGTGTACTAGAGGGTTAATCTACTTCTTTGAGGAATCATTCACGAGATAACTGCATTTAACCATTTATTCACTATGGCAGACTATTCCAAGTGAACTATTCCAAGTACATCAGCCATCTTCATATTAACTTTGAGATTTATGTATCCGTCTAGTTTTATATGTTATTCATTATATATTTTTTATTGTATTTCACAATATCTCTGCAAAAATGTTAAGTACTGTTTTTTTGCCTAAACGAAGGGGAGCGAAAAGGTAATTGATTAATTATTTGTGGGGAAGTATACATTGTCGGTGATTCACCGATATATATATGAAAGGAGGTTATGTATGACGTTATGAATACCAGACCCTAAAACTTTAATACCCAGCCAATCAGTTCCTTTTTACCTAGTTATCAAACCAGTTGATTTTCGAAACCGATTCCCCCCCCCCTTCCACTGCTGTTTCCTTTATTATCCCAAGTTTTGAGTCCTGGTTTAATGAGCTCTTCCCGATTATTGCTTCAAGTATTGGCCCATTATACAAGTTTTATGTACCTTCTCGCCGTTTCAATAGCTTTTATCGATATAACCTCGATTAGCATAGTAACACGTTGATTCCCCCCCACTCATTTGATACCCTTTTTTTTGTTGCTAAGGTTTTTTTCAAAAAGGCAATATCAAAGATTATCTCTTCGACACTGTTTAGCCTACGTCCTATTGAAACTGCTTTCTTGAGTACACTTCTTTGAACATTCCTCCAATAAAGGATTTATCGACATATATTTTTTTTACGTGCTTTTTTTGGCCATTACCTTTTTACATCATAAAAAAAATTGGATATAAAAAGAATTTAAAAAAGTTGTCGATGAATCAACGGCAATATATCTGTGGTCACAGGGATTAAAAGTCTAAATTCGTAACTTTTCAGGGCAGCATTTTTTTACTTTTGCATTAATCGTGTAAATCTATTTTTTTGGAATAAATAAATTATGTTTGCATCATTATTAATCACAAACTTTCTAAAACTATAGGAGTGATTGTAAATGAATATTGTTACACCTTTCTTGGATTTCCCTTAGTTTCCTAATCATTCCCCATCACTTACCTAATTATTGACCACACTTACCTAATTATTGACCACATTTACCTAATTATTGACCACACTTACCTAATTATTGACCACATTTACCTAATTATTGACCATACTTTTTGAAATACTCGTGAATAAATAATTAAATGCAGTTATCTCGTGAATGATTCCTCAAAGAAGTAGATTAAGTTGATTTAACCGAGAACATACACAATTTTACGAGATACCAAGAAACCCACATCTTTATAATTCCGAAAGTATTAGAGTCCTAAGCTCCCAACTTCTTCACAATGCGCAGATGGCTTGGGAGATGATCACAGTAGACTTAACTCAACAGGCAGGTTAGTAACTCTAAGCAGGCGTATATGTACCCATCGTTATTCGTTGACATAAAGTTTCCTTTAGTCAGATAAATAATGCCAACCTAAAATCAAACTATTAAGTTAAAGTAGAACTTCTTTTCCCCCAGCACAACATAGGTAAGTCCTTAAATTGGTTTCAATCCTGATTAAAGTTAATGGTGAGTTATATCAAAGCCACTTAATTAACGAAAAGTAACATTAGAATATATTTATAGAAAATGACATTCAAACAGGGGCAAACACTCGTTAATAGGCTTTCCATATAGCGACTTCGGAACAATAAAAAGATAACTATTATGAGATTCGATTAGGCCTATCGATACTATATACACAAAAATCAAATATTTTCTTTAAAAAAATTTCAAATAGGAATTTTTTTTGGCCTATAACCACCGCGGAAAACATAAGGAATCCATAGAGAAAAAAATAAACAAAAGAAATTTTACTTTAACCGTACGCTTATGTGGGTGAGGCACAGATGTTTTTTTTTTTTTTCTTTAGAACGTGAACTCCCAAAGCCGAGGGAAAACCGATAAGGGGAAAAAATTGGGAACAATAAAAAGGCCAGAAGGACTTATAAATGAAGACTAGTGAGAATTGATACTTCACCATGACTCGGGGTAAGTTCAGGTTGAAGCAACGATAAGAAAGTGGATAAAACCAAGGGTAATTTCTCTTTCGTCGTAGATGTGATAGAGAAGGGAGGTAGGGATGCGTATCGATATGCGATACATCAATAATATCGATATTTTTCATTTTATATAATATTTCACAGCTCGACAATTCTATTTATTTTTAGGTTTTTACAAAATTATATACGATTCAGTAATTACTCCAATGATCAGTGTCTAAGAAGTCGTCGGTAAATCATTGGGAATGTACTTCCCCAGATATAATTAATCAATTAACTTTTCGCTTCCCCTTATGGGGGAAGTGCGAAAATGGCCAAAATGAGTTGTGTACTGTGATCATTTCCCAAGCCATCTGCGCACTGTGAAGAAGTTGGGAGCTCAGAACTCTAATACTTTCGGAATTATAAAGATGTGGGTTTCTTAGTTATCTCGTTAAATTGTGTATGTTCTCGGTTATGTCAACTTAATCTACTTCTTTGAGGAATCATGCTCGAGATAACTGCATTTAACCACTTATTCACTACGGTAGACTATTCCAAGAGGGTGTTTTCGGTTATATCAACTTTAGAGAGGCATCATTCACGTGCGTCGGGAATCCAAGAAAGTATTAACAATATTCATTTTCATTCGTTCCTATAGATTTTGAATATATATGATTAATAATGACGCAAACATAATTAATTTATTCCAAAAACTGGATTTACACGATTAATGAAAAAGTAAAAAAGTGCTGCCCTGAAAAGTTACGAATTAAGATTTAACAATTTATTCCCTGTGAGTACAGATATTCACATTGGGTTTTGACTTCAAATATATAATTTCATGTCACGATATATTCATTATATCGATATATATCAAAATTTTTTCTCTTCTGCCGATATTGTTCGTTTTTGAGATACAATATCATTGCTGGAATTTGTCTTATCTTAAAACTAAATGCATTCTAATAGTTGAAAATTTCTTGAGGTGCAGTTTTGGTGAGAACCACTTTTTCGATAGCACTTACCGTTTTCGTGTGAATCAAGCAAACGTCAAAAAAAATGTTTTATAATTTACCGGGCGGCTTGCGAAAACAAATATTAAATATAAAATGTGCCCTTCAATTCTCTCTAAAAATATTGATTAGGTCATACATATAAGTGGTATCGAGGGCGCCGGTAGCTAAGTGGTATGCGTGCTTGCTTACTGGCCGAGGAACTTAGGTCGAGGTCCTTATTTGGGAGGTAATATAAATTTAAGCACGCCATTCTTCGGATGGGACGTTTAGCGATGGTCCCGAGCATGTACGATGTCAGGTACTCGTTAAAGACCCCCCCCCCCCCCCCCCCCCCCCCAGGTGAATAAAAATTTAGGGTAGGCAAAATTTAGGACTCCCAAAGTAGAGTCGGGCTCATGTCCAGCAGAGTGACGAAAGAGCGCTCTGGTAGTAGGCGATATGACCTCGTAGTTAAAGCCCGGGCATGAGTCATAAAACCTAACCTAACCTATATTTTTTTTAAAAATCAAGTTCATTTATAACTGGTAAAAAAACAATAATTATTTGAATATATAACTTTAAAAAATTACGATAATTGTTCATGCTGTTATTTTTTTTCTGAAGTGTATTTCAAAATTATTTTCCATAACTTTATTACTTATTTTATAGCCTCTCTTACCACCCATCCCTGGAAATTGGCTTTCAATTCTCTTTGTTTTGTTTTTCTATATATTTTTAATTTCCCAGCTATATGGAGTGTAGAAGAAGTTGTGTAATCGGTGAGGTTAAGCGATGGTCCCGAGCCTGTACGATGTCAGGCTCTCGTTAAAGACCCCTGCCCTTGGTGAACAAAAATTTAGGTCAGGCAAAACAGAGTGACGACAGAGCGCTCTGGTAATAGGCAATATGACCTAGTAGTTAAAGCCCGGGCATGAGTCATAATAACTAACTATAAGAGCTATCTTGTATAATATACTTAGATTTCGAAATAAAGTGGTCTCAATTTTGGTCCAAAATCTAATCAAGTCTAGTTTAGCACATGTATCATGTTGATCTCAAATTTCAAGTTCATTGCAATAATCCTTTTCGAGATAGAGCGTTTATAATTTTCTAATCACATATTCATACTAAAAACGTGAGAATTCGATCTCGAATTTATACACAACCTCATACTAAAGCTTTATAAGAAAGTAAGCAAAATAAACGCATTGAATGAGTGTATTGTTCAACTTAATACGTTCCGTTTGAGCTACAAACTTTTCATTACATTCAACCCAAGTCTGCTTCTATTCACGACTCTACTTTTGGACAGAGAGATTTCCAGAGCTTCGCAAGAGATCCTGGTCTGCCCTCTGGTATTGAGGCCTTCATTTTGTAGAAGGCTTTTGAACGAGATGGATACATAAAAGTCAAAGCTTTGAAGAGCACACAGGAGATGGCAGTCAAATAGTCTTACCATGTCCGAATAAATTTTTACAAGCTGTGATATGTACATTCTCAGAACAAATTAATCAATTAAATGTTTGCTTCCCCTTCAAAATCTGTTTACCCTTTGCGCTAATATTCAATAGTTGACTTACATAGGGGTTCCTAAGTCGTCATACTAAATTTTGTGTCGATAAATTCATTACACTGTTATTAGGGTTTTTAAATAATAATAATGAGAGCCATGGTGGCCGTGCGAGCTAGAGCGTAGGGCTTTGGTCGCATGGTTTGCGGGTTCGAATCCCGTCCGGGAGTGAGTTTTATTTCGTAGATAGAACTCCCTCCCGGGGCCATGGATGTCACAAATATAACTAAATAACACATTGACATGGCTAATATGCACCGTACACGTGCCAAAAAAAAAAATAAAAAATAATAATAACCAATTTATTTCCGTTAAACCAATACATGGTAATAGGATAGGTCAAATAAATTTATACATTAAGATAGCTTATAAATTAGGTTTATAACTACTTGAGTCTAATACATCTATGATTAGTAGTAATAACAAAACTATTAAAAAAAGTTAAATGAAAAAAATAAAAACTGAACAAATAAATACTAAAATATATGAGTACCTATATAAAAAAAAATTAATACAAGATAAGTTCATAATAAGTAGACACATTTTTCAATTTAATAAAAATTAAGATAACTATTTTTCAAAAAAAAACAACTTCGGAAGTGTCTTCATCCCAACGATGTTTCGGGACGTTCTTACGTCCCATCATCAGGTCCCAATGTGCGAGATATAGAAAAGAAAGAAAATAATGTAACTAAAAATGTCTAAATAAATAAAAAATTATAAATGAATAAATAAAACAATAACGTACATTGGACTGGAGTGGAGGAACTCTGCCCAAAAAATAAAAATGAAAGCTTTTGTATCAAATTATGTTTTTGGATATGAAACACGATTCTTTTTTGTAGTTAAGTCCCATTCCCTGAAATCCTTCTTTCCTTTGGCCCATAACTTTGAAATTTGTCAAGTTATGTCCTCATTGAGTTTTGACTTCAAATATGAAATTTTATGTCGATACATTCATTAGATTGGCAGTTATTGGGGTTTTTTGAGTTGAGCCCATCTCTTCCCTTCTGCCGATACCACTCAAAGTGCCGTCCTTATGGGGTTTTCAATTCACATATGATATTCTGAAATGAGAGGGCGCCGGTAGCTCAGTGGTAAGCGTGCTTGACTTCTGAGCTCAAGGTCGTGGGTTCGTAGCCCGACCGAGGCCCTTAGTTTATTTTATCTGGGAGGTAAAATAAACTTAAGCACGCCGTCCTTCGGATGGGACGTTAAGCGATGGTCCTTAGCCTGTACGATGTCAGGTATTCGTTAAAGACCCCTACCCTAGATGAATAAAAATTTAGGGTAGGCAAAATTTAGGACTCCCACAGTAGAGTCGGGCTCATGTCCACCAGAGTGACGAAAGAGCGCTCTGGTAGTAGGCGATATGACCTCGTAGTTAAAGCCCGGGCATGAGTCATAAAACCTGACCTAACCTAACCTATTCTGAAATGAAATTAAAAGAAATTTTATTATTCTGGGAGGTCCCCTAAGAATAAATACATATAGAGTAAAGAACAGGGACAATGAAATATGGTATCAGTACAAAGAAATAAAAAGATAGGTAAATAAAATTAGTGCTACATTGGGGAAAAAATATACAATTAAAAAAATAGATAAACAAAAGATTAACAGGAAAAAACATGAAATTAACAACTTCATTATGATGAAAAAAATAAATAATAGTATCTATATAAATAAAAGAGAATATGTAAATAAGAAAATCTATATAACTAAGAAAGTAAAATAAAATTGATAATAAAAATAATATAAATCGACCGAGCATAATTCTATGATGGTTTGAAATGAAATGAAAATAAATGTTATTTATTTTTTTTTTTTTTTGGCTTTTATTCATTAAGATGCAACTGTTGCTAGGGGGCAACAACCAGCATCTATGTTGGTAGGTATGGAGACGTTGGCGTGAATGGCATGTGAGAGGAAGGCCACCCAGTGGTAGGTCCTCGGGACGAAAATTTATATTAATTATAAGGACAAGGGAAAAAAAAAAAATAAAAAAATAATAATAATAATAATTAAAAAAAAAAAAATAATAAATAAAAAGGAATTGAAAGACAACTTTGATGGAATGGGTAAGAGAGATGATAAAAGTAAAGGAAAATAATGTAAAATAATAAAAAAATAAAATATTAAGAACGAATAGGAATTAAGGTGGCAGTAAGTCGCGGTTCCACCTCCTCTTCAACCTTCGTGGGGGGTTTTGTGGTAAGTGTTGTGAAGATAAAGTACGTATTTCTGGATTTGTATGTGTGTAAAGTTTTCTAAAAAAACGTATGTAAATAGTTTGTATTGTGTCGGGTACTGTAAGGTATCATAAGATCGTTATGAAGTGTTCTGTTGTTTATGTATGGGGGGCATTGTGTTATCAGTCTGAGGGTTTTTGACTGAAATGCCTGAATTCGTTTGATGTTGGATGTTTTTGCTGAACCGTATATCTGTGATCCGTATGTCCATAAGTAAGTATAACAGTTCCGTTTTTGTGTCATGTAAATGTTATTTGAAATGAAAATAAATTTTATTCTGGGACCGAGGTCCCCTAAGAATAAAAACATGACAGTCACTGGACAGAGTAACAAACAAAATAACAATAGTAGTAAACAATAAATAAAAGTAAACAATAAAGATGAGAACAGTAATCAAAAAGAACTTAGAAGAGATACCTAAGGAATAGATGCAAATACATTTGTAAAAGAGGGAAACTGAGGGAAACCAAAAATTGGTGCAAGCAGAGAAATAATTGATAATAAGCAGAAGTGAAAAGACAAGTATAATAGAATGGGAAAAATTAAAGGAAAAGAGAAGAAACAGTATGAAATGAGTAAATATAGACAGGAAACAAGGAGAGTAATCAAAATGGGGTAAGAGTAGAGATCCATTAAGTAGAATAAAAATAACAATATAGAAGACAAAAAAGAAAAGAACAGATCCCAGCAAAAAAATAATAATATAATATAAATTATGATAGAGATACGATAAAACAAAACAGAAACATATGGAATAAACAGAAACCGAATGAAGGGCGGAGACCAGGAAAAATTGTACAGGATAGAGTGATATCGTAGTGTGGGTGAATGGAGGCAGCTTTCTTAGAACCGATTGAGAACATTAGTAAATAAGAGAACGAAAAGGAGTGGACTAGAGGTGGGTCGTTCGCGAACGAACGGATCCAAAAGAATGGGTCTGTGAAGTGAACGATGGGAGTGGTGAACGACTTCTAGTGAACGACGGTTCGTACCCCTAGTATGTATAATCTTAATTTCTTTAATAATTTGTAATTTAACTTTGCTATATTTTTATTATAAATTAAATTTATAATTAATCAGAGTGCGTTATTTGCTTTTGTCCTATTAATAAAGCTCATATTGGTGGAAATTTTAAAAATACCATATATGTGGGAAAATAAAAAAAATGAACGGGTGAGAGAAGTTGAGGGAATAGACGGGAGGGGAGGAGCGAGAGATCAGAGAAATGTATCCGTTCGTTCGCTGCCGCTCCGGCTCTTCTACCTCTAGTGGACCAGGGCAATGAGGAGTGGAGGGGGTATGAAGGGAGGGGCGAGGTGGTGGGGGACAGTTGTGGAGCAGGAGTGAGAGAGGTGAACATGAAAATAATAACTAAATAAACTGATGCAAGTCTGGAGGCTTAGTGATCAAAACAACAGGAAGTCCTACATCATTCCTCATGAGGACTTAGCCTCCATTCACCCAAATAAACTTCACCTTACCTTCCCTTTTAAGTTTCCTGGCCTCGGCGTACAGTTTTTGTTATAAAGGGTCAGAGACTCATTAATATAAATTGTATGGTTGGTGTTGTCCGTCCAGCCAAGATGCCGCGTACCGAAGTCCCGCTTGATTTTCTTCAAGCGTAGCACCTCGTCCCGGACGGACTGTCGACGGAATGACGGCAGAAGGCTGGGGAGGGATATTCTGTGTCTATTCATTACGTCAGTTATTAAAGTTTCTTGAGCTTCTGTTACGCCTCTCTCTGTACCCCCCCCCCCCCCCCCCCTTTCCCATTTGACTGAAAATCAATAGTTGTCATTGGATGGTTCTAAATTTACATATACAATTTCGTGGTGATACATTCATTCTATCGGGAGTTATCGTGTTCACAGACACACAGACAGATTTTTTTTTTTCATACTTGGAATCTAGAGTTCGAAAAACATGAAATTCCGTTGAAAACTCCGCATCAAATTTTTCACCGATTACATAACTTTCTCTATACTTCGCTGAGGAAGTAAAAAAAAAAGTTCTAAAAAAATTCCTAAGTAAACATTTGCGGTTATTAAACTTGTTTTGAGTCTAACCGAAGCTAACAAAACCCTCAATTAACTGAACGCTCCGGTCATATTTTATGTATAGATTCAACCAACTAAAGATTGAATCATCGATTCTGCAGCAATCATACAGGGTTAAGTTTGCTTTTTCATTATTTCCTGGGAAGTTGAATATAAATCGATAAATAATTGTATGGAATGAAAATGCCGGGCATAATTTTATAAAATTAGAAGCTAAAAAAAATGAATAAAATGTTGATTTCAACGTTCATGTCATCACGAAACAAACCTTCACAAACAATGTTCTCATTAGACCAAATTATGAGAGGATATATTTAACTTCAACTCAACTATTCTCATCAACTAAAACTATTGTGGCGCCCCCCCACATTTCTTATTTATTTGTTTTATTTTTGAATTCTGAATTATAATAATCGATATAATTTATTTTCATGTAATTTAAAAACATATGTTTTAAAAGAGACAATCCTTATACAAGTTAAGTAGTTAGTGAGTTACTTCTCGTAAATAAAAAATTACATGGAAATAAATGATATCGATTATTATAATTCAGAATTCAAAAATAAAACAAATAAATGAGACATGTGGGGGGCGCCACACTATATTCATCGACAAACATTTTTATCAACTACCATATTCATCAATTTATCTGGCCAAATCCATATAATATTATTATCTATGAATTTCTTTTTTCACAGTTTTCTATTTAGTTATACTTTCTCCTTCTTTTCTATATTTTGCACCCTGAAGTATCGTCGACAATTCCGGATAAGTGATAAAAAATATTTATCTTAATGTTTATCAAATTAAAAAATGTATACTGTTTTTATTAATGTTATTATTTTTATACTCATATCTGTGGTCACAGGGAATAAATTGGTAAGTCTAAATTCGTAACTTTTCAGGACAGTACTTTTTTACTTTTGCATTAATTGTGTATATCCAGTTTTTGGAATAAATAAATTATGTTTGCATCATTATTAATCACATTACATTTAACAAACATTTATTTAGGCACCAAAATAACATATTTTCATCTTTATAGTACAAATAATGAAAGTGTTAGGTGCCAAAAAAAATAAAAATAAAAGTGTACACAAAATTAAAAAGAAGCACAGTTCCTTTCCTATATAAAACATTCCATAGAAAAAAAGTTATAAAAATTACGAATAAAAAAATGTCAATGACTATTTTAGTGCCAAAATTAGTTTAGTTTAACCATATATATGATCCAAAAAAAAAAAAATTATTATTACATAAAAAATGTGATATCTTGTAAATTTTTTGAGTTAACCAAATATCATAATTTTAGTTAATGTACTCAGTAAGTTCTATTATTGGGTCATGTACTTTGACTCACTTACCTAATCATTCCCCATCACTTACCAAATTATTGACCACACTTACAAAATTATTTACCATACTTCTTGAAATACTCATAAATGATGCCTCTCTAAAGTTGATTTAACCGAATCCCTCTTCACTTGGAATAATCTGCAGTAGTGAATAAATGCTTAAATGCAGTTATCTCGTGAATGATTCCTCAAAGAAGTAGATTAAGTTAATTTAACCGAGAACATACACAATTTTAAGAGATACTAAGAAACCCACATCTTTATAATTCCGAAAGTATTAGAGTCCTGAGCTCCCAACTTCTTCACAGTGCGCAGATGGCTTGGGAGATCATCACAGTACACGTAACTCATTTTGGCCATTTTACGACTTCACAACTTATTCCCTGTGACCATAGATATATATATATATATATATAAATTTTTTTTTATTTACTTTCAATATTTTTATAGAAAATATATTTTTACAGATTACTCTCCCCGTCACTCTTCTCTTTATTTCAAACTGGCATTACTGGGTATAAGAAAGTCACTCTAAGAGTTACTCATTATTTTCTTATCCAGTAATGACAGTTTGAAATGAATTTGAGAGTTATCTGTAAAAACGTGGTTGTTTTAAAAAAAAGTCTTGGCTCTTTATTTTTTTTCTCAACTCAACTCCTTATATCAAAATATTCTTCATTTTTTATTCACTGAGACATTATCCAAAGTCCAGTTTACCATAGGCTAGAGTCCATATATGATTTAAACGGCCCACGTCCCCCCCCCCCCCACCCCCCCCCCCCCCACAGGCGGGTATCATATTGAAAGGCTCGACCTAGAGGGATATAGGATTTACCTCACCCGAGGATCATGTGAAAATGAAATTTATTCTGGATAATACAGGGTCTAAAATAGGGACTTGATACAATAGCCACTCTGCACTTCCAGCCAATATTTTATGGGGCTAAAAAAAAAAAAAATAAAAAAAATAAAACTCGTTTTACACTCTTAAAGCCTCCCCTCTCTCTGGATAGAATATTGTCCCAGGCTACAGCCTTCAATTTTCTATATGCCCATTATATTTTGAATAATGATGGCATTCTTCTAGAACATCGAGTCAGATAGGGGATCTGATTATATTAGATAGAATCGATAAATAATAAATTGAAAAATAATACATTTTTTACTTCAATGTTTCTTTAAGGAAATGGAAGTCTGATGATACCATGGCGCTAAGGCACATGCAAAACCTTGGCCTTTTTCAATAACAGCACACTCCACTCTTCTGCTATCGATATACTCTCTTCGACATCGTCCAGCCTGCGGAGCCTCCTCATGGGCACCATGTCAGCCTGCTCACGGTCATAACTTCATTGCCATGAGTTCGGGCTCCAGATACAGAGCTCTAAGCTACTGAATGATCCTCCTCGACAATACTCCGTTCTCTTTCTCTATGTTCTCGCTCAAGTCAGTTAGATCCTCTTCGACATCCTCCAGCCTGCGGAGCCTCCTCCTTTCACTGGGAGTCCAGCCTCTTCTTGGGTACCCTGGCACACCTCATCATTGCCATGAGTTCGGGCTCCAGATACAGTGCTCTGAGCTACTGGATGATCCTCCTCGACAATACTCCGTTCTCTTTCTCTATGTTCATGCTCAAATCAGTTAGATCCTCTTCGACATCGTCCAGCCTGCGGAGCCTCCTCATGGACACCATGTCAGCCTGCTCATGGGCACACCTCATCATTGCCATGAGTTCGGGCTCTAGATACAGAGCTCTAAGCTACTGGATGATCCTCCTCGACAATACTCCGTTCTCTTTCCCCATGTTCTCGCTCAAATCCTCCTTAGATCCTCTTTGACATCGTCCAGCCTGCGGAGCCTCCTCATGGACACCATGTCAGCCTGCTCACGGTCATACCTTCATCATTGCCATGAGTTCGGGCTCCAGATACAGTGCTCTGAGCTACTGGATGATCCTCCTCGACAATACTCCGTTCTCTTTCTCTATGTTCTCGCTCAAATCAGTTAGATCCTCTTCGACATCGTCCAGCCTGCGGAGCCTCCTCATGGACACCCTGTCAGCCTGCTCATGGGCACACCTTCATCATTGCCATCAGTTCTGGCTCCGAATACAGATCTCTAAGCTACTGGATTATCCTCCTCGACAATACTCCGTTCTCTTTCCCCATGTTTTCGCTCAAACCCTCGTTAGATCGTCTTTGACATTGTCCAGCCTGCGCGGAGCCTTTGTCTATGTCTACTCCGTTCAGGAAGCAATGGTTGACACATCCCCTTCTACGGTCTCTCCCATCCACCACTCATTATCATCGCCACTTCTTCTACCCCAAACTCCTTACAAATAGTCCCCTGAAAGCTACTCTCCCCTTCGAGAATCAGACCTTCAAAATCTCCATCTGATTTTTTTTTCACAAATGGCTTCTCTGGAGACTAACCCGTCCTGATGAAGGAAACAAGTTCGAGAACTAGTCTTCCTGAGGTCCCTCCCATCCACTTCTCTACACACTTCTCGAAATCTAAACACATGGTGCTGCACTGGTTCGATCCCATTTCTTGAAAGCCTGCCTTTAGAAATCAGACCTCTAAAATCTCCATCCGCCACTCCTTTTTCCCTAATGGCTTTTCTGGAAACTGTCCTGTCTGCCTCCTCCATTGGTTTACTTTCCTTGGAATTTTCATTTTATTTTTATTTTTTCCTTCTCTCTCCGAGCAGAAGATGAGGTCCAGTTCAAGCATTAGTAGTTGGTAATCCCATGTAAATATCGGGTCCTTTCAAAAGTCCTGTCGTTTTTTTAGGTGATTAAAAATAAAAGAAATATATATATAATCATTTTAATCATCAAAATAATCGCCATTACAATCAACAACATTATGCCAAAGTGACGGAAGGTCCCAAATACCTTTTTTTTTAAACGATGGATTTTTGCTGCCAAAAAACTTATTTAACTCCGATTCTAGGTTTTGCCGGTTATCAAAACATTTCTGTCTGAGACTATTGTCCAGAGATCTGAAAAGTTGATAATTAGTGGGGGGATAGGTCTGGGGAATATGGCGGGTGGGGTAAAGTTTCCCATCCAATCTCTATCAATTTATCCCTGGTCAACCTTGCCGTATGTGGCCGAGCATTGTCCTGAAGGAGCAAGGGTTCTTTCCTATTCACTAGACCTGGATCGAATATTTTAAGTTCTGACTGATATATCGTGCAGTAGACCTCTGCAGTGATGGTTTGCCCCTGACTTAGGAGCTCATAGTGCACGACGCCTTTGCCTGTCCAGAAAACAACCAATAACACCTTTTTCGGGTGAAAATCAGGTTTCGGAAATTGTATTGGTTCTTCATCAGCTGACAGTCATTGATAACACCGCCTAAAATTATTGTATAGTACCCATTTTTCATCACAAGTGATTATTCTGTCTGGAAATGGATAATTTTTTTATCGAGAAGCTAGAGACAAAGATGTTGTTAATCGAATCATCTTATTGCCATCCGATAACTTGTGAGGGCCCCATTTGTCAAGCTTTTTTATTTTTCTCATTTGATGTAGGTATCTCCAGGCTGTTGCTTCTGAAATATCTAGTCTGTTACCTATTTCCGAACATGTTTGACGTGGATTCGGCTCTATTTATTCCCGAACTTGCTGTTATTCGGCAACTTGAAGTCTTCCCGGACGAGCCCCGTCTTCGAGCGTTTTGACGCCTTGACGAAATTTGGAAAACCAAAATTTAGCTTTACGCTTAGAGACAGCCTTCCCACCAAACACGGAGCATATTTTTCGAGCGGTCACATCAGCTTTAAAGTCGAGTTTAAACTGATAAAGTAAAATCGACCGAATATGAATATCAATTCAAATCATTTTAATAAATTCGTTTGAACGTCTAGCAGTGACTGGATTAAAATATTATACAGTTTTCACAGATAGTAAACAATGTTGTTTACATTACCAAGGTTGCATCGGAATTAGAATCATAACAAAGACGTAGTCAAAATAAACATTCCTTTTTTGTAAAAAATTAAACAATTACAATTTTATGATTTTTTTTGCGATTCAGGATTGCATTTTTATGAAAAAAGTCAAAGAACACTTTCTTTTTAAAATTGTCTGATCTTTTCGAAAATATTTTTTTTGTTGAAGAAAGTGAAAGTTTTGAAATTTGCTTTTTGTGAGCCCTAGTAGCACGGGTAAAAGTTGTTAAAATTAATTAACTAAATTAAAAAATATATATTTAAAATTGTTGAATCAACAAACTAAAAGAATTTTTTTTTTTCTTTTGTGTCTAATAAAAATGAAAATCCTACACTCTTTTTCAAATTTTACTTTTCTGGGGGTCTGGCGGCACGGGTAATGTTGACCTAAAGTTTTCAAAATTTTAGAATCTTATGTTTTTGGATTTCGGACGTTTTTAAGGGGCGGCACGGTAAAAATTAAAAAAAATATGCCTCAGTCAAATTTAATATTTTGAAGTAATTTCAATGAGCGTCCTTCTGGTTAACGTTACGGCTTTATAAGAACAATACCTGATTCCAAAAACGAAAATAAGTTGTCAAAACCCGGCAATGTATTTCCCCAGAACGAATTCTTCAATTAACGTTTCTCTCCGCCTCCTAAACCAGTTGAGCATTTGCGCTAATATTGGGGTTTTTGAATTAGGCCTCCTCCCTTGTCCCCCTTTCCCTTTAGTCGATTTGGCTAAAAAAAAAAATATAATAATAATAATATAAAATATTTCGTATTGATAAATTCATTCTATCGGGATTTACGAGTATCGTGTTCACAGACACCCAGCACATATTGCATATCTGAAATCTAGAGTTCGGAAAACATAAAATTCCGTTGAAAATTCCACATCGAATTTTTGACTGATTACATAACATCCGCTATACTTCATCATTGGCACATCACACTCGTATAGTCTGTTGTCTAAAGAAACACTCCCTCATTCTTCGTATAGTTGAGAAAATAAAAAAAATAACCTCTCTGAATGGTTATATGTACTACTAACCGTAGCGAAATTCTGAACAACCAACCTCCGTGATCAATGAATGTTCTCCTTCGGTTATTGTTCTTAGAATCAATGTTCACTAATATAATTCAGATCTCAGCACTCTCGTTAGGAATATGAATATTTATATTTACTAAAAGCTACATTTTCTCTAATTGTGACCAAGCCATTCATATTCTATATATTAAAATGTTACTTCCACAGCTATACAAAGTATAGGAGAAGTTATGTAATTGGTCAAAAATTCGAAGCAATGTTTTTAACGAAATTTCATGTATTCCGACCTCCAGATTACAAATATGAAAAACTTATTTTTGTGTGTCTGTCTATTACATACGTGAATCTAGAACCCTTTAACGATGACATTAATTGATTTTCAGTCAAATCGACCAAAGATAAGGGAGGATTAGGCGGGAGACTTAGATTAAAAAATTTAATAACTGCCCTTGTAATGAATGTATTTATACAAAATTTCACATGTGAATTTAAAACCCAATGAAGACATAACCTGTTAATTTTCAGCGATATCGGTCAAAAAGAAAGGGAGGATTAGAGAGAAGGCTAAACTCAAAAACCCTAATAACTGCCGATGTAATGAATGTATCAAGATGAAATTTCATATTTAAAGTCAAACCCCAATGAAGGCAAACCTGTTAAATTTCAGCGATATCGGTCAAAAAGAAGGGGAGGATTAGAGAGAAGGCTAAACTCAAAAACCCTAATAACTGCCGATGTAATGAATGTATCAAGATGAAATTTCATATTTAAAGTCAAAACCCAATGAAGGCATAACCTGTTAAATTTCAGCGATATCGGTGGAAAGAAAAAAGGCGTTCAGAGAACGGGGCTCAATTCAAAAAACGTAATAGTTGCTAATATTAGCGCAAACGGCCTGGTTTTGGAGTGGAAGCGTACAATTAATAGATCAATTCGTTCTGGGGAAGTACATTGCCGTTGATTCACCGATTTTTACTTTCCATTTAGGTATCAAAAAACATTTTTTTGTTTTTTTTTAATTTATTATTTTATATTGTTCAATTTTAAATGGAGCGAGGATCTGAAACTTTTAAAAGTGTTGCCTTTCAGCCATTTCGAATAGAGAGTGGGGGAGGGATGTGATGTGAATAGACGGGGGAAAAATTCAATTAACTTAAATGAATGAGATAGGGCCTGTCAATTCAACGCAATTCACCCCTAAATCAAGTAACGTAAACTGGAAGAGGTTAAACGAATAAAAACTAAAGTTACTCTTTTCAAAAGATATACTCTTGAAAACTTTTAAGCAATATACTTTTTTTTTCTCAAAATAAATGATATTAACCACTACTTAAGCCCAAAGCCCTTTAGTCTTACTCAAAGGTATTAGAAGAAATAAAATCAAAACGTTTTATCGAGAGTCTGTAGGATTTCCACTACTCGATAAAGACCCCAATCCTTGATGAGTATACCTGGATACGCAAAATGTGAAGTAGGACTCTTTTTTTTTTTTTTTTCTTATTGGGTGCCCCTGACCCTAACGGGTGTCGGTGACATCACCCTAGTTTATATGTGATAGTAAGATGTTGTGGGACGAGATTTCTAATAGAAATAAAAGACGTTGTCTTCCCACTGTTTTATTTTATACCAGAACCGGTTTTCGACGCAACAGCGTCATCATCAGTGGTTCATCTATCATAGAGTAACAAAATACAAATAATAAAAAGTATAAATAATTCATAAAGCATCAGGGTACAGAGTAAGAAAATAAAATTATAAAATTAACTTACCCCACCCACACAGCACAGCGGTTGGAAGATAACTGGCATAGCTCTAAGGGGTGGGGATAGCCAGGTTCACTCACTCTCTCAACATGCAAAAACCATTCATTCTAATAAATACAATAAGTCTGTACATAACATAAAAATTGTTCATCATATAGCCAAAGAAATAATTGTTGTCATAAAATATATACCAATTTTTTTTATAAAATAAAAATAAAATAAAAACATAAATAATACAATGTTAAAAATATCACAGACTTGAATTAAAATACACAATAAATATCATTATAAAAACCAGCCAAAACATATTTACACTACACCCTAGTTTCGTTGGGGAATAGGTACTCTTCTCCTTTCTCCGTTTATTTACAATAAATACATGTTGCTATGCACGGCTGTGGACCGGCTCGATGGCAACGGTCCACAGTCCACCTTGGTTTTCAGCGCTTTACGCAGAGTGAGCTCGGGATCTGTCGGGGGGTTCCTGTAGGCGGTCTCGATTCTCCGCCAGTCCCAGTACGATCCTGTCTGGCGGATCAGCGCCGCCCTGGGCCCGTCGTATAGCGGGCATTCGTGAACAAAGTGTTCAGCAGACTCGACGCCGCCACACGAGCAGCAGGGCTGTTCTTCCTCTTAAAGAAGAAGAGCTTGGCGCTGAAGTCGCCGTGACCTGATAGCACCTGTGACATCCAATTTTCTGGTTGTATCCATGGGGAGTCAAGGCGCGTCCGGACGTTCGGGAAATAGGCGAATGTTGTTCGGCCATCTATGGTGTTTTACACCTAGGGACCTAAGCATCCAGTGCTCTTATCCCTTCCCTGGAAGCGCTAGGCTTCCCCCTTATTATATTATCTGTATGTTTATACTACCTAAACCAAGCCCTTCATGAAGTACTCAGTCTTCCAGTTTCCTTAATGAACCTGAGAATGCTCTCATAGTCCAATCTTCTAAAATCCTCCTCTGTGATTACACCTTTACCAAAGATGTGGAATCTCTTTCGCACGTATCCCGAGCAAATGCCCAGGAAGTGTACCGTCGTCTCGTCTTCTTCCCCACATCTATCACAGGTAGGACTGTCCTTGACTCCTACAGTGTGTAGCTCGTTCCTTTTGAGGTTCAGGATCCTTCAACACCTTGGACTCTCCTCCCAGGAACATCTTCGACTGTCTACATGTGGTCTTTTCTCGCCATGTACGCTCGAAAAGATCCTTAGTTTACTCTCTAATCCGGGTTCGGTAATAGTATGTTGTTTCATGAGATATATTGAATTTTTTGTTTGTTAATTTAACATTTTGTGTGTTCATCAGTGGTACATCACTCTTCTAGCTGTTACAGGTTTATACCTATCGCCCTAATGGACGACACCATAATAACTGCCGATGTAATAGTTACTTATTATGACTCATGACCCGGGCATTTAACTACGAGGTCATATCGCCTACTACCAGAGCGCTCTTTACTGTGGGAGTCCTAAATTGTGCCTACCCCAAATTTGTATTCACCTAGAACCGGGGTCTTTAACGAGACATCACACATACAGGCTCGGCTCACTAAGAAAGGAAAAACTCTATAAACGAAGAGGTTTTTCCAGGCACATTTCTTAGAGGTTTTTGCTCTTCAAACTTCCTAAGGTGGGAGCTATTCACGTGAAGCGAACCCAAAATGTTCTCCATAATGGAATCCGTTGAGAGGATCATCAGCAGACGCGTTCAAATAAATAGGGTGCAACTGAAAGAAGTTGGTCCAGGGTTCACAAAGGGTCTTGGTACTTGGTTCAGGTCATAAGGGCTCTGTTTAGGGCACATAGGGCACCCCCAATGTCTCCCCTTTGCAATTTCCTGCAACGTTTAAACATTTTAGTACTCCGAGGGGTGTATCGTCGTTCCCTTGGCAAACTTGAGGGTGGGATATTTCTTTCACTTCCCCCCTTTATTAAATATAGCGTCTAGAAAAGGAATACCTCCTGATAGAATGAATTTATCGACAAACAAAAAATGTTATATGTACACTCAAAACCCCATAAAAACAATTATTATTTAGCGAAATCGGGTGTCAAAAACATAAATAATTGAAGATGTACTCAGAGGCGGATTTAAGTTAGACTGCGCCCTAGGCCCTTCCCGAAATTTTTTTTTTATAGTTAATTATTTTATCAATATCGTTAATATATTATTTTAAAAATACTACGAAGAAACTGAGAATTTTAATTTTCAATTTTAGATAAAATAAATTTTTTTTCCGGCATGAACTCATTCTAAATTGAAATAAAATTGAAATATTATCGATAACTTATAAAAAAAAAGCCAGTTTAAACATTTAATACATTCGTTTCAAGAGGGCGCCGGTAGCTCAGTGGTATGCGTGCTTGCTTACTGAGCTCAAGGTCGTGGGTTCGAAACCCGGCCGAGGCCCTTAGTTTATTTATTTGGAAAGTAAAATAAACTTAAGCATGCCGTCCTTCGCTTGGAACGTTAAGGATGGTCCCGAGTCAGGTACTCGTTAAACACCCCTGCGCTAGGTGAATAAAAATTTAGGGTAGTCAAAATTTAGGACTCCCAGAGTAGAGTCGGACTCATGTCCACCAGGGTAACGAAAGAGCGCTCTGGTAGTAGGCGATATGACCTCATAGTTAAAGCCCGGGCATGAGTCATAATAACTATTCGTTTCAATATTTAAAAAACAAATTATTTTAGATAATATTAGCACTTTCACAGAATGTTGAAAAGACTGAATGAACACAAGGCTAAAAGTATCGCAGATTTAAAACAAAACAAAGTTACACTGAAACATCACGATACAACATAACGCTTGAACAGATTCATGCCAGTAGATTATACTATATAAGCGGTAATTCACAGATTTTTTTTTTTTTTTTTTTTAATCATTTGTAGTCAAACTAAGTTCACATAGTTATCGTGTACACTGTCACACACACAGACATGAAATTTTTTTCCGATTACATAACTATCTCTATACTTCATATATATATGAAATAGTATAATGTATTTAAGGGATGATTTGAGATCAATTTGCTACATCTGTTAAATATATTTTTTCCTGTTAATTCCATCTAGTTCTTCTCTCCCCTTCATGTCTCCCCCACTCAGCCAACCCTCTATTTCCCAGTTTTAATGAAAACCCGACAAATGTGTACCTATATTGGTGATTCAATCGAAACTCGAGTCACGTAGTGCACTGCAAGGTTGGCCTCATCAGGATCAAGGACAAATCACATTAACCATGGTCTGCAAGGCAACATCATTTATGCCAGGTATGTATAACAGGTATATACTCTTAATGATACTCAACATTTTCTGTAGATTCTGCCCATTTAACTTTGAGGTCATATCGCCTACTATCAGAGCGCTTTTTCGTCACTCTGGGGGACAACAGGCTGACTCTACTACGGGACTCCTAAATTTTGCCTGCCCTAAAGAGAGAAGATGATCTGTAAGCGTAGTTGGTATAAAAAAGTCCTGTAATGGCCACATCACACATATTTTTTTTTTTTTTAATTTTTATAATTTTTCATAAAAGTTAGTAATAAAAAAAAAAAAATTTATAATTCGTTGCCAAGCGATACAAATTGAACATGAGTGCGCCGGTAGCTCAGTGGTATGCGTATGTGTTTACTGAGCAAAAGATAGCTGTTTCGAAAACCGGCCGTCCATTGGATGAGACGATAAGTAATGGTCCCGAACCTGTACATGTCAGGAACTCATTAAAAAACCCTACCTCTAGGTGAATAAAAATTTAGGGTAGGCAAAATTTATGAGGCCCATAGTAGAGACGGGCTCATGTCCACCAGAGTGACGAAAGAACGCTCTAGTAGTAGGTGATATGACCTCGTAGTTAATGCCCGGGCATGAGTCACAATAACTAACAATATGGAAAGATGAAGAGGTATCTCAATACTTGGATTGGTATATATTATTATTTCTATTTCATCCCAGATATTATTATTCAATATTCTCAGATAAATAAAAAAAAAAAATCAGTTACTTCATTTCCCGTAGTCCTTATTTATTTTTAATCTTTCCAGCATCATTCTGATAAAGTCTTTTGTTATTTCTCTCTGTATTTTTCCCCTTTTTTTAAATATAATTTTTTTTACCCCAAAGAATATCTGTGGGTTCCTATTTTCAAATGCAATTTCGAGAGACTGTTTGCTATCTCTTTGTCCAGAGATAATTGTGGAATTTCCTGGAATTAGCTACCCGGCTTGCCATTTTTTTTTTTTTGTTTCTACGTTGTATACCTACTTCCCCAGATTATATTATGTATAGATGAAGTCAGGACACCGATGTCGATTTTTCACTGGATTTTTGGGAAGAATAAATTTAGGTAGACAAAATTTAGAGCACTTCCAGGGTTGATTAGAGCTCATGTCTTCACTAGAGCGCTATGGTAGTAGGCGATATGACCTCGTAGTTAAAGTGATGAGTCATAATAACTAACTCTTCTTTTATTTATAAAAAAAAAAATTATTATTATTGTTCATTTCATATTTTTCTGTATTCTACGGAAATAAATTATTTTTTTTCAGTCATACTCGTGAGCTGCAGGACTATTAGCGTTTCCTCTTTTTCGAGTTGACATTTAAGAATGAAGGATGTGGGACGAATCTGTGATCACAACACCAGTCTCCGTTCCAATGCCAACAGATCTGACTACGTTGGCGTATTAATATCATTTATATCTGGAAAACAGGCCAATATTAAATATATCTGTAAATATTTATTGTTTTCAGGAAGTTCAGTAGGTTTTGCGAATTTTTGACAAATAGTTCTTGGTGTATATAATAGTAAAAATGATAAAAAATTATTATTATTAATAGATTTTAGTAGATACAATAAGCAGATACTTTACAAAGTGTAAAACTTGATTCATTTAAGATAGAACATTGTTGTACCGACCTGAGGTAGACGAAGCACCTTGCTAACTTGGAAACACGGTCGGTCGTAAAATCAAAGTTAAAGACAACTTCACACAAGAAGAGATCAGTTTGAGGTGTGCTTCAGTTTCTGTCAGACCTTAATCAGACAAAGGCAACATTGGAAATGTGGTAGCTAACGGAAGTTTGACCAACAGCATGTACTTCCCCAACTCAAAACGTGTTCATAAATTATCGCCCAAAATACGGTGAAAATTAGGAATTCATAATTTCATATCATTACCCTTTTTGTAGAGCGTAAAAAGACGAGTAATTTGATATATTACAAATTATTGTAGCTCTGCAAAAAATGAAGTTATCGCCGAAAAACCCTCAGGAAACCTACAGTAAGCTATAGTTTTAACTACGAGTTCATATCGCCTACTATCACAGCGCTCTTTCGTCACTCTGGTGGACATGAGCCCGATTCTACTGTGGGAGTCCCAAATTTTTATTCACCTAGGGTAGGGGTCTTTAACGAGTACCTGACATCGTATAGTCCCGGGACCATCGCTTAACGTCCCATCCGAAGAACGGCGTGTTTAAGTTTATTTAACCTCCCAGATAAAATAAACTAAGGGCCTCGGCCGGGTTTCGAACCCACGATCTTGAGCTCAGAAGGCAAGAACGCATACCACTGAGCTACCGGCGCACAGTGTAAAATTTATGAGTTTTGATTATCAAAATTCGAGCCCCCGCTCTATTTCTGATCAATTTGGATGAAACTAGGTGCAAAATATTTGTGAAAGCTGGCTTCTTATCAGATAACTGCGGGTTTCACAATCGAGGTATTATATGCCAGTGGCAAAAATAGCCAATATATTGAATTAGGACCACTTTAGGCCAAAATGACAACATTAGGACCACTTTTGGCTAAATAAATATTGAATTCGTAATCAGCGACCCAAAAAACATTCATTTAAGTTGTAAAAATCCGTTAACAAAAACTTAGACAAAAAAAATTAAAAATTAAAAAATTTTTCGCGGGGTTTTGGCAGCTGTCAATTGGCATATAATCCCTTGATTGTGAAACCCGCAGTTACATGATAAAAAGCCAGCTTTCACAAATATTTTGCACCTAGTTTCGTCCAAATTGATCAAAAATTGAGCGGGGGCTCGAATTTTGAAAATCAAAACATAAATTTCACATTGTGCGGCGCCCTCAGTAAGCTATAGTGAAACATAAGTGGCGCTGGTGGGGGCAGAAGATATTTTCGAATTTCGTCCAAATTTTACATGGGTGTTACTCTCACCAATAGTCAACTTTTGCGCCTCCAGGCGTTCTCAATTTCAAAAAAAAATATCAAAACCCCTATTTTCACTCCACTCCAGCCTTCCAGGCTGCTTTCGAAATACTTTCATTTTTTTCCACTGTAATAAGAGCATTAATTGATTAAACGCTGGGGAAATTCACCGACGTCTTTCTATTTATAATGAATTATGGTAAGACCTCAACTTCTTATTATTTTTAATCTAAATTTAATTATTGTGATAATAATTTATTATCAATTTTATAGACTATGAATATTTCAGTGAATTATTAAAATGTATTTTTAAGGGATGTAGTAAAACACTGTAAGGGAACCTGCCGGTAGAATTTCCTGGAATATCCTTTACGGAAATTAACTTGTATGTTAAGCCCGGCTATATTGTATGCAAAGTCCTATCGTTCAGTACATTGAACCAGGCCATGAGATGGCTTCCCTCTAAACTGCTCCTTCATTACGAAGCATAGATTGGCCATTTTTTTTTTTTTTTTTTCATTTTGTAATTATTGTGCACAGGTTATTTCTAGGTTTAAGAATTCGTACATGGGGAATCAAGTTGTTAGTACTTACAATTTCACAGTTACATAATACGTATACTCTAGTAGTACCATGACGTCGTTAAATATATTTTTTTAAATATATTTACTACTACATTGAAGCCTATTAAGGCTTATTGTAGAGAGTTGGGGTACAATTTGAATATACATCCTATATAATAATGAAGTAAGAATATTATATACAGCTTAATAAATTTCTAAATATTATAATAAAGGCGCACATTTACTTGTATACATACAGCCAAGAGAAATGCAAAACAAAGTATTTATCAAAAACTCAATATAAAAATCTCAACTTTAATTCATTTTTCATTTTCTTTATTGTTTTTTGTCCTCTCATCTTAATTTTAATTTCATTTTTTTTTTTTTTTTTTTTCATTTTGTAATTATTGTGCACAGGTTATTTCTAGGTTTAAGAATTCGTACATGGGGAATCAAGTTGTTAGTACTTACAATTTCACAGTTACATAATACGTATACTCTAGTAGTACCATGACGTCGTTAAATATATTTTTTTAAATATATTTACTACTACATTGAAGCCTATTAAGGCTTATTGTAGAGAGTTGGGGTACAATTTGAATATACATCCTATATAATAATGAAGTAAGAATATTATATACAGCTTAATAAATTTCTAAATATTATAATAAATGCGCACATTTACTTGTATACATACAGCCAAGAGAAATGCAAAACAAAGTATTTATCAAAAACTCAATATAAAAATCTCAACTTTAATTCATTTTTCATTATCTTTATTGTTTTTTGTCCTCTCATCTTAATTTTAATTTCATTTTTTTTTTTTTTTTTTTTTTTCCTTTTAATTTTTATTGTAAGTTAGAATTTTTAATGTTTGCTTTTTTAAATTAATATAATTTAGATTATAGTAATAGACATCATTAATTTGCTCTATAGAAACAATCTCTAATATTCTAATAATATTACTTTCTTCTTCATCACAGTTTTTAATATATTTAGATAAATATCTTTCTCTAATATTATCATACAAAGGATAGTTTAAAAAAATGAACAATATCTTAATATGAAGATGGCTGATGTAGTGAGAAGTGATTATTTCGCAGGATGTCAAATATAAGGTAGTCTGACCTCTCACAGATTTTTATTAAAGTAATAGCTAGCCGGCTTTCGAGGTTTCCCTCATCATCAGGCAGTCTGATAAAAAATTTGAATAAACTAAATAATAAAAATAAATAAATAAAAATCTACAACAAACATTAACAATTTAAAATATCATGGATGGGGACAGACGAGTTATTCCTGTCCACCATCTGAGTCACAACTGGTGGACAGGAATAACTCGTCTGTCCCCATCCATGATATTTAAATTGTTAATGTTTGTTGTAGATTTTTATTTATTTATTTTTATTATTTAGTTTATTCAAATTTTTTATCAGACTGCCTGATGATGAGGGAAACCTCGAAAGCCGGCTAGCTATTACTTTAATAAAAATCTGTGAGAGGTCAGACTACCTTATATTTGACATCCTGTGGAACAATATCTTCTTTGAGTTCTCTAGAGCAACATCTACATTGATCCTTTTCAAAAATAATTTATTATTTATTTATATATAAACTGATATGGTGTTTAGAAGCCAAACGTAACTGTTAGGTTAGGTTTTATGACTCACGCCCGGGCTTTAACTGCGAGGTCATATCGCCTACTACCAGAGCGCTCTTTCGTCACTCTGGTGGACATGAGCCCGACTCTACTGTGGGAGTCCTAATTTTTGCCTACCCAAAATTTTTATTCACCTAGGGCAGGGGTCTTTAACGAGTACCTAACATCGTACAGGCTCGGGACCATCGCTTAACGTCCCATCCGAAGGACAGCATGCTCAAATTTATTTTACCTCCCAGATAAATTAAACTAAGGGCCTCGGTCGGGTTTCGAACCCACGTTCTTGAACAATGCTACTATAGACTGGGAATAGTGACAATGTTGTCAAGGCAACATGATACTCTCCTCACTCTTCTATTTATGGTAGTGGCCTTACTTTATTTTGTAAAACCTCAAATTGAATCGATATAGGACTCAAATTGAGAATTATTTCTTGGAGACTAATGTAAGTGTGGATTAAGAGACCAATATGGACTCTGAGAGAGGACGGAGAGACAACGTTTGAGGAAATAGCTGACGGAGTAGATTGAGTGAACCTGGCTACCCCCACCCCTTAGAGCTATGCCAGTTGTCCTTTAACCGCTGTGCTGTGTGAGTGAGTAAGTTAATTTTATATTTTTATCTTCTTACTCTATACTCTGAAGCTTTAAGAGTTATTTATACTTTTTATTATTTGTATATTTTGTTATTCTATCATTGATGAACCACTGATGATGACGCTGTTGCGTCGAAAACCGGTTCTGGTCTAAAATAAAACAGTGGGAAGTCAACATCTTAAATTTTTATGAGAAATCTCGTCCCACAATATCTTATTATCACATATGAATATAATAGGGTTTATGAACCTACCAACTTCATATATCGCCAGGCCGGTGAATCATATCTCTTCTTTGGATGGTTAAAAAGTGCGCTGAGAGGCCACTTGCTCTTGCCAACTCCCGCCTCAGAACTACCTGTTTATCGCTTTCTGTAATAATAGTCTTATATTCTCCATTTTATAATAAGTAATGTGATTGAGCAGTGAGCCAGGAGTGCAATGCTACTATAGACATTTCCCACCGGCCTTACGATGTATATTTTGTAAAACTTCATCAAGTAAATTGAAGAATAAAAGAACCAAATTGAGGGAATATGGACACTGAAAGAGAACGGACAAAGTTTGAGGGAATAGCCGACAGCGGGGTCACTTTTTTGATAAGTCAAACATAAGTTGGACTTGACTGTGTTCCTGTTCTCCAGCAGACTCCAGCTCTCATCTTGTAATATTAAAAGAAAGTATCCAAAACTTTGCTAAAACCTTCCAGGATATGTTTGCTTCCAGCCCCTATCTTCTTTTCTTCTTCCTCTCATCTGTCAGTTATTTTTCTTTGCTCTTTTTTTTCTTCATTTTCATTCCTTTCTACTTTTTGTTTAGTTTAAGTTCATAAAAATGTTATACTTTCCTAAAAGAGGACGTTCCTCTTCAACAAAATAAAAACTTATGAAGTTTTTTAAGGAATTGAATAGTAGAAAAGTCTTCAGTGAATCCCTGGAGATGTACTTCCCCAGCACAATTTAATCAACTTTGTTTCTGCTCTCCCTCTAACATCCCTTTGACCCTTTTATTCAATAGTTCATTTACATAGGGGCTTCTGAATCCTCATACTGAAATTCGTACCCAATGTTTTTTTTTTTTTTGCTTTATGTACGGTGCATAATAGCCATTGTCCCTGAATTATATAGTTATTTACGACATCCATGGTCCCGGGAGGGAGTTCTATCTACGAAATAAAACTCTCTGCCGGACGGGATTCGAACCCGCAAACCAAGGTGAGACCATGCGACTAAAACCCTACGCTCTAGCCCGCACGGCCACCATGGCTCCCCCGAATATCGTTCTTGTGGCGATTGTACCTGAACAACGACGTTGTCGCTAAGCGGACAAACATATTTCGCGTGAGAATTTTGCCTCTCAATTGATTTCAATGGAGATTTCGTTTTTCGGTGATTATTCCTTCGTGGTATGTTCGATTTCAGATTTTTTTAGTAGTAAACCATCGTCACCCTGTCCACTACCATCATGGCCAATTTCAATGTGATCGGTAAAGGGGTTTAGGAGGAGTACGAGTACAACGAAATACATGAGTCGCCTAAGAAACAGCTTCATAAACTCAGTTCAATAAAATTATTGAGGGCGCCGGTAGCTCAGTGGTATGCGTGCTTGTCTTCTGAGCTCAAGATCGTGGGTACGAAAACCGACCAAGGCTCTTACTTTATTTTATCTGGGAGGTAAAATGAACTTAAGCACGCCGTCCTTCGGATGGGACGTTAAGCAATGGTCCCGAGTCTGTACGATGTCAGGTACTCGTTAAAGACCCCTGTCCTAGGTGAATAAAAATTTAGGTTAGGGAAAATTTAGGACTCCCATAGCAGAGTCGGGCTCATGTCCACCAGAGTGACGAAAGAGCTCTTTGGTAGTAGGCGATATGACCTCGTAGTTAAAGCCCGGTCATGAATCATAAAACCTAACCTAACCTATAAAACTATTGAGGGCGCCGGTAGCTCAGTGGTATGCGTGCTTGTCTTCTGAGCTCAAGATCGTTGGTTCGAAACCCGACCGAGGCCCTTCTTCTTCATCTTCTTCCTGCGGTGCTACGGTCCTGAAATAACCCGAGTCTCCGTCACAATCCTCCTCCATTCATCTCGATCCAAAAACTTCTACCTCCATCCTCTGATGCCCAACACTCGGAGGTCCGCCTCGACGACGTCCAGCCAACGGAGTCTTGGACTTCCTCTTCTCCTGGCACCGCCTGGCCTACCGTAGAGGGCTTGTTTAGGGAGTGTAGGTTACAATGGACGGACAATAGTTTTATTAATAGGCTCTGGGAGATAAAATAAACTTAAGCACGCCGTCCTTCGGATGGGACGTTAAGCAATGGTCCCGAGTCTGTACGATGTCAGGTACTCGTTAAAGACCCCTGCCCTAGGTGAATAAAAATTTAGATTAGGGAAAATTTGGGACTCCCATATTAGAGTCGGGCTCATGTCCACCAGAGTGACGAAAGAGCTCTCTGGTAGTAGGCGATATGACCTCGTAGTTAAAACCCGGGCATGAGGCATAAAACCTAATCTAACCTATATTGGGGGCCATGGTGGCCGTGCGGGCTAGAGCGTAGGGCTTTGGTCGCATGGTCTCACCATGGTTTGCGGGTTCGAATCCCGTCCGGGAGTGAGTTTCATTTCGTAGATAGAACTCCCTCCCGGGGCCATGGATGTCTTAAATAATTATATATAACACATTGACATGGCTAATATGCACCGTACATAAAGCCCCAAAAAAAAAAAAAAAAACCTATATATAATTATTAATACACTTGGCCACTGTAAAATAACAGATGATCCAAAACCAAAAAAAACAGTCAGAAGTTAGTGTCCAAGTGTCGATATGTAATGAACATTTTTGTTTTGGCCTTATGTTCGATGCATATTAGCCATGTCAGTGTGTTATCAAATTATACCCTCTCCAGATTCGCCATGCTCCTAGTCTTATTTCTTTTAAATCCCTGCTCTTCCAGCACCTCCTAACTCATCAAACGTCTGATTCCCAAGGCTAGCATCCTATGGGATAGTTCTCCTCTTCCCATGAGTCTCTCAGTCTACAGCTGGACTCATGTTACTCTACAGTTTCATCATCCCAGTTGGATCACATGTTATTTTTTAGTCACTATATATTTTTATTTTATAAGTATTCATTCCTTTCCTTTTATTTTCGTAACCCGACCGAGGCCCTTAGTTTATTTTATCTGGGAGGTAAAATGAACTTAAGCACGCTGTCCTTCGGATGGGACGTTAAGCGATCGTCCCGAGCCTGTACGATGTCAGGTACTCGTTAAAGACCCCTACCCTAGATGAATAAAAATTTAGGGTAGGCAAAACTTAGGACTCATGTCCACCAGAGTGACGAAAGAGCGCTCTGGTAGTAGGCGATATGACCTCGTTGTTAAAGCCCGGGCATGAGTCATAAAACCTAACCTAACCCTTTCCTTTTATTTATTTATTAAAATTTTATTTTTATTTATTTCTTTCAGTACCATGCCTAATACTGTAGGTGTGTGTTATTTTGGATATATAACTGTAAATAAATGTATGTATGAGGGTGTGTGACACACATTATTTATTTATTTATTTTACTTAATTTAATTTTTTTTTTTTCTCTCTCTCTCAGTGACCCTTCCTGTCATCTATATTTATTTTTGCTATTATTTTATCCCTTATAATTTTAACTTTGTTCTTCATTTATTTTAATATGATTTGTTTATCCTTATTTCTAACTGTTTTTAGGTTAGGTTAGGTTTTATGACTCATGCCCGGGCTTTAACAACGAGGTCATATCGCCTACTACCAAAGAGCTCTTTCGTCACTCTGGTGGACATGAGCCCGACTCTACTTTGGGAGTCCTAAATTTTGCCTACCCTAAATGTTTATTCACTTAGGGTAGGGGTCTTTAACGAGTACCTGACATCGGGACCATCGCTTAACGTCCCATCTAACTGTTTTTGTTTCTTTAGTTGCTATAGGCCCTTATTTGTTATCTTTTATTTTAAATTGGTTGAAACTTGTATCTCTTTTGTTTATTTCTTATGTTGTTATTCTTAGGGGACGTATGTCCCAGAATAAAGATTGTTTTTACATTTCATTTAATTTAATTGGGCTTCTCTCATGGAAGTTCATGGAAAAACTTTGAATTTTTTTTTTTCCACGAAACCAGTTCGGATAATTGAACGTTTAGATAACTGACGTTCGGATAATCGACGCTCTATTGTATACACATATATAATTAAAACGTACGTTTTTTCTTTATTTTTTCTCAAGAAATATTATTCGTAGTATTACATGTCGATTTGTCCAGTGTCATGTGATCAGAACTCTGTCTGTAACTTAGTCCAAGTTCTTGTGGGGACTTAGAGGTAAGTTTGTGGTACATTGAAGGTTCCTGTTTCTCGTAAAGTGAAGAAAAGAAGGATGGTGGGTAAAAGTAAACTTAGGAAGAAGGGAAATAGACTTAAGGAAAAGTCTGTTTTAATAGATTTACTGCCTTGCGAAAGAGAACCGTTACTGTGTCTGATGGAGAAGTTGGGGCGGCACTACTTTGGCAAAGTACTGAACTTTGTTGTGTCATGACAATTGTGTTTACTTCTTGTCTTACAGTTTGAAGGACAGTAACATATAAACAAGATTTTATTGTACTGATAGATTTACCGAAAGGTTATGGTTTGAAGATGTGAGGTGGCCTTAACAAGACATTTTTTACAGATCCCCTCTTCCTTCTCAAATTCATTTCATACTGACATTCAGAGCCATGCAGACCCTATGGCTAGGGATCTATCGATACAAGTAAATACAAGTATAGTATCAATACTTTTATCCGATACCAAGTACTTTTGGTATCGATACTTTTCTTCAAGTAGGTATCGAATAGATATTACTTGTATGGATTCAAATTACTCGTTTCAAATTTCAACAATTAAAAAAAATTACATAATTTTTTCAATTCGTCATAATCGTTCACCGTTTAATTTCTTACAATTTTCTTTTATTTGTTGTTGCAGTAAAATACTGAACTCAAATTACGGTCCACGGACAAATGATACTCGTATATATCGATGGTGATAACCTCATGAGTGATGACATCACTGATCACACAGTCTGCATGATGCGTCCTTATTTACATTAAATGGTTTATCGTTTATGAAGGTATACATTTGATTAATTTTGCAGAGAACCGTGAACATGATTACGATTTCGTTATTTTATTTTGTTTTTACATTCCATTTTGTCAATTACATATTATAATGCCGCGTCCTACGGCGAAAGTGTGGATTTATTACACTGAGAACGTTTCGATCTGAGCGACTTGCAAAAAGTGTTTTAAAATAGTGAAATATTGTCGAAATGCGAATAGTCTCCAGTAGTTTTATATTCTTATAAAAATAAATTGTATGTTTATTTTATAAGGTTTTTTATTACATTCAGTATGTTTTTAATAATTTAATTTTATCTTATTCGATTTGATTTATTTGTTTCTTATGCCCACTACAATATCTCATTTACCTATATCTTTCAAATTGTATTGTGTTTTTTATTATTATTATTATATAGGTATATATATATATATATATATATATATATATACCTATATAATAATATATATATATATATTATATAATAATATATATATATATATATTATTATAAGTACTCGATGCAATACGATTTTTATTCAAATGTATATAGATTTATAGATTTTTTAAAATTAATTATAACAAACTACTCGATTCAATAGATACGAGTAGGTATCGATACTTTTTATCCGATACTTGAGTAGTAACGAAAGTTTTATTCAATACTACTCATGAGTAAAAGTATTGATACTTTGTTGTATTGATAGAATCCTAGGTATGGCGAAGGCGACCGAGTCCAAATTTAAGCCCATAATAGGGGTGGCTGCCCTAATTTTTTTTTTCCTTATTTTAAATATATCGTGGACAAAGCCAAATATAGTCAAGAGAACGAAAAGAAACCGAAACCAAGGGGAAAAGCAAGATAAATTCATTTGAAGGAATGGGGAAAAAAAAGGGAATTATGGATAATCTAAAGGCAGCCTGCTTTTGTAGAGAGACTGACGGGCCTTTCGTTATTATCCATGGAAAGTGATCTCTTGAATTATATTGATACAAATAGACTCAGAACTGAGGAAGTCTATGATAATATATTTTGTTCAGATTTAACGTCCATATGTACTCCCTGTTGGGCCTATATTGTTTCGAAAAAGGGAAAGAACCTTAGCACAAATTCCCAGTGAATAATGAAACAAATAACCCATGGAATTCTATGAAATAATGCAAACCTCAGTCCAAACTCATTTCAAATGTATATTTAGGACAGCGGTCGGCTTAGGACAAAGCAATTAATAATAATTCTCTTTTCCTATTTATTTTATAATTACTTTTAAGCAATCGTAGGTCAAATAATGTTGTAGGAATTCGTAGGTCAAATAATGTTGTAGGAATTCGTAGGCCAAATAATGTTGTAGAAATTCGTAGGTCAAATAATGTTGTAGGACTTCTTTATAACGAGGATCTAATCCGTATAGAAAAAATAATCTTTAAGTCGAATCTATCTATCTTATTTGTTTTAATAAGTATTTTATATTATATATTAGTATATTGTTATATACTAATTTATTTATCTTGTTTTTTTTTTTATGTACTTTTATTATCATATTTTTATTTATTTTATTAATTTACTTGTAAATATATTTGGGTCATCCTCCTTTTTTTATAAATTATCCTGCGGATCACATGCTTGATGTTCGATGGATTTGCTGTCCTGAAACTCGCCTGGCAACGCATGACTCAATCAAATGATCTGCTATTTTTTTTTTTATTAGAGGTCTCCTTGGATCAGACTGAACAGAGGGCTAAATATATATATATATATATCGTCTCCCAAACTGCAACACCACACAACTCAATTTCTGGAAGTTTGGAGTTGGGGGGTAAATACTTTTCTCAATGAGTTGATTAGGGTGTTTTTTTCCATTTCCTCAGGTGGAGGAGTACGATAATTATTTAAAATTGTTCAGGTAGCATAAAAAAATTAAATGGTAGCATTGAAAATCATTGAAAACCAGTTTTCAAGCTCTTCTGAAAAGTTGCAAAAAGTGAGTTGTGTGGTGTTGCAGTTTGGGAGACGATATATATATATATATATTTATAATTGTTATTGTTATTTTGTTTTCATTCTCTTTTCTATATTTTGCACATTGTGACCTGAGAAAGGGACGTCAGTACGTCCCGAAATGTCGTCGTTAAAAAGGCACTTCCGGAAACGTTATCAACAATTAGATATCTTAATTTTAATTTAAAATAAAAAAAATTTAATTTAAAAATGTATATACTGTATTTATTATATACTTTATTTATCTACTGTATAATATTATTATTTTTCAACCCCTGACGCAAAAGGAGGGGTGTTATAAGTTTGAAGCCTTTGTCTGTATGTGTGTCTGTCTGTGGCATCGTATCTCCAAGACGGCTGCACCGATTTCAAAGCGGTTTTATTGTATCGAAAGCTGGTTCTTAGCCATGTTAGGTGGAAATCGGGTATGCCGTTTCCAAGATCTTCAGGTTTCATCAGAGTCAGTATCTCGGCCTCTATTACAGCTAGAGACTTGGAGTTTGATCTCAAATGTTTATAGGGCCAAGCCCCCCCCTTCTTTAGAGGTTTATTTCTTGTGTCGTAGGTTCTTTCAATTTTTAATTTAATATTAAATAGTATTAATTAATAATTAAATAGTATATACCTACCTAAAAAAGTTCCTTACGAAATTCCTAACTGAGATTTGAAGTAGGACACAACAGTACAGAGTTATAGAACCCAAAGATTTCCTTCTGTAATTACAAGAACAATTATTATTTAAATCATCTTTTCAAGTATTTATTTAATTATTTCAATTTTATTTTTTAATAGTATTGTATCTTAATTTATACATTCTTATGTCGTATCCTATTACCATATTTTATGGTTTAACGAAAATAAATATTATTATTATTATTATCTAATGTGAAGAAGTCATTATTTCACAGATTGCAAGAATAAAAATTCTGTTTGACAGACCTTTTTTTTTTTTAATAATTTAAAAATATGAACTAAATAAATAAAATAAGTCCATAAATAAATAATTATACAAAAATTAACAATTTAAAATTTCATGGGTGAGGATAGATAAGTTATTCCTGTTTCATATCAGAGACACAGCAGCCTTTTTTTCTTTAGTTCCTCAGCATTACGAAGTATAGGGGAAGTTATGTAATCGGTCAGATATTCGATGTTGAGTTTTCACCGAAATTTCATGTTTTTCAATCCTCTTTACCAATAATGAAAAAAAAAAAAAAAACATTAAGGCGTAAATAAATAAAACAAACTTATTTTTGAAATATTGTCTATTCCACTAAAGATATATATCCATATATAACTACCGGTTTCGGCTTTATACCATCGTCAGGTCTAGTTATGAACTAAGTCAGTTTGCAGAGAGCGACCCTTCAAATACATCTCAGGTCAAAGGCTATTAAAACTTGGGAGTCCCCCGGCTGTACCGTTAGCTAACTCATGAAATATTTCTTAACAAAACCTAGTTCTAAATTTACATAAAACAATGTCACTAGACTAATCGTGGAAAAATAACAAATAAATAAGTCCAAATACAAGTAAATAATAAAAATAGAAATAAAATTAATAATAATGTTAAGATTTAGATAACTTGAAACATATATGTGGAACCAAATATTAATAACAGATAATACAAACATATATGTGGAAACAGAAACAATACAAACAGTTTATGTTTGTATTATCTGTTATTAATATTTGGTTCCACATATATGTTTCAAGTTATCTAAATCTTAACATTATTATTAATTTTATTTCTATTTTTATTATTTACTTGTATTTGTACTTATTTATTTGTTATTTTTCCACGATTAGTCTAGTGACATTGTTTTATGTAAATTTAGAACTAGGTTTTGTTAAGAAATATTTCATGAGTTAGCTAACGGTACAGCCGGGGGACTCCCAAGTTTTAATAGCCTTTGACCTGAGATGTATTTGAAGGGTCGCTCTCTGCAATCTGACTTAGTTCATAACTAGACCTGACGATGGTATAAAGCCGAAACCGGTAGTTATATATGTATATATATCTTTAGTGGAATAGACAATATTTCAAAAATAAGTTTGTTTTATTTATTTATTACAAGTTTCCACAATATGTCCGCGTTTCTCAACTTAGAAGTTATTAAGGCGTAGTCAAGGTCCACGTCCTAGATTTTCTGTGAAAACGTCGGAATAAAATCATTTTTCATTTTCTTTTTAAATTCCTTTTGATACGAGCTTTCCTCTGACTTGCGTTTTCTATAATTCCGCGCATATTTACGATTCATATGAGACGACATCTTTAATTTTTTTCAATTTAATACCGATTTTTACATATATTTCGGCGAATATTTTTATTGTTTCACTTTGAGTTCTAGTAGTGCTCCTCAAGCTCTTTACAATGACATCCGAATCAACGTCCTATCTAAACGCGTTATCATGCTACACTAATTTCTAATTTTACACAACGCTAATTCGCAACAATCATCCGCCGGTGCCCACACTAGCCCGATAACGTCACAGGCAAAACAAACACGTACAGACATGCTCTATCCATTGTGACCTCAACTGTTGTTATCACATTATTAGTCTCGTAGTTATTATCGATTGAAATCTGACGGTATTTTTTAACACAACAAAGTTCGACCGGCTATCACTGTGCTTAACGAGAGAATAGACGTTTTCACGTCAAAGTGTGTGTTTGTAAACACGATAATGCCAGAGAGATCAATGTATATGTGTATCCAGAACACTAGAAAAACTCTAATAACTGCTGATGTAATGAATGTATCAAAAAGAGATTTTATATATAAATTCAAAACCCCATAAGGACATCTATTTTTTTTTCAATTGACAGAAAGGAAGGGGTGCTCAACTTAAACTGCCGATGTATCGACAGAAAATCTAGCATGAGAATACATAAGCCCTTATGTAAGTCAACTATTGATTTTTTGGCGCTGAAGCAAAATATTGTCGATGATTCATCGACGACTTCATTTTTTTCAATTTTTGGGGGGTCGGAAACTTAATATCAAATCAAGTTCTTTATGTTAATTATTCTTTCTTCAAATCAGTTTTGACTTCGAGATCAAATATATAAGTCGACTCAATAAGTACAGTAGAACCTCTTTAAGTCGAACCTCGATAAGTCGAAAACCTCCAAAACTCGAAAAAAAAGTTTTGTTCCTTTCCCTTCAAGCCCCAAAACCTCCATTACTCGAAATCTCAACCCTCTATTAGTCGAAATAATCAGTGAGTCCCTACAAGCCATTTTGGTACATATTTACCCTCTATAACTCGCAAAAATAAATTGGACCTCTGTATCTTGAACATAGCAATGTTTTATTTTACAACCTTTACAACTCGATTATTTGAAACTTATTACCGCTATAGCTCGAAGAAAAATAAGTTACCGACCTTAAGAATTTGCAGACAATGTACACCATTGTTTCTTAGAAAACAATTTAGGAGTATACAATAAATAGGATTACCAATTATCTAAAGCAAAAAAAAAATTACTGACTTTCTTTAATACCTACATATGCTACGTATTTTTTATTTTAAGGATGTTTTGAAATAATGTTGATTTATAATAAATATAAATATGTTTGTTACCTCTGTAACTTGAATTTTTATTTATTTCACCTCTCTAACTCAAAATTAGTTAGAATGAATCTTAACCTCTACAAGTCGAATCAAAATCCGCCTAAGTCGAAATCCTCCATAAGTCGAAAACTCTATAACTAGAATTTTTTGGCGTCTCCCTTGATATTCGACTTATAGAGGTTCTACTATATATTCTATAAAAGGAAGATTCTGATTGTCAGAAATAATAGTTAACATACAGAGCACATGTATTATAGACACTGGAGAAGCAGTGCTATAATAATGTATTGTATATTAAATAAGAATCTTCTTATACAGCCCAAAATGTACTTTGTATGTGGAAGTAAAACATAAAATGTAATTCAACAAAATTGAAAATTGGGAATCAGAAAAGGGGGAAGACTAACGAACTCATTGGAAAGTTGGCTCAGAAGGAATAATAAACTATTCTGATTAATTAGGACACTTTGGGTTTTTTAAAAAAAAATAAAATAAAAATGTGTAGGAGAGGGCAGAATGCCAAAAATGATTTACATGATAAGAGTGGAAGGCATAAATCGATTCATTCTTTTGGCAAACTCAGCCAAAGCCGGGAGAGCCATGATTCATACAACGTGAGCGGAATGTCTCTTTATATTTCAGAGGGGAAAATCAACTGGCCAATATATGTTATATGTAGCCAAGTGAGGCATGGCCTCAAAATAATGTCAAATTCAATTACATCCCAGAATAAAATCTAAGGTTTTCAGCCTCGGCCGGATTTCAAACCCGCGAACTTGAGCTCAGTAAGCAAGCACGCATACCACTGAGCTACCGGCGCCCTCTCCAAAGATAGATACATATATTTGTCAGTATTGGTATTAAAATTATACAGCAACATTTTTATTTTTTAATATTTTTTTATTAGAAAACTTCAAACTTTTTGAACAATTTAAAATTAACATAACTTTTAGAAGATGTAAAGTTGAAATTTATAAAGTTAATATTAATAATAAAAATTTTAAACGTTAATCTCTTCAGGTTGGGGAATTTTTTTTATTGGAAATACTGTCTTTAAATATTTTAAAAACTAGAAAGTTTTTAATGAAAGCTTTAAACTAATTTTTTTTTTTATTCACTATGTATTTATTATTGAAAACATTTATTTTCAGTTACTTATGTACAATAACATACACACTGAACACTATATCAATAATTCCTATTAAGTCAGTTCTACATCTCCAGGTGTACGGTGTATAAGGGAAGTTATATAATTGATCAGAAATTCGAAGTCGTGTTTTCACCTGAATTTCATATTTTCCACCCCTTAATTGCAGAAATTAAAAAAAAAACAACACCAGCAATGTATCCCCCCCCCCCCCCCCCCCCTCACCCCAAAACCAAAATTATATATATAAAAAATATATAATTGACTTACAGAAGGACTTTTCATTCCATTTTTTTTTTTTTTTTTCTCACAAATAGATATTTACTAAATTGTATGTCGATACATTCATTACATCGGCAGTTATTAAGGTTTTTGAGTCGAGACACCCTCCTGTAATCTCTTTCGTCGATTTCACGGAAAATGAATAGGTGTCATCCTCAGGAGGTTCTGGATCGACATATAAAATTTCGAATAGATCAATTCATTCTATCGGGAATTATGGTGTTCACAGGCACAGATAAATCAAAATAAATACAACAAGCAAATGTGCTAAAAGACAGATAATGGCAATGTCAAAATTTTAAGAGGGGAGAAATCACCCAGTGGTGACACTCCCTAGTCACTGATTTCCTCTCATTTGTAACTAGTCACTGTTACTGTCACTGCTGCTGCTAAAAAGGTTTCTAGACCAGAATGGAGGGCACTGGAGGGATTATCATGAGAACTAAGAGAGGGAAATAATTTTTTATACTTGGATTTAGCGACTTTGGTAACAAAAGTTAAGGTCAGTGTGAAGAGTTTTGTTGAAGACGTAATAAGGAGCATTGGCTATTTTACGAAGGATTTTGGATTGAAAAAATTGGATGCGCTGGAGATTGGGAGCCTTTACAGAACCCCAGAGTTCAAGTCCATAAGTCCACATAGGTTTGAGTATTAAGTCGTTTTGTTTTCAAGGTTAATTTGTATCTTTTGTCTAGTAGTCTTAGAAAAAGTTTATAACGTCTGTTCATTTTTTGTCTTTTCAGTCTCATGTGAGGATTCCAAGTTAGTCGTTTGTCGAGTATGAGGCCTAGATAGCGGACTTCTTAAAGGTATGGCATTGTTGTCAAGATTTCTCTCATTCTTTATACTAAATTTTGTGTCGATATATTCATTACATAGGCAGTTATTAGAGTTTTTAAGTTTAAACCTCTCCCATAATCCCTCCTGGTTAAGTTCAAGACTCCCTGTTCCTCTTGAATAGGGAAATCCTCAAATAAAATTTAATTTCGTCGGAGATTCCTAATTATTGGACAAGCACATGATAAGGAAACGGAGAACAAAAATAAAGGGGACACAAAATAATAATAATACTGAGAACAAAGTAAAAAATATATATATATATATATATATATATATGTATATTCAATGACGCAAAAAAGAATAAATCTTGTTAATCAAAATAAAATTAAAAATTAACTTGAGTTTAAAAAGAAATTCTTATCAAAATATGTCAAAAAGATTGGGTAAATCATTATTATATATTATCGGACATATCGGATCTAAAATAAAAACAAACAGAATATCAATTCTTAAAGCAAAATGAAAGGTATATATATAAATTTATATTGTTAAAAAATAATCACTGAAAGTAATATAATAAAAAATATAATGGACTATGGACTACGTACAACGAAAGTAGTTCCGTAAGAAACAATGTTTGAATACCCCATATATAATTAAAACTGAAAATATTAACGTGAGCTCACGATGAAAATAAAAATAAAATGATAAATATCTTTGTTGACAACAGTGTGGTGAAAAAATTGAAATATTGTACCCGAAGAACGAAGACAAGGCTGAACGGGGACACTGGCAGATAGCAAGTCCAAATAGAAATTCAAGAAAACCAAAAAAAGGAAGGAGGGCCGTAATAAAATACGGTAATAAATGAAAACTTAAAATAGGTCCACTCTCTGGCAACTATAGCATGGCACTGACTGGCACTGAGTCCAGTGTTCACAACTTGAAACGATGCAACTATCGTACCAGTAGTGTAGAATTATCGTACATGAAGCAAAATTATCGTACTTTTCAATATAATGACTATAATTAATAAATAAATCTTATTAAACGTAATATCAATATTTTTGCGTATGCTTTCTAGTTAATTGTAAACTATTGCTCCGAAAATAAAATAACCTTTTTTAACTATATTTGTTACATATGGGACAGGCCTCAACTAACTTGAAGATCAATAATGGCGCCAACATTTTAAATTCGATTGGAAAAACTGCACTGTTTTTAAGATTCAGCGGACTAATATTTCGAATTTATAATCGAAGATTTTTTCATTTTATCTCAATATATTCTATAGGTATTTTCGAGAACTACTTAATGACATTTTACATATAATCTTCAAGTAATAAAATAACAAAACCTTAGAATCTTAAACCTATCATTGGTATTCACTTGAGATCATTTCTATTCTTACTTAGGTTATATATAGTTTACAGCTAATGAATTAAAGTGTTTGATGGGCATACTTACTTGTTAATATAAAAACATAATTATTTACTATAAAAGCATAATCACGTTGAATGTCCAGTCACTGTTTTCTTCGAATTACTATTTTAAATCTTGAACGCTAGTTCGTTAGCTCAATACAATAAAGAGAATAACTGCCAACATTCCAACACAAAATACGCAAAGTGTGTAAAGGCTTAGCATAATCGAAATCGAACGACGATATCGATATCATTTGTTCGCTGAACGAACCAATAGATAGCGCTGTGAGCAAAAAGAAAGAAAAAATATTCGCGAATAAAAAAAAATCTTCGCACAATTGTCTATGAGGGCAGGAATAAAATAAATTTCAATGCATGATAATGAAAATTATCGTACAATCCGCGTACGATAATAATGTGATATCGTACATCGTACGTAGGCATGAAATTATCGCATATGTACGATAATTATCGTACGGTTGCGAACATTGACTGAGTCTCAGACTCAGAGAGGGATTAGCCGTGTGTTTACATTACGAACCTTGTTGACTCAACACCCTCCTTTTGTTTTGGTTTAAAATTTACAGGTGTTCTCCTTATAGAGTTCTGGATGCACATATAACATTTTGTGTGGGCGTTACCGTGTTCACAAACACATAGATAGACAGATTTTTGTTTTGGAATTTTTTGGAATTAGGGATTTGGAAAACATAAGATTCTAATGAAAACTCAACGTCGAATTTCTGATTATATAACTTCCCCTGTACTTTGTATAGTTGGGAATGTAAAACGGCTCACTTCAATGCTATTGTGGGGGTAGTCGTCTGATCGCTTGGGTCTGTTTGGCTAGCTTCAAATTTCCCATGCTGCTATGCTTAGTCCGCTCAATTGACTCAAGTCAACTGAAGAGAAACTATGAAGTCGTATTTGGAACAATGGCCAAGTCAATTTTTTTTTTTTTTTTTAATTGAATGAGGCAGTCGAACCGCATTGAAAACAGTGAGTCGACTCATGTTGGGATTGCGTGACTGAACAAAGTGTCAGTGATTTCAGGTTGGCGTGCTCATCGCAAGCTCGTCACTCACACCAACAGCACTCCCAGCATTCCCAGGCATTAACCACCTAACCATGAGAAGAAGAGAACGGCACGAGGGGATATTGAAGGTCCAATCACTGGCAACGTACTTCCCCAGAACGAAAATTAATCAATTAATATTTCGCAGCCCTTCCAAAACCAATCGACTATTTGCGCTAAATTCAACAGTTGACTTACATACTGGCTCCTAAATCTATACTAAATTGTATGTCGATAAATTCATTAGATCGGCAGTTATTACGGTTAGATATCGCTAAAATTTGGCAGGTTAGGTCCTCATTAGGTTCTGATTTCAAATATGAAACATCATGTTGATTCAATACAACGGCAGTTATTACGGTTAGATATCGCTAAAATTTGGCAGGTTAGGTCCTCATTGGGTTCTGATTTCAAATATGAAACATCATGTTGATTCAATACAACGGCAGTTATTAGAGCTTTTCATTTAAGTCTCTCCCCTATTCCCCCTTCTCTTTGGCCAATTTGACTGAAAATCGATAGGTGTCCTCATGGGGTTCAGGTGACACATATACACTTTCGTGTCGATACATTCATTCTATCAGCAATTATTACAGATTTTGTGTTAAGCTTTCCCCTAATCCTTTCTTCTATTCGATCGATTTGACTGAAAATCATTAGGTGACGTTAGAAAGTTCTGGATTCACATATAAAATTTCGTCCTGATACATTCATTCTATCTGGAGTTATCGTGTTCACAGATGGAATTGTCTTTTATATTTGGAATTTGGAGGCCGGAAAACATGAAATTCCGTTGAAAAGTCTACATCGAATTTTTGACAGATTACGCAACTTCGTATAGCTGAGGAAGTATATCATACAAATCTAAATTATTTCTTCTTGTTCGGCCAAATGTGAAGATTTTAGAAATGTTGAAAACATTTTTCATACTTCTCAAGATCAGCGACGAAAGAGTGCTCTGGTAGTAGGCAATTTGACCTCGAAGACAAGCCCGAGCATGCGTCACAATAACACAATTATAACAGTATGAAAAATGTATAATCCAATATATTTTTCTACACCAAAATACACAATTGGTACAAAAATAGTGTACTTTTTTGTAGAGTGGTTACCAGTGTGCTACTGTCGTATTGTATTCAAGCAATCAAAAAATTGTTTAAATAAACAATGTAGGGTATCCTTTTCAATATTTTTTATTTATTTTTTTGACAAATTGTTAACTCTGTCATGTATTCGTATGTAAACTTTTAAACTTTTCTCTTTTGATGATAAAAACAAATAATTATAATTGAGAATAAATGTTTGTACTGAGAACCTTTTTTCCACTGTTGAGTTAATTAAAAATTTAATTTTTTTCTAAATTTAAAAGAAATAAATGTATGTATTATATTTACTAAAAAAATAGACAAAAATAGATAATATAAAAAAAATCAGAATTCAACCAATTTTTTACAAAAAAAAAACATTAAGGCGTAGTCAAGGTCCACGCAGTAGATTTTACGTGAAAACGTCGGGATAAAATGATTTTTCATTTTCTTTTCGATGCCGCCGTAGCTCTTGCATTTGCTCGGTACTAGACTTTTTAGGTTTCTAAAATTCCTATTGATGCGAGCTTTCCTCTGATTTGCGTTTTCTATAATTCCGCGCATACTTACGATTCATATGAGATGACATCATTAATTTAGAGTTTAAATTTATACTTACTATTATGAGTGCAGACACCATGACAACTAACCTATAACAAAAAAATGCATTCCAATTAGTAACATACATAATATATAAGAAATAAATATTCATATGCCCCAGAATAAAGAGGTAATATCGTGCGAAAATCTGAGATCGAGTTTTCAATACAATTTTATATTTCAAATTCCCTGAAAACTCAGTAACGATTGTAGCAATTAATTTGAAAATTGACCAGTACACTTCACAATATACCTCTTATATTTATGACTTAAACTAAAATCATTTTAAATAGTCGCTTTGTTTGCGAGATATATGCCGGAAACCGTCCTAAAATGTTGTCGTGAAACCCATTTTTTTTGAAGCGTCTGCTCGATTTATGCAAAAACTGTTTTTCATATCGAAAAATTGGTTCTTACAAAAAATGATCCTTATTAAATTTCAACTAAAGCTGTAGTTTTTGCAAGAATATACAATAAATTTTCATAGGAAGTAGTAGAAAAAATTTATTTCAAATTGTCATTACTTGGTATATGGAACTCTCAGAATAACGCTTCACAATGATACAAAGAGAGGGCGCCTGTAGCTCAGTGGCGTGCTTGTCTTCTGAGCTCTCCGAGGCCCTTAGTTTATTTGATCTGAGAGGTAAAATAAACTCAAGCACGCCGTCCTTCGGATGGAACGTTAAGCGATGGTCCCGAGCCTGTACGATGTCAGGTACCTACTCGTTAAAGACCCTTCCCTGGGTGAATAAAAATTTAGGGTAGACAAAATTTAGGACTCCCACAGAAGAGTCGGGCTCATGTTCACTAGAGTGACGAAAGAGCGCTCTGGTAGTAGGCGATATGACCTCGTAGTTAAAGCCCGGGCATGAGTCATAAAACCTAACCTAACCAATGATACAAAGAAAAGCGTGGTCAACACATTACCTTCATACCCAGTAAGTGCCAGTTTGAGGGATGATCTGTAAAAACGTGGTTGGTATCAAGTCTTGTTATGGCCACATTACACTATTTGTTTTACCACAGTCAGAAAGGAGTTGGGAAATATATGATGATTTATGTGAGGACATAGGGACAGAATATCGTTACAGGAGGGCGAACAAGGTGGTTTTGGTCTAGATGCTAACATGATGGAAATGCATTGATGTACAGAAGCCAGGGATGGGTAGCTGGCACCATCTGGTGACTACGTGAACAGCAAGACGATATGAATTATAGACAGAGACGGTTCGAATCCTGCGCTACCAGACTTTCTCGGTATAAATCTGAGACAATCTCTCTGCCCTAAACGAATCTCTTGTTGTGAATTCACGACGGACCATAAATTTCTGAATGTTTGAATATATTTCTGCGATCTGTGTCGATAATTGTTGTTTCATTATAATTTTTGGGGGCCTGTGGACATTTAATTTTTCTCTCACTCTGAAGTGTTCACATCCTATATGACAGGAATGTGTTTACATCCTATATGACAGGTGTGTTGTGCTCATATACTATATGACAGTAGTGTGATTACATCCTATACCACAGGAGTAGTGTGTTCACGTGATATGAGGCCTTCAGCGCAATAATGGACTGACCCAAAAATATTAATATGGAGATTTATGAAAAAATAACAGACTACTTTTATGAAAAAAATTCTTCGAAACCAAGAACGTAACAATTGTTAATTTTAGGATATTATTTTATAAGGCCGTGATTAATGTAACGTGCAAAAATGATCTAACCCGCTTTAGTCCATTCTTCCAAAAATAATTAAAACTTTAAAATGCAATAACGGTTTAGGTGCTGCCATCTATTGAATATAAAGTAAAAGGGGCTTAGACCGTTTTTGCATTGAACTTTGTGGTGTATATACCATTAACTCAAATATGAAAAACGTGGCTTAGTCCGTTATTGCACCGAAGGCCTCATATATGACAGAAGTAGTGTGTTTACATCCTATATGACAGGAGTGTTGTACACATCCTATGTGAAAGAAGTTGTGTCCATATCCAATATAACAGGAGTGGTGTGTCCACATCCTATATGACAGGAGTGGTGTGTCCACATCCAATATGACAGGAGTGGTGTATCCACATCCTATATGACAGGAGTGATGTGCTTACATACTACATGGTAGAAGTGTGTTTACATCCTATATCACCGGACTAGTGTGTTCACGCCATATATGACAGGAGTGTGTTTACATCCTATATAAAAAAAGTGGTGTCCGCATCCTATATAACAGGAGTGTGTCTCCATCCTACTTGACAGAAGCATGTTTACATCCTATATGACAGAAGCATGTTTACATCCTACATGACAGAAGCATGTTTACATCCTATACGACAGAAGCATGTTTACATCCTACATAACAGAAGCATGTTTACATCCACTATGACAGGAGTGGTGTATCCACATCCTATATAACAGGAGTGTATCTACATCCTACATGACAGAAGAATGTTTACACCCTACAGGACAGAAGCATGTTTACATCCTATATGACAGGAGTGGTGGGTCCACATCCAATATGACAGGAGTGGTGTATCCACATCCTATATGACAGGAGTGATGTGCTTACATACTACATGGTAGAAGTGTGTTTACATCCTATATCACCGGACTAGTGTGTTCACGCCATATACGACAGGAGTGTGTTTACATCCTATATAAAAAAAGTGTCCGCATCCTATATAACAGGAGTGTGTCTCCATCCTACATGACAGAAGCATGTTTACATCCTACATGACAGGAGTGGTGTGTCCACATCCAATATGACAGGAGTGGTGTGTCCACATCCAATATAACAGGAGTGGTGTGTCCACATCCTATATAACAGGAGTGTATCTACATCCTACATGACAGAAGAATGTTTACACCCTACAGGACAGAAGCATGTTTACATCCTATATGACAGGAGTGGTGTGTCCACATCCAATATGACAGGAGTGGTGTGTCCACATCCAATATAACAGGAGTGGTGTATCCACATCCTATATAACAGGAGTGTATCTACATCCTACATGACAGAAGAATGTTTACACCCTACAGGACAGAAGCATGTTTACATCCTATATGACAGGAGTGCTGTGTCCACATCCAATATGACAGGAGTGGTTTATCCACATCCTATATGACAGGAGTGATGTGCTTACATACTACATGGTAGAAGTGTGTTTACATCCTATATCACCGGACTAGTGTGTTCACGCCATATATGACAGGAGTGTGTTTACATCCTATATAAAAAAGTGGTGTCCGCATCCTATATAACAGGAGTGTGTCTCCATCCTACATGACAGAAGCATGTTTACATCCTACATGACAGGAGTGGTGTGTCCACATCCAATATGACAGGAGTGGTGTGTCCACATACAATATGACAGGAGTGGTGTGTCCACATCCAATATGCCAGGAGTGGTGTGTCCACATCCTATATGACAGGAGTAATGTGCTTACATACTACATGATAGAAGTGTGTTTACATCCTATATCACCGGACTAGTGTGTTCATGCCATATATGACAGGAGTGTGTTTACATCCTATATAAAAAAAGTGGTGTCCGCATCCTATATAACAGGAGTGTGTCTCCATCCTACATGACAGAAGCATGTTTACATCCTATATGACAGAAGCATGTTAACATCCTACATGACAGAAGCATATTTACATCCAATATGACAGGAGTGGTGTATCCACATCCTATATAACAGGAGTGTATCTACACCCTACATGACAGAAGAATGTTTACACCCTACAGGACAGAAGCATGTTTACATCCTATATGACAGGAGTGGTGTGTCCACATCCTCTGACTAGATCTCATCCTGTCTGCGGGTACATCGTTCTGAAGTGCTTTCCAAACTGACTTTCCTTTTAACAAACTTGGTGCTCCTAAACTCTTCCAGAAAGTCAATAGTGTAACTCCGAGAAGGCCTTATGTCTTCTCTCGGCAAGTAACTTCTTGTAGACACTCAACCAGTCCGTAAATCCAAGCCAAAAAACCCTCTTTACAAGTTCAGTCAGCGTACCTAAGGCTCCCAAGGGGGGCGACCTAAAGGTACTCTAATATTTTTAAATCTTCTCCTTCAACCTCAATTGTGAAAAATACTTGTAATGTAGCCATAACAGGACCCCTTATACCAACCACTTTTGTACAAGTCACTTCCCCTTCCCCCTCTCTCATTACTGAAGAAAGTCAGAAAGCCAACACAGCATTCTTATACACAGTGTCACCTAACATATTCTACAGAAATATTGTGAAACATGAAAAAATAAAATAAAAAAATATAGGTTAGGTTTATGACTCATGTCCGGGCTTTAACTATGAGGTCATATCACCTACTACCAGAGCGCTTTTCGTCACTCTGGTGGACATGAGCCCGACTCTACTGTGGGAGTCCTAAATTTTCCCTACCCTAAATTTTTATTCACATAGGGCAGGCGTCTTTAACGAGTACCTGACATCGTACAGGCTCGGGACCATCGCTTAACGTCCCATCCAATGGACGGCGTGCTTAAGTTTATTTTACCTCCCAGATAAAATAAACTAAGGGTCTCGGTCGGGTTTCGAGCCCATGTTCTTGAGTTCAGAAGCCAAGCACGCATACCACTGAGCTACCGGCGCTCTCAATACAAATATGTATGCATAAATGAAACAAATAACAAATTACAATAATAAATATATGAATAAAAATACACAGTTTTGAGAAAGTAAGTAGATATTCACAGAGACTGAAGACTGGATTATATTATTGGCGATAAAAGGGGAGAATATTTGAGATTGGTCTGATCGTTCATACAATTTCCTTTTTGTAGTGCTCTGTTTATTTCCAGTTGTTCCAGTGAGTTGAGTTATGTACCTTTCATAGTGACCAGAAGAAGGGACCTGCAATTGTCCCGAAATATTGTCCAACGAAGAAAAAAGAAGACACCTCTGGAGGAAAAAATGCCGGAAACAACCAATAATGTACCTTTGTCACAAAAATGTAGGTGTTGTATTCCTGTATTTATATCAATGTAATCCTCCAGTCTCTGTGTACACGACGTACTTGCTTTCCCTAAAAACAATGTATTTTTATTCATATATTTATTATTGTCATCTTTCATTTAGTTCATACATACATATATAGTATTTTAATCAGCACATATTTTAAAAAATTTTCTTTTATTATTTAGGTTCCAATTTGCGACAAAATTTTATTTTTAATGTTTTCTATGTTTTTCAAGTCTTCACTGAACAAGAGGGACAGAGACAAACCCCCTAGGGCTGGAAAAGGGACAGTTTGGATTGTAAAATTGTTCAACATTTAGTATTTGTTAAATCGTGACTGATGATGGTAGCAACACCGAAAGTACTCCTAAAAATTATATATATTTTGAATAATAGAATATATTTTTTAAAAACATAGGTTTTTCTTTATTTTTTATAATAATATCAGTATGGAAATTATATTTGAAAGGATGGATGCTGAGGAAAAGTGATCTGCACAAAGATGGTTTGTATAGAAAGTCCATCAGATATATCTTTTTAAGTAAACATGAGCTAATATTTGACTAGAGATAAGGTTGCACAGAGGTGTAATGTGATCTCCAAAAAAAAAAAACATTTAATTTTGTCACTTAGTATAGCATAATCCTGAGATTAGAGAGAGATTAATCTGTAAGTATGGTGGTAAAAGAATGTCCGTTATTGGCCACATAACTTGTACTTTATTTTCTTCTTAATTTTTATAATTTTTCAAAAAACTAACAGTACATAAATGTAATATAGGTATTTCTTTTAGACATTTAGTTCTATAACGTTTTTCATATTGATTATATCTCAAATCTTAATTTGCGATTGGAAATTTTATAAGGAACATTTTTAGTAACAATCAATTTTTCGGTAGGACTAACTTTGGGTAACTAAGGCCAGTCGTCCACTGGGACCGGAAAGTTGCGAAAAGTAGCGAAATCAGTTCGTCAGAATTCGGCCGAAAATGCACGAACGATCCAAACATGTGACAAGGTGGGGGACCGCGTCCACTAGCCCCGTATCGTTCGTCAGTTTTCGGCCGAACAGGTGCGAAGTGCGAAGCGATCCCATTCTGCTGGGATTTTACGGACGAACAAGTGCGAAATCAATAAAAAATTACTTAAATTTTTTGTACTACGTTTGTCTAGTTATTCGTTTGTATCGTTATCATGTACCTTAGTTTAGTTTGAAAGTATAAAAAAATACAGTTTGTGTAAAAAAAAAGTACAGTGATTTTTTCTTTCTTTCCACTCACCTTAATGTAACAGCCAGCCGTTCTTGTGGGGAAATCGCCACACGAAAATTACTGAATTTTTCGAGTCTTGAGTAGATGTTGTCAAGAATGTATTGAAAAGTGTCCTTTTCCATTCGAAAATAGGAGGTGGTGATTTGAAGGTCACGCCACAAATGAGAAAATTCGCCAAACTCTTCTCTTTTTTCGAAAATGGGATTCACCCACATTTCCCGTCTACATCTATATCGCCTTCGTCGATAAATCAAAGGTGATAATTCCAACGCTAAAAATTCGTCGTCAGAATCATCGGAAAACCGTTCCGAAGAGCCATCCCGTCTACGCATTCGGACGTACTGAGTGGATCAATGGACGATCGGCATTCGCACGAACTGCTTCGCCCGATTTCGTTGCTTCGCAGTTCGCAACTTTCCGGTCCCAGTGGACGACTAGGCTAACTTTTTGGGTAAATCAAGGAAGCGTCTAAAAATATGTGTTTCAAACCTACATTTCAAGACGGTTTTCGGCATCAAGAGACGTAAAAATCCGTTGAAACATCGATCTCGGATTTTCGCACGATTGCAATACTTCCTTATACTATAGATATAAGAAAGTAAAGAAATCAGCCATATCCCACCTTCTTAGACGGCTATGACCTTTATGCGGAAAGAACATTTGTAGGTAACTTCTCAATCAAAGATACTAGCAAACAAACCCAGATGTATGAAACAGGGAGGAATAAAGAAAAAAAGCAGTGACTCCCGCTTATCCGGAATGCGGTTTAACGGAAAACAGACAAGAAAAACATAAAAATACTAAAATTATCTCTTATTTTTCCGCCAATTTTGAAAGTTGAAATGTTTATCTTCTATTAGTGCCATTTTACAGAAAAATAACATGTTTACTCCAGTAGCCACAAGTAGAGATATTTTCGACAGTCTTGTTGACAATTCGTTAGTCGGACATATGTTTGTCTCCCGTTCTAAAGTTTGAAACTTGGAGAGCGATAATTTACACCATTTGGGCTTTAACTACGAGGTCATATCGCCTACTACCAAAAAAGCCAAACTCCACTGTGGGAGTCCGAAATTTCGCCTACCCAAAGTAGAGTCTTTAACGAATGCCTGTCAACGCCAAAGGCTCGGGACAATCGCTTGTCGTCCAATCCCAAGGACGGCGTGCTCAGGTTTTTTACACTTACCAGATGAAAATCCTAAGGACCTGTACGAGCCTGAAAGGTGTCAGGTATGAACTTGTTAAAGACCCCGGGTAAATAGGCAAAATTTAGAACTCTCATAGTACAGTCGGGCTCATGACGATAGTGCGCTATGGAAGTAGGCCCGGGCATGAGTCATAATAACTAACTAATCTTGGAACCTGTGCAAGGCAAATGCTAGCCCAGCGTGACTAAGGGGAGGATAGGCGACTGGAGGCCACAGGGGCGGAGCCCCCAGTATATACGCGAGGTGTGTTAAAAAAATAATGGGTTTTTGAAAAGAATTTTTTCTATTCGTCTACATCAATGTTATCCCCTTCAAAATAGACCCCATTAGATATTATACACTTATGCCAGCTCTTCTTCCAATCCCCAAAACATTTCTGGAACTCGATCTTTAGGATAGCATTTTGCTCTCTCAGCGATGCGATTTTAATCTCATCTATGTTTGTGAAACGACGGCCCTTTAAGGTTCTCTTTATTGTTGTGAACAGAAAAAAGTCAATTTCGTAATTTCGCGGGTTGATAATACAACCAACTAATGTTGGATTCGCGCGATGTTTTCGTTGTTGTGTTGGTAAACATGTCTGAAAAGTATCTGTACATTGTTAGCCAAACCGGATGTTTAGTCTGCTGTCAAAGAGGTTACATGTGTTTTAGATCGGCGTAAACCCTAGTTTCACTCACAGCAGACTCACCAAAAGCAATATTGAACATTTCTAAAACTTTGCTGCACTCTATTCCATTCTTATAGCAAAATTTAATGCAAATTCTCTGATCCATTTTGTAAACAAATAAATAAAGGCCGATCGTACCAAAACACATGTAACCACTTTGACAGCTGACAACAGACTAAACATCCGGTTTGGCTAACAATATACAGATACTTTTCGACATGTTTACCAACACAACAACGAAAAAATCGCGCGAGTCATTAGTTGGTTGGTATTAACAACCCGCGAAATTACAAAATTTCCGTTACTTTTTGAACACACCTCGTATATATATAAAATACTTGTTATTATAACTATGAAGCTGAAGGGCGAGCTGTATGGTAACCACCCTATATTAAACAGCCTACAAGTTGCCTATGTTAACAAGTTATGTTATGTGTGAAGTTTCTCCATGAACTGTAAGCTTCCCTTTCATAATTGACTACAAATTTATAAGGTTAGTTGCCTGTCTCTCGTTCCACTCAGCCTCATACAAGCTGTTTTTGAACACTCCAACTGGGTACAGTGGCAGATCTACCAAGATGGCCTTAAGCCAATAAGGCACCACTTTCGACGGCCATTTTACACAGCTCAACGTTTTAATTTACTTCCCGGACGTCCGGGTACGCCTTGACTCAACATGGGTACAGCCTAACCACTGGACGTCTAAAAATTTATGAGGTCATGGTGATTTCAACTCCAAGCTGTTCTTCTTTCACAGGAAGAACACCCCGAACTGTACATGTGGCGGTTTCGAGACTGCAGAACATGTGGTCTTCGAATGTCCGCTGTACGACCAAGCTAGGGTGGAGTTGATTCATGGGACAAGATCGTATTTGGGACTGGATCTACGGCAGATGGTGACGGAAACAGACTACACGATGTACTGTCGATTCGTCGGCTCCTGGCGGGAGCAGTAACAGGCAATGCAAGATGGGCTGAGGACGATTGGCGCAATAGTTCCGCCGATGGCCAATCCCAGTCCCTCAGTAACCCTTTGATCTCCAATCTTGGACTCAACGTTGACTGAGTGATGTTGCTGCAAAAAAAAAAAAGCTCTTTGTTTTACTGATCTGCAACACAATATACAATATATATATATATATATATATATATATATATATATATGACCTCCAGATTCGAAAAACAAAGTGTCTGTATGTGTCGGTGAACACGATAACTCCCGATAAATATGATTTGTATGTGGGTATCCAGAACCTTCAAGAACACCCATTGATTTTCAGGCAAATTAGACGAAAGAACAGAGGCATTAAGAGGAAGGCTCAACACAAAAACATTAATAACTGCCGTTGTAATGAATTTATTGACACGAAAATTGAAAAATAAATTCAAAGCTCTATAAGATCTATACATTTTCAGCGTAACAGCTGAAGGGATGGGGGGGATCATAGAAGAGGGTCGACTCAAAAACCCTAACTGTCAATCTACACAAAACTTAGTATGATTCAGAAGACAGTATGTAAAGGCCCATTTACATTTGTCACTTTGGAGGATCATCTTGGATGAACCATAAACTGCCATTCATCTTCAATTCCTCCAGAGTGAACATCGAAAGTGAACGACGAAAGAAGTTGACCGCCTACTAACTTTTGATGAAACAGTCGTTCCTCCAACCGATGATTCATCAAGAGTGAAGGCGCAGTGACAAATGTAAACAAACGTCCCCTCTTTGCATTCACTCTTCACTGTTCTGTATTTCATTTGAAGCGTCATTTGAAGTTTTATTTTGGGGTTCAAAGCTTCTCGGAACCTTTTTCTATTAATAAATGGAGTATTTTTTCGAGAAGATATGCGAATTGGTTCTCGTCCATTCTTAAATGGTTCCTGTACTCCTCAGGATTTTCTTCTGCCCATTCTACCAACATCGTTGACGAGGCACCCACACTTTCTCTCCTTGAAACCCATGGTTTCACCCACCAACGTATTTGAGCACGACCACTTGCTGTTAGGCTTGCATTCAGTTCATGAAGTAGTCCGCTTGAAAATAAATTAATGCCTGCACGCACAACTCTTGAGTTCCTTCTCGAACGAGACATATTCTGGCACTATACGCGAAGAGGGCACACAGAAGCAAAATTATGAGGAACACTGAGCAGTGAAAACACATAACTGGATGAAAATATGTAAACAAGGATGATTCACTTTGGATGATTCACTACGGATGTTCATCAAAAGTGACATAATGTAAATGGGCCTTATGTCAAATATTGAGTTTTAGCCCAAACGGTTGATTCGCTATGGAGGGAGACAGACAGCGAGATTGATTAATTCGCACTGGCGAAGTACACGAAGTATCGAATTTCTGACTGATTACATAACGTCCTTTATACTTCGTATAACTTGGGGAAGTGAAAGATATGAAAATAATTGGAATACCAGCCAATAGAAATGAAGGAAATGAATGCGGTAAGCGTTAAGTTAAGGTTCAATTTAGAAGGAAGACCTACATCATGCCGAAGTTTAGCAGAACCTCCTAAAGTTAAATTGGCTACATATCATGAGGCGTCAGACTCTGTGAGCACCATGTCCATCGGAGTGGAAAAAGTATGGCACATCAACCTCATATGGGAAGGCTATATGCTAGGATAGGCATCAGTATGGATCTATCGATACAAGTAAATACAAGTAAAGTATCGATACTTTTATCCGATACCAAGTAGGTATCGAATAGGTATTACTTGTATCGATTCAAAGTACTCGTTTCAAATTTCAACAATTAAAATAAATTATATAAATTTTTCAATTCGTCAAAATCGTTCTCAGTTTAATTTCTTACAATATTCTTTTATTTGTTGTTGCAGTAAAATACTGAACTCAAATTCCGGTCCACGGACAAATGACATATATCGATGGTGATAACCTCATGCGTGATGTGATCACGCAGTCTGCGTGATGCGTCCTTATTTCTTACCTTATTTACATTAAATGGTTTATCGTTTATGAAGGTATACGTTTGTTTAATTTTGAAGAGAACCGTGAACATGATTACAATTTTTATTTTGTTTTTACATTCCATTTTGTCAATTACAAATTATAATGCCTCGTCCTACGGCGAAAGTGTGGATTTATAACACTAAGAACGTTTCGATCTCAGCGACTTGCAAAGTGTTTTAAAATAGTGAAATATTGTCGAAATACGAATAGTCTCCAGTAGTTTTATATCCTTAGTAAAAATAAATTGTATGTTTATTTTATTAGGTTGTTTATTACATTCAGTATGTTTTTAATAATATAATTTTATCTTATTCGATTTGATTTATTTGTTTCTTATGCCCACTACAATATCTCATTTACCTATCTATATCTTTCAAATTGTATTGTGTTTTTTATTATTATTATATAGGTATATATATATATATATATATATATATTATACATGGTTTACAATTAATTATAACGAAGTACTCGATGCGATACGATTTTTATTTTTATTTATATACATTTATAGGTTTTTTAAAATTAATTATAACGAACAACTCGATTCAATCGATACGAGTAGGTATCGATACTTTTTATTCGATACTTGAGTAGTATCGAAAGTTTTATTCGATAGAACCCTAGGCATCAGTAGCCATGCGAGTTTGACTTCTGTGTCCAAATTTGAAGTGCCCCCTCCACTTTTTCTGAAAATTCAACTTATATTTGAGACCGGATAATGCCACACACTTTAAAAATTAAATATAATTTCCAATATTGTGAATTTTACATTTAATGAGAGGCATATATGTGTTAACAGTAAACGGTAACGATCAGACAATAAAGGGGATAATAAAAACAATAATAACGAGAAAAAAATGTGATAACCGTTGAGGCCGACTAAGTGCAGTTTTACAAGGACTCCTTAATGTCGCCTACCGAACCCAGTCTTAAACTTAGACATACCTCGTAAAACTGGGGGGGGAAGAATACAAAAGAGGGTCGTTGGAATGTCTCGGCGGGGTATGTTCTCCAAGATGTTTATTTTACAGCAAAACTGGATGAGCGCATACAGTTAAAATGCATAAAAGTGCAAAACCGACTGAAATTTATGTTTCAATTTATTTATTTATTTTTCCTTTCTTATAACTTTAGAATGTTGAAATATTGTAATACTGCAAAAATCCGAAATCGAGTTGACAATATTTACACTTTCCACGGTCCCCTGAAACATTTCGACTATTTCCGCGATGATGTCTAGTTCAATCCGCAGGTATGGAAAAAGGGGCATGCCTTACAAAAAGTGCGGTACAAGATTTTTTATTCTTAGTTTGTGTATGTTGCTACCAAGATGGAAAACCCCGAATTTGCTAACAAAACCGACATCGGGACAACTTTTGGCAACCGAAAAACCACAAAATTTTACGAATTTTTCAGTTTTTTTCAATATCTCAGAAACGCTCGACTTTAGCGACTCTATATCATTTAATATTTTAAAGAAGATTAAACTCTCTACAATTTGTATTCCCACAACTTGTTTGTAGAATGAATAGTGAACGCGCTACAGCTTCCCAAACATTGACAATTTTAATCTTTTCAAGAGGGATCAGGATGGGATCTGGTCTTTGGTTGACGGAGGATTTAAATTGGAACAGAGAGGATGTGATGGAAGTCACGGAAGGAGAGTGACGGATTGGGGGAGGCATGGAGTTGTAGAGAGAGGAGGCCTGTTGTGGAAGGCAGAGAAGCGATGGGAGGGGATGAAGAGGTCCGAAGGACGGGATCTGGTCTTTGGTTGACGGAGGATTTAGATTGGAACAGAGAGGATGTGAGGGAAGCCACGGAAGGAGAGTGACGGATTGGGGGAGGCATGGAGTTGTAGAGAGAGGAGGTCTGTTGTGGAAGGCAGAGAAACGATGGGAGGGGATGAAGAGGTCCGAAGGACGGGATCTGGTCTTTGGTTGACGGAGGATTTAGATTGGAACATTTGGTAAAGATAGTAGGGTTCTTTGGATGTTAGCATTTGGAAGAAGAAGGAACCTAGGAAGTAGTTTCGGCGGATGGAGGTTTTAAGCCATTTCAACTCCGAGTATCAGGGCGAGATGTGAGCGCATCTAGGGACAACGAATAGGTTGAAGTTTGCTATAACCCTTGCAAATGTTCATAATAAATATGATCTTTACATCCTTCCGAAAATAGTCGAATTAAGCTTGCCATTTCATTAGATAAGTAAATTTGAAAGCAAATCAAATTCAGAGCTTCTGTTAAATTAATCTGAAAGTCTGAATTAATCTGAAGTAAATGCTAAGGGTAGACCTGAAGGTAGGAAGGGCCTGTATTAAACCTTCCTTTGATGTAAAAAGATTTGATAAGTGAAAGTGATGGACTCTAGCGTACATCTTCTGAAGCTTTCCTTTATTTTTACTTCTCCAGCTTCACGGAGTATAGGGGAAGTTATATTATCCAAAAACATCTAAAGACGACAACTATTGATTTTCTAATAAAAAAAAAAGACGTTGTCTTCCCACTGTTTACACCAGAACCGGTTTTCGACGCAACAGCGTCATCATCAGTGGTTCATCTATCATAGAATAACAAAATATACAAATAATAAAAAGTATAAATAATTCTTAAAGCATCAGGGTACTGAGTAAGAAAATAAAATTATATAATTAACTTACCCCACTCACACAGCACTGCGGTTAGAAGACAACTGGTATAGCTCTAAGGTGTAGGGATAGCTAGGTTCACTCACTCTCTCAACATGCAAAAACCATTCATTCTAATATATACAATAAGTCCTTACATAATAGTAACATAAAAATTTCTTACCATACAGCCAAATTATTGTAATACTGATTTTTAGTCAAATCGGCCAAAGGGAAGGGAGACAACAGACAAAAATCGAATAATTGCCGTTGTAACAATTTTTTATTAAGGTTAGGTTAGGTTTTATGACTCATGCCCGGGCTTTAACTACGAGATCATATCGCCTACTACCAGAGCACTCTTTCGTCACTCTGGTGGACATGAGCCTGACTCTACTTGGGAGTCCTAAATTTTGCCTACCCTAAATTTTTATTCACCTAGGGCAGGTGTCTTTAACAAGTACCTGACATGGTACAGGCTCGGGACCATCGCTTAACGTCCCATCCGAAGGACGAAGTGCTTAAGTTTATTTTACCTCCTACATAAAATAAACTAAGGGCCTCGGTCGGGTTTCGAACCCACGACCTTGAGTTCAGAAGACAAGCACGCATACCACTGAGCTCTCTTTGTAAGAAATATATTGACACGAATTTCAATATATATAAATTCAAAACCTTATAGTGATGACAGCTATTAATTTTTGGCTGAATCAGCCGTAGTGGAGTGGGTTCATTAACCCTAATAACAGCTGATGTAATGAATGTATCGACATGAAATTTACAAAAAACCCTCATTAAAAAAAAAAGAAGAAATTTTCGGTGATTCACCTACAATGTATTTCCCCAGCACTAATAAATCAATTATAGCTCTCTCTCAAAAATCAATCGACCGCTAGACATCGATAGTTGACTTTTACAAGCTCATAATTACTACAATTTTGTATCGATACATTCATTACATCATTAGTTATTAGTATTTTTGTCAAGTCTCCACTTCCCTTCGGCTGATTTCTCAATTAATAATTGAATCGAAATATATTATAAAATTTTATGTCGATACATTCATTACATGACAGATATTGGGTATTTTATGTTAAGCCTCCGAACCTTCCCTTCGACTGGTTTGGCTGATCCAATGTGATTCATTCTACCGTATTTACAGACACCATTTTGGAATCGAGAAGTGGAAAACAAGAAATTCCGGTGAAGACTCGACAGCGAATTTCTGACCGATTACATAAAGAATATAACGCCCGATAGAATGAATGTTTTGATACGAAATTTTATATGGATTCCATTGATTTTCAGTCAAATCGGTCGAGGAGAAAACGGGGATTAGGAGTAAGGTTTTAAACCAAATGATGACTCAAATATCCTAAAAACTGCCGTGGTAATGGGAGAGAAAAAAACTTATTTGATTATTTCGTGTTGGGGAAGTATATTTTATATTTGACTATCCGTAACGTGACGGCTTGTATGTTTCAAGCCCTGATTTCAGAGTAACACCTACACTGTAAAAAAGATATATGGTACTTCAATTGTAAGGTAAGCCGGGACTTACTTCACTCATGTCGAGATAAAGTACTGCATGTTCAAGTCCTGTGAACAATTTACTTTATATGTTAACTATGTGCTTCAAAGATATGTGGTTTTGAAAACATGCCACAAAGTCTTAATAATTCCTGTCAAAATGATGGCGCCAATAGCATGCTTGCCTACTGAGTTCAAGATCGCGGGTTCGAAACCCGACCATATAGTTTTTTTATGTAGGAGGGAAAAAATCCTCGAGCACGCCTACCTTCGGATCAGACGTTAAAGTGATAGTCCTGATCATGTACGATGTCAGGAACTCGTTAATAACTGTTACCCTAGGTGAATAAGCCTGGGTAGGCAAAATTTTGGACTTCCACAGAAGAGTCAAATTTAGGATATAATAGATTCGGGCTCATGTTTACCAGAATGACGAAAGAGCTCTCTGGTAATAACCATATACCCTCGACACAATAAACAACCAACCACACGATTTATTTTAAATAAACGCTTTGTTTCTCTTTTGTTTTTAATGCCAACATATCTATGGTCACAGGGAATAAGTTTTTAGGTCGTAAATTGGCCAAAATGAGTTACGTGTACTGTGATGATCTCCCAAGCCATCTGCGCACTGTGAAGAAGTTGGGAGCTCAGGACTCTAATACTTTCGGAATTATAAAGACGTGGGTTTCTTGATATCTCGTAAAATTGTGTATGTTCTCGGTTAAATCAACTTAATCTACTTCTTTAAGGAATCATTCACGTGATAACTGCATTTAACCATTTATTCACTACGGCAGACTATTCCAAGTGAAGAGGGCGTTTTCGGTTAAATCAACTTTACAGAGACATCATTCACGAATATTTCAAAAAGTATGGTTAATAATTAGGTAAGTGATGGGGAATGATTAGGTAACTAAGGGAAACTCCAAGAAAGGATTAACAATATTCATTTGCATTCCCTCCTATAGATTTAGAAGGTATATGATTAATAATGATGCAAATATAATTTATTTATTCCAAAAACTGGATATACACGATTAATGCAAAAGTAAAAAAGTGCCATTCTCTGTGACCACAGATATATATTCAGAACCCTCTGAGGACCACACGTATTGATTTTCAGTCAAATAGGCCAAAAGGAAGGGGGGTTAGGCGGGAAGCTTAATACGGCCAACACCTATAAATTTTCAGCGGAATCAAGTCAAAGGGGTGGGGTGTTCAGCAATTTAAACTAAAAAATGCCAATAACTGCTGATGTTTTGACTGTATCGACAAAAAATGTAGTATGAGGATTCAGAAGCCAATACGTAAGTCAAAGATTCAGTTTTAGTTGAAATGATCGATTAGTTTTGGAGGGAGAGCGAAAACATAATTGATCAATTCGTGTTGGGGAAGTACATAACCAACTATTTTTTAGTTACAATTTTTCATGTTTCTATTTCTCTGTCATGTTTACAAGCTCACAAAATTTTATTAAAGTGCCGAGGGTCTGTTCCTTAATTGTGTCTATCTGACATAACTACCTGTGTATCTAGGTTGGATTCATTTAACAGAACCCTAACTGCCAGCTATAGCCTAACTGGTTTGTTCTCTACTTCTCCTGTTGAATATCCCATACGACTCTTAATAGCCAGCAATCGGACCTTTATTTACATTCTAATGCACTATTGTAGAATGTTCAGTTATAAATGCACAACAGGCTAACTAATAAACGGAGTCTACCGAACAGAGACGAATCTAGCTATTATGACGCCCGAAGTTTTGAAGGGGGGTTGAAAAGCGGGGTAGCCGCTCATGCAGGGTTCGTGTGTAGGCACTTCTCGAGGGTCGGTTACCCTACTCCATATGATAAGTGTTATGGACCAAATGATTAATAGATAATTCTTTATAATGCCCAGACAGTATAAAAAATGACCAAAATGAGTAGACAATATGATAATAACTATTGAAAATATTAACCAGGCATTATGAATATTGTCCTTCATCTATTGGGCAGAATAATAAAAAGATGTTTTTTATTAAAGTATTTTATTATCAGAATAATAATATAAAATCAATGGCACGAAAAGTCTTCTCACGTGACAAAAAACATTAGTTGTTAGAGGACGCTGGTAGCTCAGTGGTATGCGTGCTTGCTTTCTGAGCTTGAGAACATGGGTTCGAAACCTGGCCGATACCCTTTAGTTTATTTTATCTGGGAGGTAAAATAAACTTAAGCACGCCGTCCTTCGTATGGGTCGTTAAGCGATGGTACCTAGCCTGTACGACGTCAGGTACTCGTTAAAGACCCCTAGCCTAGGTGAATAAAAATTTAGGGTAGGCAAAATTTAAGACTCCCATAGTAGAGTCGGGCTCATGACGAAAGAGCGCTCTGGTAGTAGGCGATATGACTTCGTAGTTAAAGCCCGGGCATGAGTCATAAAACCTAACCTAACCCAGATGGGTCGATTTTGGGCATTCATCTCGCAAATAAGGAGACCTCTGAAAACTCGTAATACATTTAAAATGTCCATTTAGAATTATTCTACAACATTAATTTCAAGAGATATCTGATTAGTGTTGTTAACATTAGTTTTGACATTTGTTATCATTATACGTTATTAAGTTCCAAACACAGTCAGACATCATGTTGAAAATGTACTTCTTATCATGGCCGGGCTTTAACTACGAGGTCATATCGCCTAGTACCAGAGCGCTCTTTTCGCTCTGGTGGACATGAGACCGACTCTACCGTGGCAATCCTTTTTGCCTACCCTAGGTTTATTCATCTCTTTAGCGAGTAGCTGACATCTTACAGACTCAGGAACATCGCTTAACGTCTTATCCGAAGGACGGCTGATCTCTGAGCAACCGGCGCTCTCAACGTGATAATGTAAAACTTAACGTAAAAATAAAAATGTCAAAAATGAAATTAATGAAAAGAGAAGAAAAAAGAGTGTTATGGATACTTTTTCTCTTTTCCTTTTTTTTTTTTTACAGAGCAACAATCGTTCTTGTTTGTCGCTTCCATTCTTTGTCCAAATCCCTTTTAGCCACAGGATTTTCCTGTGTGACACCTCGAGTAGTGAACAGAAAAAGTTGGAGAGTGACGGGGGGGGGGGGGGAGTGGAGAGAAGGGGAGGGAAAAACGAAAGAAAATAAAAGGAAAAACGAGGCTTGAGGTTTTCCGGAACACCGTCAAACATGGCTGTCAGTATAAAAGTAATTTGAGTTGTCCAAGAGGTTTGGAACAAAGTTTTTGGGCTGTTTTCGAAATGTCATGAGAGCTGCAATGAACAGCTGTTCTCTAGGGAACCGCGACTTTGGTGTTCAGCTTCTTCGTGTTTTTTTCTCACTGTCTCATTTCACATATTACGACTTTCCCTTCTTCTCAATATCGATTTTTAAACAAACAAAAGATATTTCTGGACAGTTTTCGTCAGGTTTCTCGGTAAAAGTTGTTTAAAAGTTGCTCGGTTTCTTCAAACCGAGCAACTTTTAAAAAACACATATTTCATAAGTATTTTATTTTTTTATTAGACTCATCGACTGCAGAGACCATCAGCGCCAGCACGACTATTATTATACTAGTGACATCATGCGGATAAGGCTATCTCTCTGGATATTAGCTATTCCTCCGCGAATGGCACCATATCATTTTTTGGTGATATAGTCCAGCGTTTCGTAAGAATTGCAGCAGCTGAGATGTGTAGGCCGAGCTATCTTTCAGCACTGCTCGAGCATCGTGAGGCAGTCCATCTCTTTCTCTGTAAGGTTTGAGAGCTTCACAGGACTGAAGAATGTGGAAGAAAGTGAGTTCAAACGTATTTCTCATAAAAAATAAAAGACGTTGTCTTCCCACTGTTTGATTTGCGACCAGAACCTGTTTTCAACGCAACAGCATTATCAGTGGCACATCCCACCCATAGATGCTAGAGATTTTCTTCAAATCTGTTGGAATTCGATCTCAGATATTCGCAGGATTACAATACTTCCTTATACTAAAGGTATAAGAAAGTAAAACCGAGCGCGAATTAATGTACTAAGTTTTCGCTTACGCTCTGATTTTTTTTTTTTTTTTGATTTTTTTTATTGGGTGCCCCTGACCCCATGAGGGGGGGGGGGTCAGTCACATACCCTAGATTCGTTGGGGAATAGGTAATCTTCTCCTTTCTCCCTTTATTTACAATTCATATTTAAATGTTGCTATGGACGGCTGAAAGCTGAAATCACGGCGCTTAAGATGGGCTGGACACGTGGTGAGAAGCGGACAGCAAACAGCCGTAGGACGCATCATGGACGCTCAGGTCCAAGGAGCCAGATCACGAGGAAGACCAAGGCTGAGGTGGGCTGACCTGGTGAAGAAGGATGCTGTGGAACACCACGTGGTGAACTGGCGACCGGTGGCGCACGACAGATCGCGGTGGAGAAGACTAGTGTGGGCGGCTAAGGATCTTCAGGGTTCGTCGCCAACGGAGTAAGAGTAAGTAAGTATGGACGGCTGTGGCCCGGCTCGATGGCTACGGTCCATAGTCTTTCTTGGTTTTCAGCGCTTTACGCCGAGTGAGCTCGAGATTCTGTCGGGGGGTTCTGTTCTGCCTACTTCCCGGAGCCGGGGGCAGCCGCCGCAACGCCTGTCGCTTACGCTCTGAATCTAACAATAAAAAATATTGTCTATTTCATAAGATATATAAAACATATGGAAGTATTTGTTAAGTCGTGGCTGAAGATGGTCGCAATACCAAAAGTACTCCATATTATATATATTTTGTGAAATACACAATATTTTAAAAAACATTCGTTTTTCTTTAAATTTTTTAGTTATTAGCGTGTTTGAGTTAGGCCCTTTCTATGATCCTCCATTTCCCTTTAGCCGATTCGGCTGAATATTTATAAGTATCGTCAATATTGGGTTTTAAATTCTCATGTAAAATTGCGTGACGATAAATTCATTACATCGGCAGTTATTGTTCATTAAGTGTTCAGCACTCCCCCTTCTCTTTGACCAATTTGTATGAAAATTTGTATTGATATGTGTCGTCCCAAGAGGTACATTCATTATATTGGCAGTTATTCTGTTATTTAAAAAATATATATATATATATCAAAAGCAATTTTGCTGAAAATTGGTAAAAGAAAGAGTTATAACAATTCTGCATTTTTTAAAAGTTCAAATGTTGAGTGAAATGTTTTTCCGAAAGCAATTTTCCTGTAGGTGACAGGTTTGAAAAACGAAAAAAAAATTGTATTTTTATTTGAAATATAAGTTTGTTTTTTCTAATTCTTGTAATAGAAACAAATTCAATTTTCGACTAGAACTTAAATTATATTCAACAGACAAATTTTCAGTTGATTTTGGCAAATTTTCCATCAATGATGTTTTAATAAAATAATTAGAAAGAAAACTGAACTAGAGAAGAAAACAAGCTTTCCCCGCAAGTGTCCGGTTCCATTCTTCTATTCATATTGTTACTGTATTAATGTATTCCTCGATAAATAATAAAATATTTAGCCATTAGAGGTCATTCTTATACCAACCACACTTTTACGTATGACTCTCTCTTTCCTCCCCCCTCTTAAATTCACAAGAAATGAGTTCAAAATAACTCCAGGGGTAATTGTATAAATTTTATTATTGTATAAATTTATTGTTTTTTAGTTCTGGAGAATTGTTTTTTTGTTTTCTAAATACAATAATTATAAAATACTGTTTAAAAATAAATTGTATAAAATGTATACGAGTAGCCTCTGGCTGTATAAATTCGAAAATTTACACCAGGCCACATATCTCAATTTGATACATACGCCATTTTGTTTATGGGGATCGTTAAAACTTGCATAAAAATTGTAAAAAACATTTATTATGTGGTAATTTATATGAATAAAAAAAAAAAACAGGCGTGGCCTGGAGGAGTGTTATAGGTCTAATCGGCTTGGCCTGGCAGCGTTGCTGTATGAAACAGCGCTGGCAGTCAACCTGTTAATGCCAGTATAGAACACTAACAGGTTACACAGACACTTTCGACTAAGTTATCAAATATTATTATCTTCATTTTAATTGATTTAAAAAATGTATCTACTGTACTTATTATATACCTACTTTATTTATCTACTGTATAATATTACTATTTTACTGATCATATTCACATGTACGCATAATTCCAAATATTTATTTATTCATTTCATTATATTTTTTAGTAATATTTTTTT